>OZ007591.1:381199031-381862018 GCA_963931845.1 Maratus michaelseni
TGGCAGTGGAGAGAAAGGCACTCTTTACGCAGTTTCACCTTAATAGGATTACCATATCGAGGGATTATCATTAATTTGGCGCGTAGGAAATCACTTTTGGGATTTAGCACAAATATACTGCAGGATTTTTTTTCACATTCTTTTAAAACTTTAAATGCACTACTTAATTGGTTATATACAGCCTAACATGAATACATGTTATTTTAACTAGAATTTTTACACCAACAAGAATTAACTAGAATTTTATACACCATTTTTAAGTGTGGAGGGGGGGGGGGAGATGAATATTTATATATTTTGAGGAGCATTTAAATTTTTTAATGTTGTAATAAGGCTGTTATGAAATACAAACTGGCTACTTTATGACAAATTTTTTAATTCATTTTTGTTCGCAAATAAATGTATCAAATTAGTAAGTGCTCTTATGTAGAAACTTTGTAATCAAAAGACTTTTCCAATTTTCTGGTAAGGCACAAGATCTTTCAGAAAATACTGTCAAAGGATCAGGGTCCATAAGCTGTGTTTTTGGCCCATGAAATAAGACTAAAATTTGATTAATAAGAATAATATGAACTTTGAGCTTCTGTAAATCATAAATCCGAACAAATTGCAAAAACTATTGTTGAAATCGTACAGGATAAACCTTTTAAGATTAAAAAGTGAAATAATTAAGTCAGTATAACAAAATTGAGTTTTAGTCTATTTCATGGGCCAAAAACACAGTTTATGAACCCTGATCGTTTGGCATTTTGAACCGAATTCTTAATGTGGCAGTACGATAAAGGAGAAAAAACGGTCATCACATGACACTAATCACTCATAACTCAATAAATAATTTATTTATCAAAAACTGGAAACTCATTTTGATTGAAAATCGAAATGAATCGTCAGGCATGCCAAATTTTGGCCTTTGTCTTTAAAAACGAACCAGAAAATGTGTCAGAAAGTTTTGCATTGTTGAGAAGGTCATTTGAGAACCACCTAAACAGTGCGGATAACTTTTTAAAATGCATTTATTTTATGTTCAAAAATGCAAGTTTTAAAATTAAGTCAAATCTATTGTGACATAAAATAGCAATATTTAATGAGATTTTTCTGTAATACTTCTCTGTAATACTTACGTATGGTTTTTCTATAATATTTTCTGTTAATAAGTCTCAACTTTAAAAAAACTGATATTACAAAAGCAATATTTTCAATTCTTCATTTCAAAGGAAGAAGTAAAATATATATTTTTAACAGTAAATAATCAGTGATGTTTTTATTGAGAAAACTATAAACTAATTACTCCTAAGAAGAGTTTAGCGCTAAACATCTGCTAAAAAATGCTAGCCCAGGCACTGAGCCGTTTTCAGAGCTTGTACTACTGTTTTTAGAGCGTGCCTCTGTACCCTTTTGTTTTTGAAAATACACTACGTGCTTTAATTAAAAAATATATATATATCATGATTTAATGTAGAAAAATATTTAGAAATAACGTTGTGGTTGTTGTTTCAGTTCTCATCTTTTTAGAATGCATTAGGTTCATTAAATTGATTGTAAAATACACAGAACATGCATAAAAATCTTTCTTCTGTCCTTATTTTCAAAATAAAAAAAATCGTGTTCAGTGTTTGTTTAGATTTTAATGCAACCCAAATTCTTATTAAAGTATCTCAACTTAACAGAACTCAAATATGCTCATATTTAAAGTAAAAGCAAATTTTTTAAATAATCTAATTAAATCTTGTTACAAATTTCATCTCAATTTCAGTTTTAGTACAAATTTCATTCCAAACATTATAATATCACTTTTAAAAAATCGATCGAAATAGAAAACATTTTTTACTTATTCTATTCTAAAATAAATACAATCATATTCACATTTTGAACCACATTGAAGAAATTATTTTAATCCAACTCTATAATCTAATAATATGTTCGTAATAAAGAACCTCTTTGTCTATTTTTTTACAGAAAAGAAAATTCTTGTTATTTTATATATTTTATCAACGTGCTTAATATGTACTTCAGGTGAAATTTTTCGAAAAATTCAAATTCATCAAAATTTTTACTGTATCTTCAATAGTTTAAAAAATGAAACATTAGATTGGACATCAAAAATCTACAATCTCCGGTAATGACCGAAGAATTTTCTGTAACACATCAATCTCTCTTAACAGTGAGGGGTTGTAGGGTTATAAGCTGATTTGTTTCAGGCACCAAAATCTCGCCAAAATTTTTTTGCGCAAAGAAAAACATTTTTCTTTAATATTACAGATATTTATCATAAAAATGACTATACATTAAGTTAAATAAATTTTGTTTAATCAGTCAATCGTTTTTCAATGGAAAAATGTAACAGATTTAAAGTGCATTTTCTTTCAAATTCAGTAAAGACCTATTTCTTCTCACGGACGTATACTTCTCTCCAGTATAATGTCCACTGCCAAGTTAGTTCTTCCCCAACTGTAGATATAACTAACAAAAATGAAGATATTTTTGTGAATTTTTTCAACACTTTGCTTTGTGTGAAATGTGATGCCACCATGAGAAGAGCTGCAAATAAACACCATTTGCACCACTGAACTAGATGCTCCATAATTCAGAATGTAGCTGACAATACATATAGTGCCACTGATCAAATTACAATGCACTTTTATCACTTCTCATGATGTTACTACATTTTATACAAAGCACAGTTAGTCTTTTGAAATTTTCACTAAAAGACTAGTTGTATAGTGATAAATGTTTTGTTAAAAAAAAATCATTAAAATAAAACAAACAACTGATTAAAAAAAAAAATATGAATTAAATCAAATAAATCGATTGAAAAAAAATCAACAAACCTGTCTATCATCAATTTGGGCTACTTTTCGAATAGATAAAGATTGGGAAAACTTCAATGACAGTAGCTAGCAATGAAGATAAGGAACAGCATTAAATGATGATGCCTCAGGACAGAAGGAGGTGAAAATATTTTTGAAACTTTTATACATATGCACTATATATTAGTGTGTTTGAAAGTATTTTTTAAAACTTTTATACATGTTTTATTTTTTAGTGTATTTTAAAGCAATATAATGTGAGAATAAATAGGTAACACAAGTTATTCTAGTGGTTGATATATGACATTATGGATGATTACACATAAAAACTATAAAATTTACCTTAATCAAAGAATCATATTTATAATTCTTAACAGTAGCCTCTGCAGCGGCAACTAATCTCTGCAATAAAAAAAAGTTTATACTGCAATTTAAAATTCTGAAAATACATAAGTGAAAAAATTTTATAAATGAATAAGCAAACAAACAAAAATTCCTGCTTTAATTTACCTCCAAAGCTTCCATTTTTCTTTCCAGGTTTTTAGTTAGTTCATGTGACATTCTATGAACCAAACTGTGGCCATCCACTTTAACTAATTCTGCTTTCCGGAGGTCGTCATATTTCTGAAAAATAAATAAATAGATAAATCTTAATTTAAAAAATAAATTTTAATCTGATAAAAGCAAAATTACTACATTAAATATTACTACCAAAACAGCACACACTAACAAACTCATAAATCTATCTATACATACATATATATATATATATATATATATATATATACTAGTATATAACCCCGTCAAAAATGACGGATTGTTGATCGGCATTCCATTTTCATAAGACTTCATACAAACAGCATGAAGATTTTATTATTGAACGGTTTGTATTATAGAAAAGTAAATTTTAAAGCCGGTAGATGGCGCCAAAACAATATAGGTGTCAACCATTTTAATCAGATGATTTTTTTTAAAATCATAAATTTACTAAATGTTTAAAATGACATAAAAAAAAAAAAAAATCTAAGATTAACATAATTTGGAAAATTTCTATGGATATTTTACCTTATGAATAAACAAAAAAAGCTTTGAATGTTTCTAAACTTAATTCTGTATGCTTGTAAAAAATTAAATACAGTAAGTTTGTAAAAAGCTAGTATGTAACCCCTGTCAAAAATGACAGATTGTTGATCTGCGTTCCATTTTCCTAAGACTTCATACAAACAGCATAAAGATTTTACTATTTAAAGGTTTGTATTCTAGAAAAGTACTTTTTACAGCCGGTAAATGGCACCAAAACAATACAATATTGTTCGCAACAGTGTTTGTTTGTTCGTACTGGGATTCCGATGCTTAATCTGGATTTTTAATTAAGAACTTAAAACATTATAATAGGATACGATATACATGTTTTATAGGTAAAATATGCTGGACAGACATGATTTGACGTAGAAGATATTATCATTTAGCTGTCATATGTTACCATAGGTTTTTCATTAAGCCTAACATGGCGTTTAACTACGGTCGATTCGCAGACTAGAATGGTCCCGCCCGGAAGGGTTACAGACACTTTCTTGCCTTCGGATTTTATTATAAGTAAATATAAAATACGCAATTAGTTTTTTAATTTTTTTTGTGCTAATTAAGATCAATCTTTAAAACATATCCTTCAAGCGTACCTCTGTTATAATGAATGGCTAATAAATTAAACATACATTAAAACATTTCAAGAAAATTATATATTGTTTTAAGAATGCCAGCTGAAATGTTAAGTTTTGGCAATATGAATATTCAAATAAAATTTGTCAACCTCAGTTGAAACTTTCATTACTTACATACTTTAAGTTATAATAATTTATTTCAGGGCTATTTTTATCAATAGCAATAACAGCATAATGCAGTTTTTCTCTACTAATATTATAAATAAGTAATGTTTGTGTGTGTGCATTTGTTTGTAGAGGATAATCTCTGGAACCACCAAACTGATTTAAAAAATAATGGTGGCAAAATTCTAATCGACTCTCTGCTCCAACAAAGGCTATATTTTATGTCGATACAACAACCCCCAAGGGGTGCAAGAGCAAAGACGTTCTAAAATTGCGATTTTTTTAATATTGTTATTGGGTGAAAGTTTGAACTTGATGTGGTGGTTACTTTTAAGGTGTAAATACTTGCTATGAATGGTTTCTAAAAAGTTCAAAATTTAACAGGGTAAATGGACAGAAAACATTCTAAATTACAATTATGTTTGGAACTGTTAGATCTAGAAATTTGAAATTTGGTATGACTATAACTTTAGAGACACAAATGTTTACCCAGAACAGTTTTTTAAAAATTCAAAATTTATAAGGGTGCAGGAGAAAAAAAGTTCTAAAATTGTGATTTATGTGATACAATTGATAGAAAAGTTTGGAATTTAGTATTGTAGTTACTTTTAAGATGTAAATGCTCACGAAGAACTGTTTCTAAAAAATTCAAAAGGAATAAATGAGTAAAAAACGTTCTAAATTTAGTATATAGTTGGAATGTTTAGAGTTAGAAACTTGAAATTTAACATAGTGATTACTTTTAAGAGGCAGGGGTTCAGTATAAACAGTTTATTGAAAATTTGAAATTTAAAAGATTTGAAATGAGTGGAAAATGTTCTTAATTATGATTTATTTAGAATTGTTAGGGTTAGAAATTTAAAATTTGACATATCTGTTATTTTTAAGACGTAAAAGCTCTTGCAGAGCAACTTTTAGAAAATTGGAAATTTAAAAGGGTGCATAAGCAAAAAATAATCTAAAATTGCAATTTTTGTGATGCTGCTGGGGCTAGAAACTTAAAATTAGGCATGGTATTTATTTTTGTCAGAATGGTTTCTAAAAAATTTTAAAATTAAAAGGGTGAAATGAATGAAAAACATTCTAAACTATAAGTTATCTGAAATTGTTAGGGATAGAAACTTGAAATTTGACATGCCTGTTATTTTACAGATGTAAATGCACCCACAAAACAGTTTTTAAAAAGTTTTAAATTTTAAAGTGTGCAGGAGCAACAAAATACTCTAAAATTGCAATTTCTGTGATATATTTGATATAGAAGCTTTGAATTTGGCATGATGGTTAGTACTTTTAAGATCTAAATGCTCGCTAAGAACAGTTTCTATAAAATTCAATATTTCAAATCAAAAATGAAATGAGCAGAAAACCTTTAAAGTTACTTTCTAAATTACGATCTATTTGGAATTAATTTTAGATTTTCACAATTTAAGTCTCATGTTTGCCTAATACAGTATAAGAATGAAGTTTACTGAAAATGTGGCTTAATTAGTAATTTTTTAATTATCTGTAGCTGCATAATTTCTTCTAATAAAAATAGGCAACAAATACCACTTGGCATATTTCAACAATTACGTGAGCAAAGTCGTGGGTTTTGTTAATAACATATAATAATTCATCTTTTCTCAACCCACTCCATGCTAATGGTGAGAAAATTCATCATATCCTTAAGTAATTTTTTCTCTCATACTATGATATTTCTTCTAACCTTTTTTTTTTGTTGTTGTTGTTACCTGTCACAATTTTTTACAGTAAAAAAAAAAAAAAAAAAAAAAAAAAAAAAAAAAACGAAATGATAATATTTGACTTTTGCAAAATATGCAAGGTGCTTGTACATGCTAAATACAGTAGTCTCCTTCAAATTCACATAGCTTGGGGACCAGAGGTAATGCAGATTTTAGAATTTTGCAGATTTCTGGTCATTGCTTGGTTTACCTTTTTCTTAACAGTAATTTGAATATAACAATGCACTCGAAATTATAATGAATGCTTACAATAAAGTAAAATATTAAAATAATTAAGTGAAATAATAAAAATATGCAACTCGCCTCATAAAGATACGCTAAAATAATTTACATAAAAATTGCAAAATAAAGTTTTATTTCATGTTTAATACATAATGTATTTGATATTAAAAAAACGCAATTGCCAATTATATCAGAACTATCTTCAATTTTTTCAGAAATAAATTTGTACTTCCTTCATAAGAAAGTATGAGTTGAGTCATAACCAGAATTATTGGGTCATCTGGAAAGTTCTGCAGTTTTACAAAGCAAAGCACGGTTTTGTCTAGTTATTTTGCTACTGCTGATAAAGAGTGACCTTGAATGACACAGATATGTAAATTCGGTCTTTTTTGCTTCTTTTTCATAATTCGTGCTTGGATTGTGGCATAATTTTTGTTTCAGTGCAGTGCTAAGAATGGAGAACCAAAAAGTTCATTTTCATCATATTACACGCTTTAATACCATTTATGATGTACAAGAGTCAAAATATCTCAGCTAAACTACAGGGTCATTCCATGGTAACTTACGTTACATTTAGAATAATTGACTTCAGTAATTTTAGTAATATAACACTAAAACATATTCAAAATGTAATATTTATATGATTTGTTAATTAAACCTATACAAAGCTAAATTTGGATAAAAATTACTTAAATTTAGTACTATTTCTTGAACGCTAAAAATTATATTTACCATGGGTTTCTGACAAAAAGAACGTAAGTTACCATAATAAATATAATGGCCAGTGTTAAAAAAATAGCACTAAAGGTAGGTAATTTTAATCCAAATTTCACTTTGGATAGGTTTAATTAACAAATCATACCAACATTACATTTTCAATATTTTTTTGTGTTATATTATGAAAATTACTAAAGAAAATTATTCTAAATGTAACGTAAGTTACCATGGAATGACCCTACAGATAAAAGATATCAATTAATTAAAAATGTCACAAAACACAGAATGATTAAAGGAAAAAAAAAAAAAAATCTGAAATATCACAAACTATGAAGTATCTACTGAATTAAAAAAATACAAAGCTAGCATAATTATAGAAAGATCACATACACTAGTACAAAAAATTCTAGTTTATAGTAAATCTATATAGGAAAATGCTTTTTATCAATATTTGCTTGCTTGCAAATTGACTTAATAATACAATTCATTAGGGACTCTGCTGAGAATTATTCTGACTTGAACAGTGGGTTTTCAGCATTACTATGCATATTTCAAATTATCATAACTTAAAAAATAAAACACCAACAAAATAGTTAAATACCTTTTCAAGATTTTTCATTCCAGTAAACTTGTCAAAATCTTTAAGCAGCCTATTCTGAAACAGCTCAGCCCATTTGGAGATTCTGCAAGGAATCACACAACAATATTAATGTAATGTAACTATAATTAATATTACATGAAAAAAGGAAGCATTAAACATTTTTAAGCATGCAAATATTAACATGCATTTAAAAAGTAAAAAAATAAATAAATAAAAAGAAGATGTCATTCTTCTGATTTGTGGAGTGGTTGTCAAGCAGTTCCATCTGCCTAAGTAATTCCTCTGTTCCTACGCATATGGTGCTCAGCGGGGTCTGCTCATTGATAGATCTTTCATTGTGCTCATCTGATCTTCTTGCCAGTATGTTGTTCCAGGCAGAAGATTATATCTATGATAGCGTTCATTTCTCTGTCTCTATTTCTGTAGATCTCCACCCTCCTCTGCAGCCTGGAATCACTCTTTACAAATGGCCTCTCATTTGCCAGGAGACCAACACCAACCTGCAGCTTCTTTCCGACTCATTTTATCAGATGGTTCTTTGTGCAATTAATAAATATTGTTTTTCTTGGAATACTGAGGATAAAAATTTTTACTGCCGACTAAGCCCTTTTCTTATGCATTTTTACAATAATTTTTCTCAAGTAACCAGGCGTCATGACTACAACAATTTTTTTTAAAAATAGAATTTCAACTGTTCACAATTTTATTTAATTATCACCTGGACTTTGTGTACAGATTTCAGTGCATGTGGTGTAACAGAAGCTTGTCCAAGAATAACAAGTTATAAATCCTTTTCAACATAAAAAAAAAAAAAAAAAAAAAAAAAAAAAAAAAAAAAATTGAAGTTACATAGTCAGGGTCTTTCTCTGCAGTCTTTCCTTCATTTCATAACTACAATTTCATATCAGATGGATACATCTGCATTCACAACACAAAAATGCAATATATATATATATATATATATATATTAGTGCTCGCGAATATATGTCTATATACGTTTAAACGTGTACGTTATTAAACCTTTTTTCCATATTATTCCTATCCAAAATCGTTACCAGTTACAATACGTTTTATACGTATATTCGCGAGCACTAATATACATGTTATATATAAAGAATTTTTTGATGCTACTTCCTTTTTCAACCCAAGTAAAATTTTCCAGATGTCAACATATGTTTTAAAGATCTTTATCCAGTTAAAATTCACAGTCTTGATGTCATACTTGTTCCACTGACTTGATGTATCAGCATATTTATTTGAATTTTGGGTCAAACTTTTAACAAGGACATTGTTTACCACTAAAGAACTTTTTTCATTACAGTCAAGGACAGCAGTTGTAATCAACAAAACAGAAGCCTTCATTTATTCAACCTTTTGATATATATATTAATTTTTCCTTTCTCTTTTTCAGATAAAATTTTAAATCCTATTACATGCAAAATAGATGTCGAGAAGAACATCTGACACATCTGTAAGATTTTAATGTACAAAATCGGGATAATCAATAATGCACATGCTTCCATATTTTGTTAAACTTTTTCAATCATTTTTTTTTTGCTTAATTTATTTTAATTCCTTTTTAGCTGTTTTTATTTTTTCTCTTAATGTTTGTATTAGAAATAGCACAATGCTTAGGTCATAAGCTAATTTGAGAAATTAAGTAATATGTTTATGCTTCATTTTTCATGTTTTCCAATATTTTTCCATTGTATCAGTTTTCTGAAAGTTTTTCCAATAGTTTAACACAATTCTATTCATGCACATGATTTTTTTTTTTAATGTCTAGAGGAGTAATGCAGCGTTTTGAGATCAAAATGTGAATTTCTTCATCTTTTTTTCGGAATGTATTGATTGTTTTTTTGTATGGGTGCTAACTGAATTTCATTATTGCATAGTGGGGTTATGTGCAGTGTGATCTTCTAAAATGCATGAGAGCTGGCATGCAGGTATTTATGCTTTACAACCACATACGTTCAGGAATGGGTTGTTTCTGATAACCATTATTTATTTGATGCTAAATCATCTGTTTCTTTTTTGGGGCATCTTTTTTACATGCAAAATTTAGCAAATTGGGAATATGAAGTTGTAGCTTGGGCTTATTTTTTTTCTTTTCATGTTATAAATTATACAATGTTACACATCATTTTTTGTTTGTCTTTAATAGACAGTCAACATTATTTAATTTTATGAATGGCTTCACCTTTTTCACAACTTTACCATTTAAACTTTTGTCTAAAATAAAAATATAAATTTGTTTTGGAATTTTTATAAATATACTATTATGACATATTCAAAATGTTATGTTCAATTGTGTTTTAGACATTAAAAGCTTATGTTTTAATTTTTTTTTTCATCTTTAAATTATGAAATGAATAATTTTTTACTTGTAAATATTTTGGTATGATCTTGTAGTCATGCATCAGTCTTTTCGGACTATAATACTGATAGTATGAATAATACCATCTTTATGCTCTTAATTAGGGATGCACCGAATATTCGGTATCTATTCGGTATTCGGCCATATTACCGAATATTCGGTTAGGCCGAATATCAAACTATTCAGTCTGCCGAATATTCGGCTTGGCCGAATATCAAACTATTCGTCCTGCCGAATATTCGGTTTGGCCGAATATCAAACTATTCGTTCTGCCGAATATTCGGTTTGGCCGAATATCGAAATATTCGGCCAAGCCGAATATTTAAAAAAACTTTTTTTTTTAAACTCACAATTTCTACTTTTAACTGTCAATTAATAACGATATTAAAAGAAAATTAGAAATAAAATCGTATTTCAATGAAAGAGAATGCTTTTACATTACTTATTCGCTGTTTGAAAAGTGTCACTTAAGAAAATTAACCATTAATGATGACCTTCATAGGAATTAATGATGTACAAATAAATGCAAGTTTTTGATTATTTTCTAGTAAATACTCTGTTTCTTGCTTTTTTACAAACATCATGTTTCTAAACAAAATGGAAAAAAACTTTCTCAGGTGATAATAACCATCAAGACACATAATTTTTGTCCAGGAAACCAGAATCAGAACACTCCAGATTAAATTTGAATTTACGTTTGTTACTTTAATAATATTGAAGATACTGTAACTATATTTTCAAGATAGTTACTTTGATTTCTGTTAATCACGATAAGTGCTGGAATTTCCACCATTCATTTCTAAACAACACTGAGCTAGACATTCCTTTATTCTGAGTGCAGCTGACATTACTACTTATACTCTGTCACTGGCCAAAATTCTGCCACTTCCAATAGTATCATCATATTTTCTACAATCAAAATTAATACGATATGCAAATATCGCTAAAATATCTTCATTGTTGCTATAGTTTTAAACAAAACTTCAGTTTCAGCTTGCGATGACACACTCTGTGTTTTTGATTGAATGTATTGTATTTTTGATGGAATAAGTGGATTGAGATAATGTTTCTTGCTCAAAAAATGTTTGCCTTGACCACATTATCTACACAAAGTTTATTCCAAGATGTATGAACACCCTGTATGTTTACAACCTCTGAATATGATCTCCCATTCCAGACACCTGCTCTCTGGTTCATTTAAAAGCTTCCTTGCCAAATCAAAAGGAGCAGGAAAGTTATTCTTGCTGATTTGCCAGCATTTTAATACATTGTATTGTTTTACTTTAGTCCCTTCCTGACAAATACACACTGCAAAATGTTTCTAATTCATTCAAAAAATGTCTTTGATTTTAAAATATTTGTTATAGAATGTAAGAACATTTTATAAATTTATTTTAATTCACAGAAGAAGCTACGAAGCTTAAAACTTTATTAATTAAAAAAGTTTTAAGGCTATCCTGTTTTTAAGTTATAGCTCAAACCACAGATATTTTTTTATGTAATGATTTCTTGTAAAAAGGTCTAGTTCATAAAATGGTAGTATCTGTGTTAAATGTTATTATGTAAAATTCTTTTATAATTTAACATTTAATATTTTTAAACTCTGAAATAAATAAATATTCGGCTGAATAGTTACTATTCGGTTGGCCGAATATTTGGTATTCGGCCTCACTGTTACTATTCGGCTAGCCGAATATTCGGTATTCGATTTACTTGTGGGCCGAATATTCGGTATTCGGCCAAAATCACTATTCGGTGCATCCCTACTCTTAATTGATTATTATTTTTTTTTAGATATAATGGATGCATTAAAAAACCCTTCCCAAATTTATTTTCTTACATTAAATTTTCACGACACATCTTATGGCATCATACTGCAATGATACACAACATTTGAACATTTACTTTTGTTCTTAATATTTTTTTGTTTATAAGCAAAACAAAATAAATTTTAAAACATACAATTTCACCGAACGTTTTTCATTATTAAATACTATTTTTATTTTGTATATAATTTTACTTTTACTGTGTTTGTGTCATTGGATTATATTTTTAAAAGTGTACTTATATACAATTGCCTATTACATGACACTAATTTAGGGATCCTCTTTTCTCATTTTAAAATACTATTACAAGTAATTATTATGATGCTAGCAAAATAAGTAAACAATCTTTTAAATATGTTTACTCCTCCAATAAATTGATATTGGATTCTTTACCATGGTATTTTATTATTCTAATTGATTTCTTATTGTATTTATAACTATGTAATAACTGTGTATGTGTCTTTGTTTGAATTCAAGATATACTGTTTGGCATCACATTCTTATTGTTTGCAATATCATATAATTTTTGGTTTTGACGATAACAACTACAGTACAGATTCACCTGTACCACAGTTAAGTAATACCAGAATGCACCTTCAAACAAGAGATAAACTGAAGAAACCATCGAGATTTGATGACTTTGAAACAAGCTATATAAGCATAACAGATGTGGAAGAACCTAAAACATATATGAAGAAACTACGAAGTCAAGTTCATTCAAAAAGTGGCAACATACCATAGATGCTGAGATGAAAGCTCTATCTGAAAATGATACTTGGGACATCGTTGATGAACCAAATGACTGTGATATTAGCAGGGCAATAAAGGTAAGATTTCATTATTTAAATGCAGATTGGTTGCTAGGGGCAATATTGCAGCATATTTACCAGATGGGAAAGTATGTAAGCTTTTTCTGAATTAAATATGGGGGGGAGGGGGGGGGGCGCTATATATGGGGTAATCACACCAAAATATTGGTATGAAAAATTCCAGAATTTTATGTCTTCTTAAAATTTTTTAAAATCTGAAAATGATCAATGTTTGTATTTTAAAATTTCAAATAATTGTAAAATGTATGTATTGATACATAGGTTGACAATTTGATTATACAAGTTCTGATACTAAACAAATTGACAATTTTAAATGTGAAATGAAAATAAATTTTAAAATGAAAGACTTTGGTTCTATATCTTATTACTTAGGTATATCTATTTCTCAGAATATAAATGAAGGTATTGTAACTTTAAATTCAAATTATTCAGAAAATGTTTTGAAAAGATTTGATATGTTTGAATGTAAAAGTATCTTTACTCCTATGGACAGTAATTTTGATTATAACTGTTATAGTTAAAGAAAAATCAGAAAATGTAGATGTTGAAAACTAATTGGTTGTATTATGTATGCAATGCTAAGAAGCAGATCTGATTTGTGCAATTCCATCAGTATCTCAAGTAGACAGCAAAATTATGCAAGTGAAAAATCGTTATTCTTAAAAAGGGTGTTACGTTATATTTAAAGACACAGTTGACTTGAAGTTAGTGTACAAGAAAAAAATAAATGCTGAGTTAGTTAAAGGTTTTGTGGATGCAGATTGGAGTGTGATACTACCAACAGAAAATCTACAACAGACAAATCTGTTTTCAGATTTACAATTGTAAGATTTCATGGTGTTCTAAACAACAAACTTGTGCAGCTTTATCATCCACATAGGTGAAGTTATACATTGCCTTCAGCCGGTGTGTAAGTGAAGCCTGCTGGGTTCATAATTTATTGAGTTAAATGTAAAGAGTTGTGAAAATTTTTTTTGTACCTCTTTATGAGGATAATCAAACAGCCATTCATATCAGTAAATCATGTGAAGAATTTAAAAGGTTAAAGCACAAAAATGTGAAGTATCACTTTGTGCAAGAAAAAGTTAAGAAGATGGAACTGTTTCAATTAATTATATCCTCGCTACTGAACAAATTGCAGATTTATTGACCAAACCTCTGAAGAAAGTATTATTTGAAAAATGTAGAAAAGCAATGTTCAGTTATTTTTTAAAAATCTATGGTGTTATATGTATGTAATTATGTTATATATACAGGGCCCTCGCTAAGGGGGGGACGGGGGGGAGCCTCCCCCACCAAACGTTCCCAAATGCTGTTACACTTGGCAAATTTGTCTAAAACTTTAATAAAAACTATAATATACTTTCTATTTCTGATAGATTTGGCAAAAGTTACAAATCTAATTGGGAATATTATTAAGCTTTTTACAAATAAGAACTATATTACATCTTCTGATTGTGGTAACTTGGCAAAATTATAAAACTAGTTGGCAAACTTGTTGAATTGGCGAAAACTATTTATTTTTGCTTTTCAATGAGTTGGCAAATACTGAAATTTGACTTGGTAATTTAAGGTCCTCTCCCCCCTCAATAAAAAGTCTTAGCGATGGCCCTGTATATATATAACATAATTACATACATACAAGGGTGAGAAATTATATCATTTTACTTGCCTGTCAATTTAATTGTTTCCTGATTAATTTTAAATAAAAAAATATTTTGCTTGCATGCTTTAAAGAGTTTTTGCGTTTTTTGGAATCTTTAATTATTTTTATTTTAAGTTGTGTTCACTTAATGAATAAGTGTGCAATATGATCCTGAAATTTTTGGGCTGTAAGTATATTACCACTTGTAACATATTAAAAACAGGTAAAAAAATTAAAAAAATAAAATTAAAAAATGCTAGTAAAAATTTGACTTTTCATTTCTTTTCTGAAAATAAACTACAGTACCTAGTATAAGAGGTCGATGAAGGCGATTGTGCATTTAAAATTCTAACAAATAACAATAATAAAAAAATTAACAATTCACTTTTATGAAATGAAATTTATTGAAGGGGAAATTCCTTTGGTGAAATGGAATTTTGTGAAGAGGCCGTTTTTATTAAAAATAATTGTCTGAAGCGGCCTCTTTCATAAAAAATAATTTTGTGAAGTGGCCTCTTTCATAAAAAATAATTTTGTGAAGCCTCCAATTTTTCTCTGGATTGATCCCTAAATATGCATTAAAAGAAAAAAAAAAGTATAGAAAACGAATAGATATCTAAAATTTTATGTAGTGAAAGTTATCAAACGAGAAAAATTAATTGCCATTATGAATGTTTATGACATTGGATCAACTGCAATTTTGAATATTTACAAAATCTTAAGAAATTTTTATAATTTGTTATTAAATTTTTATAATTGAAAACTAGTCAGATTTTACAATTTCAAAATACATAATAAATTTGATATAGATAATGAATCTCTTTTTTATCTCTCCATGGCAGATGTCTGGTACTGCCATCTATTGGTGGAAATGAGAACTGAAAGTTTTTATCTAAGTCTCAAAGTGTATACACTAATTTAAGTATTAATACATGTTCAATTCAAATATACAAGTCTTTAAAATATTTTCAACTTTATAATCACAATTAAATGAGGAAAAAAATAGACATATTAAATGCATTGTTTAAGTAAACTAAATTATAGCAAAGTATTAAATTAAATTTAAAAACCCTTTCATAAGAGCTCTTAAATTAAATTTTTCATGTACTGCATGAATGAATCATTAAATAAAGAAATGTATTTATTTATACTATTATTTAAACTATAAAAAATAATTTATTTTAAATGATGCATAATATATATATTAGAAATATGATTAATTCTGGTGAATTTTTTTTTTTAATTTGTCGCTATTGAAACATTTTTCAAAAATTCAATTTCTGTGTTTTACATTTACATAAATAAAGTGCATAACAGCAGTGCTTTATTGTATCTTGTAGTGTAGCAAACCACAACTTATGTATAATTTGTAACTAAAGTTCTTTATTAGAACAAAACAAAATTAACTATTAAATATTAAAACATAAAAATTGAAAGAGGGTCATTCCATGGTAACTTACGTTACATTTAGAATAATTCAATTCAGTAATTTTAGTAATATAACACTAAAAAATAGTTAAAATGTAATGTTCATATGATTTGTTAATTAAACCTAACAAAGCTAAATTTGGATAAAAATTACTTAAATTTAGTACTATTTCTTGAACGCTAAAAATTATATTTACTATGGTAACTTACGTTTCTGACAAAAAGAATGTAAGTTACCATAATAAATATAATGGCCAGTGTTAAAAAAATAGCACTAAAGGTAGGTAATTTTCATCCAAATTTCACTTTGGATAGGTTTAATTAACAAATCATATCAACATTACATTTTCAATATTTTTTGGTGTTGTATTATGAAAATTACTAAAGAAAATTATTCTAAATGTAACGGAAGTTACCATGGAATGACCCAAGAGATTAAAAAAACAGCGGGACACCGCCCATAGTACAGAGGCACAACACCTGAATTTAAGCTCTACAAATAAAATAAACAAACTTACAGACATTACTAAGAAATTAGCTACACTCTGAAATGTATTGAGATTTTAATCTGATCATCTTCTCAAGATTATGTCCCTTTCCATGGATTTTAAATGCAATGTCACTTTTGCATTTCAAATCCATATTATATTAATAACCCCAAATTTATAAAAACATTTTTCCTTGCTCACTTTATATCGGAAATATGGCAACAACATATTAAAAAAAGAGACATTTTATATAATATTAATCAATCTGCATCATTTACAAATTGAAATGAATAGAAATGTGCACACTTAATTGGCATAAAAAGCCGTCTGTGTCCTGTTTTTGGTCATAATCCACTTATATAAAAAGTTGAAAGGTAATTATTTCAGCCCTTTTGATGAATTTGGTTGATCACAAAATCTATGACATCATTTGAGCAAATCAATGCTTTTTATTGGCTGTGCATGCGAAACCCATTCAAATTTCTCCCTTACAGGTTTTATTTATAAGGAATTTTTAATCAAACAATGTGTTTTAAGTTTTAATGAAATGAGAGTTTATTATGCTAAAAACCTGTACATGATACCTCATTTATCATAGTGCATCTAAAAAAAGAGATGTTGACAACAGAAATAATATACACTTATGGCTGTTACATAATGTATCTCAATTCATGGGACAGGGATTTCTAATTTCAACTTCACTTATTGAGAATTCATTCAAAATAACAAACAAAAACCATATTTTTTTTGCTAAAATGTGATTGATATTTTTCAACAAAATATATCAAAGCAGTATTTAAATGGTATTGTGAATTTTTTGACACAAATATATCTCATATTCAACTGTTATGCCAGTTTCTTTATCTTCATGTGAAAGAGGGTTTTCTTGCATAAACACAGAAATTGACATTAGTATATTTTAAAACAAATCTGTTTGGTATGTTTGCAGCCATAAATGTAATGTAATTACACACATGTATTGATCTTTAATTTCATTCACTTAAGTATCAATCTTTTCTAAAAATATGTTTTAAATCACATTATGTTTGTTTAATTTTTTTTTCCTGGTTCCTGGGTTTTCTAGTCTGGCTACTAGCATTTAAAGAGATTTTTAAATGTGTGGCTTAACAGATTACTTAAGCTAATAGAAATTATTCCAAACTATCACCTCTGCATTTTAAAATATGCTTTTAACAAATGAAAGGCTTGGTAGTAAAACAAGGCAATTAACAAAATGCAAGTTTTGAGATAGTTAAGATTCAAGTTTTTAAAAGAAAATTACAAGCCAAACCATCGTGATTGCTTCGTTTAAAACAGCTAATTTGTTAACCTCTATGTAATTTCAATTGACTTCTCAAGGACATACTGCGCTCCTTGTTTTCATCCATTCATTGTCATGACACTAGAAGATGCGAGCCCCTGGTCCTGTTTTCCCCACAGCTATAATTGAGCAAAAAAGAAGATGCTTACTAATGATTTCAAGCAGGGTAGAAAAAAAAAAGAGCAGTCATTCAGACAAATGCAGTGTTACCATAGTTACTGACAGAGTTGTATAATATAGACGCACGTCGCAAGCAGAAAATTTTCTGTGAAATTCGGAGCTTTGCAGGAAAAAAAAAAAAAAAAAAAAAAAAAAAAAAAAACTTAATTTTTGTTTTTATATATATATTTTTTCTTTTAAGATACAAAAAAAAAAAAAAAAAAAAAAAAAACCCAATTTTATGTATTATTCATTTACTGTTTGCAGCACACAATTCAAAGTTTAAAGATGCAAAACTTTGTTGTGACATTACAAACACTTGTGAAAATATTAAGGATTGGACTATTTCTGAATGCATTGACAAAATATTTGATGAGAATTCAGCTCTTGCTCTTGCTATTATGGATTTTTAGCTTTATTATTTTTTTTTCACCAAAATAATTATTCTTTATTTAATATTAATTAATTTTAAATGGTAATTATTTTAAACTACTGTTTTTAATTCATATCGTCCAAATAATATAACACGCAATTTTATTAAACATTAAATTAATTTGCAGAAAGTTTTTGACCCAATATTTATGTGCGCAGAAATTTTTTGGTTTTATACAAGTCTGACTACTAATAAGGACAGGGAAACTGACCTTGAGTAGTCAATTGAAATTACATTACAGTATAAGACTAGACGTCTTCAGTTAATGCGTATGCAACATTTTTTGTCCAATAGACTTTATTTTTTATTAGACTTCTGCGCAAAGTGTTTTCATTATTAAAATTCATATTTGATTATTATGAAATATATTGAGTAAAAAAATTAATCTTGTACTTTTTAATGAAAATCAGAAAAAATTGAAAGGTGTCAGTTACCATGTTTTACAACTGAGCCCTTCAAATTTTGTTTTACTAAAGCTGGTGAAAAAAAATGTACTATGCTCTCCATATTAGAATTTTTCATTTTAGTAACAATTATTAATAAAATATTTTGCATTTATTGGGCTAAAAAAACGACGAAAAAAAAAAAAACACATTTAGAAAAGAAAAAAAAAATAGATAAAATATACAAAATTTATTTTTCCAATATTAATTTTTTAAAGACCATAATTCAACAATTATGTAAATTTAAAGTGTATTTCCAAAATTCAGAGGATTTTTCTTTTTTCCCAGTGTTGTAATAAAAACCAACTTTTGCAATAAATAAAATGCATCAATTTCTTTTTTTTACACATAAAAGAAAGATAACATTCACCGATATAAAAAAATATAATGAAATTTAACAAATTTCTATGCAGATGTATGGTTTAAAAATATATGATAATGAAAAGAAAAAACTTTGCTATCTATTATTTTTATTTCAAATTGTTTTTACGTGTGGAGTTTTTTTAAATAAGTAACATGGGTTATTTTTGGTAAAAGTGGGTTTTTTCATCAATTCTCACTTAATTGGCTGCTACTTTGTAATATGTTAAAAAATGAAAAATGTGCAACATTAAAATATCTTAGTTAGAATAAGCTGTAAAAATTCAGCCATGTTTAATTTTTTTACAATATTTATATAGAGATAATTTCGAAAAATGGGTCTTTTTTTAAAGGGCAGCACAATACTTCAACATTATTTTCATTTAGAGTGTCAATGATTTTTCTTAAATCATTGATTAAAATTAAACATATATCTTATCAAGCTCTTCTGACGAATTCATAAGATATTTATAGTTTTTCATATTTGCACTTTATTGTGTTTAACTTTTACAATATCCTTTTCTTTGATTTTCATACATGTGATTTCATTTTAAATATATATATATATATTAAATGATGTGGAAGTGTATTTAAATTTAAGATGGATATAACTTGCAATGTTTCTAAAGATGTTTTGCCTATTAAACAAATGAAAAAGCTTTAAATAATTGTTTATAAGCTTAATTCCTTAAGCTTGTAAACAATAATTACAATATACTTGTAAAAAGTAAGTTTTTATCAGGCATAAAATACATTTAATTTAAAATTAACATTTAATTAAATCTATTATAATTCACAATGTCATAATAACTTTCTTTGAATAATCAAATTATACACTGTTTGATATTAAATAAGCACAACAACAACAAAAGTTCTCCAGATAAAAAAATATAATTCTCTTATTTTCTAATTCGACTTTTACAAATAAATATAGAAACAGCAAATTGAAGCTAAAGAAAACTAAAAGAATGATAACATCTACTCAACAGCTATTTTGAAATAATGTAGAGGAAAAAAGGTTAATTAATATCAAAATATTGAGCATAGTAAGAGAAGTAGAAGTTGAAAGATTATTTTCTACTTTTGAACCCGTACACAGCAAATAAAGTAATCAGTTAGAGATTACAGATTATTAATGCTATACAATTAATGCCAATAGACAATTAATGCTAATAATGCCAACTAACTGGGTAATAATGTTATTTAATATTTTGCGTAGTTAATGTGGATAGCAAATATGACTGGTCATTCATACGATTAAATCTATTTGCTCTATATGTCAGATGTATGAATTAACAGATACAATTATTTTTCTTTTCGTTATAATTAAATCTGTGTAAGATTAGATTTATGCAATTACAAAATTTTATAAAGTACATGTGTAAGAAGAGTTGCCATGATATTTATTTTATTTGATAGTGATACTTTTATGTTAACCAGGCACCAGTAATATATATATATATATATATATATATATACACACATATTTATACAGAGAGTTTCCCCCAGACAGTTTCAGAAGGGTGATGCACCCTGCCTGCTCTTTGGTTTACAAAATAGCACCCTTCTTGCCCCTCATAAAATAATTAGCACCCTTCTTGCCCCTCAGTAAAAAAAAAGTGTTCTTTCTCCTTTTTGCATTAAAAAATTTGCTTTCATAGTAAAAATTGACTCAATGTTGTCTTGAAAAGAGTGCTTTGACTTTTAAATATCAACTGTGGTTTTAAAAACCAAAAGAATAGACCTTTAACAATAAAAATAAGTGCCCTTTTCTCACCAGCAGCACCCTGCCCTTTTTTAAACCTGGGGGAAACTGTGATATATCACTGGCACATAAATGTACCAATATTTGTGCCTATTAACTTGTAAAATTTATCTAATTTGCAGTTTTTATTATTTCTCCAATTACTAATTATAATAATATTAATCAAAGCACAATGCTTTTAATACCCGACATAACAGGTTTAACTGTTTTGGAAATCTACAATTCTTGGTAGCCATTCTTTGCTTGCCTATTGTTCGACACAGGAACAATATAATAAAAATCAGATTTAAATACAAAAAAATCCGATTTCAATCAAATAAATCAGATTTTTTTTAATCATATTTTTTTTTACACTATCTTCATTACACGAATATTTATATATAGCTTAATTTATATATAACAGAAGCTTAAGGGAAAAATGGGGGTGATGGTGGTGAATTTATTTATATTTTACCTTAAGTTACCGATTAAAAGAAATCTGCAAATGTTATATAAAAATTATATTCAGAAATAATTTACATTATTTTATAAAACTTTTATACCCCAGACAAAAGTTACAAGTAGTATTGCATAAACTAATGAAAATAAATAAATTAGAGAAACCTGAGAAGTAAAAATTAAGGAAAACATAATTATTCAAATATTTTATATTTTAAAATGAACACTTAGTATAAGGCAAAATATAAACTATTAATATTACGCTGATGAACTTAAAAAAAAAAAGAGTAGGATATCCATTACAATAAAATAGGAAAGTAGGTAGATGAATAATAACAGAGAGAATAATCAACAGTATAAATCAGCATTATAAATATAAATAATAAGGGGGCACCTTTCTATAATTTAGGTAATTACGACATTTTCAAAACTAGTTAACATTTAACATTAGTTAAAAATTTTGTAATAAAAACACATACAGCTTAATTTTATTAAGCCACTCTTAAAATTAATTCTAAATCTTCATGCTTTAAATAAAATTATGTAAACAAAAAGCATAGTTAAAGTAGTAGTACATGATAAATTAGCTTGTTATTTTAAATGAAAGAAATCGAATGTTTGCGGCCAAAGATAATTCACTAAATTAGCAAAATATTTACATAAATAATAAATCAACACATTTTAAAGGTGGAAAAAATCTTTAAAATATAGCTGCAATCAACTACAGACAATTATTTAATGATATCGATAGATGAAAATTTGGCGGGAAGATTTCACATGATCTTTTTAAATGGAATAAGATATCCTAGAAAGTTATCCAAGAGCAAGGAAGTATCTCGAAGATAATTTCCCCTTTGCGCAGGCATTACGAAATCAAAATAGCAGACACCCCTTGAAAAAGCACTAAGATGCGTTAGAGCAGAAAATGAAAAAAACATTACAAATCTTGTAAGAAATTCATATCTATGGATTAAAACTTACGCTTCACGAGTTGGAAATGAGCTGTAACCATTGACATAAACAAAAAAACTTAGCTGTAAACATAAAGATGCGATTGCGGCTTTCCGCACTTTCACTCCGCTCGCCGCCATTATGGCAACTTGCGGGAGGTGGCGCACCCTCGTAACCTAGAGACCGTCATAAGATGCGCAACTGGGGATGAGGTTATTGTTCATCACGTGATCCCTGTACAGAAGCACCCTCTGTCTTTGCCCGCTGTAAAATGAATTTCACCTGTGGAGCAGCGGTTGTTTTCCCGCGACAACCGAATGCCTAGGATGCACTTTTCGTGAAATTACACAAGGAAAATAATTAATTTCTTGTTTTAATTATTTTTTAAAAAGTTGACAAATTCAAAACTAAGAAAAATATACAAGTAAAGTTTAATGACAAAGAAAAAATCATTGAAATTCACCTAAGTGTTAGTGGTTTTTTTTTTGTTCTTTTAGGTGAAATGATTAAAAGATTTTTTTATTTCTTTCGTAAAAGTGATGACTGTTTGGATTAAAATTCACATAAGTCATATTTCATTTCATGATCATTGGATTAAGCTTGAGTACTGATGTTTATAAAATGACGAAAAAGGATTTCATGTTATTTTATATTATTATGATATTATTCATTTCTGAAATTTACACTGGATTATAATTGCCGCTACAGAAAAATTAAAGGTCATACACTTTAAATCAACAGACAGTTGGAATTTCAAAATCAGTGAAGGATATAATACATTTTCAGGCGATTTTGGGATAAATAAGTAATAATTGAAATGTTTCATCGATAAGGTGATGTGTAACCGTTTCAAGAAAAATATTTTTTTCTAGATTTCCATACCTTCTTGGAATAATGAATATTTTTCCGCCACACATTTATGGGAAATTTATAAAGTTATTAATTATTTTCTTGTTCAGTCATCATGAAAAAATTTCAAAAATAGTGAAAATGTGTGTCCAAATGGATAATATTCATTACATAGATAAAGGTAACCTTCTTTTTCGAATGCTATCTTAGTTTATTTCTTTTTTTACTGTTTTTAATGAAAAATAAGACGATTTTAATAAAAAACTTTTTTTTTTCATTTTCTTTCTCCCCTTTCTCTTTAAAAAAAATCTAGAAAGGAGAAAACTGTAATTTTAAACAGCGCGGATGTAAGTTTTAACGGATGTGGGATATTTTCATTTCTGCCGGATCCGGATATCCGGCACTTTTCCTTCCAATATACATGAGTAATATTCAGTTTTTAATGAGTTCACTGGTGAAAATTTAAAAATACTCATATTCAATTTTTATACAAATATTACACACATAAAAAAAAAAAAAAAAAAAAAAAAAAAAAAAAAAAAAACATAGAATAACATGTAGACACAAATCTATTTTTATGAAAAAAAAAAAAGAGAGAATATTTTCAAATTTTGGATTATGATATGGATATTGTTAATATAAAGTAAATATTTTAATCTTATATGAAGGTAAAGATGTACATGGGAAAAAAATTAAACATTTTCATAAAGTAATTTTATTTTCAACTGAATCTATATAAAAATCTTACAATAACAAAAAAAGAAAATAAATAAATAAATAAATTGCAATAAAATAAAAAAAATAAAGTGAAAACATTTTTAATTTTAACAAACATTTTATTTAACAGTTAGAGAAATGTTTTAGTTACCTAAACCTCTCCACCTCGTTCAACTTTTCTATTAGTGTAAAAACATGAAGTTAGGGCGTGCACATGGGGATAGTTTTGGTTGTTTAAACTCCCCCTTCCCCCCCCATTCATGTTATTATTATTGAGTAAAGTTTTCAAAATCTAGAATATTTTGAATCTGAGCGAAATGGACAGAAAAAATGAACAATTTTCAACGTTTTATAAACTTTTGTACATTTAATGAATATTTATTATTGGTATGAAAGCTTTGATTTTTATAGGACCAATTATCATAAAATTACTTTGCTATTATGTTTGAAAATTTTCAAAGAAAGCCGAAATATCGCTTCCATAAATGTCCCTACTTAGGTGAACGAACACATGCTAAATTTTACTTGTTACCAGCTTTAAATGGTAACTGTGGTTAATATGTCTAACATTACAGATATTTTGATAATACGCAAGTAGCGTAATTTAAGATGTAATAAATGTAAATCAATATAAAACTAATCTAATTATTAATTAAAGTTAATGTATAAATATAGCGTAAATTAGTGTTTAATTATAGACAGCAACTTTTATAAAAAGCTGAACTTTAAGTAAAAGCTTCCATTTAGAAAATCCTACGCACGATTCTAGTGAAGGCTTACCCATTATTAAAAAATCAAAAAAATCACATCCCACATTTTACCCTAAAAAAAGAATTAAGGAAAACTATGTTAACAAAATAATATAAATAAATAAGCGTATGTCAAGCAGCATACACTCCTTGGAATTTCAATGTAGTACTACCGTTATTTAAGATAAGAAATTTTTCTATTTAATATTTAAATTGGAGAATTTGAAATCACCTCTTTTACTCACAGAGTGTGTAATATTTTTCTGCGGTTAAATAAAGCGTAAAATTCTATTAAAATTGTACGCACCCATATATATATATATACATATAAGTATCTTTTCCTTTAATTTTTAGACTTTTTGATTTTCACACATGTGATTTAATTTTCACTATATATATATATCACTCGTGTGTGTGTGTGTGTGTGTGTGTGTGTGTGTGTGTGTGTGTGTGTGTGTGTGTGTGTGTGTGTGTTTATTTATTACTAACTTTCTTATCTTTTCATGAGTATTTTTCTTTCATGTAAAATACAATTATAGATTTAAATTTGAAAAACACATTTCTATTTTTTTTAAAAATAAAATCCTGGTAAATATACTTATTCTTTGATGCTCTATGTATGTAAACTCTCAATTTTATAGTGAGCTTTCCAGCCATTTTGCATTTCGATTAAAACATTTTCAAAACACATAAATTATCTTATATTTTAAAATCTTGTAACATTTGACATTAAGATGGTACTTTATTTTTGGAAGGGAACTGTATTTTGAATAAAGCAATAGATGAGATCCGTATTGTGCATCTTTGTAACTTTTCCTGGATTTATCTAGGGTGTTGTTATTTTATTTCTATTTAAAGTCACCACTTAAAAATAACGTTATTGAGATTTAAATAATTCTAATAACTTACTCAATTTCGAAAACGTGATCATATGTTATAGAAAAAAAAAAATCACAGAAAGGTTTTCAAGGGAATGAGAAAGTTAATTATAAAATATCATTACTTGAAATGCCCAACTTTTATTTTACATTATTTGAACATTTCCAGAAATATTCAGCTTTTTTTTCTTTTTCTTCGTTTCTCTTTCGCTCTCTCTCTCTTTTTTAAATAGTAAAACTTATTGTTTAGTCTTGTGAGAGTTTACACTTAGCCAAATTTCGTATTTCTTTTTATCAACAAATTCTTCAAATGCCTGTAAAAGTTGTTTTTCCTTCGGAAGATAGCTTAAGCAAACCAGCAAACTTCAGGGGTTGCTGTTGGACTTTTTATTCTTCTTTTATTAACCATTGGGGAAATGGTTGTTGTTTTCGGTCGAGAATGGACCTCTTGGCGTCGTCACTTTATTTTTTTAAGGGTTTTTATTGAAATTCCGTAACTTTAGAAGAATTTTTCTTTGGATAGGCAATAGAAACGCATAAAATCGTTAAAAAAATGTTAAAGTTACAAAAAGGATACATGAAAACTATCAGAGATGAAAAAAAGCCGAATTAAAAAATTGACGTCGGATGAGAAATCGTCTTATAAAGCAAAAAACGTGGTCTTCAACTTTATTTTCCTCAAAATACCTTTAGCTCAGACATCAATCGAAAAAAGAATTAAAGTTATTGTAGGAAGGACCCGACAAAATATTAAGTTATATATTAAGGATAAGGTATAGTAATAAAAAATGCTTTGAAATAACTATGGCGATGGTTCAAACGAATATTTTTGCAAGAACAGAGAATGCCAGGATCTCTTCAACTGTAGTAATGAAAAAGGCGTTTATTTGTAGATGATTCCGAGGAATATTTTTGAATAATTAATATTTTTAATTAATTTTATTTTATTTATTTATTTATTTTTAAGCTTTTGGAACATTTTTCCATTGGTTGTTGTAATTTGTTAAATTATATATATATATATATATATATATATATATATACACAATATCATTAATTATCTCTTTGGAGATTTAAGTAGAATAGAACTTGATATGTTTTTTGAAATTCATAGATATTATAATTATATATATATATATATATATATATATATATATATATATATATATATATATATATATATATATATATATATAATTTGATATAATAATAATAATAATATTATAATAATTAATATTTAATAATATATATATATATATTTGTAGGTTTATTTATATATTTGTTTATCTAATTCTAACTTTCTTAGCTTTTCATCAGTATTTTTTTTTTCATATAAAATGCAACCATAGAGTTAAATTTGAAAAAAAAAATTTAAATAAAAAGATGGTAACTATACTTATTTTTTAATGGTCTATGTAAACTCTCAATTTTATATATGATTTTTCAGCCATTTTTCATTTTTCATTTTTTTCTTTCTTAATTTTGTAGTATTTGACATTAAGTTATTATTTTTTTTCTTGGAAGAGAACTTTATTTTGAATAAAGCAGTAGGTGAGATCCATAATGAGCATCTTTGTAACTTCTCCTGGATTTATTTTCGGTGCTGTTATTTTATTTCCATTTGAAGCAGCATCTTAAAAATAATGTTATTAGGATTTAAATAATCCTAATAAAACTTACTCAATTTCAAAAACGTTATCATATGTTATAGAAAAAAAAATCACAGAATGAATGAGTCAAGTGAATGATTAAGTTAATTATAAAATATCATTATTTAAAATGCCCAATTTTTTTTAATCATGTGAATGTTTCCAGCGATATTCAGGGTTTTTTTTTTCTTGTTCCAACATAGTAGAAAGTGTTTATAAATTCGAGATTTGTCTGTTTGTCGTCTGTCCGTGCTCTAACTCGCGTAAATATACTCGGATTATCATGCAATTAATGTATATTGAGCTATACCATGGCTTGTTCGGTATTGAAAATGAAGTGTGTAGCATTTATAGTTTATTTACAGGGACACTCAAAACAATTACGTTATATTACGGCCTAGAACGAAAAATCGTTTCCAGTGTACTTAATGTTACATTATTTCAAAAATATTGAAATTTATATATATCAGATGTGCATTACAAGATGCTTACTATGGAATAAGGTGTGCATAGTATTCATCGTTCATGTACAGGGACGCACAAAACAATTCGGTTATAGTATTTTCTATCAATAATTATTGAATAAGAATTTCTGGAAATGCATTTTCAGTTAATGTACGTGTTTTTAAATGTAATTATTTTTTTTTGCATATTAATTGGTGTATATAAATTACATTGATCATGTACAGGTCTTCTCAAAAGATCTCACGAACATTTCCGTTTATTGACGGAAATTATTGAAGGAAAATTTTAGATCATGCAATGTATTTCTTAATTGAGGTAAATTTAAGCATACTGTGTAATATACATGCAAATCTATAGATCCTATACAGGGCTGCGTGAAATAATTCGGATATTTTGTTCGAATAATGGTAGTAATTGCTGAAATTGGGTATTTAATTGTATTATGCGTTTTCTATATTGTTTACTTAGTAAATTATGAAGTTTTGTTACAGTATTCTGAATTTGTTGGAAAGTGTTTCATAATTTATGCTTGACACTTGATTTTTCGTTCTTGTTTAAATCATGAAACCTGTTCTTTAGACTTGTGAGAGTTTTCACTTTAGTCAAATCGAGTATTTTTTTCTACAAACTAATTCTTCTTATGCCTGTAGAAGTTGTTTTTCCTTCTGAAGATAGCTCAAGCAAACCAGCAAACTATAAGGGTTGCTGTAGGTCTCTTATGCCTGTAAAAGTTGTTATTCCTTCGGAAGATAGCTTCAGCAAATGAGCAAACTACGCGGTTCGGATATACTGTAGGTATACTGTAGGAAATTATACTGTTGGTCTTTCAGGCTTGTAAAAGGTGTTTTTCCTCCGGAAGATAGCTTGAGCAAACTACAAATGTTACTGTAAGTCTTTTTTTCTTTCTTTTCTATTTTTTTTTTTTTTTTTAATTTTTAACTCTCTCTATAGGGTTTATGAGATTTTTCATTTTAGTTAAATCTATTATTTCTAAAATGAAAATGTGTCTTTTCGTTGACAGATTTGAGTTTAGCGCCCAAAGTGCGTTAGACCATGTTTAATCTGATCTTATGATTAAGTGGTCATAAAATTTTTAAACTTTAAAAAATTCGATTTTCTCAAAAAAATATATATTAAAGGTTATACTTTTTTTGTGAACATTATAAAACAAACTGCGTTAAAATATTCGTACAATTACTCGCGTTATACACCGAAATGTAAATAAGTTTAATAATACAAAAATGATGTCAATTTTCTCAAAATGAGGTTTTTGGCCAAAACGCGCAGAATAGCTCAAACATGTTTAAATATCCCCCCCCCCCCCCTAAAATGTTCAGAAGATATATTTTATGTTAGTCTGCATAAAGTAAACTTAAATTTTTTTTTATTGTAATTTTTTTTTTTTTTTTTTTTTTTTTTTTTTTATTGTTATAATGTTGAAAATTTGAACATTTTGCATAAGCTACATACAATTTTGTATTAAAAATATAAAAATACTTTAATTTATTTAGGTATGTACGTAATATATGTACGTAAGGATACATGAAAGTATGGAAGTAATGCAATAAGTATGGAGTGGAACTAGTAAGGTTTTTCTTTTCGCTACTCTAAATTCGTCTTCTCCATTTTGTTTTATTTTATTTATTTATTTTAATTATACAGATTTATTTTACACAAAATAGGAACATTAACTACTTAAATAATAATAAAAAAGCCAGTTTTTTTTATAATATTTAAACAATATTTTAGTAAATACAATAGAGCAAACCACTATATTTTAAAATGGATATTACGTTTTCTCTATATTTCGCTCTGTTCATGAACTTTTAAAAAAATATATTTTTATTATATCACAATATGTTAATACATATTTATGCACAGATACAGCACGCTTATATTATGCAACTATATTAAATTTTAAAGGATTCAAAAACTCATGAAAACTAGCAAGCTTTAATAAATTGTTATCTGTGGTTTTGTTTTCACTTCTCTTTTTTAAATCACTCTTTTTTGTTTTATTTTCTTAATTTATTTTTAGTATTGTTTTATTATTTATTGTTTTAATTACAGTGATCTCTCACTTATACGCGATACACGAAAATTATTTTTCAGCACCAGTTTTTTTTTTTTTTTTAAGGTAATTTTTGTCTTCTTAAATTGCAGAATTTATAAATCGAATTTTATTGTTTTAAAATAGTGATATGAAAAAGTATTTACTGAACATCGCGTATAAGTGAGAGGTCACTGTATTTATTATTTCACAGATTAAATTGTTGTTTACGAATTTGAACGTTATATAGTTAAATTGAGTACAAAAAGTTAAAATGTGCGAATTTTCCTTTAAGCATTTAAGCCGTATTTTAATTACAGCAACGCAAAGCACTGTTTATGAATCAATATTATATTGCTTTGTTCTATTTATTACAATTTCTGTCTTTATGAAAAGTATTACAATTTACTAAAATAAGTTTTTTTTTAATAGAATTAAACAAGTTGGGAATAGTACATCAGGTGTGACAGATGAGATGTGTTCGTACTGCAACTAGTTTTATAAATATTCAGATCTTGGTGCAATAGCTGTTGCACTCTTATGCAAAAATGCATGTATACAACATTTATTTTATGTGCCGATTTTCATATTATAGATATTAATTTTATTGTATGAAATTAAGTTTCAGTACACTTTTACAAACAATTAATTACAATTCTGTTACTTTAAAATTATACTTTGTGAAAATATACAATACAAGACAATGTAAAAAAAAAAAAAAAATCATCTTTATTATTTTAGTGAAATGAATTATATCGTCTGTTACTATATGATTAATTTTCGTAATAAAATAAGTACATTTTAAGTATTTAGACTCCTTTTTCCTTTTAATATCTATTTCTCAAAAAACATCTATCCAAAAAACTGTCGGTAGATTATAGGATTGCTATAATGAAACAATTTTAGTATGCAAATTCGGTTTTTAAATTCAGTAATACAGAAATAATAGGACTCCATCTTAAATCGGACGTAATTACCATGGCAACCTAGAATCATTACCTATCATGGGATATCATTAAATTAATTTACGTATGATAGGATTTAATAGAATGAAAAAAAAACTTTTATTAATATCTTTTTAAGTTTTGATTCGATTTTCATGAAATTTGAAATGATTCGACAAAATTATGCAACGATTATACATATTAAATTTAAAACCACTCTGTTGGGTAGTTTTTGTGGTGTTATATGCGGACAGACGGACGGACCTGACGACGACTATAGGTGCTACATTTTTATATAATTACGAACGCATCTAAAAATTATGTGAACAGGTGTGCTTCCGAAGACAACATAATATTTTAACATTTTCAAAACATATTATAAATTAATAAATTTATTTTAAATCAATTTTTCAGTTAGCCGGGCGCAGGATATAAATTGCCAAATATTTTTTATGGGCGTGCTAAAATCTAGGCGCCAATGGGTCGATTCCCACCACTAATTTTTTTTTGTATTCTTCGCCTAATAAGAATACTGATAAATTTAGGCAAATCATACTAATAAAATTTGACGAAGAATACTAATAAAATTTAGTGGTGGGAATCAGTCCATTGGCGTCTAGATTTTTGTACGTCTGGTTACAACTGTATATTCTCATAATTTTAAAATGTGAATTAGTTTCTGAGATATAAATTATTATTATTATTATTATTATTATTTTAATCTTTAATGACATTTCTGTAATGATAACAACAAAATTCCTCCCTTTTCAGAAAAAAAATAATAATGGGAAGACGACAAAGAGAAATAATGGGATATTGTCTGCTTGCCGAACTGATGAACAAATATCTGTATTTTTGTTTTGTTTTTATAAACCCATTCAATGATTTTTAGTTTATATTCTTAAAAAAAATATAATGTAAAGAACATTCAAGTGACTTTATTACTGGTCCTTAATAACCTGACTATATTATTGATCCGTATGAAATAATATTTTCCGAATTTATTTAAAATGTAGATAAATGGAATGTGATAGAACATAGAGTTTTGGACATAGGGTCTGAAATAAGCACATTGCGTATGTTAAGATTGAAGTTTTTGTCCAAGACATAGCAATTCAAACTAAAAATCCAAGGTTTTGTCCAAAATTTTCTCGATAAATAACATTTTATTGACCGTATATCTCCATTTTCTTATAAAGGCATTCTACTATAATTGTATCAAAATTACGTAACTTACAAAATGTAATCTTAGCATAATTTTCAGTTAATTTACATTGTAAATATGATTTCTTGCTCATAAGAAGCAAAAAGAAAATTAATATGATAAATCTTTTTTAAAAGCAGAATAAAATTATAGTTTTTGCTCCCCTCTAAAAATCGAATGATCTCATACAATGCAAATGCAACGCATCGGGTTGATATGCCAGTTAGTATTTTATAAAGACAGCGTTTAAAAAATGAAGCAAACACTTAAGAAAAAATAAAACAAGTAATTTTTAATAAAATAAAATAAAATGGACTTCAAATGATTAGTTCTTAATTTATTGTATGCCATTTTCCATATTTTAGCTATAGTAGCTTGACACAGCCATGGATTTAAAATAACAAGATGATAAACTAGCTTTAAATTTGAAGCATCTATATGTTTGGCCAATAGATGGCGCTAGAGGGGTTTTTCTCTCTGGAATCATCGTTTCTCTGCAGTGCTTTTGAATAGCAAAAGCATTCTTATTTTATTTATTTTTATTTATTTATTTTTAACGGAACATTTGAATTTTAAGAAAGTTGGTGAAAAGAATATATACACATATCTATCTCTAAATATATTTCTTAATAACACATTTTTTAAAAGGCATTCGGCGATTCTTTTACTTTTTAAGAAGCTATTATAAATACGAGATCGTCCTGATCAAAAATTAAAAGTAAAGAAATTTAAAAATACTGAGCATCGACAATATGAAGTATAATATCTTAAAGCGAAATGTGCTTAGGCGTATATTTTGAGTTATTCAAACATTATTTAGATTTAAAGATAAATAACACTTGGATATATGAAGCTGTTATATAATTATTATAATTATTGATATTAATTCTTTATTAATATTAATTATTGTTTCATTAATACTAATTTTAATTATTGCCTCATTAGTTGTTACAGGAAATTTCACTTTCATAAAATTTCATTGCGAATATATATTGATGATGCATTGAAAACATGTTGTATGTCGGGAGTGTATGTATGCTTCAATATATATGTTAAGTATGCCACATGTATGTACATAAGATGTATATATGTAAGCATGTAATATGTATGTACGTTGTAATATGTATGTAAGTTTAAAATGTATGTATGTAAGTATGTAAGTAAGGTTATATGAAAGTATCTAAGCAATGTAATAAGTATGGAGTATTAAGTATGGAGATGAAAAGGATCCGAACAGGAAGGTAATTTAAAAAATAATAAAAGTAAAAATATTATTATTTTTTTTTAATTGAGGATATTTAAACGGAGGGGGGAAGTGGTGTTACAACATCGGCCAGTTCCAGCCATATTGTTCAAGGAGAACTTTTGAAGGCAAAGTGGCCCGAATTAACGTTCTGGTACAAGGAAAAGCCTGAAAGTCTTGCACAGCCACCCCGGCTGGATCTCACTGCCTTCGAACCTGCGAATTTCTGCCCATGCTCCTCATTTTGTGGTCAGCATGCTAACTGCTGGGCTGAACGGACCCTTTTGTATTTAAAAGTATAAATACATACACCGAATTTAAAATTCATGTTTTATAAATGAAAATTACCATTTATAAATGGCCCATCTGCTTGCTTATTGGTCAGGGCCCTGGATAACTAGACAAAAGGTGCTGGGTTTGAATCCCGACTCATGCATGGATGTTTGCAGTAGGTCGGATTCAACTTTAAACGGCGGTCCCAATCTGTTTAACCCTCGTGTGCAAAACATCACCGTAGAGCCCAAAATCAACCAAAAATCCATTTATAAATAAAAATTCCTCTGAAAATTCTACAGTAAAAGTATCTTTTTCATTTGGACGCATCATAATAAAACATAATTTAACATAAGTTTATGAAAGATCTTAAAATTGAAAATAATATGTTTATAAATATATTTGTTTTATAGAATATTAAAATATACAGAATTTACAAGTACATATTTCAAATTTTAATGTATATTAAATTTACAAACACATAATTTTAAATAGTTTTAATTGCATCAATATTTTAATTGCATTCACTCCTAAAAATCATCACGAGATGGCTGTAATAGTCCATGTAAAATCAAACTTTTTAAACCGTCAAAATATATCTGATGCAGCATGTATTCTATGAACGTTATTTTTATAACCTATTCCTTGATTTTGTAAAAAAAAAAAAAAAAAAAAAAAAAAAAAAAAAAATAGAGTTGCAACAGTCTATCAACTTTTCGAACCGTCAAATATACCTGATGCAGCACATATTCTATGAACCTATTTTTTATGACCTATTCCTTGATTTTGTAAAATTGAAACATAAATAGAAATGGCTGCAATAGTCAATCTATGTAATATCAAACTTTTTAAACCGTCAAAATTTACTATAATGCAGCATGTATTCTATGAACGTTATCTTTATGACCTATTCCTTGATTTTGTAAAAAAAATAAAATAAAATAAAAGATGAAAAAAAAATTACAAAATTTTGAAATGTAAAATTAAAAATCTAAAACAATATGTAAATGAAGTTTTATATGCTTTGTTAAGTACATTTTTATAAGTGAACAAGAATATAGAGAAAATGAAATGACGTATTTGTGCATATAATTATTAAAAGTTAAACAACATATTATTAAAAAGTAAATACAAAAAATCCTCATTGATCAATGCTAGGTTGTTTTTACATGCAAAATCAGTTAAGATTAATGAACACTTTTTAATTTTTAAGTTACATTGTATGGTGAACACTCTATATACTTAACAACAGATTATCTTCATGCGCACATTCATCGTTTCCTTATATTTGTATACTGAAATACATACCCCCTTTCAAACTTACATGCCCATCTCATAACCACTTACATGCATTTTATAACATACTAGCAAACTACGCCCGCTACGCTGTTCAATTTCTCTTAACGAACTTTTAATCAAACAAAATATTGACATTTCATTATTCACTTTTATATTTTAACAGAATAATAAGGCTACTATAATTTGTGACTCGTGCTATAGCCAATATACACGCCAGGACACGTTGCCCTTATCATTATCTTTTTACGCATGAAGGTTTTGCTATGGTACTCCATTGTGAAATTTGGTAATTTTTCAAATTCAATATTTGAAAACGGCATAATTATTAGATTTGAAATTTATATCAAGAAAAATACAATTTTTACCTTTCAAACGCAGTTTGTGTAGCAACTTTCTGACAAATACATTTCGAGCTATTAGTTTTTTTTTCAGTAACTTCAAATACTTCATTTTCTGAGATTAATCTGTGGCAACAATTAACGAAAAACCCAGTCGTCAGCAACGCATAGCTTTTTATTAAAGAGGCTGTTGGAGCAGGGTTTGTCACCACCAATTTGCCACCATCACTTTTGAAATCGGTTCTGTAGTTCCAGAGATTCCATAGAAATTGTAATTTAGAATAATTTTAGAACGCTTTTTGCTTATTTCACCCTTTTAAATTTCGAATTTTTTTTTAAATTTCTTCTTAGAGAGTATTTACATCTTATAAGTAACTACAATGCCAAATTTCAAATTTCTAGTTCCTTCAGTATAGAAAAATCGCAATTTTAGAACGTTTTTCGTTCCTGCACGCCCCTGGATATAGTGGCACCGACATAAAATATAGCCTATGTTTGAGCAGGGATTGTCACCATCAATTTGCCACCATCACTTTTAAAATCGGTTCGGTAGTTCCAGAGATTCCATAGAAATTGTAATTTAGAATGTTTTTAAAACGCTTTTCGCTCATTTCACCCTTTTAAATTTCGATTTTTTTTTATTTTGTTCTTAGAGAGCATTTACATCTTATAAGCAACTACAACGCCAAATTTCAAATTTCTAGCTCCTTCAGTATAGAAAAATCGCAATTTTAGAACGTTTTTCGTTCCTGCACCCCCTTGGGGTTAGTGGCACCGACATAAAATATAGCCTATATTGGAGCAGTGGTTGTCATCATCAATTTGCCACTATCACTTTTGAAATAGGTTCGGTAGTTCCAGAGATTACCCCTTTAAACAAACAAACAAACAAACAATCTTTACTCCTTTATAATATTAGTATAGATATACATATAATACTTACATACAGCAATTTTTACTAGATATAAATAGGTACAACAACGATTTTTTCCAGAAATGAAGATAATAGTGACTATTGAGGATTCTTCAATAACACTGTTCCACAATACAACAATCGTTAAGAACAATTGTTCCGTTTCATGGTCAAGAGGAGAGGAGGGGAGGGATTTTAATTATGGATGACAGGGTGTCGTTCTCGGCGATTCATTTAATACCGCCTGTGTCGTTTAATAATTATAATAATATAAACATAATTATAATAATCATCCTATATATTATTTCTGTTGTCAACATCCATTTTTCTAAGCAAATAAAAAACGCAGAACGATAAATGAGATACCATATGAAAGGATTTTGAAGCGGCTTCTGACATAGTACACTCACATTTCGTTAAAACATGTATTTTGATTAAAAATTAAATCGGCACTGTTTTCATATATGAAATGGGAGGTTTTCCTCAAATTATTGTTGTCACAAAAATAAAAAACCGCAACAATGATTATATATAAAAAAAAATGTTCAATCAAGATAAAGTGGGACATAGTTGCTGTACGGGTTTGCTTTATATTTATGATTGAAAAGCTAAATTGAAATTCAAATGTTCAATTTATTTTTCTCTATACCATGTTTTTTTTCTGAAAAAGATGATGTCAGCCACTTCTAATGCAGTTAAAGTACAATTGACAGTTTTTTTTTTTTTTGGTTACTTTCTACTGTCACTTTGATGGAATAAATGAGATTATATTCTGGCTTGACTAATAATGTTTGCAAAATATAAGCTTGCATCTAATAAAGATTAGATATTGCTAAAAAATATCAGACTGAAGTGCGAAATCTTCGCATTGGTCCACTGGTTACATATTATTTCTGTTGTCAACATCCCTTTTTTTAAGCAAATACAAAACGCAGAACGATGAATGAGATACCACATGAGAGGATTTTGAACAGGTTTCTGACATAATACACTCACATTTCTTTAAAACATATTTTGTTAATTAAAAATTGCAGTTAAATAAAAGTTAAATCTTTGTTTTCTGAAATGAAATGAAAGACTTTTCTCAAATCAGTGTTGCCACAAAAATAAAATACCGCATTATATCGTGCTCAACAATGATTATAAACAATAAAATAAATAGTACAGAAAAAGATAAAGTGGGACATTGTTTTTGTACGGGTTTATCTTATATTTGTGATTAAAGAGCAAAACTCAAATTCAAATGCATAGAAGAAAAAGACGTCAGCGATCGCTCGAAGCAGTTGTATGTCACGTGCAGCCTAAAACGTATGCTTTGTTAAATATCCAAATTCTATTTTATATGTATTCAAATTATTTTTGTTTGTCCCGTGTTTTTCTCGAAGTGGATGACGTCATCCTCAAGTAAAGTTAAAATACCATTGTTAATTTTTTTTCCACTCGCGCGTGCCTTGGGCTATCTTCGATCAGTTTTTAAGGTAACTTTGATTGAATAAATAAGATGATATTATGGCTTGACTAATGTTGTTTTCAGATATTTTTATTCTTAATTTTTCGTTAGAAATATAAACCTGCATCTAAAAAAAATATTAGACACCAGTGCGAAATCCTCGCACGGGTCCTCTGGTAATAATAATAATAATAATAATAAAATAGCGAGAGAGCATAAATCACAACAATAATAATTAAAATACAATTCCAATCATAATCTGATGCCACATATCTTTTAATAACCGATTTAGCTTAACAAGATATTAATTTTATGTTGAAATGTAAAACGAAAATATTATCTTTTCGTTGACAGATTTTAGTTTAGCGCCAAAGTGTGGTAATCTTATGACTAAGATTTTCTTTTTTCTTTTTAATTTACTCTGGTCAATCGATTGCTAATTCTGATAACTCTGATATTAGTTATTTTATATTATTGTAGCAAGCACATAAAAAAAAAATCATGTTTGAAAATTCTCTAAAAAGTTATAAAATCCACTAAATTGAGCTACCAGTTTTAAAACAAATTTCGTTCGAAAGTACATTTATTTTCCTATTCGATAATGTAAAAATTAAAATTATGTGATATATAGAAGAAGGAGTATGTACACTACTGAGAAAAATGACACTTTCCAATCTGAGTAAATCGATGTTTTCATTTTTTTTTTTTATAAAACTTTTTGTTTCAAATAGGACGACCCAATGATTTCAATTCTGAAATACCAGAAATGCACAGAATATTGAAACAGGGACATACTCAGAACTGAGTACATAGAGGTCAGTTCATACTCATTTTTGAAACATGGTGGACTTACTCAAAAATGATTAGAATTAGTTTAAACTCATTTTTGGAGCATGGACATACTCAAAAATGAGCACATAGAAGTCAGTTCATGGTCATTTTTGAAACATGGACTTACTCAAAAATGATTAGAATCAGTTCATACTCATTTTTGAAACATGGTGGACATACTCAAAAATGATTAGAACCAGTTCAAACGCATTTTTGAAGCATGGACATACTCAAAAATGAGCACATAGAAGTCAGTTCACCTCATTTTTGAAACATGACATACTCAAATATGACCACAAGATGTTTTATTCTTGAGTGCGTGCATGTTTTCAGAAATGAGTGTATACAGGTTTCAAACTTGAATAATTTTGATTCGGAGTCATTTTGACTATGCGACATACTCAGATTTGAGTGTTTTTTGCTCAGTTTTGAAAATGTCGTTTTTAGAGTGTATGATCGATAAAAATAGCAACTGTTTTTTCGGTTGGTATCTAAAAGTGGTATACACATTTTTGACGACGACAAAAAAAGTTCTTAGTGAAAGAAATAGGACATTATATCGTTAATAATAATATTATTATTATTATTACTACTACTAATAATAATATTAATGATAATAATTATTAGGGACTGAATTTTTTCAAACGCATTCTCATTTTGCAAATGAGTAAAACAAATATCAAATCTGTTTCACTGACAAGTACACCGTTTTTATAAAAGTAAATGACAGTATTAATGCAATACAAAAAGAATGTTGTTCGCTCTTACCACGTCACTATACAAAAGTGTCTTGCTGTCATAAACAGTCCAGAATCAAAGAACAGTTTCTTTTTACATATATATTTTTTTCTGTTCCTTTCTTCCTTTTAAGCAGTTTTAATTAAACTGCATTAAATCTAATGAAAGTAAACATTTTTATAAAGCAAATAACGTTTTTATTTAACTTACTTCAAGATATTTTTAAAGTGCAAATACATTTAATTATTGTTAATTTAAAATATCCTTCAAGCAATTAAATAGAATTTCAAAGAAGATTAGGAAAATGATTATTTTGAATTTTTTTTCTAACTAAACATGTTCAAATTAAATATGAAAAAAAAGAGAGAGAGAGAGAGAGACACTCGCATTTTGTTGATTTTGTTGTTACTGATTTTACAAGTTACTGTAAGCACTTTTATTTTACAGTTGTATTTTTGAATGAATTTTTATTTCTTTAAGAAATAATTAGTAAATCTGCAGATCAGGGCTGCAGGTGTGAGCTCTACATGTCATTTTATTTTCTATCTTACTTAATATATACACATAGTTAAAATGAAATTACACACACATGTGAAAAATTAAGAAAGTGGCAGTATGGAATTCAAAAGAAATGATACTACAAAATTATTCCCAAAAAGATGATAATCAAATATGAAAAACTTATGGATTTTTCAGAAGAGCATCGTATAATTTATAGTAAAGATATGTTATTTCCCCAAATATTACCAGCATTAAGCCTAGCCCCTTATAACATATCAAAATGAAACCCAAAGAAATATTATCCAAAAAATAAGTAAATTATCCATAAGTAATAGTTAAAAAAACAAAAAAAAAATAGAACACTACAGGGTCATTCCATGGTAACTTTACGTTACATTTAGAATAATTGACTTCACTAATTTTAGTGATATAACGCCAAAAAATATTAAAACTGTAAAGTTGATGTGATTTGTTAATTAAACCTATCCAAACTGAAATTTGGATGAAAATTGCCCAAATTTAGTGCTATTTCTTGAACAGTGGCAATTAAATTTCTTATGGTAACTTGCGTTCTTTTTTCAGTAACGTAAGTTATTATAGTAAATATAATTTGCAGAGTTCAAGAAATAGCACTAAATTTAAGTAATTTTCATGCAAATTTTCTTTTGGATAGGTTTAATTAACAAATCACATCAACTTTACATTATGAATATTTTTTGGTGTTATATTACTAAAATTACTGAAGTCAATTATTCTAAATGTTCTTCAATAACCATATATATATATATATATATATATATATATATATATAATTATAATATCTATGAATTTCAAAAAACATATCAAGTTCTTGTATCATTCTACTTAAATCTCCAAAGAGATAATTAATGATAATGTGTAGACAGAATACCACATAGCTAATAGATTAACACGTGCAATCATAATATTACCATAGCTTGTGCTTCAATGGTAATTGGGCAAAAATACTGAAAACATGAAGAAAATTTAAAAAGAGAGAGAGAAAAAAAAATAATAATTTGGAGTTGCTATCAAGTGAATACAAATGGATTAAGAAAGGAAATATGAACCATATACAATGGAAAATTGGACAACAAGAGAATTAAATCAGAATTGGATATGAAAAAACACATGTAGATATAATCATCAGCCTGGATGTACCCACATGTATTTTAAAAAATAATTCAGTATTTCATAATTCTACTGGCATATATGCTAAGATCAGTAGAATCACCCAGGTATACTGAATTATTACCAAAAAACAATTGGAAATATTAAAATTTGAAATAAAAAACCCGTAAAGAATAGATAAAATATTTTACTCTCAATAATTATCCAGAATCCTTAAACATCACAAGTTCTCCATGATACCACACGTCCACATGGCACACATCATGAAATATCTCATACTTGTTAACATAGTCGAGTTGAGAGAAATTATATATATATATATATATATATATGTATATATATATATATATATATATATATATATATATATATATATATATATATATATATATATATATATATATATATATATTATAGATGCTATATATATTTTAGGCACACAAGATTTTAAAAATCTGTGAGTTTCAAGTTCTTATATTATATAATTTCTTTTACATAAAAGTTCTAAAACGAGTGAATGATTTTTGAGACATCCTGTAAATAAAAACTGCATTTTTACCTTTGTTTATTATTGGAAATTTTCTCTTTGAAAATCATTATCAGCAAACGTTTGAAAGATATCTTAGAAGATGATATGACAGGACAAAATAAATTTGATGTATTTATAAAAATGCTTTGTTTCATCTATCTTCGTGTAAAAAAAAAAAAAAAAAAAAAAAAAAAAATCTATAAGATCATTATGTAAAAAAAGAAAAAAGTGGTTTGATATTATTTTGTATTAAAAGCAACACACACACAAAAAACATCCCTACTACTCTTATCTTGCTGAGTGTTAATCTGACAATATTTCATTCGACAGTGTTTTATTTTCGGAAATGTCGAGTGCGTAGAGTGCGTAATTTGGCTGACCTAAGGATCTGCTTTTTTTGTTTTCATTCTCTAGCATAGCTTAGTCTTAAGATAAAAACTGCTAGTTTTCTCTTTAAGGGTACTTGATACTCTTTGAACATTTTTTTAGTTTGGGTATTTTATAATATTTTTTTGACATATTATTAAATGATTTTATAAAGAAAAATTATTAAATCAATAAAAAATGCAATTCTTATAATAAAATTTGAAATATTAATTTAAAAAGAAAATTAAGAAAATTTTAAATCACATTAATTTTACAATTTTGAATATTTTGTAAACATGTTTATTTCGTATATATCTTACAATCTTACAAGTGTGCATTATAACTGTAAAGACCAAATTTACAAAAAAAAAAAAAAGTTTTAAAATAAACAAATAAAATGTCATGACGTATGTAGAAGTATAGTAAAAACGACTATTTACTTAATATTTTTATTTAAAAAAAAAAATAAACATTTATATTTATGAAAATCCGTTTCTTAACGCTTTCAAGGCCGACTTTTTTTTTTTAATTTTGGGGAAAAATTACTTTTAGGTTTAAAAAATTAAAGGTAGCTATCCAAATCTCCAACTTTAAGGTTTGTCGAAGTTTAACGAATAGGTCATTTAATGAAATTTAATGAATATAGTTATGTTGAGTTCTGTTAATATGACAATAGGCTAAGGAAGAATTTTTGAAGACGTTTGGAAAATGTTAAATTACAACAATATGCAAATAGACAACAACTTTCCAGTGTTTTATATTTATTATAATTTATTGGTTCACAAAAATAGCATCTATTTTAAATTTAAAGAATGAAACTTGTGTTTAATATAAAAGAATCACCAACGCTGCAAAGTGTTTTAAGCAAACGTTTTATTTTTGTTTTATTACTAAATGGTGAAATATAAATGAAGTGATAATAAAGTAGACATATACTATCATTAATACATGCAGATAAGACCACAAATAATTTTTAAGACAAAAGAAAATAAATTTAAATTGACCTGTAAATTTAAGTCCGTTTAGTCCCGAAAGCATTAGATTTATGAAATACACCATAAGGATTGCCCAGGAAAAATCAGGCAATTGATAAATAGTTGAAGTTTCAACATTTTGATCATACTAATATATTTAAAAAAATCGTTTAAAGGGAATTGGTTGCAGTAAAAATACTTTTCGCACAATTTTAATTATGGAATTTATATACAATGTTGCACAGTGGGGGGTTAGATGATCTAAGTGGACAAAATTAATTTTTTTCCAGTTATCTCGGAACTTAATAAGACTGTGTATACTGGTAGCGGAATGTCTCTTTTGTCGAGATCCGTATGAGCTTTGTCGAAAAAATCAATTAACTACGACCCTAAAGAAGGTAGTTTGTTTGAGGGAGTTTCAAAGGTTGAACTACTTTCCTGTAAGTTCCAAAGCAATGCACGAGTATACTGGACATATGTCACAAGATTTAACCTATTATTGTTTGAAAATAAGCACCAACTGCTTTACAAACTTTACCTTGACTTTTAACACAGTATTAAGTACTATTCAGCAATAAGCATTTTTTAAAATCAAAGTGTCATTCCTAAAGCATTGAAAACTTTAAAAAAAGGGAGGGAGGGGTTTCTTCACACAGAAAAAAGTTTTGTTGAATCAACAAAAATTTGTTTGCCCCAACGAAACTTTTTGTTTAAATATGGGTCAATGGAAATTTCGTTTGAATCAACAAAAAAAATATTGTTGATTTTTTTTGCAATTCCAAAAAAAAAAAATTGTATCGTCAGCAAAAAAATGTTTTGTTAATTCAAGTAAAATGGTTCAATTTTACTTGAATTAACAAAATTATTTTTGTTACATAGATATATGCTATGTGTTTTTTTAACAATCTATTTTCTTTTTTCAACAAACTATATTTTGTTTGTTTAATCAATAAAGTATGTTATATTACGAACTTGTTTTGTTTATACTACAAAAACATTTGTTAAATGAACCAATCTACATATGCAATTTTAACTATTTTTTAAGTGAATTACATTTGTAAACATTGAACACACAAGTGAATTTTATCCGGCCTTTTTTTCAAGCGCAAACCGAGAGAATGAAAATTGCCCATGCCGGGAGTCGATCCCGGGTCCTCAGAACAGCAGCCTGACGCTTTACCACTGCGCTACCAGGAACGATATCTGAGTTCGGCATTTCTCACTCTTATATATGTCGGAACGGCTGCAATCGCAGCACAAGATGGAATGTCATAAGGAGCACGCAAATTTCTGCGGCAAACATGAGACGACAGTACAAAGCACAGCATACGGCAACACATAGTTAATTTTTTATTCATTTTCAGCAGTGAATTACGCCTGTAAAAAGCAGGATAAAAATTTCCTTGTTATTATTCAAAGATTACAGGCGTATTTGACTGCTGAAAATGAGATAGAGCTATTGCAGAAATCACGAAAACTGCAACATAGCAGCGCCACCTGTTGCGCGATTTAAAGTAAAAAGTAATCAGCAACAATTTATATCAGAAAGTAACTGAATAAAAGGTTTTATTAAATTCCGTGCATTAGTTCTTGAGATAAAAACAGCGAAATCGCGTTCAGGACAACCGGAAATCGAAAATTTTCATGAATCCAATTCTTTCTTCGGCTTAGATGCTTTACACTCACGCTAAAAAAAAAAAAAAAATTATCGGTTAAAAAAAAGAAAAAAGTCGCCAAATTTAGGGGATTTTTTTCTTTAATGGCAACCTAGCCATTGTATTAAGTTATTCGTTTGGCGCAGTCTTGGAAATCGCGCCAAACAAACAGTCGCCAATCTTTTGTTTACATTTTAGCGTGATAGTAACACATCTGTTCCCTTTCTTCTTGCAAAGATAGAAGACGGTAATAAATGGGACAGGGGGATTTTTAAAACTACCTTTGTCCGTCCCAGTGAAAAAAAGTTTTAATTACCCCAAAATTATGTTAATCATGTAATTATATAGCTATATAAGTCAAATAAATCAAGTTACGTAAGAGAGATATGGCTACTACACAAGAATTTAAATTTTTCAAAAATAACAAAATTTTGCTGGAATTACAAAAATATTGTAAAATTAAAAGAAACAAATTTTGTTAGTTCAAGTAAAATTGGTGAAATTTTGTTAAAATTTTGTACGAGTGTTAACAATATTTTTTTGTCCAAGCAACAAAACCAATTTTTTTACTTGAACTAAAATTTTGACTAAAACAACCAAAATGTACTCAACAAAACAGGTTTTGTTGTTTTAATCAATTCCTTTTTCTGGGTGTTGCTTCGCCAGTAGATCTGCGCAGTCGTTGCCATGTATCCTCCTGTGCGTGAAGACATGACTAAGACTAATCTTACATATTGACTGTTTGAGTTTAAGTTTTCGCTGTAGTATTAAGGGATTGTTTGTTCTAGGTGCATGTATAGCGTGTAGGCCAGACAGATTGTCACTATAAATGTGGACACGAGATTGAGATGTTGAATGGCACAGTTTAGAGTAGATATGATAGCAAATAACTCTGCCTGGAAGACAGAGTTGTTGTCCTCTAGCCTATAGGCTTGGACACATCGTCTGAAGGTCACAGCTGCATAACAGTTGCATCTAACAAATCTCGGAGAACTGCCGAGTATTTTGTAAAAAACATTATTGCTTTTCCCCAATTACTTATGAAGTTATGGTTTTTTAAATGTGTCCAACACACACATTTTTCGATGATCCTGTATATCATTAATAAAATTTAAAATTAAATAATTATAGTATAATTACAAGAAAAGAACATACATCTTAATCAAAATCACACATTCTATACAAAGTTTTAGTCATCGATCGTGCATTAGTTTGCAATTAAAGAAATCTCGATTCAATTAAAGTTTAGTAACCATGGATTTAAATTGAAGTATTATCCATAATAGGAATTTCTAATCATTTTTTATAACAATGCTTTTTTAACAAGCAAAAATAATAGAAGACTGAAAAGAAGAATAAAAAGGAACTACTGAGATTATTTTTCATGTTCTGAGTGCTTTATCATAAATTTTAGTCATAATTAATGGCTACTCTGCCACTAATAATAGAAGAATTTTTTCATATATTATAATTTATTTAAATATTGGTTGAAATCCTGTCAAGAATGACGAGTAAAACAAACAAAAAAAAAAGTAAGAAAAATTTTCGCATTATATTTACTAGAAAAAAAAATCTTGGAAAATATTATATATGCATACAATAAAATGCAGAAGATCGCAATTGATTTGAAATTCACATATTTGTATCAAAAGTATCGAAAGAGTTTATTTCATTAACTTTGGTATGCAGAAAATGCATTTGTAACATGTTTTGCCCCTTGTAAAACTTTAATTAACATTTTCCACTAACATTTAAGTTTGGTTTCAAATGGTGCGCGTTAATTGAAAATACCAAAATTTATTATTGCCATTAAGTGTTAAAATGAAATTGTAGTAAGCGTTTACTGTTAACAACAATTTATAATTATTTTATTTTACTTTAAAATTTATTTATTTTTTTGTCCGTTTGTAAAAATTAAAACAAAACAAAATAAAACAAAAACAAACGAATAATAATCAGATTTAAAAGTTTTAAACTGTCAAATAAAAATAACTGAGTGACAAATCTTTATTAGCTTGTTTTATTTTTAAACGGCAGCGTAACTACACTGTTAAAAATTTGCAGCAAACTGTTCAGTCATTTGACCGTTTTTCTAGAAAACGGTTACATAACCGTAATTTAGCTATATTCTGACCATAAAATGAGCAATAATACGGTCAGAATATAGTTAAATTACGGTTATATAACCGTTTTATACAAAAACGGTCAAATGACTGGACAGTTTGCTGCAAATTTTTAACAGTGTAATTTGATTCACCGAAAAAAAAAAGTTTTTTTTTTTAATGAGAAAAGCACCACGATCACATGAAAAGAAACTATTGTTATAGCGATTGTTCTGTAGTGGATTAGGATTATGTTACATTTCTAATTAATAGTTATTATTACTTCATTTATTCACTTACATCGGTCATGGTAAAGGAATGACGAAATATATCGGAAAAAATGCGTCATTTATTCTTTGCTAAAAAAAATCTCATTAAAATACAGATTTAAATGCTTAAGTGATAAAAGTAAAACACAAACAGGCTTATCCTTTTAATATAATGATCGAGGTGTTTCGAGCGCACAAACTGCGCCATTATCAAGATCTACACGATAAACAAACTATTCTCGCAAAAATATTTGAAAATAAACTTGAAAAAACATAACTCACGAGATCGTATGTGTAATAAAAACTAGTCGTTGGGGGCTACTGTAATACTTACCCATCATGTATATGCATAAGATAAAATATGAAAATAAAACATGTGTAAACCATTTATAAAATGCACTGCAATACAAATAAAATCGGGCTTGATGACGTAAGAAACTTTAAATGCTCTGTTACTGAATTGCTTAAAAGAAACATCCTTATAACTCCAAAAATGAGAATCATATTAACTAACAGTTTACTGCGTCGGATTAAACGTCTCATTTCCAATTAAAATATATCTTTGAATTGAAATTTGTATGAAATACAGGGTCACGAAAAATCGAAGAGTGTGGAAAAAAGGATTCCAAATATCTCGGCAACTCATTATTCGATCGACTTCATTCTTTATGCAAAATTTATCTTTTTTTATTGTCTTTTATATTCCCTCATTAAAATAAACAATTTCGAAAAATTTTATATGCCTTTTATCACAACGAATATTTCGAGAGTCCGAAAAAAAAATAGTTCCGGATAATCGAGGTTACTGAAATTCAATAAACTTCTTCCCATTATTACATACTAAGTATACATACCAAATTTAAAGTCTCTACCTCAATTTGTTCAGGAGATAGAGCGCTTACAGACATACATACACAGACACACACACAGACAGACGGGCGGCGGTTTTTTGTTTTTCTAAAAATATGTTTTTCGGAATCTCTAGTGGCTGAAACGTTTAAATCCGTCAATTTTTTTTTCGTTTTTTAAAACGATTGCAAGACTTACCCTATACTACGTATGATAGGTAAGTAAAAAAGTAGTTTGTATTTTTTATGGTAAAAGCACCGCGATCATGAAAAGAAACTATTGTTATAGCGACTGTTGTGCAGTGGATTAGGATTATGAAAGATTTCTAATTATTTATTATTACTTCCTTTATGTTCATTTATTCACTTACACTGGTCATGGTAATGGAATGAAGAAATATATATACTGAAAAAAAATGCGTCATTTATTCTTTGCTAAAGCACTTTCTCATTAAAATACACACTGCAAAAAATAACTGTTGATTTTACAGTATAAAACTGGCGCCCCAGCTTGCGCGGTAGCGTATTACTGCTTGCGCGGCAGCGTATTACTGCTTATTTTACTATTTAATACTGTTAATTTTACGGTATAATACTGGCAGCTGGGGTGCCAGTTTTATACTGTAAAATCAACAGTTATTTTTTGCAGTGCAGATTTAAATGCTTGAGTAATAAAAGTAGAACACAAAAAGGTTCATAAAAACATTTTAATATAATGATCGACATGTTTTGAACGCACAAACTGCGTATCAATATCTACATGATAAACTAACTATTCTCGCAAAAATATTGGAATTATAAATTTGAAAAAACACAAGTCACGGGATCATATGTGTAATAAAAGCAGGTGTTTAAAAATAGTAAAATGAATCAATAGAAATCTCTATGCGTAACGAGAATATATGCAATGAATCAGACTTTTTTGAATTACCTAAAATCTGGCACTATAGGTCTTATTCAATTTTTAAAAAAAGCAATAAGAAAATGTTAAGTTTCATGTTTACAGTTGACTATTTTTAAGTACTTGCTTTTATTACACATATGATCTCGTGACTTATGTTTTTTCAAGTTTATTTTCAAATATTTTTGCGAGAATAGTTTGTTTATCGTGTAGATCTTGATAATGGCGCCGTTTGTGAGTTTGAAACAAGTCGATCATTATATTAAAAGGTTTTTATAAGCCTTCCTGTGTTCTATTTTTATCACTTAAGCATTTAAACCGGCATTTTAATGATAATTAGGGATTTTATTATACGATTATGTAACACTTTCTCAGATAATATTCAACGGTTACGACATATATGTTAGAAATGAAAAGATCCTATATGTGAAAAATGAACGGAACTTACAGGGTGTTCGTAAATTATTTCAACAAAATAAGCAGAGTGATAGCATCTTCAAGACATACAATTTTTGTAAAGGAAACCACGGTGGTAATTAAATTTTTCAATGAAAAATAGATGGTATCTAATTACAAGCTGAACACGGACTTTCGTTCATAATTTTAACATTAATCAAGATATTTTAGAAAAAAATGTCAAGACTAATAACGCAGTGTGTTAAAATGTCACTGAAAGTCAGTGAAACTGCACTGTAATTCAGTCAGTGATACCGTATGTAATAAACTGAGAAAAATGACACTTTCAAATCTGAGTAAATCGATATTTTCATTTTGTTATGAAACTTTTTGTTTCAAATAGGGCGACCTATTGCTTTCAATTATGAAATACCAGAAATACTCAGAATATTGAAACATGGACATACTCAAAACTGAGCACATAGAGGTCAGTTCATACTCATTTTTGAAACATGGACATACTCAAAAAATGATTAGGGTCAGTTCATATTCATTTTTGAAACATGGACATACTCAAAAAATGATTAGGGTCAGTTCATACTCATTTTTGAAACATGGACATACTCAAAAAAGGATTAGGGTCAGTTCATATTCATTTTTGAAACATGGACATACTCAAAAATGAGCACATAGAAGTCAGTTCATGCTCATTTTTGAAACATGGACCTACTCAAAGAGGTGCACATGATGTTTTATTATTAAGTGTGTGAATGTTTTCAGAAATGAGTATATACATGTTTCAAACTTGAGTCATTTTGATTCGGAGCCATTTTGACTGTGCGACATACTCAGATTTGAGTATCTTTTGCTGAGTTATGAAAATGTCGTTTTTAGAGTGTACTGTAAGATACATTCTGAACTGTGGTGCGTCTAAGTGGGGTTTGGAATCGAAGGTGATAATTTACAGCATTTCTTGCAATGTCATCCCATTTCACTCACAGAAAGCTGTTGACAATATCGGTATAATAGTTTTATTACTGACAAGATTCTGAAGAAATATCTTGGTTTGGAGCGTACCGAAGTCCCCTGTATTTTTGACTCAATTAGATGTATTGCGACTCTGGTTTCTTACACAAAAAAATAATCGTTTTGGTGGGTATAATCAGCCCTCTTGTTATGTGGAAATAGCTTCAGAATAACCTACATACACTTTGCATACACCGAAAATACGATACACATTCACTTTTCAAAGCAAGTGGTCAAGGAATTTTTACTTACCCATCATACGTAGTATAGGGTAAATATTGAAATCGTTTTGAAAATCGAAAAAAAAATTTGGACGGATTTACACGTTTCAGACACTGGAGATTCCAAAAAACATATTTTTAGATATTTTTTTTTTTTTTTTTTTTGCCGTCCGTCTGTCTGTGTGTGTCTGTCTGTGGGTACTTTTCGGGTACCTTGTATTGTTTGAGCAACAAATAATAAACGCTCTATCTTCCGAACAAATTGAGATAGAGACTTGAAATTTGGTGTGTACTTACTATGTAATAATGGGAAGAAGCTTATGGAATTTCAGTAACCTCGGTTATCCGGGACTTTTCTTTTTCGGACTCTCTAAATATTCGTTTGTATAAAAGGTATATAAAATTTTTCGAAATTGTTTATTTTAAGGAATAAATATAAAAGACAATAAAAACCATAATTTTTGCATAAAGTATGAAGTCAATCAGATAATGAGTTGCCGAGATATTTGTAATCCTATTTTCAACACTCTTTAATTTTTCATGACCCTGTATTTCATTCAAATTTCAATTCAAAGATATATTTTAATTAGAAATGACACGCTTAATCTGACGCAGTAAACCGTTAGTTAATAGGATTATCAATTTTGGAGTTATAAGGATATTTCATTTACGCAATTCAGTAATAGAGCATTTAAAGCGAGGCTAACGAAAAAGAAAGGCTACCGCGGTGCTTTATGGGTATCTTTTTTTACAGACCGCGGGAGTCACGTGATACTCGAATGCACCAATGCAGGTGTTCGAAAAGAACATCACGTCACTCTAGCGGTCTGTAAAAAAAGATAAGTGGAATGCACCACGGTAGCCTGTCTTTTTCGTTAGCCTCGATTTAAAGTTTATGACGTCATCAAGCCACGATTTTATTCGAATTGCAATGCATTTTTTAATAGTTTACACATGTTTTATTTTCATATTTTATATTATGCATATCCATGATGGGTAAGTATTACGGTGGCCCCCAACGACTGGTTTTGATTTTACTTTAGTGAACTCTGTACCGTACAGCTAAAATAACGCCAGATTCTGTACTTTTCGGGTACCTTGTATTGTTTGAGCAACAAATAATAAGACATCTTAAATGAATTTGTTAAAAATATATAACATAAATAAATATAACACACCTTCGGGATGTAAATAATTTTAATTTTGCATGTTTACATAAACTGATTTATAACATGATAAATATAACACACTCCTTTCCCCCTTTTTTATATAATCATTCTAAGAAATTAACTTTTTTCAACTAACTTTTTTCGTACCTCTTTCAATCTACCTTACTTTTAAAACTACGGCTCATTTTTATTATTACCAAAACGGAAAAAAATCCTTTTCTAAAATCTGGAGATCATAAAAATAAAAAGTAATTTTATCAGTATTTTCGGAAGTTAATGTAATATAAAGGTTAATGTAATTTTAAGACTGCAATTACGGTAACCATATTAGATTCCTCTTTTTTTACTGAGTTACATTAAAAGAAGAGTTCGTTATCACTTTAATGTTTTCGTAGTATTAGAGATTTTTAGATACAACAATATTTAATTTTGTTAGGTAAGTTTCTACATAATAGATAGAAAACTGTAAGAGAAGTAGTTTTGTCTTATGTAAAAAGAAAAAAAATAATAATAAAAGAAAAAGGAAAGATGTTTGTGTAAAAATATTCTGTTGTAAAAGACTGATAGACATTTTAAAAAACACTCTACTTAAAAAAGGCATTTTCTATTAACAGTTTTTGCGAATGAATTTCGGGGCATAAAACCATTATAGTTATTCTTATCATGTAGCAATATTGTGTGTGAAGTTTTTTTTTCTCATTCTATGACTTTTTGATGTTACATAATCTTTATTCATGTTCATCATAAAACAGGTAAATAATTTTATTAGTTCACGAGCATGATTCAATTTGCTATTTTATGGAAACATTCTTTTTTTTTTTTGGACGGCTAATTCAAGTAACTAAATACATTTGGCGTTAATGAATTAGGTGTAGTAACTGTATAAACGGTATTACTGTATATTCGCAAATATATGACGCACTTTAGTTGTGGAAAAAATTGTACGTTAATGAGGTTCATTTTAATGAGAAATGGGAATTTCGTTCTGTCTGTCTATAACTTGAGTTCTGCTGTATGGAGTTTGATGGGGCTTATACTATTAGATAGATAATGTTTCAGGGAAGGTTTTAGTATATAACATATCGTTCTACGTTGCTTAGTTATAGAATTATGGGAGAAAGTTCAATAATCACGTGAACTCGATTACGAAAGTTTAGACTTCTTAAAAAATTCTACTGGATGGATTTTAATCGGAATTGAATTGTTAGCTAAATACTTTTTGAGGGGTGATTTTAGTACATAGCATATTGTTCTACGTTGCTTAGTTATAGAATTATGGGAGAAAGTTTTATAATCACGTGAACTCGATCATGAAAGATTAACCTTTTTTAAAGATTAATCTACTGGACGGATTTAATGGGAATAGCATTGTTAGCTAAATACTTTTCAGGGGTGATTTTAGTATATTCAATATTGTTCGATGTTACTGAATCAAAGAGTTATGGGGAAATATTCTATTATCAGTTGAACCCGATTATGAAAGATTAGCCTTTTTAAAGAGTTCTACTGGATGGATTTTGTTAATTCGTTTGTGTGCATTGTTAGTTAGATAATTTTTCAGGCATGGTTTTAGTATATTGCATATCGGTCTATCGTTCTTTACCAAATCTTACTTACTATAAGTGATCAACTAAAAGAGTTGGTCCTTAACAGGTCAATTTTTGTCTGTACATTAGAAAATATAACAGCGCAATGGCGTTCGTGTCATTTTTAGCAATGCAGAAGGACATTCCAGGTTAAGGTCCATATTGTTTTAAAACACAAGATCAAATTCACCAATATATTTCGTTTGATTCAAGGTTCATTTGTAGAAACCTATCAGCATAGCGGGTGAAGCCTGCTAGTAAAACATGTAAGTACATAATATAAAAAGCACTGCTACAAACACATACCAGGAAAAATAAAATTTTTGACATAATGCAAGCTATCTTTAAAACATTAGTAATACATAGATAGTTGCCATTTTTCCAGTTTTTTTTTCTCAAGTCTAATTAACCTATTTTGAACCAAAATATGTTTTTAATAAAATGCATTTTATTTTTATGGGGTATTTATTTGATTTTGTTTATTAAATAAAATTTCTTCTTCAAAATATGTTTATTTGACTTGAAAAAAATCGGGATTTTGAGTATAGTATATGATGTATTATTTAAATACATACACACGATAAAACAAACCCCTACGTTCTTTAAAAATAACAATATTTGCTTAAAAAGAATTAGTTGTAACAGATGTAAAATCTTACAATGAAACCACTTTCAGTGACGCTCGTTGACTGACGTTCGCGTCGCTATCATTAAAAACTGATGCATTTTTATAACCCTATAAGCCAAAGTTAGAGAACCGATAAAATTTGTCTACAAAAATTTTATTTCTTGATTTTACAGTAGCATAAATTTCTGAAATGCAAATTTTGAGACCACTTATCGAACCTTTAACATAGAAATGTTTTCGATATGTACTTTAAAATACAAATTAGTTAATAATAAGAATATAATAGTAAAAAAAGTTTAAAAATTCTTTCAAAACACAACATTATAATTGAATTTTTGATTTATTCTATTTAAAATTTCCATTTTGTATCATTTTTTTTCTTATTTTTATTCCAAAGCTGGATTCGCGCCGTTTCTCGCATGAACCTAAGCACTTCAATTTTCTACTGCCATAAAAATATAGTTCCTACCTGCCTAAAGGTTCTGCTTTGCTGTGCTTTGGATCCACATTGCGTCAGAAACATTGAGCGCTTGGATATTTAATGTAAAACATGAGCTGTGGAGCATAGATTTCTGTGATATTGTCTTGCCTAAATAATACGTTGCTGCCTGGAGCGAGACTATATGAATTATTTTGAAATATACTTCGTAACAACTTATTAAAATGTAAATAACTGAAAGTTTTCAACGATGTCCAGTGGAGTGGAGAATGTTTCATCATTATATTATTATGAAGAAATAATGTTTTTTCTTCGATGATTTCATTTGTTTTTTCTTCTGAAAAATCTCAATGATTATCGGCCAGAACAAATAAATATTAAAATGCGACTGCGTGAACTTCGATCTGATACGGTGATCTGGTGTTTGTAGAGGGGTAAATTTCTAAATATCGTCACAGATATTTTAAAAGTTCGACAGGATTCTTCATATCGTAACATATATGTAATACGATTTTTGAAGACAAATTTTATTGGTTCTGTAACTTTATCTTACAGAGCAATAAAATGCACCAGGTCTCAATGCTAGGTGCGAGCTTCACCTAAAGTGTTTCTTTTGTTAGTAAAAACACTATTCTTAAATAAACATTTTCTTTGATAATCTATTTTAATCAATAGATTTAACGTTATGTTGCACGTAAAACATGTATCATCTAACAAAATCGCACGCGAGTGTTTAATTTTTATTCTGTGAATTTTTATTATGACCTGATTTTTTATTCGTATTAATCATAAAACAAATAAATAATTCGATTAGCTTACAATAATGATCCAGTTTGTAATTTTGTGAGAGGTGTTTTTCTTCTGCCAACTAATTCAATTGACTAAATAAATAGGTTTGGCATTGATGAATTAGTTGCAGAAATTGGATTATCTTATTTTCGTAAACATGCGGTGGTTATAATTAATGTATCCCTATTCAGAACATTGAGGGAAAGATAAAAAACAAGTGCGAAAAATCATGCGTCAGGCATAGGTTATAAAACACTTTCCAACAGTAAGAGAATATTATTAAGAAATTTCAGTTTTTCATACAATGAAATCGATCATAGTCCGCCCTGTGATCGCATTTCTTTGTGCTACTTTGTAAATGAACAATAAATTATAAGTATTTTTTAATCTATATAAAACACGTTGTAGTGTATCTCAGTGATTCTTTTTAATTTCAGTATGTTTGAAGTATCATAACATCATTAAAATGCATCACAAATTTTGAAGTCGATATAATGTAATGTAATCTCTTATAGAGTGATTCAAAAGTTTGGACAAACTTTAAAACGCCAAAACAAAATCAGGGTCTCAATCCCTTTTATTCAGTCTTGTAATGAGCAGCTATGTCATACTTCGAAAAATATTTCAGTCCATAGAATGTAATGTAATCTGGGCGATTAAAAAGTTTAGGCAAACTTTACGATGTCAAAACAATTTCTTTTGTAGGAAATCAGGATCTTAATCCATTTTATTCAGTTTAGTAATGAGCAGCTATGTCATACCTCGAGAAATATTTCAAAATCGATAGAAGGTAATGTAATCTCTTATACAGAGTGATTCAAAAGTTTGGACAAACTTTAAGACGCCAAAACAATTTCTTTTGTAGGAAATCCGGATCTTAATCCCTTTTATTCAGTTTCGTGATGAACAGCTATATTATTATAACTCGATAAATATTTCAAAATGTATAGAATATAATGTAATCTGGGTGATTCAAAAGTTTGGACAAACTTTAAGACGACAAAACAAACACCTTTTATATAGGGAATCACTGTTTTATTCCATTTTATTACATCTCGAAATGAACTGTGATGTCATACTTCCAGAAATATTTCAAAGATGATAGAATGTAGTGTAATCTCTTATACAGTGTGATTCAAAAGTTTGGGCAAACTTTAAGACGACAAAACAAACACCTTTTATATAGGAAATCACTGTCTTAATCCATTTTATTACATTTCGAAATGAACTGCGATGTCATACCTCCAGAAATATTTCAAAGATGATAGAATGTAGTGTAATCTCTTATAAAGTGTGATTCAAAAGTTTCGATAAACTTTAAGACACCAAAACAGTTTTTTTGTAGAAAACCAGGATCTTAATCCATTTTATTCAGTTTCGTGATGAACAGCTATATCATACCTCGATAAATATTTCAAAATCTATAGAATGTAATGTAATCTGGGTGATTAAAAAGTTTGGACAAACTTTAAGACGCCAAAACAATTTTTTTGTAAGAAACCAGAGTCTTAATCCATTTTATTCAGTTTCGTGGTAAGCAGCTATATCATACCTCGAAAAATATTTCAAAGTCTATAGAATGTAATGTAATCTGGGTGATTCAAAAGTTTGGACAAACTTTAAGACGCCAAAACAATTTTTTTTGTAAGAAACTAGGGTCTTAATCAATTTTATTCAGTTTCGTGGTAAACAGCTATATCATACCTCGAAAAATATTTCAAAGTCTATAGAATGTAATGTAATCTGGGTGATTCAAAAGTTTGGACAAACTTTAAGACGCCAAAACAATTTTTTTTGTAAGAAACTAGGGTCTTAATCCATTTTATTCAGTTTCGTGGTAAACAGCTATATCATACCTCGAAAAATATTTCAAAGTCTATAGAATGTAATGTAATCTGGGTGATTCAAAAGTTTGGACAAACTTTAAGACGCCAAAACAATTTTTTTTTGTAGGAAACATGTCTGAAACATGGACAAACTCAAATAGGAGCACATGATGTTTTATTCTTGAGAGTGTGCATATTTTCAGTAATGAGTATATACATGTTTCAAACTTGAGTAATTTTGATTCGGAGCCATTTTGACTATGAGACATACTCAGATTTGAGTATTTTTTGCTCATTGAAAATGTCGTTTATATAGGGTATTGTTAAAGTTGTAAACAAATCTTTGAATTCAAACTCGATGGTGACACCCTGTATTTTTAACTGAATAAATGCATATTGTGACCCTATACAAAAATTGTTTGTTGTAGTGTGCGCTATCATTTCTTAAAATATATAATCACCCTGTATTTCTTCCTAAATTCTTTTTAATACGACCTAAACGAATTGATGACACACTAAATTCGCATTATTAAATTTTTTTCTGTTGTAATGGGGAGTACCAACTCTTAGAGTTTGTCCAATATTTTTTTAATCACCCTGTACATACTGTAATGAAGTACAAAAGCAAAATATGTCACCAGACCCATAAAACAAGTGTGTGTTTTAAAAATAAAATCATCTTGTAACTACTTGGCACATTTTCAAGTAACGCACTTACACTGGCATCTAATGCTTTTTTCATTTAAAATATGGAACTTTTATCGCAATGTATTCCAAGATCTAGCTTCATTTTTAAAGATGCTATTCAAATTTGAAAGATTAAATACGAAATTTGGAAGCGAACCTCAAGAAAATACAAATGAGAAAAAACAAACAAACATCGAAATGCCGAATGTTTATGCTTCAGGCTGTGACAACTCCAGAATTCAGACAATTCTCCGAAAAATATGGCTTTGCATCAAATAAACAAGACATAAAGCTGAAATACTGGAGAAGTTCCAGATATTTTTTTCTTAAGGCTCCTTAAATCTTTGAAATAAATCACTTTATTTGTAACATTTTCAGAAATTCCTGTTTACATCTTTATGTATGAGGCTTGGGATATAAAAAGAATGAAGATTTGAAACCGAAGTGAGATTATAGAGCGTATAACTTTTGTTGAAAAATCTCAGTTGATTTAAAAACAGGAAAGAAATATCATGCGTTACTTAGAGTATATATATTTATATATATTTATATAAATAGTTACATTGAAATGATATAATTATAGAGAAAATAAAGGAAAGATACAGTATAAAATTAAAATGAAATGATACAACAAAATTAAACCCAATAAAACGAAAATCAAATATGAAATACTATGAATAAATAATGGATTCGTCAGAGGAACATCATAAGTATAATTCATAGTAAATATATGTTATTTCCTCAAATATTGTTATCATTAAGCATAAAAATTACAATATTATGCCCCTTATAACATACCGCAAAAAACCCCAAAGAATCTGAAAATAATAATAGATCCATAAAATAAAGGAAATAATAATATGTCCATAAAATAAAGGAAATAATAATATATTTTTAAAATAAATAAAAATCCAACTGTAATATATAAAAAATAAATATAAAAAGGCTTAACTCATCAGTGAAATAGAGAGAGGAGATGATTAACATAGATTCAAATATATGAACTATGTGCTGGTCCAAAATGCCAAACTAGAAAATGTTATTTCATGGCACACACAATATTCATGGCATTCATAAGATAAAAAAGGAAAAAATAAATTATGTAGTGCTCCCATCTATCTTTAAATAAAAAAGGATATACTGCAATAACTCAAAAATTGAACAGATACAAAAGATAATATTATAAATAGAACATAAATATATAAAACTTTTGTTAATGATAACGATCAAATCACATAAGTACTCGAGAATATAACAAGCGAAAATTATAATAAAATACAAAGAAATATATCCAAAAATGTGCGATTGTCAAAATGAAATGTATAAGCATATATATATTTAAATATACACTACATGGTTTTCTATTATTACTAAAAGATATGATATTTTTTAAATTTATTAACTTTTAATTTTGAATTATTCTATTATTCTTTTGAACTATTTAGCCCCCGTTCCCCTCCCCCTTTATACTTAACCAATGAACCCCCAAAACTAAACAAGGAAGCGCCTTATCACAATGAACCTACATACAAAATTTGAAGCAAATCGGATAATTCTGCATGAAAAACCCATTTATCTAAATTAAGAGAGTATTAGGCCCCCGTTCCCCTTTTATGCATAACCAATGAACCCCCAAAACTAAGCGGGGAAACGCCTTATCAGAATGAACCTATATACAAAATTTGAAGCAAATCGAATATTTCTATCAAGAGTTATCGCGTTACATACATACATACGTACGCACATACAGAACCTATGGGAACATCGGGTATCAGGCTTTGATAGCCAGTGAGCTAAAAAAGCATGACGTAATAACAGCAATTGTCGATTAGATTTCAACGCTTCATTAGTTCCCCAAGAAATCAACAAATTACACTGAAATTGCCTATGGCGATTTTTAACAACATATTTGAAAAGTGTTTATGAATTCGGTTTGTCTGTCTGTCTGCCGTCTGTCCGTGATCTAACACGCGTAAATATATTCGGATTGCTATGAAATTGATATAGGTTATTGGGGTTTACTATGATATGTTTGGTATTGAAAATGAAGTGTGTAGCATTTATGGTATCGTTTACAGAGACATTGAAAAGAATTCCGTTACATTAACGGTTTATGGGGAAAATCGTTTGCTGCGTATTTTAGTCATGTTACACTATTTTAAACATATTCAAATTAATAGATATTACTGAGGTGCATTACAAGGTTCTTACTTCAGAATAGGGTGAGCATATATTGTATCGTTCAAAAGAATTTGGTTACAGTACTGTCTATGAACAATAATTACTGGCAGATCGTTTTAAGTAGTGGTTCGCGTTTTTAAATGCAGCTAATTTTTTTTATTAATAATTGGTTTATAAAATATTCTATAGATCATATACAGAGCTGCTCATAAGATTTCACGTACATTTCCGTTTATTGACAGAAATTTCTGAATCGGAATTATAAATTATGCTATGTATCTCCTAACTGAAGTATATTTTAGCATACTGTGTAGTATACATACAAATCAAGAGATCATATACAGGACTGCACAAAATAATTCAGATATTTTGTTTGACTATTGATAATAATTGCGGAATTTGGGTATTCAAATGTGCACTGCATGTACATATTCCTATACAATCACTTATGTTATTCCCTAATATTATTAGTACTAGTACATTGCTGTACTTAAATTGTGTTACCTTTTTATTGTAAATACCCCTATCTAATTATTCAAGTTTTTCTCCAAATAAGTCTCTTTATACACTAGATGCTACTATTCAAACTATGATTATTTTCTTTGACATTATCGAATTTATTAATTGTTTACCGTTCAATAAGTGATCTATTGGTATTGTTTTGGATTTATTGTTTTCTCTCAACTTTAATAATTATCTTGTAAGGCTTTGCCGCATAGTAAACAAACCTGCTGGGCGTGTCTAGTTGAGCTTAAGCCGAAAGGTAGGCCTCCCGCTCGGTTTGACCTAGACTTTGTTTACTTAGTAAACTGTGAAGTTTTGTAACAGTATTCTGAATGTGTTTGAAAGCGTTTCATAATTTAGGCTTGATTCATGTTTTTTCATTCTTTTTAGAATAAATATGGCGCAAAAAAGAGCCCTACATAGGAGGCGGAAGACATATCTCCTTCATACAAAGTAAAGTTCCAAATATTTCCATTTAAAAAAAATAGCGAAGCTTGTATAAACTAAGAGCAAATATCCTTGAGTTGATATCTCTATCCTAGTTCAAGAAAACAATTTGAAGAAAAGCTTTCCTTCGTCTGGCCAAAAATAGAAAACCTTTTCTTAAAAATTTAATTTTCTGAAGATTTTTAACAGTCATATGACCTTTTAAACAATGGCGGCTCTTGACTTTTTTAGGAGGGGAACGGGAGCGAAATATTATTTTCAGCAGATGATATTTAGTAGGTTACAAATAAATCAAAAAGTTTGCAAAAAGGAATAACTTTAAAAAACATGCGAAAGCATTTAAAATCATTGCGAATATAAATTGCGTAACTTTAAGTAAGTATTTGTTTTACATAAGTACCTTATTTTTTGCATTTGTTAAAGATAAATAAATATTTTATACATTTAAAGAGTGCTTAGTGTTTAACAAATACCGTAATAATACGTTAGATTTAGATAAATTTCTTGTTTTTGCAGCATGTTATTTACTAAAACTCGTTTACGCACAATAAAAATATGAGCTGCTAAGCGAAGAAACGTGACTAGGAAACAAGATCAATATCTTAATGTTTGTTAAACAGTGCAACCAACATAGTTACATGCATATGTATGACATGTTTCTGTAACAGATGATTTAAAGTGTTGATCATGTTTTTATTAGATTATCATACATCATACCAAATCCTCACTGTACTGTAAGAGTTAATTATATATCTGTATTAATTACTGGGATATCTAGAGTAACAACAGCATGAATTATTAAATCTGAAATATTTTGAAATTCAGATATATTTAGAAATTAAGCAACAGTTATTGCTTTTTTTATTTAAAACTTTTCTATTAATTTAGAAATTTTTACAGCATTAAAATTAAAGTTTGACATTGAAAATATTTTTTATTATTTTTATTTCTTTAAAAGTTAGGGTTAAATATAGTTTTAACAGTTTATATCACACATATTGAAAACGTTAGGGACAACTAATTAATTTAATACCGCGTAAAATGTGTAGATTTAGATTTTTTTTCTAAGAATCTTGTTTGCAAAAACACATTTAAGCAAAGTAGTTTATGCGAGCTTTCACGCTAACATACAAATCTAGCAAACGAAATTAATACACTGGCTTCCATAAGTTAAAATATAGCCTGTGTTTTTGCGTCTAATTTATAAACAAATGAAGATAAAATTTGGAATTTGGGAAGAACAGTTTAGGCATTACACAATTATTTATTGAACTTTGCATAATTTTAACATCAAGCATGATTATATATTTTACAAAGTCTATAATTAAAGAAAGATAATAAATGAAACTATTTTGGAAAAAATAATAAAATAAATGTATATCAATAAGGAATGTGCCTGTACATAGTTGGTAATAACCTACTGGCGACTTTCTACTTTTCTAAATTGACAACACTATGAACAATAATATCTTAATGTTTGTTAAATAGTGCAATCAACATAGTTACATGCATATGTATGACATATTTATGTTACGGATGGCTTAGTGTGTTGATAATGTTTATAATAGATTAATCATACATCAGACGAAATTCTCACTGTATCCACCAAGAGTTCGTTATATATCTATGTTAATTCCTGGGATATTTAATGTATCAACAGTAGAACTATTAAATCTGAAATTAAATTAATTTGAAATTCAGAAATATTTAGAAATTAAGCAACAGTTATTGATTTAAGACTTTTCTTTTCAATTCTATTATTTAGAGTAGTAAAATTAAAATTTGACACTGGATATCGTTTTATTTTTTTAAAGTTAAGAAGAAATATGGTTTCAACAAGTGTATATTAGTGGGATATTTATTGTAATAATCATGTGCAAGCAATTACTCAATAATCTTATAATTTTTAAATCTTTATAGCCAAATAATTAAATTAATAATACATTAAAAAGTAGATTTAGATAAATTTTCAGTAGCACATTGAATACATAACTCATCTACATACAATAAATGTATGAATTGTCAAGTAAAGGAAAGAGACTAATAAACGTAATTAATAATATATCAGTGTTTGACAACCGATATAGCCTCATGTGCATGTGTATGACATAGATTTGAATAAATATGATAATGTGAGTGAATATATTTCGATATATTGTACAGGGTTAGCAAGAAATAATTTTCCCACTTCAGAGGGCTCTCGAATGCGGTCTATTAGTCCAAATGAGATAAAATTTGAACTATAGATAATTCAAATGATGCGCTGGACGTGTCTTAAATAAAAAAAGAATTATATATTATATAAAGAATTATATATAAAGAATTATATTATGAAAATTCACAAACAGATGGTGTTGTAACACAAATGGTATTTATTTTCGTATATTGAAAATGTGAAACATTATTTGCGTTACATCATGCCTATTAGCATTATTCTTTGGATCAAAAGAAGGCGGATTCTGTACTAGCATTAGTTACTTCTCTTCACATCATGCCTATGTTGCAAGAAAAAGCGCTACTGGTAAAATTGTTCTCCCAGAACCAGCAGAACTGCATTGCAGTTGCAAAAGAAATCCGCCGCCGTATGAAGCAGATACGAAGAGGTCCAATGACTCCATGCGCTTTACGCATAATGATAAAGAAATCTGAAACGACTGGGCAATTTGGCATTCTTCCAGGTAATGGACGAAAGCAAATCTGGTCTTCTAACGTCGAAAATGTAGCTATTGTGGTCGTTGAAGCCAGCAGTCAATCGTCTCATGGTATTTTGAGTGTGCCAGTTGTTTCTCGTGTATTGGATATGCTGTATTCCACTCTACGAAAAATCTTACGGCTTATTTTGCATTTTTATCCCTACAAAATCAAGCCTGTGTACCTATTACAGGATGGGGACTCAAAGGTTCGTAAAATTTATGCACTTGAGTTTCTTACTCGAATGGTAGTTGACATCACTTGGCTATGGAACTTTCTGTGGGCTGACAAAGCCCACTTTTGCGTAAATGGACAAGTTAACAGCCCACAATTGTCGAATTTGGGCAGCGGGAAAACCCTACGCTATGTAGAAACAACCTTCCCATCTTGAAAAGTGACAGTATGGTGTGATTTTGCGGCTACTTTTATCATTAGTCCGTGTGATAATATTATAACGGTACCGTGATATGCTGAGGGATTTTGTAATTCCACAATTTCAACAGCGTGGATGCCTTCAGGACATCATTTTCATGCAGGATGGCACACCTACTCACATTGATCTACGTGTAAAATAATTGCTAAGAGAACATTTTACAGGTGCACAGATGATCAGCCGCTATTTTCTAACTGCAACGGCCTTCTCGTTTGCCGGATATCACCTCCCTGCGACTTTTGCTTGTGGGGTTTCTGGAAGGACAATATCTACCGTAAAATGCCAGCATACACTCAGAAAAAGAAACTGATTAAAACTACAAAACATATTTTTTGAGTACATTTTGTTGTTTTAGCAAAATTGGAGTAAAATTGCACCATTTTACTTCAATTAACAAAACATTTTGCTGACGATACAAAATTTTTTTTTTGGAATTGCAAAAAAAAAAAAAAAAAATTGTTGATTCAAACAAAATTTTTATGGACACATATTTAAACAAACAATTTATTTAAATATAGGTCAATGGAAATTTTGTTTGAATCAACAAAAAAATTTTTTTTGTTGAAAACCACTTTTTTTTTGCAATTCCAAAAAGAAATTTTGTATCGTCAGCAAAAATGTTTTGTTAATTGAAGTAAAATGGTTCAATTTTATTCCAATTTTGCTAAAACAACCAAAATGTACTCAACAAAAATGTTTTGTAGTTTTAATCAATTCCTTTTTCTGAGTGTATGTGCCAGGACTAAAGGGCAACATTCGCCGCCATGTTCTTGATATTCCGACAGACTCACTCCTGTCATCTGTGGAAAATTTGGTTCTGCGATTAGAGCACATTGTTGAAAATGAAGGGGGATATATTGAGGAGCTTTAGTTCTACTTTTTTTTTATATTATTTAACATTTATAAAGCATATTAAACATTTTTATGTGTATTTCAGCGCCACCTGTCGGTGGATTTTGTACTATTTTTTATTTAACAAATGTCAAGCGCATCATTTGAATTATCTGTAGTTCAAACTTTATCTCATTTGGACGCATCTGAATGAGATTCTCTGAAATGGGAAAATTATTTCTTGCTAACTCTGTACATCATACTCTCAATAGGCCATGGGTCGTCTGTATACTTCTTGATAATTATTCTTATATATAATTGAATAAGAGTATAAACTAATAAATGTGAAAAACTATTAATTTAAAATACAGAAATATTTTAAAAATCACAGCCATCAACATATTTGGAGTTTTTGATTTAAAATTTTTTTAAAACTTTTTTATTATTTAGAGAAAGAGAATTGAAATTTAACGTTAAATAACATTTTATTTTTGTTCAAAAGTTAAAGATAAATAAAATTGCTATACATAATAAACCGGCCTATGTACCGGTAGGACTATTACGATCTTAACACTTAACGGAAACAACTTTTTCAATTTGTAATTTTTTTATTCAACTTTTTGTATTTTTAACAATTTAAAAATTATTAACTGGCCGCCATTTTGAAACAAGAGGGTGGATGAAGCTGGCCAACGAACTCGGTCGAGACCTTGGTATGTCCTATACACATACTCAGTCACATCCAAATCGGTTCATAAATAAGAGATTTACAGCATGACAAATGTCATATATATATTAACATTTGAACGGAGGGTGGTTTTGGGGTCTGGGGGTCACGATCAGTGAAAATATACCAAAGGTTTCTGGAACTGCTTTCATCCGAACGGCTGCAATAGGTAATATCTACCTATCTTTTTGAAATGAAAACTACCTAATAGGATATCCTTTCAAAGACACATCCTACGACTCTTATCTCGGAATGCGTTGTTTTTGCATCAATATTAATCAATATTGGTTATACAATACCCTTAATAATCCATAGGTATTCGGCATACATCGTAATTAATTAGAATGATATATAGTTTAGAGTATCCAATTGAGAACTATATGGGTATAGACTTTTAATGTGAAAAGCAATTATTTGCAAAGCAATTCAAATTTAAAATTTGAAATAATTTAAAATTTTTCAGCCACTTGTATTTCTTTATTTAAATTTTTTTTTTAATTATTTTATTTAGATTTAGTTGCAATATTGGTTTATCCGGAAATTTCTGCGGTATACTTCTGTTGAGATAATGTTGAAATAGTTAAATGTGACCAGAATTCACAAACAAATTTATTTAAAAATAAGTAAATACAGTTTCTTCACGTACATTATAAAAGCGAACTTTAGTCAAAAATTCCGGTGGGAATATGTCATTTAAGAATTGAAAATACACAAAAAAAAATCCTCAGAAATTTCCGGATGACCTAATAAAACTAAAATGTGACACTAAATAGCGTTTAATTTTCACAAAAGTTAAGGATAAATAAAGTTTGGGCAATTTATATCACACAGTTTTTAAATGTTAGGACCTACTAATTAACGTAATACTACGTTAGAAATATTAGATTTAGATATATTTTGTTTCATTTTAATAAGCGACTTTAAAGAAAAAAGCTTCTATTTAGCATCTATGTATGGATGTTCTCCATTCTTGTACATCAGGGAAGCTTTTAAGCTAAAAATATTCATCGCATATTGTATATATATATACGTATACCAGCTGGTCAGCGTTGCCCGGGGTCAGGATAATATCCTTAAACAAACCTAAAGTTTGTATGATTTTATATCTTCGGAAAATATTTCAAATGAACCTAGTTTCGGGGCTCCACTGCCTTCGGTAGCGTACAGTGTTTCAAATCAACCTAGTTTCCGGGGTCCCACTGCATTTGGCAGCGTCTAGTGTGTTCCAAACAAACTTCTTTCCGAACGAACCTTGGCCTGAGTTCCCGCTGACTATGGCAGCGTATACCGGACGTGCTTCGCATGTGCCGTAGACATACGAAAACAAAGTTGAATGAGTCAAACTCCGTAGTGATCAGTCCCATAGAACCCGAGATAAGAATGTACACCGTGGCGGTGGAAAGTGGAACAAAAATCTGCAAGACAATCGAAAAATAAGTTGAATGGACCAATTCCTGTTGTAATCGGGCTCATAGAACCCGAGATAAGAATGCGTCCCCAGGCGGTGGAACTAAAAGCTATAAGACAATCGTAAGCTAAGCTGAATGAACCAATTCCTGTTGAAATTGGACCCACAGAACCCGGAAAATGAATGCGCTGTTAATGTTCGAAAATAATGGTAACTGAAGTAGGCTAAGATAAACTTTCATAATGCAGAAATTAGCTGAATCGTAAGCTAAGTTCAATGAAGCAATTCCAGTTGAAATCGAGTCCATAGAACTCCAGAAAAGATACGTCCCCAGGCGGTGCAAGGTGCCCTCACTGAAAATTTTTACGAATTACCTTTAACATTAACGCGATATTTAATTTACAGATGAAACCCCCTCACTCTCCCTGTAAACTTAATCACTTACCTTCAACAGTTATTCGAGTTTTAATTAACGTCTGTAGTGAGTAAACGTAAATTGAAACCGAAAAAGAAGATTAATATTTGAAAAAGGTGGTAGCTGGGGTCAAAGGAAATTTTTAGTAGTTTATAAAGTAGCCAGAGGACTCTAGAACTATGTTAAAGAAAATTGCAAGAGAATCGGATAGTTTTAAAAGAGCTGCAAGCGCCCTAAGAAGAAGATTAATATTAAAAAATGATGGTAGCTGAGGTCTAAGGTTTTTTTTTGTAGTTCATATAGTAACTGGAATACCTAAGAAGTTGTTAGAAAAAACTATTGAATCAAGCCAATTTTAAGGGAGTTGGTGTGTGTGTGTGGGGAGGGGGGGGGGGGGCAAAATGGGCAAACTGATAGTTGAGAGCAGGACCCTAAGATGAAAACTTGTTAAAAGACCCTAGCACTTGGCGCATTGGATCTTCAATTAGCCAAACTTAAGCATAGGGTAAGAATTAAACATTAGAATAAATTTTAAAGAAATGCGCCAAAAATGGGTAAAAATGCTTAAAAAAAGGCCTTAGGGTCCAAATAAAAATATAAGGGTGGTGGCCCGAGGAGAAGAGTCCATGACTCAAATTTAAAGTTATTATTGAGAGGGTGACACAATTAGGAGAAGGGGTGTGAAAAAGGCATGGCACACAAAACTTCAAGGTTCCCCGGACCGGGTCCCAGCGGACCAGGCTGTTAACTTGAAACCAAATTCATTCCTTTCCACTTTGAAACCGAAAGCAGATGTTCTTTTCTTTAGCCATTTTGATAAAAAAGATAGTATTTTCGTTGCGATTTAGAATGAGTTTTTAATTAATTTCTCGGCTAATTATCACAAAATTAAAATCACGAGCTCAGGTACATCAGGATCTGTCTTGCACTATAGTCTCACCCAATTTTTAAGAACTTTAGTTTCGGTAAATTTCGCCAGCTATCGCCAACAGACAGACATACACACACGCACACACAAAGGGAGAGAGAGAGAGAGAAACTTTCTTTTATTAATATAGATAACTTCTTTCCTAACACTTATTTACAGACAGTAAATATATAGGCTTTCATGGCGTAAAGCGTGTTTAGTAAACGCCATTATTATCTTAATATCTAATATGTTTGATAAACAGCAAATTCGACATAGTCAGATGCATATGTATGACAAATTCTCTATCAGATAGTTAGTTTACTAAATGTGAGCAATCCCGTTTCGATTTCATGCATGATACGAAACTTTCTCTATGCCAGGGGTATTCTACATATATCTATATATTAATGATTCTGATATCCAGTTTAGCGAGAGTATGAACGATTAAATGACAAAAGCTATTAATTTAAAAAGCAGAAGTATTTAAGAATGCAGCCACGTATATAGACTTTTTCTAAAATTAAGATTTTTATTTTAAAGTTTTATTTAGAACACTGATATTCATTATTTTTTTGCAAACAATATTCTTATACCACTATGTGCGAAAAGTAGAATTCGGCTTATTTAATGACAGAAATTCTGCGATTAAATAAGGCGAAGATTTCTGTTCGTAAAAAGTAGTCGCTTTGCGAACCGCGGCTCATGAAGTGAGTCCCACTGAAGAGAAAGGAAATTGATATGTCTTTGAGTAGCTTTTGAATTGAATATTTTTTAAATTTTTTAAAATAAATGTTAAGGATAAATGAAGTTTTAAAAATTTTATATGGCATATATTAAAAATGTTCAAGGCCCACTAATTAACGTAATTAATGCGGTGTTAAAAAGTAACGGTTCAGATACTTTTCTTTCTAAGTAGCTTGTTTATCAAAACTCGTTTACACACAGTAAATTGATGAGATCGCAAGCAAAGAAACGTGACTAGTAAACGTAATTAATATTATGTTAATGTATGTTAAACAGCAAATACGAGATAGTTATGTGCATATATATGACGCAATTCCCTAGCAGATGATTTACCTAATGTAAGAGACTATGTTTCCATTAGATTATCATGCATCATATGAAACTCTCATTATGCCATGGGTGTTTTGAATATATCTGTAATAATTTATTTGATATACAGGATGAACACACATTTAGTGGGTAAAAAGAATGGTTTATTATGCGAAGCTATACAGCCAAACATGAGAATACAAATAAGATAGAGAAACTCACAAAGTTTATTTTTTTGAAAAATCTTCGATGTGACTTCAGTGTGCCTTTGTTTCTCTGCAAATGTCCCTTTTGTAAATAAAATTTCCTTTCAGTTTGAGAGCATATTCACGTCAAACCAAGTGCAATGCTGATTTGGGATTTCAATTCAGGAATAGATATTCGAGGCGCTAGACTGTAAACCTAATCTTTAATAACCACATACACTGAAATATAGGGAGTGAAGGGACTGCTAATAGTAGTGACGATGGAATAACAACTCCTCGATCAATCTAAACTAATATTTCAGCAATGAAATAAAAAGTATACCCGCAAATTTATGATGTGCAGTGCTGATTCGTGATTTCAATTCAGGAATGAAGTATACTGAAACGGCTGACTCTAAACCAAATCTTTAATAGCCCTATGCACTAAAATATAGGAGTGAAAAGACCGGTGATCATTGCGACGATGGAATAACAACTCCTCGACCAGTATATGCTGATAATTCAGCATTGCGATAAGAAGTATACCCGCAAATTTATGACGTGCTGTGCTGATTCGTGATTTTAATTCAGGAATGAATTATTGAAGCGGCAGACTCAAAACCTAATCTTTATTAAACCCATGCACTCAAGTCTAGTGGTGAAAGGACAGGTGATCATGGTGACGATGAAATAACAACTCATCGACCAATCTAAACTGAGATTTCAGCAATGAGATAAGAAGCATACCCACAAATTTATGACGTGCAGTGCTGATTCATGATTTCAATTCAGGAATGAAGTATATTGAAGCAGCAGACTCTAACCCTAATCTTTAATAACCCTATGCACTAGAATATAGGCGTGAAAAGACCGGTGATCATTGTGACGATGGAATAACAACTTTTCGACCAGTCTATGCTGATATTTCAGCTTTGCGACAAAAAGTATACCCGCAAATTTATGACGTGCTGTGCTGATTCGTGATTTTAATTAAGGAATGAATTATTGAAGCGGCAGACTCAAAACCTAATCTTTATTAAACCCATGCACTCAAGTCTAGTGGTGAAAGGACAGGTGATCATGGTGACGATGAAATAACAACTCATCGACCAATCTAAACTGAGATTTCAGCAATGAGATAAGAAGCATACCCACAAATTTATGACGTGCAGTGCTGATTCATGATTTCAATTCAGGAATGAAGTATATTGAAGCAGCAGACTCTAACCCTAATCTTTAATAACCCTATGCACTAGAATATAGGCGTGAAAAGACCGGTGATCATTGTGACGATGGAATAACAACTTTTCGACCAGTCTATGCTGATATTTCAGCTTTGCGACAAAAAGTATACCCGCAAATTTATGACGTGCTGTGCTGATTCGTGATTTTAATTCAGGAATGAATTATTGAAGCGGCAGACTCAAAACCTAATCTTTATTAAACCCATGCACTCAAGTCTAGTGGTGAAAGGACAGGTGATCATGGTGACGATGAAATAACAACTCATCGACCAATCTAAACTGAGATTTCAGCAATGAGATAAGAAGCATACCCACAAATTTATGACGTGCAGTGCTGATTCATGATTTCAATTCAGGAATGAAGTATATTGAAGCAGCAGACTCTAACCCTAATCTTTAATAACCCTATGCACTAGAATATAGGCGTGAAAAGACCGGTGATCATTGTGACGATGGAATAACAACTTTTCGACCAGTCTATGCTGATATTTCAGCTTTGCGACAAAAAGTATACCCGCAAATTTATGACGTGCTGTGCTGATTCGTGATTTTAATTCAGGAATGAATTATTGAAGCGGCAGACTCAAAACCTAATCTTTATTAAACCCATGCACTCAAGTCTAGTGGTGAAAGGACAGGTGATCATGGTGACGATGAAATAACAACTCATCGACCAATCTAAACTGAGATTTCAGCAATGAGATAAGAAGCATACCCACAAATTTATGACGTGCAGTGCTGATTCATGATTTCAATTCAGGAATGAAGTATATTGAAGCAGCAGACTCTAACCCTAATCTTTAATAACCCTATGCACTAGAATATAGGCGTGAAAAGACCGGTGATCATTGTGACGATGGAATAACAACTTTTCGACCAGTCTATGCTGATATTTCAGCTTTGCGACAAAAAGTATACCCGCAAATTTATGACGTGCTGTGCTGATTCGTGATTTTAATTCAGGAATGAATTATTGAAGCGGCAGACTCAAAACCTAATCTTTATTAAACCCATGCACTCAAGTCTAGTGGTGAAAGGACAGGTGATCATGGTGACGATGAAATAACAACTCATCGACCAATCTAAACTGAGATTTCAGCAATGAGATAAGAAGCATACCCACAAATTTATGACGTGCAGTGCTGATTCATGATTTCAATTCAGGAATGAAGTATATTGAAGCAGCAGACTCTAACCCTAATCTTTAATAACCCTATGCACTAGAATATAGGCGTGAAAAGACCGGTGATCATTGTGACGATGGAATAACAACTTTTCGACCAGTCTATGCTGATATTTCAGCTTTGCGACAAAAAGTATACCCGCAAATTTATGACGTGCTGTGCTGATTCGTGATTTTAATTCAGGAATGAATTATTGAAGCGGCAGACTCAAAACCTAATCTTTATTAAACCCATGCACTCAAGTCTAGTGGTGAAAGGACAGGTGATCATGGTGACGATGAAATAACAACTCATCGACCAATCTAAACTGAGATTTCAGCAATGAGATAAGAAGCATACCCACAAATTTATGACGTGCAGTGCTGATTCATGATTTCAATTCAGGAATGAAGTATATTGAAGCAGCAGACTCTAACCCTAATCTTTAATAACCCTATGCACTAGAATATAGGCGTGAAAAGACCGGTGATCATTGTGACGATGGAATAACAACTTTTCGACCAGTCTATGCTGATATTTCAGCTTTGCGACAAAAAGTATACCCGCAAATTTATGACGTGCTGTGCTGATTCATGTTTTCAATTCAGGAATGAAGTGTACTGAAGCAGTAGACTCTAAACCTAATCTTTATTAACTCCATGCACTAGAATATAGGAGTGAAAAGACTTCTGATCATTGAAGTTTGTTCAGAAGGTTATTTAAACGAAGAGTTGAATAAAATTAAAGTAATTTCAAATGAAAATGGTTTTTCAAACAAATTTATCAGTAAGTTAATTTATGAGTACAGAAATTAACAGTGTACAATAGTTAAAAAAAGATATGCAAGCTTCAAAATTCTACAGTATTGATTATATCCCACAACTTTTTGAACGAATTAAATAAGCATTAAATAAATATAATGTAACACTTGTCGCAAAGCCCCCAACAAAGCAAAAATATCAGGTACATAGACTGATAGACCCCATTGATAATGGAGATAAGTCTGGCATTTATATTATTCCTTTTAAAGTTAATTGCAGTTCTAAAACATAGTTATATATAGGCATGACAACTCTCAAATTAAAGGAAAGGATTAAAGAACATACAGCTGATATAAAAAAGGTAAATTATCCAGCGCTCTATCCAGATTAAATCAAGCTAGAAAATTGATGTATTTTTCAACAAGGCTGAAATAATTACACATGTGTCACAATATAACAGTTGCATAATCAGAGAGTCCCATAAAATTTTGAAAAGAGGTGATAAGGCATGTAATGATGTATTGTCTTATCAGATCCCACGTATTTGGTATATTGTGCTTGGTGTCACTGGTGTGTTTGGTTTTTGCAGACCCAACTCCCGCCCCCCCCCAAGCTTTTAGTGGTATTGTCCCATCTTCCTTTACTGTCCCCATTTCATAGTTTATTGGTTTCGCCCGTTTTCCACCTTTCCAGTGCATTTCTACAGAAATGGGTTTTTCGACTGTTTTTTTGCCGTCTGATGATGGCTAATGTTTAGCCGAAAGCGCTTAGGTATTTTGACATCTGATTTTACATTATAAATAGTTTTAATGCTTTAAAACTGTATTTTTTGTATTTGACCTATTATAGTAACAAATGAATTTTTATCAATGTGTTTACATTGTGTTTTTTGAAGTTTTCAGAAGGTGAATTTGACGTTTTTACTGTATGGAATTTTCTATATATTTTTAACTGCTAAAACGAAAAATGTTTAAATTTAACAGGAAAAGGCTGTTAAATATTTGTTTTTTATCTCTCTATATTAAAATAATACGATTTTCTTTTAATTTTATGATTTTCAACGTGACAGTAGTTATTCAGCTGTAAGTACACAAAATTTCAAGTGTATAAGTTATACAGTTTCTGAGAACCGGCTCTGTGACGGACAGACAGAGAAGCGGGACGAATAGGGTTTCGTGCGATGAACAAAACCCTAAAAAGAAACAAAAAAAATCCCTGGTATTAAGGGGTCAATGATTACTTATGTCACACTTCAAGAGAGAAGGAGTGATTCACAATATGTGACAGGGAGAGGAAGGTGATTTAACACGTTGTGATATCACTTATAAAGTATGTAAAATTAGATAGGCAATAAATACAAGCAGCATAATAAATTTCACGAAAAATTATATATCTTTATTCAGGTACTATTAGGATATTTCCTTTTCGTTTGAATAACATCCGCACACCTAAGATATTGGTAGTTTTTATTGTACAGTCGAACTCGTTTAACAAGCTCGTCTAAATGGAGGACTTTTTTAAAATGAGCAGTTTACCGGTTACGAATCGTTCGACAGGTTTTTATCTACAATCGTCCATAATGTCATTTATTAACATAATAATTATCTGTACTACCTATTACAACATACATTAATTTGTTTCAAAAACACATCAAAGAGCAGTGCACTTGTCTAAGAGCTTCAAAAAGTCACTTTCAAATTACACTAAATCTAGTCAATATGTATAAAAGTTTTGAAAAATATTTTCACCTCTTTTTTGAGGCATCCTCAGCTACTGATGTCATGTTTCTTCATATATTATAAGGAATATAACAATAGGGGGAAGTTTTAAACAGAGTGACTAGCGGAGAAGAAATATAACATAAGTAACTGAGAATGGCTCGGTCCAAGAAGTGAAAATGTTTTTTAAAAACGTTTATACATATTGAGCAGATTTAGTGTAGTTTGAAGAAAGTGTTTTTTGAAGCATTTAGACATGTGCACTGCTGTTTGATGTATTTTAAAAATAAATTAATGTCTGTTGTAATAGGTAGAACAGATAATCATTATGGTTCATCATTTAATAAGTATTAAGATTTTCACGCTTTTTACGAGCTACAATGGCAGGATCACGGCTAATAAGAGCAAAATACTTATCATTTCAATGTGATTTTTGGCAAAAAAGTAGCTAATGGAATTAGAAAAGAAATCCCTTTCTTATTTAACGCTGTTTTTCCTCAGCAGTAACATTTCTACATAATAACTGGTCAAAATGCTGTAATTTAACAGTTTTACGAAACAGAATTTCAATCTTCAAGACGACTCCACACCCAAGAAAATTCAAAATAATGTCCCGAGGTCTTGAAAAAAGAAAGAAAGAACGGAGAGATAAGAACGTGTCAAATACCGTCCTTTTGTAAGATTCGAAACTTAGTAATGGAAAGGAAGAAGCATAGAAGAAAACCGTTATTTGTATCTTCTTTTAATCTGGACTATGGACCATATTAACTAACCTTTTCATGTTTCTTATTGCACTGTTAAAATGAAAAATATTTAAGAAATCAATAGCTCCCGAATTGCAGTGACTACTGCAATGTTAGCCGAGTTTTTCTGGGTAAAAGAGTTGCAAGTAATCAGTTGCATTACCGTGTACATAGTTCATGTCCCTTCGAATTAATAGTTCTTTAGAGACTTTGATTTCAGTACTGTGATTTTGTCTGAAGAAGAGACCCGTCTAAAGAAAATGACACTCACGAAGATAAGAATACATATTTTCTGTTAATTTTATGACTAAGTTAATTGTAGCATAAGATTATTCGCGCAATCAATAGTAGTAATTAGTTTAATTAAGTGTGTGTTTTTAAGGTTTTTACTTTCTTCACGAGTAACGGTTAATACGAGGACATTTATAATTCCCTTGCTTCTCGTATTAATCTAGTTTTCGACTATAATTATATTACTATGCATGGTATCGTATATAACTTTTTTACAAAAAACTAGCTCTAAATTAATAGCTACAAAAATATAACACAGAGGGGAAGGGGTATCACTCGAGCATGACAATCTGTAACAGAGGAGAAATGAAGGGGGAAAACTCTATAAAATTTGTGAGACGTAATTAATAGATGTCCATTTAGGTAAACCCCAAGGTCTTTAACACAACAAATTTTACAAACAGACATACACGATTAAGGCTTTTAAGGTTATAATAATTTTCTACACAATCTCTTCTTCTGTTGTAGTTAAAATAAATACCACTGTTCAAATCAGATGTTTTTTCCCGAAGGAGATTTCTGTAGCATTTGGTATTTTGTATTTAAACATTTTTCTAGACGTGTAAACATCCTCCAAACATCCTAGACAATGCTTAAACACAAAATTCTCAAACCTTAAGCAGGGAGCATTTTGATGCTTCGAGGGGGCGATGTAACCCATGGGTCTCTCCTTGAATTATCACTTGTATCCTCTTCAAAATCATGAAACAAGACAGATTTATAAGAATAATCTGATATGTGGGATGTATCATGTGTGCATTATGTATTGTGGGATGTACGTATGTGTGTGCGTGTGTGTGTGTGTGGGGGGGGGGGGGGCTAGAATTAACAAGAATGTGAATTACTACATAGGAAAGCAGTTTAATTTTAAATGCAGAAGTATTTAAATTTTCGCATGATTTTCTTTTATTTAAATAATTTTCTCTTTACTTGTGTTAATTAGAGTGCTAAATTAAAAATATTTTTACTTTTAAAAAAAGTTTATGTAACATACTTTTTAAACGTCCAGGCCTGCTAATTAAAACAATACTGCAATAAAATTGCATATTTTGATAAATATTCTGAATTTTTTGAAGTATTCTTTTGCCAATACCATTTACGATTAGAAAAGATATCAACTCTCATGGGAAGAAACGTGTCTAGCAAACGTAATTGATATCTTAATGTTTGATAAACAGCCAAACCGACATAGTCACATGCATATGTATGATTTAGTTCTATAATATATGACTTACTTAGTGTGAAAGATCATGCTTCGATTAGATTGTCATGCATCATACGAAGCTCTCACTATGCATTAGGTATTCTGGATACACCTTAGGTAATTATTTTGATATGTATTTCAACAAGAGTGTGAATTGTTAAATAGAAAAAAGCTATTCATTTATAATTTAGAAGTATTTCAGCCGCCTACGTGCTGTACCTTTTTGATTCATAACTTTTCTTTTTTATTCTGTTATTTAAACGCAATTGCAATACAATTAAAATTTGACGTTGAATATAGTTTTAATTTTTATAACAATTAAGGAAAAATATAATTTCAACAAGTTTATATTACGCATTTTTTAAGATTTTAAAGCCAACTAATTAATGTAATATAATATATTAATATATATTGCAGAGCTCGAAATATTCCGTTTTTTGAATACCACTTTTTTCATATAAAAAATGTTCATTTTACACTTTTTTTGTTCAAGTTTTGCATAAACTTACCTCGAAGTTTTTTTTAATGGTAAATGTTGTAGAAAATTACCACGAAATTTTTTTTTGGAAATACTGATATTAAAAAAAAAAAGATTATTTTGTAGCTCTGTTACTGTTTTTTAAATTTAAAACTTTTTTTTTCGATTATCTTACATAGAGTAAGATAATTAAAATTTGACATTAAATATCTTTTGTTCTTATATAAAAGTTAAAGATAAATATATAGTTTCAACAAGTTTCTATGACGCATTTATTATATTTTTAGAATCGACTAATTAAAGAAATATTACATTAAAAAGACGATATATATATATATATATATATATATATATATATATATATATATATATATATATATATCGATCTCGAAATATTTTCATTTTAATTAGGTGCAGTAGTTCGGCTAACCAAACACCGCAATAAAGCAAGTACAGTTTTACGTTTTACGCATACGGTTACATATTTTGGCCATATATTATAGCTACTGGTATAAAAAATACATTCATTAGTGCTCAGACTACACCATGTAGATTGCTGCAATTGATGGCAATAAACGCGAATTTTGAAGAGAATAAATTTTTAGAAAGCTTGCTTTGATTATATTATCATACACCAGGAACGACGAACATTTTTACATCCGCGTGTTATTTTTTTTTTTTTCAAAAATGGTTTTACAGAAACATCATGTGTCAAAACAGAAAAAAAAAATAGTGGATTAAAATGACTTTATTATACTGTAATAATTATGGCAACAATTATATTTTAGAAAGTAATAAACAATAAATGCGGTTCCTATTATTGCATCTTGGATGCCAATACCAAATAATTAATTTCGGGTTCATAAATAGTTATTTTTAATGGAATGCAAGCTGGATTCAATCCTCCGACAAGTGGTTTCTATTTGATTTTTTTTATATAATTCATTTCCGATAATAATAACTTGCTGACCATGCGTAGAGTGGAAAATTGTCAAAATGGCAAATTTCATACCAAGTCGCTATAGTTTTATCATTTGTTATTTTTGTATTGCCTGATGATTCTTCTTTTCAATGTTCTTCGAGATTTTTCCCTAGTCGTATATATAAAATTTGAATCAGAAAAATTATTTAATGAAATGATTCGTGTTTCTCTCGCTATGTGGTTATTTAATGTTTGCTTTTATTAAATATAATTTCTGGTTTTATTTGATTTGAAAAAAAAAAAAAAAAAAAAAACCCTGAAAGGTTGGCAGGTATGATTTTGAAAAAATACTGAGCCCATATTGCGAAATTGGAATTCAGTAAGTTGTATTTCAATTTCTTTAATTTCAGAAAACAAAACAAAACAAAACAAAAAAAACTCAACTTGTTTAAATTCGTGTATTTTGTTTGATTTCATTCTTTTGTTTTAGAATCTCAATCAACGTCGTGCCGAAAGTATTATGTGGCCTGCCACTTGTGGAACGCGTGCCATAGGCTCGCTGTCTCTGTCAAACCCCATGCAAAACTCTCACTACGCCATGTTTGTTCGGCATAAATTGCGATTAATTACATTAAAGTATTGAATAAACTGGTGTGCTTCTATAAAAGCATAAAAACCCGAATAACACTATAAAAATAAGGAATGCGCTACGTCTTTCGAAATAACTTTGTCTTTCTTCGTCAGGCGCAAAGAAGACGTGCAACCACTTTGAAAGCAGGAGAAAGACTGAAAGGAAATGCGAGAGAAGAAGGCACAAGTTAAGACAACAACCAGTAAGAAAGAAGAAGGCATCAGCCAATCACAGAGGAGAATTACCTAGAATATAGAACATAAGGAAAATTATGAAGAAAATTGAAAAAAAATTGAAAAATGTATATAGATTAATAATAATAATTATTATTATTATTCATTTTGGTATTAACTTTTATGTTTGTTAATATTTTGTATATTTAGTACCCATTTTACTTTATTTTTTTATGTATTTTAATTTTTCAATTTTCTGCATAATTTTCCTTATGTACTGCATTCTAGATAATTGTCTTCTGTGATTGGCTGATGCCTTATGCTTTGATATTGTCTGTTCTTTTAACTTGTCCCTCTTTTCTTCCCATTTCCTTTCAGTCTTGCTCCTGCCTTCAAAATGGTTGCACGTCTTTTTTGCGCCTGACGAAGAGAGACAAAGTTCTTTCGAAAGGCCTAGCCCATTCCTTATTTTTATGGTGTTATTAATAAGTGTTTTATGCTTTTATGAGATTAATTAGTCTAATATAGAGTACAAACTATTAAGAACTATAAGAGTAGAATAATTAAGAACATTACGAATACGAAATTTTAAATGGGAAAAGCAATTAATTAAAAATGCAAAATTACTTACAAACTTGCAGTTAACCTGTATTAGCTTTTGGATTTAAAAATTTGCTTTTTACTAAAATGTTTAGAGTAATAAAATTAAAATTTAACCAGTTAAATTTTTATAAAAGAAATAAGAATTAATAAAGATCTAACAAATTTATATAACACATTTTCAAATGCATGGAACCTGCTAACTAACGTAATAGTGTAAGTTAAACAAACAGAGTACACTTACATAATTTTATTTTAATTTATTTTAAATCTCTTGCTTAACAATACTCATTTACGTACAGTAAATATGATATATGAGCTCTCATGAAAAGAAACGTGTCTAGTAAGCTTAATATTTGCCTTAATGCTTGATAAATAGTGAAATGGACTTGGTCACACGAATGTGTATATGATACAGTTCTCTAATAAATTATTCACTTAATGTGAAAGATTATGTTTGGATTAGATAATCATAGATCATACAAAATTCTCACTGTGTCACAAGTATTCTGTACTTATCTAGATTATTTAAAGCGTTTTCTCGTTTAACAAGAGTGTGAACTATTAAATGTGGAAAGCTATTAATTTAAAATGTGGAAGTACATAAAAATTAAGCCACGCACATTGCTTTTTTAATTTAGTACTTTTCTTTTATAATTTTGAATTTTTTACAACTATAAAATTTAAATTTGACATTGAACATATTTTTTAACACTTCCCAACATAATTGAAAAGCGTTTAGGAATTATGTTTGCTTGGTCGTCAGTCTGTCTGTCTGTTTGTCTGTCCGTGCTCTAACACGCGTAAATATATCCAGATTTTCATGTAATTGATATACGTTATTGAGGTTTAAAGTTTACAATAGCATGTTTGGTATTAAAAATGAAGTGCGTACCATTTATTATTATCTTACAGGGATACTCAAAAGTATTCCGTTACATTACGATCAATGGAGAAAAATCGTTTTAGCGACATTTCTACATTACAAACTGCTGTTCATTTTGCACTCACACCCGATTGCAGTTGAATGTACTGTAGCTTTCTTTGGTTAGCAGAAAGCAAGTTAACTGTAACCCGTAACCGTGATTTCTTTCCGCATGTTTCTACCTCTGAACTCTGTGGCTTGTTTGAAGCGATAAGCGGTGCAACTAATTCTGTTTCTGTCTTTAGCAAGTAAGTAGAACTTTTAAAAACACGTAAAATGCAGTATGTACTTGAAAAGTTTATTCTCTTCTTTTAATAACGCGTTTTATTTTTTCTGGCCTTGAACTAGGAAACCGCATTTAGTAGATTGGATACCGTAAACCTATTTTAAACATAACAGCAGTTGCGTAAACTTAACCGCACAAACTACTGTAAATTTAACCACACAATGTGCTATTGATATATTAGCAGTTGCGTAAAATTAACAGCACACACTACTGTCACATTAACAACACAATGTGCTGCTGAAAAATAACAGCAGTTGCATAAAATTAACAGCACAAACTGCTGGCGTCCGAATTGCCAGCACACTGTGCTGTTAAGTATACAGTGTTTTTTTTTAGTGAGTGCATTTTAATTGTGTTACAGTATTTCAAACATATCGAAATTGATAAAAATCATTTAGATGGATGGCAACATGCTTTCTATAGAGTAAGAGGCAATTATAGTTTGCTTACAGGGATGCACAAAAAAATTCCCTTACATTGTGATCTACGGTTAAAAATCGTTTGCGGTATATTTTAATGATGTTATACTAGTATTTCAAGCATAGTGAAATTGGTATAACTGAGGTGCACACATTATGCTATAGGTATTCTGCATAATGCTGGATTAATTATTCTGATATGTAGGTTAAGAAGGACATTAGCTGTTAAATGTAGAATACTATTAATTTGAAATGTAGTAATATTTAAAAATCCACAGCCTTGTGTGTATGGTTTTTTTATTTTTTTTTTAATTTAAATTTTATTATTTAGAGCAAAACATTTCACACCGGATACCGTTTTAAATTTACAGAAATAAAAAATGTATATATTTAAAGTTAGGAATAAAGACAGTTATAACAAGTTTAAACTACACCTGTTTTACACGGTTAAAGAGTATTTATTAGAGTTAAAATATGTTAAAAAGAGTAGATTTAGATACATTGCCTGTAGCACTTTGTCAAATGTATTCTGCCATAGGTGTTTTGGATATTTCTGGACTAATTATTCTGATATGTAGGTTAAGAAAGATATGAACTGTTAAATGTGAAATTTTATTATTTTAAAATACAGTAATAATTAAAAATACACAGCCTTGTGTGTATGACTTTTTTAATTTAATTTTTCTTTTTAATTTTATTATTTAGAGCAAAATATCTCACACCGAATACCACTTTAAATTTACAGAAGTGAAATATATATGCATATATTTAAAGTTAAGAATAAAGTTAGTTTTAACAAGTTTAAAACAAACCTCTATTATACGGTTAGGAAGTATTTATTAGAGTTAAAATATGTTAAAAAGAGTAGATTTAGATACATTGCCTGTAGCACTTTGTCAAAGGTATTCCGCCATAGGTTTTCTGGATACTTCTGGACTAATTATTCTGATATGTAGGTTAAGAAAGATATGAACTGTTAAATGTGAAAGGTTATTAATTTAAAATGCAGAAATATTTAAAAATTTGCAGCCATTTGTGCATTATTTTTTTTTTTATTTATTTTAATTTTTCCTAATTCTATTATTTAATGGAAAAAAAAAAGATAATAAAGATTCTCCAAAATGTTTTTTTTTTTAATGATAAGGATAAATTTTTAACAAGTTTCAAACAAACTTCTTTTACAAGTTTAGAAAGTATTAATTAAAGTTAGAATATGTTAAAAAGAGTAAATTTAGATACATTTACTATAACACTTTGTCATACTCATTTAAGCATAATAAAGACATGAACTGTTATGCGAAGGAACGTGACTAGCAAACGTAATTAATAATAGCTTAATGTTTGGTAGCTGATATTGTCGATTACATATGTATGACAATGTTTATCTTATAAATATGATTTACTAAATGTGAGCGATCATATTCCGATTAGATTATCATATATCAAACGGAACTCTCATTATGCTATAGGCATTCTGCATACTTCTGGATTAATTATTCTGATATGTAGGTTGAACTGTTAAATTTGAAATGTTATTAATTTAAAATGCAGAAATATTTAAATTGAAACACACTTCTTTCAGATATTTAGGGAGTATTTATTAGAGTAAAACCATGTTAAAAAGAGTAGATACATTTCCTCTAGCACTTTGTCAAACTCATTTAAGTATAATAAAGACATGAAGACATGCTATGCGAAAGAATGTGACTAGCACACGTAATTAATAGTCGCTGATGTTTGGCAACTGATATTATCACATACATACGAGTATGTATGAGAATATTTATATAATAAATATGGTTTATTAAAGCTTTCCTTTCCTTTGAGCTATCATATTTGGATTAGATTACCATACATCAAATGAACTCTCATTATGCCATACGCATTCTACATATCTCTGGATAAACTATTCTGATATGTAGGTTAAGAAGAATATGAACTATTAAATGTGAAATGTTATTAATTTAAAATGCAGAAATATTTAAATTGAAACACACTTCTTTCAGATATTTAGAATTTATTAGAGTAAAACCATGTTAAAAATAGTAGATTTAGATATATTTCCTCCAGCACTTTGTCAAACTCATTTAAGCATAATAAAGACATGAAGTGTTATGCGAAGGAACATGGCTGACACACGTAATTAATAGTCGCTGATGTTTGGCAAATGATACTGTCACATAGCTTATGAGTATGTATGAGAATGTGTATCTAATAAATGTGATTTACTAAAGGTTTACTTTCCTTTGAGCTATCATTTTTTTGATTAGATTATCATACATCATACGGAACTCGCTTTATGTTATATGTATTCTGCTCACTTCTGGAATAATTATTCTAACATGTAAGTTAAGAGGGATATGAACTGTTAAATGTAAAATGTTATTAATTTAAAATGCAAAAATATTAAAAAAATTACAGCCATACATGCACGGCTTTTCAATTAATTTACTTTTTCATTCTATTATTTAAAGGAAGAAAAATAAAATTTCACATTGATTTTTTTAAAGTTAAGAATAAATATAGTTTTAACAAGTTTAAAACACACATTGTTTTACATGTTTAGGAAACATTAATTAAAATAAAAATATGTTAAAATGAGTAGATTTAGATATATTTCCTGTAGCACTTTGTCAAACTCATTTAAGCATAATAAAGATATGAACTGTTATGCGAAGAAACGTGACTAGCGAACATAATTAATATTAGCTAATGTTTGTCAATTGGTTATTGTCACATACATATGTATGACAATGTTTATATAATAAATAGGATTTACTAAATGTGAGGGATCATATTTCGATTACATTATCATACATCACATGCAAGTCTCATTATGCCATAGGCATTCTGCTTATCTCTGGATTAATTGTTCTGATATGTACGTTAATAAGGATATGAACTGTTAAATGTGATATGTTATTAATTTAAAATGCAGAAATATAAAACAAAATCACAGCCATATGTGCATGGCTTTTATAATTAAATTTGTTTCTTAATTTTATTATTTAGAGAAAAATTTAAAATTTCACATGGAATATCGTTTTAAATTTTAAAAAAGTGAAAGATAAATAAAGTTTTAATAAGTTTACATTAGACATTGTTTTAAATATTAAAGCCTACTAAGTTATATTGTTTTTAAATATTACTAATATCCAATACTAAAAGTAAAAGTAGATGTTTATTATTATTTTTTGTACCTTTTAGTAGTGGTTCTTTGGCACATCCTGTATATGTCGATAGATATTAATTGAAATATACTACACTACCATGATTTATAAAATGTAGTACCGTGATATACAGTTTAATGACTGTTTAACAGTTTAAACAGCTGCAATGGAAATTATATAAATAAAGAAATCGTTTTATAATTAATTGAAAGATCATGTTTGGCATATAAAAAACCCCCGTAATCAAAGGGTTAGGCTACGAAAATATAATACAAAAACCTACGAAAATATACAAACTGATAATATACACTGTTTAAAAATTCCATTATTTACCAGTAAAATATCTGTATATTTACGGAATTTATTTTACAATGAAACTGATTTAGTGAATATCTCAGAAAGTAGCTAATATTAATTTGTGAATATCCTTGAAACAAAAGAGGGCGGAACCATTTATTTACAAGTCTAATTAAGTTGTCGACTCCCGGTAGCTTAATGGTTAGCGCACTACGCTACCACACTATAGGTCCAAGATTTGTCCCCATATTTGGGCAAGATTCACCCAACCTTTTTACCTCTTCCGGGTATATAAAATGCATATCAAAAGGGTAACTAAACTCTGGGGGGACCGTGTCAGGCTGACAGCTTCATCAGGACATATCCCATATAGTATTCAAGGTCCTTGGTCCCGAAAGCGGAACTGTGGCACCGCAGGTGATTATACTATATGAATATTGCATTGTTTTAGTTTTTGTTTTACTTAAATTGTCATTTTCAGTAAGGCTGTAGGATTTAGTTTTAATTTTACACTGCAAAAAATAAAAGTATTCTGTCAGTAGAATTTCCAAAACATTTCATGCAGTGTAAAGCTGTGGTGTGTATCTAAAACTGTAATGAAACAGATAATTGAACTAGACTTTTAACACCGATATCTGTCACGTATAATTATATTCAAAATCATATTTGTTATTTTCTGTCACATTCACAAAATTACTTTCACCACTTTCAAATTATACACTAAAATTCCAATTATCCGAACTCCTTGTTATGCATCCTCAAACATCCGGAGCAATATCAGGAAATAAAAAATTGCATTTCAGAAAGAAAATAACATTATTGAAATGAGAATAGCATGTATTCGTTTGTAAAAGTATACTTTACTTGAAATATTAAAACCATATTTAATCTTGCATATATATAAACCAACGTTAAAATTTATATTTAATAGGAATTTCTTGAAGTCCGTATTTGGATAATTCTACGTTAGTGTTTACGATCTGTGTTATACTGCAAAACAGTCAACTTGGTTGCACATGTACAACTACGTATCTAAATGTTTTTAATAATAATTTCCAGTTAAATTTTCAGCAGGACAGAAACTGCGCATAAATTTAATAACACTGTCAAAGGATGTGAATTAATTTTCACTTTGTTAAACAACACGTAACCAACAAAGTGAAAAATGTAAATGGTATAAATGGTAAAACACTTGGTGCTCTATACCAGTGTATATGGTTTCGATCCCCGGTCGGGACACATTTTTCACTCTGTTGGTTATGCGTTGTTTAGCAAAGTTAAAATTAATTCATATCCTTTGTCAGTGATATTTATTAATTAGTCCGTATCTTTTCTTCCTTTTTGTATAGTAAAAGTGACTTTATTTATAGGTAGGCATAATATAAGTTCCATAAATCAGGCCTACCTTTAACAAAAGTAATTTTAGAAAAAAATATATTTCACAAAATAGTCTTTTCAATTTTTGTTTCAATTATCTGGATTTGTGCATATCCGGATAACATTCAGAACACATTAGTCCGGATAACTGGAGTTTTCCTGTTGTACCGGCTAATAATGGAAACTGTTTTACAGTTTAATATATACATATATTTTAAAGCAGGGGTGTCAAACTGTGGCCCGCCAGATACCACTAAATTATAAAAGAAATAGCCGACTTCTTGAATCGCAGAAATTCGATTAATTAGATAAGGCAACTATTGCTATAAAATGTTAGTGGTATCCTGCGGGTCACAGTTTGACACCCCTGTTTTAAAGTCTAGAATTAAACTCTGTAATGAACTTTTCTGCGGAATTAAAATCCTTTCTAAATATTATTAAAAAAAGCAAACACAGCATAAAAGAGCAATAACAGCTCATTTAATAATATTGCAGAAAAAGTTTGAGATTTAATTAAGGTCTTTGAACTATCGTTTTAAAAATAGATCGACAACGCTATTGACCGTGCGTAAAACTCATTTAAAAGATGATTGATCAATATCGTCCGTTTCACTCTGTAACAAAGTTCGCTTCAACACTTTTAACATAATTTTTACAGCAAAATGTCAGTTACTTTTAGTGTTATTATTCATTATTCGAACGTCACCCCTCCATCATGCAATCTTATCGACTTTATAACGTTTTCCTGAAAGCTGTTTATAAATGCCAAGCCTTTCTTTTGTGCATCATTTTGTTTCCTTAAGTGTTCTTGTATTTGAAGGTTTTTTTTAAAAATATATATAATGGTTTGAAAGTTGCGGTTTTCATGAAATTTTTTTCATTTGTTTTGATTTTTAGATCTACAAATAATTTCACTCATTACAAAAGACAAATGCAATTTCATATTAAAATATCGTTTAATAAATTTTAAAATACTGTAATTCTGGGACACAAAGATTTATAGTTTTTAGGTGCGTTTGTAATTACATAAATGCGTAAAACCTATGGTCGTCGTCTGGTCCATCCGTCTGTCCGTCTGCCCGCATATAACAGCACAGAAGCTACCCAACCGAATGGTTTGAAATTTAATATATACAGTGGCGGCCAAAAGTGTGGACATTTTTTGAAAGTTTCATGTTTTTCAACTTTGTGTGCTTGTAGAATATATTAATTTTCACTTAAATACAAATGTTTACATATCAAATTGAAGGTAATTTAATGTAGAATTTAATAATAAAAAAAGTATTACAATATCTGTATAAAAAAAATTATGCAGCTAATAGTAAGATCTATCTTAGATTTACATTTTTTTAAAGTGATACTTACACAATCAATACTTAGTAGGATAACCCTTATTTTTTAAGACAGCTTTACAGCGTCTTTTCATCGAGTGAACGAGTGTTTGGAGTTCATCTTTCGTAATCACATGGTGCCAAGAATCAATTATAGCTTCAAAAAATTGTCTTTTATTGGATGGACGTTTTTTCGTACAAGAAATTTCAAACGTCGCCACAAATTTTCAATTGGATTGAGATCAGGGCTGTTTCCTGGCCATGGTAATATATCTATGCCTTTATTTTGAAACCATGCTTTGCATACTTTTGCTGTGTGGCATGGAGTTGAATCCTTCTGAAAAATAAATGGTGCGTTGTTGGGGAAGAGATCCTTGATGGAAGGTATCAATTTTGGTTCCAGGACAGTTTCGATGTATTTTTTGGCATTCAGGATGTCATCAATAACTTGAATTCGGCTCACACCATCTGCAGACATGCATGCCCAAATCATGACATTTGTTGGGTTTTTTGTAGTTGTTTCAATGCAATCAGGATGAAGTGCTTCTCCTACTCTACGTCTCACGTATTTTCTACCATCACTACCAAAGAGCGATATTTTGCTCTCATCGTTCCAGATTACATGCTTCCATTGATTTTCTGACCATTTAATGTGTTCTTTTGCCTCTTAACTCGTTTTTAGCGTAGCTTTTGATTTAAATATGGTTTTTTCCTTGGAATTCTAGCTTGTAGTTCAAATCCTGATAACCTTCTTCTTATCGTTCTTGAACTTACTGCAATACCCGCTGCATTCATTTCACATCTAATGGCATCTGATGAATTTTTTCTATCTTGAAGGCATAGCCGTTTAATTTTTCTATCGGCAGTAGCACTTGTGCATTTTTTTCGGCCTGATTTGGCCTTATTTTCCACTGATTTCGTTTTTTCATAACGTAAACAGAACTTTCGTACACCAGAACAAGTCACTGAACCACCAAATTGTGTTGCAATTTCAGCATAAGAGAGGCCATTTTCTCTCAATATGACAATTCGGCTTCTTTTTGTAGATGTCCAATTAGTTCTTCTTGTTGATGACATTGTTTAAAATTAGTTTAATTCAAAAAAGGACTTTAAATATTCAAAAACAGCAATAGTCTATTTAATTGTACTAGTATGTATCATTCCGCAAAATATTTCCACAACAATAACTCTTTTACCATTCAAATAACCTAAACTATAGTTACAGACATTTGATTTGTCCTCAGAACAGTGTCTGGGATTGGCTAGTACGCTTTTATTACAAAACACGTCCTTATTCAAAACGATTTGTGTTTGTTTGTTCTACTGAAATGAGCATAACTTTTTTTGTAATACAGATATTGTAATACTGTTTTTATTATTAAATTCTACATTAAATTACCTTCAATTTTATATATAAACGTTTGTATTTAATTGAAAATTAATATATTCTACAAGTACACAAAGTTGAAAAACATGAAAATTTCAAAAAATGTACAAACTTTTGGCCACCACTGTAGAATCGTTACAGAATTTTGTCGAGTCATTTCAAATTTATGAAACTCGAATCAAAACTTAAAAAGATATTAATAAAAGATATCTTTATTCGATAAAATACTATCATGCGTAATCTATATAGCAAAAGCGCAAGTCATGTAACTGAAGAAAACAAATACGGGCTAATCATATCTATTTCCATATGCCAAGCGGCCATTTTTGTTAAAAAATATTTTTTCCAATAAAATTGCATAAAAGTTACATTCATAGAAAGATCATTAAAAAAAAATGTTTTCTTGAGAGATGAGTTACATTAAAAAATGCTTAGATTCTGATATAACTTCCGTGAAAATTATGTTAATAACCGAATATCTCAATCCATTAAAGTAAATAAACAAAAGATTCATTCATCGTGAGTCATATAAACAATTAAATCATGGAGGTAATCATTCGCAAAGCAAGATCTCCATGGTGAATTTTACAGCGCTGTCTGGTGTAAAAAAAATTCGCATCTGTAAACATGGCGTACGTAATAATAATGAAAAAAGGTATCCTCATTTCACTCATAGCAGACGATATAATTTATTTCACTGAAATAATAACGATGATTTTTTTACATTGTAAAACTAGTTAAGGCACGAAACGAACGCACCTCATTTGTCACGTTTAATGTACAATTTCCAACTTGTTATTTAAGTTTTTTTTACTGTTAACTATACAAGTAGATTTTCGTTAATGGGTCTCCGCATAAGACGTATATCCGATCAATGAGAACAATTTCGTTTTACCCATAATTTTCTTAATTGTGATTAATGTTAACCCCTAATTTTTGTTAGCGGTCTTATAGGTGGTGTTTGTTTCAGTTTTCACAGTTTAACTTGTAATTTTCAGTTTAACTATATAAATACTAGTGAATTTTTTTTTCGTTTGGAGCACTAGTACTATCGCCAGAGAATTCTGAATAAGTTCCTTTTTATTATTATAGACCTTTACATAAAGTTTAGTATAAAAACGGTATCCTATATGAGTTAATCGAGACTTTTATACATCTTTCGATCAAGCGGTCTCAGAGACCACTCACAGTGTCTATGCGACAATTTTTGTTACAGCAATTAAGGGTTAATGACTTAGCTTAATACGTATCAGTTTAATGCGGACATTTTTTTTCTACAAATTAATCGAGTGGAATCGAAATTAGTTCTGTACATTATTTTTTTCAAAAGCAAAATTTGGCGTAACTTTGTTATTGAGAGAGCAATAAATTGTCAGTGATAGTGATGAAGAGAAAGAAAAACATCCCACCACTAAAAAGATAATCGGTTTAAAAATTGCTAACGGCTGACAGTGGAGTATTTGATACAAAATCCTGGCCATAAAGGCAGATATTAAAATTTGCTCAACAATTGCAAAAAGCATATTTTATAACATCTAACTAACTGGTTCATTAGTCTATGTGTATTTCCGGAGTATGAGTCATATTCGACGGCTCCTAACCTCAGTTTAAGTGAAAATTTCTTTGTGAGAACTCGTGCTTTTATATTATGTTTCAGCTTTGTTATTGTGTTTAAATGTACACTTTGATAAGTACATTTAAATATTTTTAATTTTCATATAATAAAAAATAATTAAACTGGAAAATGGGTTAATATTAAACCTTTTTAGATCTAATTTATTGGAATATATTTAATTAAAATATATTATCTAATATATTCAAAGCTTTTTTAATCTGTATCGAGATTTGTCAGATCGTTTTTGAATTATAATCGTATTGGTTATAGTTTTGAAAGTTAAATTTTTGTAAAAAAAAAATTTCCCAAATTGTTGCCATTTTTAGATATTAATATTTTTTGGGACGACTGCAAATCTATTAAAAACACTTAAATACCAGCATCTCTATACTACAGAGACTCAACTTTGCTAAACTACTAAATGCAAGTAATATATATATTATATGCATTGCTTTATATAAATAATTCAACATTTATGTGTAGTAAAATTAAACACATTTAATTAAACATTACTTGTAAATAAAGCAAACCTATCAACAATTACTTTTCTCTTACAAACAGTAAATGATTAATTAAACGTTGTATTACATATTTATTTTTTTAATAAATGCATACATTTATGTACGTATAACATTAATTAAGTGTATTTACTAATAGTAAGTCAACAGTAATGGTTTTAACTTTAAAATACAAGAAAAATAACTTTGGCCCGGATTTTGCCTCAAATACTCCATTCTGCGGCTGTTCAAGCATAGTAACCAACCAAAATATGATGTAACAGAACAAAATTCCGACTGTTTCTCAAAACGCGAAAATGGTGGGGTAAAACGATCATTCGTTCAACTACCGCAAAGATATGTGAGAGATTTCTTTAATTAAAGTTATGTAAAGTACAGCAATTTCTTTGCATATTTTGTTTATCCTGATTAATTTACTCTTTTGCATTAACAAATTGTCATTAGCTTGCTTTTTCTATTAAAATTAATAAATTAAAGAAATAGTTGTTTCTTTTAGAATAAAACTGGTAACATATTTCATTGCTGTCAAAAACTGAATTAAATTTATTGAACTGAAGGGAATATTTTATACTATTGAAACACATGACACCAACGCAAGGGTGACACACACACACATATGGGTCGGCAAAATGAAAGTGACACTACAGTCGGTTTGAGAAATGGTTTAATGGCTCATAGACACTTCCTCCGCTGTTTATCGAGTGGTGATCCGCCGATTGATTCTCATGAGACGGTCCACATCTGCAACTGCTTCCTTGGTGATAACCACATGCGTTTGAACAGGTCATGACCTGTCGTCAAAACTGTTTCTTCCTCTACGAAAATCCCTATACCATCGGAATACCGATCTGCGTGACATACACTCCGTGCCATACACGTTTTGCGTTCGACGATAGATTTCACTAGCACTCACATTTTAAAATTGCACGCTGTTAAAAATTGCACGACCGCGCGTTGACACCGATTGAAGGCATCCATGATGCAAACGATGCCTTTTAACGTGCTCCCACGCTATCACACACGCATCTGTCGGGATCTGATGATATTGCATGCATTTCAGCACTCTGCGCCTTCTATAGAAGCATGCGCTGTCATCTTTCTCTTCAAATGGCGGAATTATTACAGCAATGCTGATTTCATTTGGGCGACTTTTATATATATATGTCACGTTTTGGTAAAATTCAATTATTTTTAAAATGGTCAGTTTATTTAAATCAAGAAAGTTTCTGCTGGGACCTTACATGATTTCAGATAAGACGGTCTCCATACAGCAAGTGGCATAGAAATATATATCAGAAATTGCTCATCTCCGTAGGTTCAGCTCAGAAATCCATGTGGTTTTATTAATTAAGCGATAAAACTAGCTATCCTTCTAAACTCGCAATTATGTGTCATAGGGTCCGTATCCAAATTGAGGGGCAATTCATTAAAAAAACTAATTATTATGTCTGATTTTTACAATTTTCCTACATATATGTAATGAAGGGGACTCATTACTTTTTCTTAGAAATCACCCTTTGGAATTAGCTCATTGTGAGATATCGGTAACATTTACTGTACTGTGCATATTTCAATTTTTAGTGCTAAATGTAGGGTGTATAGTCGATAGCCATAAGCATTAAACCAAGCTCTTTGGGACCGATCTTCATTAATCCTTTGTTTACATTGATACTTTTTTTTTAAAGTCGAGACCAGAGTCCAGAGGTATAGTGTTTATTAGACAAGAATTTTATCGAAAAATCGCGCGATTTCATCGCGTATGCGAGTTATTTTTTTTATAATTCCGATTTTTCGCAGTAGAGGACGGAAATGTCGACATAGTACATAAATACCAACACATTCTGATTCTTACAGCGAGTTTTGAATTTTTCGCAAATTTTTATGCGATTTTTAGAAATTTTCGCAGTTTACGGCAACTTTTTGACATTGGTAAAATGAATTCGGTTTCAAACTTTCAGCCTAATATAGTAAGTTTTGTCTGTCGCAATTTATGAATTTTTAGCGATATTTAATATGATAACGCAATTTTTCGCGTTTCGCGGCGATTTTTTGACATTCATAAAAGGAATTCAAACTTTTAGCCTAAAATGTAAATTTTATCCGCCGCGATTTTTGAATTACTAGCGATATTTAATGCAATTTTAAGTACTTTTTCGCTTTCCGTACAATTTTTTTGACATTTAATGAAAATAATTTGGTTTCAAACGTTTACCTAATATGGTAAATTTGTCCTGCCCGATTTTTAAATTTTTAACGATTTTCAATGTTTTGTTGCGATTTTAAACGTTTTATTGCCTTCCGCGGCGATTTTTTGACATTTGAAAGAGGAATTCGGTTTCAAACCTTTAGCTTAAAAAAAGCAAATTTTGTCCTCTGCCCTTTTTGGATTTTTTGCGATTTTTAATGTGATTTTTATCGTTTTTTCGCGTTTTGCTGCCATTTTTAGACATTCGTAAATAGAATTTTCTTTGAAACTTTTAATCTAATACAGTAAATTTTGTCCTCCACGATTTTGGAATGTTTAAAGATTTTTAGTGCAAATTTCATTGAGATTTTTATCTTTTTTCGCGTTCTGTGACGATTTCTTTTATATATTCGTGAAAGAATTGCGGTTACAATGTTTTAGCCCAGTAGAAAATTTTGTTATATGCGATTTTTGAATTTTTAGCAATTTCTAATGTGATTTTTAGCATTTTTTTGCATTCTGGAGCGATTTTTTGACATTCGTAAAAATATTTTGATTTCAAGATTTTCACCTAATATAGTAAATTTTGTCCTCTGCGTTTTTTAATCTTTTGCAATATTTAATGCAATTTTAAATGTGATTTTTAGCGTTTTTTCGCGTTTCACTGCGATTGTTAACAATCGTAAAATGATTCTAGTTACAATGCCCACTATAGTACATTTTGTCCTCTGCGATTTTTAGGGATTTTTTTTGTGTTCTGCAGCGATCCCCCCCCCCATTAGTAAAAGGAATCTGGTTATAATCTTTTATTCCAATATAGTTAATATTGTCTTCTTTTCAATAAAGTTTATTTGGAATCTATACAGCGATTTTTGAATTTTTCTCGATTTTCTTATGCAATTTTTAGAATTTTTTCGCGTCTTCCAGCAATTTTTTGAGATTTATAAGAAGAATTTGGTTTTAATCTTTTACCTTATTACAGTAAATTTTCACCTCCTCGATTTTTGAATGTTTAGCGATTTTTAACGCTTTTCCGCATTTTGAAGCGATTTTTTGTCATTTGTGAAGGAATTCCAGTTGCAATATTTTAGCCCAATATAGTAAATTTTGTCTTTTGCAATTTTTGCAATTTTTGCTATTTTTCGAGTTTTTTTTTTTTTGTTTTTGTTTTATTTCTGAACGATTTTTCCACATTAGTAAAATTAATCTGGCTTTAATCTTTTAACCCAATATAGTTAATAATATCCTCTTTTCAGTAACATTTATTCGGAACTCGTACAGTGATTTTAGAATTTTTCTCGATTTTTTAATACAATTTTTAGAGTATTTTCGTGTTTGGCGGCAAAATTTTGACATTGCGTAAAAGGAATTTAGTTTAATGCAGTAAATGTTTGTAGTAAGTTATTTATTTATTTTTTTAACTCGTGCAGCTATTTTTTTTCCGTTTTTTTTGTGATTTTTTGACGAGCTTGGGCAACGCCATGTGGGTCAGCTAGTGGTTAATATTCACGTTTTTTATTGTTACAGACGTAATTTTTATCCGGTGTTGATATAGTTTGCTCTAAAGCAGGCATGTCAAACTCGTTTACCACCGCGGGCCAAATTAAGAGTTATATACAAAGCCACGGGCCACATAATAAAGTAGATAATATTTTCACCGTTGCACAGAATAAAATTTGTCCGTATAAAGCACAGCCATGCTAAAGAACTCTTCACGCAAAGTTCCAAATTTATTATTATACATAATTTATGTTATCTTATTTTTAGGAAAACTATTCAAATATACTTTTTATCATCCAAATCTATAAAAATTAATTGAATTTTCTAAATTGTACTTAAAATTGTACCTAAATTGTACTTAAAAAATGATTATACACACGCTGGTCTGTTAATCTTGATCTACCAAAGGCATAACTATCAATCTTCCGTGTTTTCGTCGAGTAAAGAATAAAAATAAACTCATTTTGAATCAGGAAATTTATTTAATAAATTTGTGTCGTGTCTGTGGGCTATTTATTTGATTTCATTTACCAAATGCATTTTCTGGTTTACATTATGTCAGCTACCCAAAGATGTTGCATAAAAGTGCACACCAAACATAGCTAAAATAAGCCTAATTGCATACTGTACTTTAAAAAAAATCTGTCGATTGATGAATAATTACAGAAATTTGGAAACCACATATCCATATATTTTCGTTCTTCCAAAATCTGTTTTTTTTTTTCCTTTTTTGAAAATTTTTAAGCGTATTCTTTATATATTCTAAAAATTTCCACTCCATTGATTTTTGTAATGCCTGGCAACATTCAAAATGAAATAAATTTTCTTTTTGAAGATAATTTTATTAAAGTAATAAATTCTATTTGAAATTGCTGATACTATCAAGTAACAAGATACCATTATGAATTTTGCCTTGAATTTGAACTTTACTCAGGTGCTTTCTAATTAAAAATGGAAAATTCCAAGTACTTGTCTATTGGTGGCTTTTTAATAATATAAAAATTGTCAATTTAAAATGAAAATGTAACATTGTTTAACAGTTCGAAATTAACAGTTGAAACTTTATGATGGAAAGCCATCAAATATCTGTAATAAGAAGGTAGATTTGGTTATCTTCACTACCCACATTTCCAAGTTATTTTCTAGATTGAAGATGATTAAGCAATGTGTGTACCACTATAAGTTTATAAGCACTATAAGTTTTAAAACACATATCCGGGTTTATAAATCTCTCCACTATACATAATTAAATCTTTCTAGCAATGGAACTTATGCTTCTAGTAATTTTAAAATTTTGTAATGGATCGAGACATCATTTATTCGATTTCGTAGTGAATAATTTCGACTCACGAAACATTTAATGTAATAAAGACAATATAATTAGTTTATTAAAGCAAATATATTGCCTTTAATAGGCCTGGTGAACGCACTTTGATTCTCTATTAAGAAGTATCATTTTCAATTTTTATAGTTTGTCTTTCGGATGTTTAGTCAGATTTTTGTGAGTTTTTTTCATAATTTGCGCTGTTAGTACCTATTAATGTTACATTCTTTTACAAACTTCAACACTGTCTACATATCAAACATAAAATTTTAATTTTTCTTTGAATAGTTTCCTTTTTCCAGTTTTCCTTGTATTGTAAATCATCTTAAAAGTAAAAAAAAACTGCGATATTCATATTTAGTTTTTCAGATTTATTCATAGTGGTCAAGAGTCTAACATTTATTTTTTATAAATACCGGGATGTAAGAGAGCATGTGAATAAAATGTGTCTGTTTGAATCAAAAATGAAAGAAGGGAAATAAAGATCACACAACATTCCAGAAAGATCACACACAATTACTAACCTAAATAAAGAAAATAATTAAAGAGCTTAAATCCAAAATTCATATGTTAAACTAAAACCCAAGTGAAGTACCTGGAAGACATATTCTGAGATTTGGTTTCGAGCACAAAGGTGATAATTTGTGTCACTTTCAAATGGACTCATTAAAATTTATTTAATTTTATATTTTGATTTTTTTTAAATTGAAACTGTTCTTAATTAACGCCGAAATTCATAACTTTTACAGTACATTTCTAAGTATTTAGTAAATATATCATATTGTTCTGTAAAGGGGTGTAAAATAGAGGTTAGTAGTAAAATAAAGTGTTAGTTTCGACTTACAAAAAATAAAAATTATAAGTAAAATAATTTAAGAAATTTACGAATCTTTAAATTTTTAGACTCAAGATCCGTGTTTCTCTACGTTCCGATTTGTTATATGTGTATCCACAATCGTTTTGTGCTAAAATGTAAAATTATGTTATATCTATCTATATACATCACTGCTTCTAGATAAGCGATATTTTTAAAATACAGACGTTCTGAAGAGACATTCTGAAGCTACGACATTCTGAAGAGAAATATTTCCCCTATCTGATTACAGAATAAATAAGACAAATATTACCATTCAAAAATAGTGGTAGCATTCTGAATTAAAAAAAAAAGCCCACTAAACAGGTAACATTGATACACATATCTTTCTTATGTTTTCCATCTCCAAGACCACTGTTGGTGCAAGTGTGTTCGTTCAAAATGCATTTTCTGCATGCATTTTCTAAAAACTAAATTAAATACAGGTAAAATGCCAGAGGCTTCGCGGGCCACAGATAAGTTGTCGGCGGGCCAGTTGTGGCCCGCGGGCCCCGTGTTTTACATGCCTGCTCTAAAGTCTCGAATTATTTGAAAAAAATATTTATGAAAAATCGATTTTTTGAAGATGCAAAGGTACTATGTGGCCTATAAATTGGAAATCTGGAAAATTTTTGAGGATAATACCTATTATGGGATATTTAAAAATGCTAACAATTTCCAATGAAAATTACACGAATTATCCAAAAACTTTCACATTTTCTCTGTTATCAAATTTTTACTTCCGTTTTTTAGTTTACATAAAAAAAAGTCCACATTTGTGAACATAAAAATACATGCAAGATTTCTAATAATCACAAAATTTTCACATAACTATTAAAACTTTGGTAGGGTACTATAGAATAGCGAATAAATAATCTACGGTCGTTTCGGAAAAAGCAATAAACCTATTCCTCATCAAGCTGAAGCAGTTATGTACCGGAAAATAGTATGGCATGCCATGTTTTCATTTATGACAAAACGCATGATTTGATGAAAAAAAACAGATGAATAAAATAAATTGAAATAAATTTTATGTAGTTAAAAATAAAACGAACACATTTGTAGTTTTCCATTACATACGGAATAAAAATATTTTTAAAGTATTGAAAAATATTTTATATAATGGTGGAAAATATCATAATTAGAAATAATAATTACCTTATTACAAATTATCATGTTATTATTACATAAAATGTATTTGCATAGTGAAGATTTTAAAAATATCAATATTACTTTTTGTTAGCTTTTCTCCTATTGACGGAAAGAGAAAAAGAAAAAAAAATTCAAAAAGTATCAATAGGACAATTGAATCCATTTGGAGATTACACTGTTAACTAGTTATTTTAAAATCAATCAATAGGATTTCAAAAGTGTCAATAATAAATCAGGGGAAACATAAAAATTCTGAGTAATAAATAAAAAGTTCCCAGTAATTCTGAATTAAAAAACAAAACAAAAACAAAAGCAACACATAATCACATAATAAGATCAATAATTATAATTAAAATTTAAATAAAATGCTTAAGTGATACAAACAGGAACACAAAAGGCTTATAAAAACCTTTTAATGATCGACATATGTTTCAGCGCTCATATACGGCGCCATTTTCAAGATATACCGGGTGATTATAATTAAAGTTACGATTTCAAAAATCGATAATTTTAAAACTACTGGTCAGAATGACTTGATATTTTAGCAGAACAATCGTGAGGCAATGGAATTTTGTTTGGCGAAGGAAAAAAATAGTTCCAAATTGTGCCGATAGATGGCGTTGTCAGGGTAATGTCAGGGGAAAGACCAAAAATGTATTCTTGAATCCTTTCCGGCGCGGTGTAAATTTGTTTGCAAAATGATGAAATAATAGACTGACATCGGAATTTACAAACGAATCCATTAGTAAAAAGAAACTTGCTTATTTTCTGGTTCTTAATGAAAGGAAAATTTTAATTAAATATTCTTGGTGCCGTTTGTCAGTTTTAGAATTAAAATTGGGTGTCCTTTTTCGTGACCACCGCCCGTTAAAGGGTTAAACATAGGAATGATGTTGCCAAAAGGAAAAAAATAGAGTTCAGAGATTTACTAAAAATTTATTAGCGAAAAGACAAGACTACGTGTTTACAGCGACGACAGCGATAATGACAAAAAATGAAAAAAAAAAAAAAGAGCTTCATGGAACAAACACCTTACTGATTATTAAGGCATAAGTTGCTCAATATGCCCTCCGCCTTGTTCCGCTACTAAATGGAAGCGCAAAACGGCATGCTCCACAACAGATCGGAGGGTATCTGTACTAATGCAATGGGTGTGTTGTGTGATGCTTGCCTTCAAGTCGGCTAGATTCTGAATCCGCCCGCTATAAACAACATTCTTCAGGTACCCCCAAAGCCAGAAATCACACGGGTTTAAGTCGGGGGAACGTGGCGGCCACGTTGTTGGAAAATGGCGGCTTATGATCCTATCATCTCCGAAATTATCACTCAGTAGCTGCTTCGCAGTAGTAGCAATGTGCGGAGGAGCGCCATCTTGCATGAATATTATGCGATCCACACACTGACGCTGTTGAAGTGCCGGAAGAACATGGTTACGCAAAAGTGCTTCATACCGCTTGCCAGTAACTGTGCAGGTAACGGGACCCGCAGGTGTGATCTCCTCGAAGAAAAATGGACCGACGATAAACGCTGCCGTTATACCGCACCACACAGTGACCTTTTCAGACTGAAGAGGTAATGGCTGTAGCTGGGACGGATTCTCGGTCGCCCATATCCTGCAATTTTGCGTATTTACAGAACCTTGCAAATGAAAGTGGGTTTCGTCAGACCACAGAATGTTCCATGGCCATCCGTTGTCCACTTCCATCCGGGCAAGAAATTGTAGTGCAAAAGATTGACGTGCTTCCAGGTCAGCAGGTAGCAACTCCTGCACATGAGTTATCTTGTACGGATAACAGCGTAAGACGTTCCGTAGGACTTTACGCACCGTGCTGTTCGGCATATCCAGCATTCGGCCAATCCCCCTTGCACTGCTGATTCCAGCATCACTGTCAGTATGTTCCTGTAATGCTGTAGCCACATCTTCCACTGCCGCAGCTGAAACTGGTTTCCTTCCTCTACCCCGTTTAACATCAAATGAACCGGTCTCTTCGAATTTAGCAATCATTTTTTGCAGACCATTTGTTGTTATTGGACCTTTTTTTATGGATTTTAATGTCCGAAACTTCCTAATAGCTGTAAGTGCACAGTCATCGTTCTTATAAAAAAGCTTCAAGAGCAGAGCGCGATCCTTCATAGTCAGAGTCATGATGAAGCATTCAGGCAAAGAGCTGCTGCTCTGCATTTTTATGGTTGCTATGTCTGCGGTGCGCATGTCACGTATTAGTAATTTGCATATCTTCAGACAATGTGAACCCAGACAGCGCCATCTATGGGCACATTTTGAAACTTTTTTTTCCTTCGCCAAACAAAATTCCATTGTCTCACGGTTGTTCTGCTAAAATATCAAGTCAATCTGACCAGTAGTTTTAATTAAAATTATCGATTTTTGAAATCGTAACTTTAATTATAATCACCCGGTATTTAATTAAAATTTTCCTTTCATTAAGAACTAGAAAAATAAGCAAGTTTCTTTTTACTAATGGATTCGTTTGTAAATTCCGGTGTCAGTCTATTATTTCATCATTTTGCAAACAAATTTACTCCGCGCCGGAAAGGGTTCAAGAATACATTTTTGGTCTTTCCCCTGACATTACCCTGACAACGCCATCTATCGGCACAATTTGGAACTATTTTTTTCCTTCGCCAAACAAAATTCCATTGCCTCACGATTGTTCTGCTAAAATATCAAGTCATTCTGACCAGTAGTTTTAAAATTATCGATTTTTGAAATCGTAACTTTAATTATAATCACCCGGTATAACGATAAACAAAAATACTCTCGCAAATTTTTGAAAATAAACTTGAAAACATAAATCACGATATCATATATGTAAAAAAAGCAGGTGCTTGAAATAGTCAACTGTAAATGTGAAAATTAATATTTCCTTATTATTGCTTTTTTAAAACTTTTTTCTGTAAGTAATTATCTTGTTACAAAACATCATGATATTATTACATAAAAAAAGTACTTGGATAGTGAAGTTTTTAAAAATATCAATATTATTTTTTGTTAGCTTTACTCCTATTGACGGAAAGAAAAAGAAATTTTTTTTTTCAAAAGTGTCAATAACAAATCATGGTAAACATAAAAATTCTGAGTAATAAAAAGTTCTCAGTAATTCTGAGTTAATAAAGCAAAATACAAAAGCAACCCTTTCAGCAAAGAAATGGCGGTTTGCCTTAATATATTTGTTGCTTCAATGTTGTCGAACTGATCATTTTCCGATTCTCAGTATATTGCGTGCAAACCCTTCGTTCTTTCATTGACATTGTCTCTATGGTGACGAAATAAAAAGAATTCCACAACAACTTGAATGTCCGTGAATATGCTCTCTATGCGAAATTAAAAATTAGAATATGCTGAACCATTCATCTGAAATATCCATATAATTCGATGCTCTCTTTGTATAGAAACAAAGTGTCTTCAGTTCCTGCAACAAAAGAAGATAGTTTTAAGTACAGCTGTTACCAATTTTTAAATAACAAGCGATTTTCTTAATAAGAATTCAAGAGAAAAAGTAATATAATTAAATTCGACTTTCTATTACTTTGATATTCCCGATATTGGATTTCTTTCGTAAGAAGTTTCTTTTGTCTTTTATTTAAATTTAAATTATCGACTTCTTAGTTTTAAAAGTACTTTTATCTGAAACAAGACATTCTAAACGAAGTATGTTAATTTTTTGTTTTGTGTTTTTAGATACTATTTAACTATTTGTTATGTGTTTAATTAAAAAAAATACAATAAACTCATCAATTCATCTGAAACATCGATATAGTTCAAAGCACTCTTTGTTTAGAAACTAAGTGCGTCAGTTCTTTCAACAAAAGACGATAGATTCAAGTACAGATGTTGCAATTTTTTAAATACTAAGTGTTTTTATTTATTCAAATTTACATGAAAAAGTAAAAGTAATATAATTAAATTAAACTTTCTATTAGTTTCATATCGCAAATTTTGGATTTCGCAAGAAGTTATTTTCGAATTTTATTTTAATTTAAATTATTGACTGTTTATAGTTTAAAAAATAATTTTTCTTGAATACGACATTCTAAACGTTATTGTTTGTTATGTATTTTTAAAATGCTATACTATTATTGTTATGTGCTTTTATGCAAAATTAACAATTAGAAAATGCTGATCCATTTATCTGAAACATCGATATAGTTCGATACTCTCTTTGTTTAGAAACAAAAGACTGCAGTTTCTGTAACAAAAAGAGGACAGTTTTAAGCTTAGCTGCTGAAAATGTTTTGGTAATAAATATTTCTCTTTATACGAATTCAAGAGATAAAAGAAATAATTAAACAAAATTTTCTATTAGTTTCGTATTCCAAATATTTGATTCCGTAACATTTTTCTTTCAACTATTATTGAAATTTTAATTATCTGCTGTTTAATTAAAAAAAATACTTTTATCTGAAAAGAGATATTATAAACAAAGTGCTGTTATCCCTTATATGTATTTAGAAAGTAGTGTTAATATCTTAAACTTTTTTTTTACATGTTTGCAGTTATTAGTGCTTTAGTCTTCATAAGCTTTTTGAAATTTGATGATAAAATGTAATTTTCATCTGAAGTTTATATCTAATTAAATATGTGATATTTATTCAGTTCTATTGCCAAATTCAGAATACTATGTTTTCTCGGTTTGTGCAGCGATGAAACAAAGAGAAAAACATTTTTTTAGGTGCGTTCGTAATTATATAAATACGTAGCACCTATAGTCGTCGTTTGGTCCGTCCGTCTGTCTGTCTGTCTGTCTGTCCGTCTGTCTGTCTGTCCGCATATAACAACGCAAAAACTACCCAACCAAATGGTTTGCAATTTAAAATATATTATCTTTGTAGAATTTTGTCGAGACATTTCAAATTTTATTAAAATCGAATCAAAACTTTAGGAGATATTAATAAAAATATTTATTAAGAAATTTGATTTTTTTTTAAATCGGTGCTTTTTTGTTATAGGAGCTTCCGATGGATGTTAAATCGTCAAGCGACCGAGATACTTATTTTATTACAGAAATTAATCTGCAGACGATATAATTCATTTCACAGAATTAAAAATCATCAAGATCTGAATATTTATATAACTAGCTGATACATATATATCTGAATATTTATATAACTAGTTAAGATATTTGTATGAACAGTGTCATAAAATATATACTTAACTAGCTGTTTAAACCCGTTCTACGCACGGGATATCATGAATTTAATTTTAAAACGTGCGTACGAACGCACCTCGTTTGTAACGTTTGACGTACAATTTCCAACTTGTTTCTTTATCTAAATGAATTTAGTTTTAATAATTTCCAAAATTCAATGTTAAGCTTTATTCTTCAGTTGTAATTTGAAGAAAAAAATTGAAATTATAAGTGATCTGAGAATTAAAATACATAGTTTTAAGACGTATGATTTAATGGGACAATCCTGCTAATAAATATTTATTTTAATCGATTTAAAAATGATGACCTCCAATTTTAAAACGTAATATAATGTGTTTAATCATAAATGAGAAGATTACTATAATGCTTGACGTGATGAATGCTTTGCTTGAAATATCAAATGAATTCTAAAATTGATTGCAATTATGACTTGAATTTACCCTTCGATGATAATATATTCACTAATAATTCTGACGTAATATGTCGAGCTAAATATATAAGATAAGGTACAATGTGACTTTCAATTAATTCAGATGTAAACATTGTTGACACTAATCGAAATGTCTACCTCATTCATTAAAATTATTCATTTTAATTAAATAAAAAACATGGTGCTATTTTGATATAGATAATTGAAGATCTGAGCGAAAAAAAAAAAGATTTTATGGAACAAAAATTTTATGTAAAAAACACTTTTTTCTTAAATAAGACATTCTAAACAAAGTACGTTATTGTTTTTTATGTATTTTAAAATGTTATATATTATTGTTATGCGTTTTTGTGCGAAATTAACAACTAGAACACGCTGATCCATTCATCTGAAACATCCATATAGTTCGATGCTCCCTTTGTTTAGAAACAAAAGGTTCCAGTTTCTGTAACAAAAAGAGAAGAGTTTTAAGCTTAGCTGCTGAAAATGTTTTAGTAATAAGTATTTAACTTTATACGAATGCAAGAAATAAAATAAATAATTAAACAGAATTTTCTATTAGTTTCGTATTCCAAATATTTGATTCCGTAAGATTTTTCTTTCAACTATTATTGACATTTTAATTATCGACTGTTTAGTTTAAAATATACTTTTATCTGAAAAGAGATATTATAAACAAAGTGCTGTCATCCTTTGTGTATTTTTATAATGTTGTGTTAATATATTAAAAATTTTTTTTATAGATGTTTGAAGTTATTAGTAGTGCTTTAATATTCATAAGTTATTTGAAATTCGATGATAAAATGTAATTTTCAGCCGAAGTTTATCTAATTAAATATGTGATATTTAATCAGTTAATTCAGAATACTATGTTTTCTCGGTTTGTGCAACGATGAAAGAAAGATAAAAACATTTTTTTATTTATCTAAATTCATTTACTTTTAATAACTTCCATAAATCAATGTTATTCTTCAATTATAATTTGTAGATAAAAATGAAATTATAAGTGATCTGAGAATTAAAATGCACAGTTTTAAGAAGAAAGGACGTGTCAAAATTGAAATGTTTCGTTTAATAGGGCAATCATGCTAATAAATATTTATTTTAATCAATTTAAAAATGATGACCTCCAATTTTAAAACATAACATAACGTGTTAAGTGATAAATGCAAAGATTACTGTACTGCTTGGCATTGATGAAGGCTTTACTTGAAATCTCAAATGAATTCTGACGTTGATTGCAATGATGACTTGAATTTACCCTTCTATAATAATATATTCACTAATAATTCTGACATAATATGTCGAGATAAATGCATAAGATAAGGTTGAATGCGACTTTCAATTAATTCAGATGCAAACAATGTTGAAACTAGTCGAAATGTTTACCTCATTCATTAAAATTGTTCATTTTATTTAAATAAAACAAGAACGAAAAATCATGCGTCAAGCATAGATTATGTAACACTTTCCAACGCTTCCAAAATAATTTTACAAATCATTACCGTTTAATAAGCTGAAAGATAACATCTAAGTAAACAATTTGAAAACGCATAACATATTTAAAAACATAATTTCAGGAATTTCCAACATATGCAATATTCTGAAAAATATCCGAATACTTTTATTCAGTCCTGTATATGATCTATAGATTTGTATATATACTACATAGGATGCTAAATTTTAGTTTAGTTAGGAAACACGTAGCTCAGTTTCAAATTCTCCTTCTGGAGTTTCTGTCAATAAACGGAAATATGTTCGCAAACTTTTATGCTGCCCTGTATATGATCTACAGAATTTATGCACACCAAGTAATAGACAAAAAGTGAGTTAAATTTATAATCGCGTTCAGCAACTTAAAACGTACTTCCAGGAATTATTGTTAATAGACAGTAGAGAATTCTTTTGTGTGTCCCTGTAAATGAACGATGACTGCTATACACACAATATTCTGTAGTAAGCCTCTTGTAATGCACCTTAGTGATATATATAAAATTCAATGCGTTTAAAATAGTGAAACATTCCGAAAACGATTTTTCTCCATAGACGTAATGTAACGGAATTCTTTTGACTGCCCCTGTAAAGTAACTATAAGTGCTATGCACACCCTATCATATTAAGCTTCTTGTAATGAACCTTCGTGATATATAGCAATTACAATGTGTTTTAAATTGTGTAACATCACTAAAATAAATCGCAAATGATTTTTCCCCATAGACCGTCATGTAACGGAATTCTTTTGAGTTTCCCTGTAAAAAAAAACTATAAGTACTACACACTTCAGTTGAAATATGGAACATGCTATAGATGACGACAATAACATATAAAAATTGCAAAGCAATCGGAGCATATTTATTGGAGTTAGAGCACGGCCAGACGGCAGACGGCCAGACGGTAGACGTTCAGACGGCAGACGGCCATACGGCCAGATAAACCGAAGTCATAAACACTTTTCAACTAGGTTGGAAAGTGTTAAAAACATGGTATTACTTTTATATAGATGATTGAAGACTTGAGCGAAATAATATGTCATGCAACAAAAATTTAAATTCGAAAAAACTGAAGTGAAATCGTCTTGTGTTAATCTTTTATATGTATATTTTTTCTTCGTAGCGTTTAATTGTTAACTTGTGGTACTAAACATCCAGAGAAAGATTTATTAACATTTAATTTTTAAATATTAAAAATTATTAATACCAACTAAATTATTAAATAAAAAATATTAAATAAAAAATAATATCGTATATAAAACTAATTACTATTTCAGCATTACCAAATGATAAATTACCTTATAATACTTTCACCTATGAAATAAAACAATTTTCGAAAAAGATGTGACGCAAACGCCTTCATATACAGAGGTCTTCAATTATTGATGTTAAACCACAACAAAAATAATCAAAATTATACAATTTTTTGATTTCTCATAAAAGTTTGAGCTAATCAATGATTCTGTGTAAAAAAGAGAAGAAAGAATCTATTCACATAATAAAATTATACGTAATAGTATACACTCCAAAAAGTTTTATAACATATTTAAAATTCAACGCTGGAATTTAATAACTCGCAATATGTTATTCATAAATACCACTGTTTGATTCTTATAGAATATGGAAATTTTAGCGACAAAGTTTTATTTCTTTCACTGTGGACCTTTTGTCGTTTCCACAAATTTTAAAATTTTACTTCTCTTACAATTTTAAACTCTTTGAAACTTTTTGATTTGTATGATTTTCTTACAACTACTACGAATTTTTCAAAAAGTTATTTTTTGTAAGAAAAGATAAATAAAATGTCATGAGATAAAATGTCAGAAAAAAAAAATATTTATTTAACATTTTTATTTTTAAAAAATAAACTAATTCTATTCTTGAAAATCTGAAAATGAACAAAATTCCATGGCATACACAAAAAATGCTATTTACTTAACATTTAAAATAAAAAATATTTATATTATTGACAATTCAATACTTAGTTTTATTAAATACACCACCCAGGGCCGAAACTAGGGGGGGGGGGGGCAGAGGGTGCATGTGCCCTGGGGGCCAGAACGGATGTAAGAGAGGGTGCCAAATGAACATTTGGTTTGTCGTTTACTGTTGAAAATTTGCAGCAAACTCTCCAGTCATTTGACTGTTTTATAGAAAACGGTTACATAACAGTAATTTAATTCTATTCTGACCATATTATTGCCTATATTATGACCAGAACAGAGTTAAATTACAGCTTTGTAACCATTTTCTATAAAAAACGGTCAAATGATTGGACAATTTGCTGCAAATTTTTAACAGTCTTTGATACGAAAAAAAAATATATATGAAATTTGGGTAAAAATGTTTTGCAGCTTGAAAATCCAAAAGAAAAACTGAGACTGCCCGGCACACTAAACATTAAACACTAAGGGGTTAAAAATTCACAAAATAAAATACTTAGTTAAAACTTAAAAGTTTTTGTTTTTGTTGTAAGTCACTATTATAATTTTGAAAATTAGCGTTAGGTTCAGGATCGTCCATTAATAGGAAGAAGGGTATAAGTGATATTTTCATGAAACTGGCTGTATTTAGCACACAAAGATATTTTACGGTATTGGAATTCATTGTTATACTATATATACAGTAAGTCCTGGTTTTGCAGTTCTTAAGACATTGTCACTCATATCACTAAACTGTTAAAAATTTGCAACAAATGTCCAGTCATTCGACCGTTCTTATAGAGAACTGTTACAAAACCATACTTTAACACTATTCGGACCATGATATTGGCAATAATATGGTCAGAACAGAGTTTAATTACAGTTATGTAACCGTTTTCTATAAAAACGGTCAAATGACTGGTCAGTTTGCTGCAAATTTTTAACAGTGTACATTGTTAAAAATTTGCAGCAAACTATCCAGGCATTTGACCGTTTTTATAGAAAACGATTACGTAACCGTAACTTAACTCTATTCTTACCATATTATTACCCATATTATGGTAACAATATAATTAAATTACGGTTTTGTAACCTTTTCCTAAAAAACGGTTAAATGACTGGACAGTTTGCTGCAAATTTGATTAGTGAATGACTTTAAACGCCTTTCAATTGTAATTTAACACTACAACTACAGTAAAATATCTGAAAATGAAATCTGTCTATAACGAAATCCTGTCTTAAATGAAAAAAAATTCACGGTCCTAAAAGAAAGAATGCCAGCAATTCTAGTTGCTTAGACGAAAACCTGTATAAAGTGGAATTTTTTACTGTTTCTTCCGATTCCGGTTTCACAAGTTTTACTGAAAAAATATTTGACAAAGCTGATCACATAATTTGCTATTACCTATTTTATGATTACAAATTTTTAATAAATCAAAAACGGCAATTATAAATTTAGTAAAATTCTCTTTGTAAATTTATTTTTCGGAACAGGGAGAGGGGTGGGGGATACCAAAACCCATATTCTGTTCCCATGAAAAAAAAAAGCTAGTTTCAACCCCACCAAAAAAAAAAAAAAAAAACTAGTGAGTGAATTAAAAAATATTTGTTGAAGCTTTGTCTCTTAGAACATACTAATATGTTAATAAAACACAGAGTGAAAAGTCAATTTAAATATTGCAACTCTGTATCATTTAAAAGAAAATGGCATGTTGTGAGAATATGATGCGGATATCTAAATTTAATTTAAGCCAAAAGTTGGAAATTTAGTATTTTTGTCATTTTTTTGAAAAATGAAGTGTAGTAACTTTAATGGTGCATCTGGCTGGGAAACATAAGTAAGAATAAAACATTTAAAAATCAATTTATTGCATTAAAATGTAAAAATATGTGCTAAAATTGTACGGTATTCACATATTTATGTAATTATTTTGAAAATTTCAATACGAAATTGCCGTCCAACGATTTTATTCAGTGACCAATGTTATATATATATATATATATATATATATATATATATATATATATATGATGTATTTGTGGAGTTACATTAAATATTTAAAAAAATATTTTTCGGTTTGGTTTATTTGAATTTAATAAAGTGTACCCAATATGATTGTACATATATAACGTTATCAAATTTTCGGTAATTTTGGACCCTCTCCCCCATTACGATATCATAGGTTATCATTTCACGACCTCCCCACTCCCCCTAATAATATCGCTATCAGTGTCTAAATATTCCTTTTTTTTATCATTTTTTATTTCCTTTTCTTTTTATACGTTTGAAGTGATACATAAATATAGTTATGCATTTATTATTCACATACTTTATTGATTCAAATGAAAGGATGAAGTCAATAAAACACACTATTATATATGAAATAACTTTAAATCAAATAACACGTAACAGAAATTGCTACTGTTTAAAAGTATTTAATAACAGCTTTTGGTTACATAATGCATTCAACAGTAATAGTGTATTCTTGCACTTGCCCCCAGCACGGGGCGGCGATAAGCAGAACTTGGAAATATTTTTTTCTCTTTTAACAACAAGTTTATTTTTAAACCTACTTCACACCTGGTTTCTCCACCAGCTGATTATATGGCAGAAGGCGCAATGCCAAGTGTTGGGGTATTCCATATTTTAAAGTGAAATAATTTTATAATCATTTAATGGTTTTAATAATAACTTTGTATTTTCATAAAAAATAGATAACGGACTATTTTGATGTAAAGAAAAAGCTACAGAAAAAAAAAATAGAGAGAGAACATTTTGTTTGAATAAAAAATGATAACGATATCATAAAATTTACTCCCCCCTCTCCCTAGCGATATCTTACGTTATCAAGTGCCAGGCCCCCCCCCTCTCCCCCCTGCAGTGATAACGTTATATATGCACAGCCTCTTTTGGGTAAAATTAAAGTAAAATAATAATAATAATTGAATTATATTTTCTAACTTTAATCATATTTTCTTGCTTAAAAAATATATATATTGAGATTTAAATCTTAATATATATATATATATATATATATATATTAATTTAGGACATTTTAAACTTTTCAGGGTCATGTTTTTTTGTCGCATCGAATGATGTGGAAGTCAGTTTTCTTTTTAAACAAAAAAGGGAATTTTTTAAACGGGATTTTGCATTATAAATGCAGCATACACACACACACACATATATATGTATATCATATATTTAAAAATGAAAACACGTGTGAAAAGCAAAAGATAAGACAAAAAGCATATAAAAACAATGGAATGGACACTGCAGGAATTATACTTAATAGGATGAAAAAGCAAAAATTGGAAAACCAGAGTTTGAAAACTATGAATATCTTGTACAATCTTCAGAAGGGCTTTATAAGAATATTCAAAGTAAATATATGTTATTTCATCAAATATTGTCAGCTTTATGCCTAAAATCGACAATATTAAGCCCCTAATAACATATAGGTATGAAACAAGAAAATTAATAACCTACATGAGGTTCAAATAACAAAATAAATAAATAAATAAATAAATATGCAACTTAAATAGAAATTAGATCATAAAATAATGTGCAAGACTCACTAAAAAAGACAAATTTTACTGTAGATTGAACATGATTATAAGTACTTGACAAACAGCCAGTCATCATTAACTGATGAAATGGCTGCTATATCTATGCTCAAACATTGCTTAGAAAAAAAAATGATAATAGAAAATAAATTGTGTAGTGCTGCCATCTATCACAGAAAAATATAAGTAATATATATATATATATATATATATAAATTTACAGGATCGCATTGTTTTACATTTTTAGTAGATAACGTTGAAAGTTGTTTTAACGTTGTTTCTATGTTATCGCAAACAACGTTTTTAACATCTCATGCAGTCAAATATGAAACAGAGTTAGAAAAATTGCAATTGCAATTATCAGCAATGTAATTATAATTTAATTGTATGCAATTGATTATAGTTACATACATTCAAATATAGAAATTTCGTGAAATAATGGGAATGAGACTATGCTGCAAGAATGAATGTAATTGTAATTAAAATTAATTATATACAGTTAAATTGTAATTACATTGCACATAATTGCAATTACAAATTTTACCAACTCTGGATGAAAGCACGACACAGGGTCACAGAAACATACTATATGTACGTATGTTATATTGAATAGGCTAAACACTGATTTTTAATACGCTATTAAATAAATAAGTTAATAAAATTGATAATTTACTTTATACTTTGCTAAAGAAAAAATATTTTTAACGTTTAGATTCTGAAATTACTTGAACATACCCTAGTGGAATTAACGAAACAGAATCTGAACAATATGTCTACAGATTAAAGAATAAAAGCGTTGTGAACTCTCGTGCACGACGAGTGGCCACGCAGATTCCCGTACGAAGGGACCCCCTCTCTTCAAAAAGACGGCCTCCTTCATATCGACACTGGATCTACCCGGAGACGAGAAAGGACACATCCCTCCTGAAAGGGACCCCAGGAATATTAATGAACATTTGAAAGTAAGTGGAGTATTTTAACAATTTACAACATAGTTCAAAAGTGTTCATGAATTCGATTTGTCTGTTTGCCGTATATCGGCTTTCTGTTCATGCTCTAACTCACTTTAACTCTTTTAATCCCAAGCTTTAAAAAACTAAATGACCTTAGAATCCCCAAAATAGCCCAAAATACTTGGTTTTTTCGTTCTCCTAGTGGAAATGACCAAACTGCTTTCTCCCTTCATTAAAATTTTGACAGGTGTTACACCCCACTGTTTATCATTGTGAATATTGCTCCAGTTACTGACAAACATCCCTGTTTCTCTTTCTGTACTGTCCAGAAAAGCCCCACACATTACCCCATCCATCACTGAGAGAGATCATCCCCTTGACAGCACACTAACCCAATTAGGGGAAGGAAAATCCTTTCAGCTATCGAGGGCTATTACGGGTTTCAGAGCTTTCTGATGATTTCGGCTATTGCGGAATTCAAAAGGTTAATATACTTGGACTGCTATATAATTGAAATATGATATTGAAGTTCACAATGGCTTGTTTGATACTGAAAATGAAGTGTGTAGCATTTATAGTTCATTTGCAGGGACACTCAAAAGAATTACGTTAAATTACGGTTTGTGGGGAAAAAACATTTGCGGTGTATTTTAATGATGTTAGGCTATTACAAACACAATGAAATTTATATATATCACTAAGGTGAACTACAAAATACTTACTGTAGAATATGGTGTTGATTTAGCAGTCACCGTTCGTTTACAGGGACACACAAAAGAATTCGGTTACAGTCCTGTGTATGAATAAAACATACTGAAAGTGCGTTTTCAGTTGTGGTTCGCGTTTTCAAATTTTTGCTAAAAGTGCGTTTTCATATGAGGTTTGTATTTTCAAAATTAATTTTTTTTAATATTACTTTGTGTGTATAAATTCTACAGATCATATACAGGGATGCCTAAAAGAAATCTACCTTTCCGTATTTTGACTGAAATCGCTGAAGGGTAATTTTCAACTGTGCTATGCGTTTCCTAACTGCATAAACTTTTAGCATACCATGTATTATATATACAAATCATCATATACAGGGCAGTACAAAAGAAATCAAATACTTTCTTGACTATTTATGGTAATTGCTGAAATTGAGTTTTCAAATGACTTTTCCAAATTGTTTATTTAGACATCATCTTTCACCTGAATAAGCTATGAAATTTTGTTATAGTTTTCTGAATGTGTTGGGAAGTGTTTCATAATCTAAGTTTGGAGCATAATTTTTCGTTCTTGTTATTAAAAAAAAAAACAATACTTCAATTGAAGAGCTTAGTTGGGTAGAAGATGTTTTGCAGCAAGGATTAAATTTCGAGGAAATGGAAGTGAATGGATACAGACCCATACACTAATAAATCTTGAAGACATATTCATGTTGTTTCTGCTTATATAGAGGTCAGAGAAGGTTCTTTATTTATGTCATACACAAGGTACGTCAAAAGTCCTTAGAAAAACTTCCCATCAGTAAATCAGGAATAAAAATACAAAAGTGGTGGTTAATTTTGTTAATGATACTTCTATATCATTTGGAAAATATTAAAATTTCTTATCTAAAGAAAATCCATTTCTTTTTTACAAGAATAAATAAGTGTATATTTTAAAATTATCTCTTAAATAAAGTATAAGTTAAATATATGTATATCATATATTTAAAAATGAAGACACGTGTGAAAAGCAAAAGATAAGACAAAAAGCATATAAAAACAATGGAATGGACACTGCAGGAATTATACTTAATAGGATGAAAAAGCAAAAATTGGAAAACCAGAGTTTGAAAACTATGAATATCTTGTAGAATCTTCAGAAGGGCTTTATAAGAATATTCAAAGTAAATATATGTTATTTCATCAAATATTGTCAGCTTTATGCCTAAAATCGACAATATTAAGCCCCTAATAACATATAGGTATGAAACAAGAAAATTAATAACCTACATGAGGTTCAAATAACAAAATAAATAAATAAATAAATAAATATGCAACTTAAATAGAAATTAGATCATAAAATAATGTGCAAGACTCACTAAAAAAGACAAATTTTACTGTAGATTGAACATGATTATAAGTACTTGACAAACAGCCAGTCATCATTAACTGATGAAATGGCTGCTATATCTATGCTCAAACATTGCTTAGAAAAAAAAAAATGATAATAGAAAATAAATTGTGTAGTGCTGCCATCTATCACAGAAAAATATAAGTAATATATATATATATATATAAATTTACAGGATCGCATTGTTTTACATTTTTAGTAGATAACGTTGAAAGTTGTTTTAACGTTGTTTCTATGTTATCGCAAACAACGTTTTTAACATCTCATGCAGTCAAATATGAAACAGAGTTAGAAAAATTGCAATTGCAATTATTGCAATTGCAATAATACACACACACATATATATATATAATATAGATAATTGCATAGCATTGACGAAGAAAAATAAACAGGCTGCCAATGCATGCAACGTACAAAAATAAGGAGTTAATCAATGAAATAAATTTTCGATTGAAGCACTGAGAAAAATGACACTTTCAAATCTGAGTAAATCGATGTTTTCATTTTGTTATGAAACTTTTTGTTTCAAATATGACGACACAATGCTTTCAATTCTGAAATACCAGAAATACTCAGAATATTGAAACATGGACATACTCAAAACTGAGCACATAGATGTCAGTTCATACTCATTTTTGAAACATGGAAATACTCAAACATGATCACATAGAGGTCAGTTCATACTCATTTTTGAAACATGGACATACTCAAAAATGATTAGAAACAGTTCAAACTCATTTTGAAACATGGAAATACACAGAAGTGAGCACATAGAAGTCAGTTCATACTCATTTTTGAAACATGGACACACTCAAATATGAGCCCATGATGTTTTATTCTTGAGTGTGTGCATGTTTCCAGAAAATGTTTTCAAACTTGAGTCATTTTGATTCGGAGCCATTTTGACTATGCGACACCCTCAGATTTGAGTATTTTTTGCTCAGTTTTGAAAATGTCATTTTTAGAATGCGTCTTCTTAATTCATTAGAAAAATCATTAGTCATTATACTCATTAGAATAACTAAAATATACGCAACATATTCTAGATTCCTGTAAACCTTTTTGAATTTTCTCTCTCATGCATAAATTAGTCAAGTAAAATGCGACAATAAACTCATGCTATTATAACTACCATGCTATTATACATTTACATTAGCATGTAATTTACGTCGTTAATAACAACTAATGATTTCAACACAATTTGCTGAATGCAATCGCCTGTTCAAGCAAAGATTATGCAGTGAAATGCAAGTACAAAATATTTAATGATATTATTATTCATTTATGTTAGTAAAACTTGCGTTTTAAGTACAAAATTGCGGTTGATATTTTCAGTGTAAACTATAAAAAACAAAATTACTAAATCACCGACACTAAATAAGAAGTATTTATTTATTTCAAATTTAAAACAAAATTTCCCAGAAAGTAAGCATAGTTTTTAAATCTTTGAAATTTGAAGCATTGAAACAAATTAACAGAAAAGCTTTAACTAAAAAAAAACATTTACAATAGACTAAAACCATAAAGCATAAAAATAGGAAGAAAAAATTTTGCTTCGTAAAACTATACACAGCCTTTGAAAAAGTATTAATCCCTTCATAAGTTGAATACATCTTTAAAGTAAATCTAGCTTTTAACATGTGTTAATAAAAAAATTATGTGACATGTTAATAAAAACACATGTTAATAAAAAAAATGCACAACATTAAGAAAAATAATTTCTTTATTGAATTTGTTTTAACATAAAACATTTTTTGGTTTATGATTTTCATTGCTGAAAACTAAGTTATTTATATTTGGCATTTACTGCAAGAATTATTCAAATTTTCATGATTATATATCAACTTTCAAAACAGAGCAACGGAACTTCAAGAAAAGTAAAGCAGTTTTATTATTATACATTTTTATAAAACGAACTCGTTTTCAAAAGAAAATGGTTTAATTTAAAGGGTTAATTAAAAGTTGAGTTGTTCGTTCGCTGGCATTTATTTACAAATTGTAATAACTAAAAAGGAAAATTCACAATTGTATTCAGTTAAACATTCGTATCCGACTATTACTTTATTAATATATATTAAAAATATACGGATGCTCAATACTTTTGGTCAAGACTGTATAATTAACTGTATAATATTATCAAAAATATATTTAGAAAATATTAGGCTGTATCAAAAGTATTTTCTTTTTTTGAATGTTTTTATACCAAAGCATGTAGTTGGCCCTTTCTCACCCCTATTGTTGAACATTAATTGTTATTTAGCAGAATAGATGTCCCTCTATATTCTATAATCATACAGGCTTCTTTCTTTCATTTTCAGGTTACGTAAAGAGTGATACAAATGTTGAGATTTTAAGGCATGATTTTAAACTGGGCCTTTTCAAACATTAATAATTATTGAATGTGTAGTTTTGTTAATTTTTATCATTAAAATTTATTGCGACGAATGGATTCTTCTCTTTTTTCTCTTCAACTGGTAAAAATTCACCTGTCACTTCTGTGTTTGATTTCAAGGCTGAGGTCCCCTTCTTTAAAACGTTTGGATTTGTTTAGAACTGTCCGGATACTACTCTTGTTTTGGCCTCCTAGCGCTCGAGTAAAATCATGCCTTAAGATGCATAAAATCTCAAAATTTGTATCACTCTTTACGTAACCTAAAAATGATAGAAAGAAGAATGTATGATTATAGAATACGAGCAGGGAAGTCCGAACTATGCTCGGTCAAAATTAGCTTTGAGTTTAACTCGATATATCTTTCTCTCTGTATTATTACTATAGTGCCATTTACTTTCTAAAAACAGCTTGACCAATGACTATGCCCCCATAACATAATGACCCAGAATCAAAATTACCCACTAATCAAATTTTCTCATGAAGGATACGTTTTCAAGACGTAGGATATAAAATTTAGTCAAAATAGTCTGAGCAATTTTTTAGATAAAATTTGCTTGACCCACAAAGACCCAAAAATGACCCACTTATCAGATTTTCTCGAGCATGTGATCTAGCCCAATGATTTTCTAGTGCCCCAAAACCACAGGATGCAAAGTTTAGTTCAAATGGACTGAGCCGTTTTTAAGATAAAAATAGCTTGACCCATAATGACCCAATAATCAAAATTTCACGAACATTTGACCTAGCCTAATAGTCTTCTCGTTCCCTAAAATTCTAGGATACTAAATTTAGCTCAAATCCTCTGAGCCGTTTTAAGATAAAAATAGCTTGACCCCACAATGACAAAAAAAATGAATTTTCTTGAACATGTGACCTAGCCTAATGATTTTCTCGTGCATGAAATTTGTAGGATACAAAATTTAATCAAAATTATTAGAGACATTTTTTAGATAAAATTAACTTGATTCGGGTTGACCCATTAATGACCCACTAATCGAAAGTTCTCGAACATGTGACCAGCCCTGGGTCTTCTCGTGCCCGAAAATGGTAGGCTACAAAATTTCGCCAAAATTGTTAGAACCGTTTTTAACATAATATTTGCACACACATATATATATATAACCACACACAAGATTTCTTCGTATTAGAATATATGATTGCGGGACAAGTATTCTGTTAAATAACATTTTATATTCAACAATAAGGGTGATGAAGTGCCTGCTACAGGCTTTGGTGCAAAAACATTCAAAAATCGAAAATACTTTTTATGTAGCCTAATATTAAAAAAAAAAAAACCCTCTAAGTGGTACTAAACGTTTTTTCTTGTGATGCCTAACAATTTTTTTCTTACTTAATGTATTAAACGAAAATGATTTAAAGAATACAGCCTATCTGTGATAAAGAACAGATTTTATACTCTAAATATGAAAGTGCTTTTCATTTGTTTTTAAATAAAAATTGTATTACGTTCTCTTCTAAAAAAATCAATACCCTAAAGATATGTTTATGGCTTTATTTATAATCTCAATGTTTAGTAAAGACAATATTTATAACCATAGAAACGAGACTACTTGTTTTTCTCAAAAGTTATTGGAGATTTGTTTTCATGCTACTTGAGTGAACAATTTCAGATAAACATTACTATTATATCCTTTTTAAATATCGATTCTACACCTTTTCCATTTGACTCCCTTTTGAAAATATGAAAATCGTAAATAAAAAAATTGTAATAAAGAGAGAGCAATGAAGTAGTTTTGCAGATATTGAAAATTTCTTTATGTACTGTAATTAGAAATGGAAAAGTATATAATATATTTGCTGTATATTTATTTATACACGCATACGTGTGTATGTATGGGTATACATGCATTTAAACATGTGTACACGTGTACATATGCATTTAAATATACACTCATACACATAATATGACATGATGTCACTTCCGGATGTCACGCAACTCCACATACAATTTTGGAAGGGAGAGTAGAATACACTATTATAATAAACTATTGAATTTTAATACCAGAAAATTTTATTATATTTTGTAATATTTTGTTATATTTTAAAATTCAATAAAGGTGAAGAAATCGTTAAGAAAATACTGGATCATAGGGACCATAGAAACGCTAAAAAAACTTGCCTATGACATCCGCCATTTTTGTGTCAACGCGTAGGCTATTATTCAGAGGGCGATGACCTGGGAGACGGTTACATCATAATGTAAACGCAGCATAACACCAGTCAAGGGTTAATGTTTATTTTCGCAGACATCTGGTTCGTTAAAAGGCTAAACGCATAAGGAATGACTTAATTCAATTACAGAATTTGTTATGTCATTGAAGCCAGTGAACGTATCCAACGTTATATTAATTTTGATTATAATGTTTTTTACGATACACATACAGTTACTTTTATGTACTGTATATAAATATGTATATACATACCGAATCATCTCGTTGGTGATAATTTAGAAAGAATTGAATTTTACTCAGATGCGGTGTCCCCAGACATCTAACTAATTATCGAAGTAAATAGAGATTTAAGATGAATGAAAAAATATATAATGAGAATGGATATATCTATTTGAGATCCTGTATATGAGAATGGCGATATACGCACAGGGCGCATGCTCAGATTGTACTAAAAAATTAACTTTTTGTACAAATTATGACAAACCTACATTCCAGAATTTGGCGATACTTGCCTGGATGAGTTCGAATAGATGAGTGAGACAAGTTAACAAGCAGTAACTTGGCGATAATGCCAGGCTCGCCAAGAAGCTTGGCAATTCGTTTTTATTTAAAATCGTCTCTAACAACAAAATATTGTATCCCGTATGTTGCCACTCACATATAGTAGAACTCTAGAAGTAACTATCAACTAAGAGGCATCTAAAAGTGCTATTACACGGAATAAGTTGAAACGACAAAAATTGAAGTGATTCGTCAGTTTTACAATCATTTCATTGGCTGTTCCTGGAAAGGTATTTCCCTCGTCAGATTTCCACGCATTTGATTGGCTGTTCCACACGATATGGTCCCGATTCTGAGTACAGGCGACTAAATTGCTCCGACAATAAAACGTAGCTTGTTTTTCGAGCAACTCTTTTGATGCTATAGGTTTAACATGGCGTCGCCCGAAAGTAGCGGCAACTTTGACGCCTCGTATAGTAGCACTATTAGAAATCTCATTTCTTGCAGAAGCCATGGACAACAGTGTCTTATAAGGAAAAGGCATGTTTACAAACAAACAGTTCCATCAACCAATCTACCACTTTGTACATTTTTGTCATAGCGATCATTGCCCGAATCGTTATGGCGACGTAAGCCAATCATATCATAGACCAGTTTAACGTAGACCAATCAAATCGCCTCATCTCATGTGTACAGTAGGAGTCATAAAGAACGATCAGGTTTTTCTTGCGAACCAACAGTAATTTAACCAACAGTGAACCAACAGCTGCCCTTTCCTTATTTCATCGTTTCACTTCTATTACTTGCTTTACTTCAAGTCTGAAAAGAAAAAAAATGAGTAAATAGAGGTGTGAGTGAAATAATGGTTGGAGGGTTGCTGGCATGATAGAATTACACACACAATTGCAATAAACATTTTTATATATTTAGTAATTTCTTAAAATATTTGTTTAGTGTTAATGATTTACTTGAGTTTAATTATATATAATAGAAACATAGAACTAAAACAGAACTGAAATATTTCAAACGAACTGAGAATTGGATTATTTATTCTGTCACATTCTAAACAAGATTGAACATATTTAATTCCCCAAATTTCCCGTAATTAATTTAAATTATTTCACAATATGTATTCAAAATTATTCATCAATTTGAAAGCAGCTTTCATAATGAATGTCTCTCAGAGGAAAACACGATGTCATTAAGCATCTAATGTGTGATAATATTTTGGGATCCTCCATGTTAATTAATGTATAATCGCGTGATGTGTCTACATAAACGTGACCACAAATCTAAACCGCTGAGGGAACTTGGAAAAGTTTTAATGGTCTCACAGGATTACTCGGCATTTTGTGTTCCGTTACCAGCCTTATCATTAAAAATTAAGAATCTCGTCTTTTCACAAAATATATAATTAAATTTAGAGCATTGTTTTGACTTATAAGTAGAAAACTTGTCTAATGTAGTTTGTTAACTTTGAACATTAAGATTATATTCATAGTTTAACCCTTTATGTACCAATTTATCGAAAATGTCACCTTCCAAAGCATATTTCCTGAATTTTTAACACTTTCCAACATAGTTAAAAAATATTTATGATGTCGGTTTATCTGGCCATTTCCTGTCCATCTGTCAGTGCTCTAACTCACGAAAATGCACTCGGATTGCCATGTAATTGATATATGTTATTGAGGTTTACTGTGGCATGTTCGGCATTGAAGATGAAGTTTGTAGCATTTATAGTTTATTTTCAGGACCATTCAAAAGTATTTCTTTACATTATGATTTATGGGGAAAAATCGTTTGCAACGCGTTTTCATGATGTTAGATTATTTAAATCATATTTAAATTTATACACATGACTGAGGTGCACTACAAGATGGATGTAGTATATGCTGTAAATAGCATTTATCGTTCATGTACAGGGACACAGAAAATAATTCGGTTACCATATTGTATATGAGTGGTAATTGCTGAAAGTGCGTTTACAGTTGTGGTATGGGTTTTTAAATTTAAATGTTTTGCATATTACTTGGTGTATATCAATTCTAGATCATATACTGAACAAAATAATTCAAGTACATTTCTGTTTATTGACGGAAATTTCAGAAAGGTAATTTTTATCTGCGATATGCGTTTCCTAACTGAACTAAATTTTTGCATACTATGTGTAGTATATAATGATGTATATCTGATGTAGTATATATGATGCGGACTATCGCATTATTTCTAAAATCATAACTGGTGATAAGACGTACATACCTTTTTTTGATGATCCAATAGTCAAGAAAGTAAAGTTTTGGTCTTTGAAGATGATCCCAAACCAACAATGGTGAAAAGACAACGAGCAATGAAAAAAGTAATGTATGCCGTGTAATTCAGAAGTACAGGTCTGGTTAAATTCACTAAGCTACAGGGACAGAATACAGTTATAGCTATCTAGTACACCACTAAGTGTCTTCCAGAAAAGAGGTGAATGTTAGGGGACTCGTGCTTCACCATGACAATGCATCTTCTCATTCAGCAAGGATTACAGTCGAATTTCTTGAATAAAAAAACATCAAAGTGATAGAAAGTTCTCTTGATCTTTTTATGTGTGACTTTTGGCTATTTTGTAATAAAAAAAAATTACGTGGGCGTCATTTTCATTCCGAAGATGAAATTGCTGAGGCTATAAAAGAATATTTTTCATCTATTCCAAAAAATGGATGGCTCGAAGCATTTAATCTTTGGGAAATTCACCTAAAAAAGTGCATTGATCTTGAAGGAAACTACTTTGAACACTCCTAAGAGTTGGTATGTTTAGCTTGTACCATTTAGCCGTATCTCAAAAATTTCAGTGGGATCCTCGTATTCTAGTGTAATTCCACATGCTTAGCTTAGTGGATATTTCTGTAAAGTTGTAAACCGAACTTCTTAAAAATATCTACTTTTATAATTATTGCAGTTGGATAGAATAATTTTAATATTTTCAAAATCTGGGATGTGGTTGGGTATCTAATGAATGATTAACATGTTTAGATTTCCGGATCTGTAAGCGCGTTTATACTCTTCTAAGCGGATGTTGCATGATCATCCAATTCCACCACTATAAACTGAGTTGCAATTTTCACAAGGAATACTATAAATTATTCTGTAATGGGAAGGGGGATTTTAGACTAATTTGGAAGATCATGCGACATCCGCTTAGACGAGCCCTATCCACCCTATTCTCCTGATCTTGCTATGTGTTTTGGCTATTTTTTAATCTAAAAAAAATTACGTGGGCGTTGTTTTCATTCCGAAGATGAGATTGATGAGGCTGTAAAAGAATATTTTTCATCTATTCCAAGAAATTAGTGTCTCGAGGTATTTAATCTTTGGAAAATTCAAATTTGCTAAAAGGCATAAAATAAAAACATTATAAACAGTAAAATAAGTTTTATTACACAGTTGACATGTTTCGGCCCCATTGGAGCCATTATCAAAACAAATAAGAATATTCTATAATTACATAGTCTATGAAATATTATTTGAAACACCATCATTTAATTTTTCACGTACTTTTTCAAATTACTCACGTTATTTTTTATATTTACTTGGATGGTTATTTTCATATTTGTAACCATGAAGAGCTCGAAGCCGCAGGGTTTTTTAATAGCTTTAGAGCTGTGAACTCAACACTTACTGCATATAGAGGTATTTAATTTATAGATATTTCCTTTTAAATTTGTCCGGTATCAATTTTCAGATTTTTTTTCATTTTTTCCTAGCTTCCTCTACTGTCTCGGCATGAGGAACGTATATAAGGACCATCAGGCGAAACGCCGCGCTCCGCGAATTCTGCGGCGAACATCTTAGTGTTCATTTGCTCCAATCAAACGCTCCGCATTTTGGTGTTATGTTAAATTATTGGGGAACGAACTACAAGCTAATTTTTTCATATGCAGTTCTTTATGAATAATTTTATGTATAGCTGCGGATCCAATGTTAAATTCCTTCTGTATCAAAAAGCAAACACTCTTACAAATCTGGCAGTTTACAATCTAAACTTGTTAATTTTGTGGACTCGTACGTCAGTGTTCGAAACGTGGAGTGGAGTCAGTCACTCTAGATATTTTCGTTACAGGCGAAACGTATATCAGCGGCATTTGAAAACTGAAAAAGCGATGTATAGAAGTTTCTGAAAATTGTTTCTATTTAGTTTTATACTAAAATAAAATTATTAATTTGCAAAGTAACCGTTAAGGTTTATTTTTGTGAACCAACTTTGTCCTTAAAGAAATGTGACAGTTAATGATTTAACTAATTTTTGAGTATTATTTTGATCGATTCAGTTTATTTTCTTAATTTCTTCCTTTAGAAACAACTTTATACAAATAAACATATAAGACGACTTTTTATTATAAATGACAGAAGACTTATGTAATAATTTTAATATTATTCGAAAATGGGAACATTCTTCACCTTTAAGGAAGTCAGCTTAGTTAGAACAAAATCGAGCGTAAAAACGAATTATTTGGAGGATTGAGTAAACATTTTTATATCGCCATATTTCAAATCTCTCTATTCAATCTCCTGTTCAATCGAATTCAAATACTTTAATGAACCGAAATGCACCACATTTACCTTAATGATTTCAAAACAACATAGACATGTTTGTGTTCACTTATTTTCTGAAATAAATTTAAATGATTTCCTGATTTATATTCAAAATTATTCATTATTTTGAAAATAGATTTTATAATGAATGTCTCTCAAAGGAAAACACGAAGTCATTATTCAAGCATAATGTAGAGGTATTTAGGGATAAATCTAAGTTAATTAAACACAAATTGCGTTTAGCGTAACCACATATCTAAATTTTAAGGAAATTTGACAAATTTTTAATAGGCTCGCAGGGTACAGTATAGGAGCTTGGGATTTCGTGCTATGTTACTAGAAAGAACAATACATCCTGCCTTTGCAGAAACATATATAAATTTAGATCATTCTTTTGGATTAAAAATTGAAAAACAAATGCTCTAATGTAGTTCGTTAAATTTGAACATTATTAAAATATTTTAATAAATTATTCATTATTTATTTATTATTCATTTTATTATTTATTTAATTAAATCATTCTAATAAATTATTTTTAAGCGTTCCCCTTATGCGTTTATTTGTTGCTTTTTCGTATGTTTTTTATTTGTTATTGGAATAATTTTATTATGTTACAAAAGCATTTAATTTTTCATTTAAAATGATTCCATTTTTATTTTAAATATTAAAAACTTCTCAGGTTTTAAAGAAAGTTTTTTCAAAAATGATAACAAAATTTATAATACACTAGCTTCGTAGATGTGTTGCATTTAAATTGCATGAGATTTTTCGACTGTTTGGGGAAGAAAGAAATCTAATTTCCTTTTACATTAAAAAATATTTATAATAATAATTTTACAAAATATTAAACTTCAAGTAAGAAGTCGTATTTACAACTCTACGGTCGAGATTTTGAATTTTTCTTTTTTTCATCCATACAATCCCCTGTCACAGATAATAATAATATCCAAACCTAAAGTATTCGTTTGTTTAACTCACGTGTGCAAAAATGACCGTAGAACCCGTAATCAACCAACCAAATAACCAGACCAAAGTGTCACTAAACAATAGATCTTGCTCTCCGACTACTCGCAGGTAAGGCGTGTAATATTTTTTGATCACAGACAATGTAAGATTCTTTATTTGCTAATACAATGAAAAAATGTGGATGGAGTTTAATAAATGTTGTACCAAAATTTTTGTTTTCGCTCCACAAGTGTCAGAGGCTATAGTTTTATCTAGCGTATGCTTCCTAGAATAATCGGATACCTCCAAAATGCTTGTAAATGGTTGTTCTATTAATATTAAAGCTTCGCAAAGTACGTATGTAGCTCCCGAAATCTGGTTGCCACGGTTATTTGTGCAAGGATATGTTAATTAGGTAACCGTGGTTGTGTAGTAGCTATACACACTATGTTAGTAGTTGGAATCAGTGAATTTTGAATGGATCTCGCCCAATCAATTAGTTTTCTCGTGGAAACACATATTAACTTCAAGTGGAGTTCACAACTAGCAGTGTTTGATCTATATATTTTTTACAATAGGCCTATACTAAAATTTTAGGGCATACTAATATTATTGCCTATTAATAGACATATACTAAAATTATGAAAATTTAACAATTATTTACCTCCAATTATAATAAAATGTTAACAAATAAATAAAAAACAAATTAAAGTAACAAATGAAAATATAACACGAAAAAAAATCATTCATCAGGCATAGGTTAGGAAACACTTTGCAACATTGACTGAATATTATTCAGAAATTTCATTTTTTCACACAATGAAATGAGACATCTAAATAAGCAACTTGAAGAAACACATAACATAAACAGCAATTGCTGCCCGTATCTGGTAATGTGTGCGATTCTTTCGTGTAGCCCTGTTTGCTATCGATAGAACTTATACAGACTACCTAATACACTCAAAATTAGATTAGTTTAAAAATGTATACCTTAGTGGAAAACGCACTTTTCGGAAACGCAATTTTTCGATCTTAGTCAGTCCTGTAACCTAATTCTTTTGTGTGTCTCTGTAAATGAACGATAAATGTTTTCCATTCCATGATATATAGAAAACAAGTTATAGTGCATTTCAGTGATTTAATTGTTTTTGAAATACCATAACATCATTAAAATGCACCGTAAATGATTCTTCACTGTATTTCATAATGTAATGGTATTATTTTGTGTGTCTCTGTAAGCAAATTATAAATGCTGCATACTTCATTTTCGATATAGAACATTCTATAGCAAACCTTAATTACAATAAGAATTTCATGGCAATCAGAGTATTTTTACGAGAGTTCAGTGACAGACAGACAGCAGACAGACATACAGGTAGATGTCAGACAGACAGACAGACAGACAGACGTATGGCAGATAGACAAAATGAAATCATAACAATTTTGAACCATGTTAGAAAGTTTTTAAAAAAGGAATAATTCTGCCTGAAATTGGACCGCTCTAAATATTGAAATAATTTAGTAATTGTATTATAAAAGTAGACTTTTTGTGTTTTGTTTTGTTTTGTACTTCTTCAATTTGAAGTAATCTACCCTATTAAAATCCGTGCGCGTATCTATCTATGTAACTTCAAAAACTCGGAAACCACAGGGTGCAGGTCTACGAAATTTGGCTTGCGGGTTGCTGGAAGGGGGAACATGAACGATTGGGGCAAAACATTTGAAAATTTTAACTATATATTTTTTTATTTTCATTTTTGACGAATTTTCGCCTTTTTTTATTTTCAACCCGTAATCGCGCGAGTTCTAACCAGTTCTAAATGCTTACTGCAATGTGAGATATACATATTACGTACGCCACGCTGCAATACTATCGGGTATTACGATAATTCTTTTTCTTCGCATGCAAATAATTACAGATTATTTAATTACGCTTAATTATTACCTTTTTTAAAAAACAAAGAAAAACATTTTATCACAAACATCGCAAAGCTTTTTATTCAATTTATTCCCTTATTCCAAAGATATCGTTTTATTGTCTGCTGCCATAACAACATGGTAAATTAAATTTCATTTAAAAAATGCACAGAAGTAGAAAAATATTTTTCTACATATTACATATTACATAGATACTGATTTGTATTTTTAATTTTGGTTTTAGAATTAAATTCATGAACTCTCGTGTGTAGAACGGGTTAAACAGCTAGTTCATGTAATATCACGTGCCATTTTTCGCAGTCAGTTGTTTTTATTAATAATAAATTGTTACTTGTTTTATCGTGTTTTACTTTTGCTCCCGTCTGTTGAAAAATTCAGTAAATGCATGTATGTGTGTGTAGATTTGTGCGCATATGTGGGTGTTAAAAGATACTTAACAAGTAGTTGAAATGTATTGACATATGTCATGGTGTTGATAGCATGGGTACGGATGTTTTGACTTTCGTGACAGATAATAAGTTTTGTATGCGTGGCTAGAAAAACATCTATCTGAAGCACGGCCGTAACAGATATGTAGAGGGATGTGTATACAGTGTTCTCGTTGTCCTCAAACCTAGTGGTCGTTTCCTGTAGAAAAATCAGTAGATATGCAAAGAAAATTCAATGGAGAGTCCATGGGTGCTTACAAAGTTTTCTTTTGTATTCGGATTATGAAAAAGATGTTGAAATTGGGAGTTAGTCTCTTTTAGACAAAAACAAATATGACTTCATTATTCAGAGGCTAAGTAAAGTCTGCCCAATTTTTGCGGTGCACATGTGCGCCAGCATTCATCATCAATTTCGCCAGATGTACATATGAATCAATTTAATCGTCATTCGGAATTTTAAGACGGTTTAGTAGACAGCTATATTAATTTTGCGATACAAGGCAGACATGCAATATGAGGCGCGTTATCAAAATAGAATGATTTAGAAGAGCAACCCTGCGGATTGTTATGAGAACAGCGTAAAATGTAATATAGGGTGTGAATAGATTTGAATGAGAAGTGCGAGACTGGAAGTTGGAAAGTGTGCATTGTTTGCATTCTAGTTACAACGGACAAGTGAAGTTTAATAGAAAAAAGTACCGCCGATGTAAAACATCTGTAATTGTTAATAGATTTATGGAGCGGAGATTGCTGTTAAAAGAATACCATAGAATCTTAAGTACATGTTGAAATAACCGTCGTCGCATTTTAATGGAGAAAGGAAATAACCTTTATGCGGTTAATGAAAGATGCGGAATAAATGAAAGATTACGTATACATGATTAAATAGCATATAGCATGGGATTAGTTATGACTTTAATTTAAAATATAGAATTTAAATAAATATATAAATTATCTTTTAGAAAATATTAAGGAATTATAAATTTTGAATAAAATGACAAATATATATATATGATCTCAACATCATAACATATTCATTGCATTACATATTTATTGGATAACTTTTAAATAATGTAAAACTTATTCACAAACAACCGTTTTCCATAATCAGTTTAAAAAACGTCATGATTCATATTCTAAATTATTCACCAGTTTGAAAGCAGTCTTTATAAATGTCTCCTGAAGGTAAACACCAAGTAATACAATAACTAGAATACGTCAGTATTTTAGGGATTTCCTAAGTTAATTAAAGTGTAATAGCGTGATGTGTCTACATAAACGCGGCCGCTAATTTAAATACCAAAGGAATTTGGAAAAATACTAATGCTCTCGCTGGGTTATTTAGACTTTTGTGTTCCGTTACGGGTCGTAACATTAGGAATGAAACATAATTACACGCAAAATGCAATTAAATTTGGCTATTCTTTCTACTAAAATACAGAAAGCTTTTTTTCTTAACGTGGTCTGTTGTCATTTTGAATATTATTATTACAATTATTTTTGATGATTTTAAATACATTTTTGAAATGATTAATGTGTCTGTGAGAAGATTTTTTCTGTTGTTGGAAAAACTTGATTAACTTTATAATGAATATTTTAACAAGAACATTTTATAAAGCAGATTTATTTGTTCAGAAAAGTTAGATCATTTTGTATTTCTCTGATAGTGTAAGATTGTAACATATGTAATTGTAACTAAAAAGTTTTTTCTATATGCTTCTTCATGATTTATTTAAAATATATATTTTTTTAATTTGTAAAGTTTGATGTGCTTACTGATGGAAAACTATATTATTTGCCTTTGAGAATTAAAAAAAAATATATTAAAAAAATATATACCTATGAATGAGAAGTATATTGATATTTTCATAAAAAGAGAGATGTTAAAAGAGAATGTTATTGCGAAAAGAGAAATGTAAAAGAAAATGTTATTCGTGAAAAGAGAAATGTTAAAAAAGAATGTGTGACAGAGTGCTATTATTTTATACAGGGATGAGATTTCTCCGACTTTTTGCATACCAGTATAATCTTAAGGAAAATGTTGTTCTGTTAAATCGCAGAATGTTCCGATATAAGTAACGAACCCTGTATATAAGGGTACTCTAGCAGACAAGTGAGTTCTGATATTTTGCGGGGATCGTGGTATCCTGATTTTTAACATATGTGCATGGATGACCTATCTATTCTGTCTGTCTTCAAGTTTCGCAAATTACGTATGTAGCTTCAGAAATTTGGTTGTCATTATTATTTGTGAACGGATATGTTAATTAGGTAACTGTGGTTGTGTAGTAGCTACACATAGTGTGGTAATAGTTGGAATCAGTGAATTTTGAATGGATCTCGCCCACAAGTCAATTAGTTCTCTCGTGGAAACACATTTTAACTTCAAGTGGCGTTCCTTACTATCAGTGTTTTATCTTTAGAATTTATGTACACCAAGTAAAATGCAAAGAATTGATTAAATTTAAAAACTTACACCACAAATAAAAACTTACTTCCAGAAATTATGGATTATTTGTGAACAGTACTGTACCCAAGTTCTTTTGTGTGTCCTTGTAAATGAACGATAAATGCTAAACACACTATATTCTACAGTAAGCAATTTGTATAGCACCTCACTGATATATATCAATTTCAGTATGTTTGAAATAGTGTAACATCATTAAAATACATTGCAAACGGCTTTTCCTTCATAGACCATAATGGAACGGGATTCTTTTGAGTATCCCTGTAAACGAACTATAAATGCTATTCACTTCATTTTCGATATCGAACATGCCATAGTAAACTTTAACAAAATGTATCAGTTACATAGAAATCCGAGTATATTTATAAAAATTAAAACTAGGACAGACTGAGGTCTGTCAAACCGAAGTCATAAACAGTTTTGAACTACGTTGGAAAGTGTTAAGAGTAATGTGATGAAGAAAGAGCATTTTAAAATGTGGTAGACGCTTTTCTTTTCAAAAAAGACTCTCAATTCATTACTAAATGGAGCTGAATTCTAATAATAAAACTACTAATTTTGTTTTTTAATTATTTGAACTATGTAAAAAGTGATAATCCAAAATAATTTCTTGGAAAATTCCTGTTTTCTATTTAGAGATATTCATGATTAAAGTTTATAACAACAGTATATCAACTGAACTTCTTAAAAACGGCAAGTACATGTCTCTGACATTTTCGAAAAATGGTAATCAAGTTGATTATCATTTTCAACAAAAGTTCATGAATTTTATTTTATGTTGCACAATTGTTTGATTTTTATTAAACTTTTTTCAGTTAGTTATTCTATGCTTGATTCTGTAATCATCATTATGCTCACTAACAACGCTATAAGTGTCACGTCTCATCTTCCGAGGTCGTGCCTGCCGGAAACTAACTACCGGAAAAAACTCCGAATAGACAATTCACACATTAGTACCGGAAAAATATAAAATCACAAAAGAATCAACCGGCAATGATTAGAGGAAATGCTACATAGGGAATGTATAGCGTATATCTAAGGCTTTAGGACAGTAGAAAAAGGAAAACCATCACGGATAAAAGTGGTATTTATTACGGCTGATTATCTGCGCTAGAAACATGCCCTAGGGGAAATTGCTCTCCATGGGAGGCTTTCTAAGGGAAAATAAAATGTATTTGTACTGCGTTACGAAGGTTCGAAGGAAACCACGAAAAACTCCGAACAGTTAAGCTGACGAGCGCGATTTGTGTTTGAATCCAGAACCTCCTGTCTACCAGCTTTAAGAACAGAACTTCTCAGCTGCTGGCTGGACCACGGGTAAAGGAAGCGATTTATGTTACTTTGATCTCGGGTTCACGCGAGTGTGGTTGACGCTGAGTGGTGTGAGTGTGTACTGAAGGAACAAACCGTAAGGAGGCTAAATACAGTAAAACGTGTTGATAAGAAAAACTGAGCAAGGGACCAGCAATTAATGATCTAGATCAACAGGGACTCAGTTCCACAATATCTCAGAACAGAAAAGAGCCTTATTGCAACAGATCACTGCAGATTATAATGCAGGGGAATCTACAAGCATATGAACTAAGACCGTTTGCCGACGTATAGCGGAAGCTAGTTAAAGCAGCCGACGATTGCCTCGTTTCCTTCTTTTGACTAGACGACACAGAGTTTGGAGACTGCAGTTTACAACATCTCACACACCATCTCACCGTTGATGATTTGAAATATGTTATCTAGTAAGATAGATCAAGCTTCCAACTTTGGTATACAATAAATTTAAAGCTTGGAGTTACGGTTCTTATGTTCCCGTACCTGTCCCCGCTGATGAAAGAGTAAGAGTATGACAGAAAACTCACGAAACAATAGATCCCTAATCATAAGAGAACGTTACGGGCAGGTGATGGTGATGTGCATTTATATTGGTCTACTTAGATCCTCTTTCAGCATTGGACACATCCTTGACAGGTACATGATATGTTAACATACTGGATGATCATTTGCACCCATTTATCGGAACCTTTTTCTTGAATGATGGTCAAATTTTCCAACACGATAATGCACTTCCTCATCCATCCGGTACTGCAAAAATGAGTGATTAGAAGTGCACTCCAGTGAGTTTGAAATAGTAACTGACCTCCCAGATCACCAGATATGAAATCCTTTTGAGAATTTGTGTGCCTTACTCGAATGCGCTATTTTAATTCGTACTTCAGGACCGTGTTCGATGCACGCTTTTCGACAGGAAGTTACGGACTGTTAGGAGAATTTGCGACTATCATACTACCAATACCTTGTTGAATTACTGCGAAGGCGTATAAATGGTGTTATTAAGCAAAACGGAACCTACGCGATAGTAGTTGATTGTGTAATAAATTGTCCTCTTGTGTATAAGAAGTCTAAACAGAGAAGATATTTCAAAAGAGTTCAAGTGGAGAGATTCAATTTAAGCTTAAAGTCAACTAGGTGAATGACAAAAGCAATGTGCAAAAACGTAATTAAACTATATGACATTTACATAGCATTAACAAAATCAAATTAGTGAAATAAAACAATGAAACCGCGTCAACTTATAAAGGAACTATTTTAAGTGGAAAATTCTGAGTTGTATGAAATTCCTACAAAATTTAATTCACATAGTGCTAATTCTTAGTTAAAAATTTAGTTCCTGACTTTTAATAGAAGAATTATAAATGTTATATAATATAATAATTTTTTCAAATTTAACAGAAAATTATTACTCGTCTAGCAATTATTTAAATAAGTAGCAAAAATTTAGAATTTGACTCAGTAGTAGTCATAATAGTCGCATAAAATTACCATTATTTTTTTTTAGTTAAAACAATGCATTTTAAACAAAAGCTCCTATTTTTCGCATTTCTCACAATTTAATTTGTTTAAAAGTGGACTTGCAATTATAATGTTTCCAAGTAATTTTAACAACATAATATTTTTTTAAATCACGAGAATTCTCCTGGTAATTAACATTGCGTGATTTGCCAACATTATATAGCTTCAGAATAATAAAGAGTCTTTGAATAATTAGAGGGTTTCCTACAGATTATTTTGTACTTTGTGTTTTGTTGACAACATTTAAAATGTCTTTGGTGAAATAAATAGTCTTGACTGCAAATCAATATTTTCATATTTAGATAAAATAGTAATTCAATTAGACGCGCTGCGTCACCATGGAATTCTGCTTCTGTTTTCACTCCTATAATAATTCATTCTAAGCTTGGAACGCACAAAAAAAATCTGCTTGATTGCTTTAATTTCGAAAATGGGACGATTTATCATTATTTTGAATATGAAATCGAGCATTGCGTCTTCATGTATTTCGATTAAAATTATGTACATAGCTATAAGTAGGATATTTTTTATATTGTGCAAATCTTTCCGATTAAAACGCTAGTTATTTACACTCCATAGCAACTTCACCAATTTGTCTCGATTTGTTTGAAATAGTATGTATTTTTTGTTACATAAAAACAAATCTTTCCTTTCAGAAAATATAAACACATAAGACGCATTTAGATGATAATCAATTTGATGATTTAATGCATTTATATTAATATTTACTTTAAAGCAACAGAATTTCGATATAAAAGTAATAATCGTTTCTTTGATTTTAGCAATAAACGTTTGCAAAATGTTAAAATGTTTCCTTAAGAACAGAGAAATGTAGAGTTGATGTAGGACAAATGTGTTATCCTTAAACTGTAGAAATGCCTATTGCTTTCAGTCACCGGTAAAATGTCGTGTCATTTATGATTAATGACACGATTATGACACATATTATAATAGCCCCCCGATCATGGAAACAAACCCTTGTTGTATCACTATTGTATTGTAGAGGCGAACCTATTACCCACTCATTTTTGTATATTATTCATGTGAAATAAAAATCAAACGCTACCGATTTTTGAATCAACTTAATAGATTTATTAAGTTTCATTTGAATCAACTGAAGTTTCTTCATCCGCCATTATTCATTTCCTTTATTGGAAGAGGGTCGTTACATCTATTTTATGTAGTGACAGTTGCAGTAATGCACGTTATAAGACGTTAAGCAGTATATAAGACGGATGTTAAGTATGTAAGCTAACATGATATAGGGTATAGTGGAAAAGATACTTAACATAATAAAAAACTAGGTTTTACTTATAATTTTAATTAACGAATAAACTCGACTCAAGTGATATGACGCAAACCACAATTAATCGCAGCCGAATAGTAAATATTTCATTTCAATATACTCAATAACTGAAGAAGACAATGACAGAGAATCCAGCTTTTCTTAATCCACTATCCAAACTATTCGAAGGTTATTTCATAAATTAATAGCCTTTAAATCTCGAAACCCTAAACCCGTGCTTCGGAACCCTTTATGTCAATTTGTATGGCGGAGCTCCATTGGCCTACCGTATAAAATGACTTCAGTTAGTGATATTTAGAAGCATTTTAAAGGAAAACAGGATAATAAGTTTTTGTAAAGTAAATAGATACCTAAACAAGTTTCAATGTGCATGTAATCAAATCATATTTTATAATCTTCGAAATTAGCTATAATTTAAAGTTTATATTCAATGGTTGGAGTATCATAGTTAAGATTTATTCCAACAGAGCGAAAAATAAGAGGGACTGGACTCGAACTTGGGTACCTTGGCTTGCCGTGCCAATGCTCTTTCTACTGAGCTAACCGGACGATATCCTGGCTAGCATAATTCACTCTTATTTGTTGGATATGGCTGCGAACTGCAGCGCTAATTTCATTCATATGAGCTATAACTATAGCATGTTTACATGGTGAAAGTGTGATATAACATGGAAACTCCTGTATACCATGTAATTAGGTCATAATGAAGAGAAGAAAGTTTTTTCAACTAGATAAATCATATTCAATGGTTGGATTATCATAGTTGAGATTTATTCCAACAGAGCAAAAAACGACGTAGACTGGACTCAAACTTGGGTACCTTGGCTTGCCGTTCCAATGCTGCTCTTTCTACTGAGCTACCCAACGATATCCTGGCTGGCATAATTCACTATTATTTGTTGGACATGGCGGCGAACTGCAGCTCTAATTTCATTCATCCCAGCTATAACTATAGCATTTTTGCATGACGAAAGTGTGACATAACATGAAAACTCCTGTATATCATGTAATTAGGTCATAATGAATAGAGGAAAGCTTTCTCAACTAGATAAATTATATTCAGTGGTTGGAGTATCATAATTAAGAATTTGGTCCAAACGTCCCTGGAAAACCAATATTTTCTAATGTAGGGTAAGGCTCAGTAATAAGAAAGAGGGGTAAGAAGAGGCGGACAATATAAATAATTAAATAAATAAATAAATAAAAGTAAAAAATATCCTCAAACATATGTTTAAAAATAAGAAAATATGGTAAAATATAGTTTAGCTATCATAACATCTTCAGGATATTATCATACCTAAGTTAAAACTAGTAAAACTACAGATCAGAGTCCTCTACGTCAGCTTTACAAATCATTTTTTATTAATCTCAATAATATTTTACATAGTCTACATAGTACTTAATACCCTGAAGTTCGAAATTTTTTAAGTTATATGTAAATTTATAAGTATATAAGATTTATCGAATCTTCAGGATGTTTTATTATACTATTTATTGTAATTTTATTGTATTTTAGTTGTATCTTATATAATGTTTTTTCGCTTGAGACAAGATTGCGCAAGAAACATTGACAGGTTTTACTGTATTTGCTATTAATATTTAATTTTAATAATTAATAATATTTTTTTATTAATCAATTTATTATTGTTTTGTGTTTTCGCCAAATAATATAAAAAACAGTGGGGCTAATTGGGTAGGATACAAAAATCTTAATTTACATGCACCCCCCCCCTCCCTACAGTTTGTCGTCAAACCCTTCTCACATTTCCTTTAAAAATCTTTGTATGTTATGTGTCACAGAAAGTGAGATTCCAAGATTTGGGATAAATAAAGTGAAGTATCAACATTTGTATAAGTAAAGTGAAACACTTATTTTTTGCATAATTTATGTTTGGCGATATCTTAAGAACCACATATACGGTATTGTTAGGGACTGTACATATATAACGTTTTCACTTTAGGTGGAAGGGGTGGTCTGGAACTTGATATTGTGAGACGTCACGAGGGGGAGGGGCGGTTTGTCTTTTGATACCGTTATCATATTTGATCCAACCAAATTATTATTTTTTTAGTAACTTTTTCTTTACACTTTTTTTTTTTTAATTTGCTATCTATTTTTATGAAAATACAAAGTTATTTTAAAAATCATTAAATGATTATAGAATCATTTCATTAAAGAAATAGAATATCTAAACGTTTTCCATTCCTTTTTTTTCGGCCATATGCTCATATAATTTGTTGTTAGAGAAAACAGATTCAAAATGATACTTATTATGTTTACTAGTAAAATATAGGGAAGAATGTTGCACACCTGTTTTATTTATAAGAAGTTCTGCTCACCCCCGTGCAGGGGGAAAGTGCACGAAGACACTATTACTGTTGAATGCATTATGTAACAGAAAGCTACTATTAAATACTTTTAAATAGTAAGTATTTCTTTAAAATGTTATTTGTTATAAAATTATTTGATCTATAATAGTGATATTTTATTAACTTCTTCTCTTCATTTAAATCAGTAAAGTATATGAATAATAAATGTATAATCACATATCTGTATATTACTGCAAACATATAAAAAAAAATAAAAAGGAAAACATTCTAAAATTAAAATTATATTTAGGCACTGATAACGATATCATTAGGGGGAGGTGAATCGAGATATCGAGAAATGATAACGTTGGATATCATTAAGGAGAGAGGGGGTCCAAAATTGCCAAAAATTTTATAATGTTATATATGTACAGCCCTTTTACATTCTTGATAACACAGTGATATGAAAATCTCGAAACAGTTAAATAAAATAAAAGAGCATAATAAAATAACAAAGAAAAACTGGCATAAAATGCAATTCATTTACACAGTCTTTTTTTCTTTACAGATCGACTTCGAAGATGTGATTGCTGAACCTGGAGGGGCTTATTCACCAGAATGTGTCTGGAGAAATTCACACTGGCTGTTTGACTGTGGCCGAAACTGCTGTTACGCATGTCTGTCAATCACATGCGCACTCCCATGCGCTTTTTGCACAGGATGCTCCTTCGCATGTCTCTACTTTCAACAAGTTTGGTGTGCAGCACCAGCTTTGCGGCACTGTCGTATTCACTGTACCTCAGTGAAAAAGTTTCTAACTGCCTGCTTGGAGTCTATTTGCGGACCTTGTTGTAGCACAATGGGACTCTGTTTGAGTCAGATAAAGATAAGCAGATACCAGCTGACTGGCTCAGAAGTGGTTTGAAGAACATCAACAACACGCATTTAAAAGTATTTCAAAGTAAATAACTTTTATTTTAAAAACGAAACATTTGAGAGAAAGAGAAATCATTTTATCTGTGTTAAAATGTGTTCTACACTTGCACTGATAGTAAAGATATTACAGATGTAGAAAAAAAGCACATTAACGGAATCATCAGCTGTATTTTACCAAATTGCCTAAAATATCATTAAGATTATTTTGAATTTTTAAGGGGTCTCGGCATCTTTTAAACTATTTTCCTATTTGAGCATTTTCCAATACCTTTTTGAAATACTATGAAATAATTTTATGAACAAAAATGATTTAAGTAAAAAAAAATTGCAATTATTATTGTAAACTTTGAAAAAATTAATTAAAAAAAAATAAATCAATGTTTCTACAACTTTTGCAACAACTTTTGCAACTTTTAACTTTTGCAACAAATTTATTGCAAACTTTTCTTTTAAGTTTTTTCTATAAGGACCAGATTTCCAAAAAGTTAATTAGTTAAAAAAAATGAAATGTCATGACATATGTCACAATACAGTAAAAAAATACTATTTATTTAATATTTTTAATTTTAAACTATGTATAATACTGAAAACCAGATAACTGCACCACAAGCATCGACTATAGAAAAATAACTAATGAACTAAAAAATATACGTTGAAGTTTCAATACATCAGCTATTTTAATCATACTATTATATTGAAAAATCACAAACTGTAAAAAATGAATTTAAAGATTGCAGTTCATGTAAAGAGAAATGGATGCAGTAAAAAGCCTTTTTCGCATGGGTTTAATTATAGGATCTTTACGAAACCCCATCGGAATGTACTGTGTATATTTAAATACATTTCAAGCAAAAAGATTAAAATAACTGAAATTTTTGAAAACATTTTGAAAAATAAAGGATACCGAGACCCCGTAATAAATATCTCCATAGATATTGTAACGAAAACGTTAAACTGTTGTAGAATTTATGATCAAAAATAAAAATGGCTTTTAATGTAATTTCCAATCTCTTTTATTACTTTATTGTTATTTTTATAAGTATTTCGAGACAAATACTCACTTAAAAGGACAATACGTTGGACTGAAGATCCACTCAACCCAGTCAGTCACTTGGTTAGATGGGAGACACAGAATGAGGAGCTTGGATCTATGTTCGAAACTGATGTGATGATTGTGAGAGGCTTTCAGGTTTTATTTTTTATTTTTTATTTTTTTTTGAACGGGAACGATAATTTGGATCATTTTCCCTCCAAAAATCTTCCCCGAAGGCATCCCTCTTTAGCAATATGTCCAAACTGGTCGATGCTAAACAAAAATCCACTCAATCTCCGTTCGACTGATAGAGAAATAATTTGATCTGTGGTAAAATAATCAATTTCGCACGTTTTTTTTTAAATTAAATTTCTTAACTGATTTAAAGACAGACATCGCGTGATAAAATAAAGCAAAATTTACTTTTCCTAAATTTTACCAGATATTTCAATAAGAAACACGCTCAATTGATACAATGAAAATATTGTTCTTATTGCACTTGCATTGATAGCAAAGTCTTTACAAATAGAGTTGAGCAATAAAATCATTAATATTTTATCTTACACATGACATTCATAGAGCATTTTTAGGCATTTTAATAGTCATATCGAAAATATAAAATCTTATAAAACTTTTAACCTAAAAAAAACATGATTTTAAAGTTATTATTAGTATTTTTTATTTATTTCTTAGTGTTTTAAATGTATATATATTCTCTGGCCATATTTTCATTAAATAATCCTACCATATCTTATTAAAACCGATTTAAATATAGATTCATAATACGTAATTTTTACCTTTAAATTATTATTAACTATTCAATAAAAAGTTATCATGATTTTTTTATATAATATTTTGTTTTTGAAAAATATATTCATTTTAAAGTACTTTTAATAATTTAAGACGTTTTCTAAAGTAAAATTTCATAATATAAAATGGGTTAAGATTTTAGATATAATTAATCTCAATTTTTGACTAATGCGATGTTAATTCATATTCTGTTTTATAAATTATGAGAAGAAGTTTTTATTCTACATGGTTTCAGCAATACCCTGATTATACTCATTGCATTGGTAGTAAAACACATAGACTATTGTTGCCTCTCTATACGTTTCTGTGCAACGTTTTAGATTTAATCCTTTATTTTAGTTCATGTTTAATATGCGTACATATATAATTTGCATCAATCTATTAATTTTAAATGGATATCCGGTTTTAACCAACCAGTGGGGTAAAACCGGATTTTCGCATAGGTCTAGAAAAAGCAATTTTTTTTAAAAATAAATTATATTTTTTATAGAAAGGATTATGTTTTATTATAGCCAAAGATTCGTTTAATATTGGAAACGGTGTTCAGTGCATGTTTTCCCACTTGACAGATTTTGAGAACAACAAATATTTATGGTATCCAATTTTGTCCCACCTTCTCCTACGTATTATTCTTACACAAATGAGCAAAAATGTTGCATAATATCCGCATAGTCAGGTGCTGCAGCTAGAGATAATTTCGAATATTTTATTTTACTGGGTGATACAAAATAATAGTTTTCTTCAATTTAATTTTTGATGCCCTCGTGAACAAATCTTCATTCAAACATGTTCTTTATTTTCATAAAGTTAGTTAAGTATTTGTCTAGATATTCGATAAAACATCGAACATCCAAAGTGTCCGGTGATATTCGGTCATATGTCTGATTTTTCTTTTCTGTTATTATCCCATCTTACCCTAATGTGTCATTGTAAATTATTGAATGAAAAATCATGAGAAAGTTGATTGTACTATACTACAGGAAATGACACTTTATGCTTGTTAATATTGCTGTTTCATACTGAAGATAATGCGTCGTTATAGTATTTTTTTTATTATTAATTTCCAAGTGAAACACGATTATTTCACTTATATAATATACAGGGTGGTTCAAAACTTTTTGTTAAAAATGTAAAGGTAGGTAGAGAGGACCCAGATAAGAAGATTTGGTATAGGAATATGAGTGCAGAAATGCAGCGTTGAGGCAGTAGAGGGCGCTGTTGAGTTCACCGGATGAAAGCGCTTCGCAGGCTTTAATCGTCATTCCCCGCACGGATTTCGAGTAACATGCATCATTACATCAATATGGAGCTCACCGATATGCATTTCATGTATGGATCTGCGCAAGGAAATGCTTCACACCCAATGCACGTCCTAAAGCTCTCAAGCTTTTTGAAGGATAATCCTCTACTGTGCAAATTACTGCTTTTTCCACTGCAGGAATTATGCGATAGCTTTCGCTGCCCATATCACGTCTTAAAGCATAAAACGGTCCATTCGTGCACAACTCCCCATAAAGGCGCTCAAATGAAGGAGCATTCCTACCCGGGTATCGTTCCATGTACATCCTTTCAGCAGCTGCTCAATTTCCTTGCGCAGGCCCGTACATGAAACGCATGTCGGCAAGCTCCGTATAAGTGTAACGATGCATGTTGCTCGTGCGGGGAATGACGATTCAAGCTAGCGAAGCGCTTTCATCCGGCGAACTCAACAGCGCCCTCTAATGCCTCAACGCTGTATTTCTGCACCCCTATTCCTATACGAAATCTTCTTATCTATGTCCCCTCTACCTACCTTTACATTTTTGACATATAGTTTTGAACCACCCTGTATATGAATAAGTTAAAAGGCATAATAAACGTCTCAAACAGACCTAAGCATTTGAAAATCTCTTACAACCTTTTCATATTACGTTGCAATTTCATTTATTTTCTGAAAGATAGTTGACGTGAATGCATTCTATTAAAAATTTTTGATATATTCCAAATTTTGTTCTTTCATTTCACTGTGAATGCTGCTCATCGCTGAAAGCAAATTAGAAGTTTTTTGACGTTCAAACTAATTCTGTATCTTGAGAAAATGTTAATACGTTTTAATATAGAACAGAAATATGTCTTCAGTGACAGTTAATTTGCATCAGATCATCTTGTTTTTATTAATGCATAAAAGGAAAATTTATTCCAATATGTCCCAAAGTAATGTATTTTATTTTGTACATTGTTTTGCACATTTATTTTTAAATATATTTCAGTCAGATTTTATATTAGAAGTTGGTAATACACCAAAAAAAGTTAATTAGAAGAAGTAATACTCTGACTTTTCTGAAATAATCACTGTTCAACAAGGTATCTGTTTTCTATGAAGTAAGCCAAGATTTTTATATTTTTCTGATGCAGAAAAAGTATATGATATGAAAACTTTTTACTCACACACAGATTAAAAAGAAAAATTGTTAATTGCAGTGTGCACCATAACATATGAATTTTATTATTTGAATTTAGTAGTAAAATAAATGATTAAATTAATACTTACATTGCTGACAAGCAAAATTAGAATATTGAAAAGTTTTAGTGTTAATTATTGTTTTTTGAAATATTAAAGAGAAATTTTATAAACATCAATGAAACTATTATAGAAATTATTAAAGGTCTTGTGAACAAAATTAGCTCACCAAATGAACACTTACACAGCTGACAAACAAGATTACTATATTAAAAATTTGCAGTGTTAATAATTTTTTAGAAAAATCTTATAAACGCTACTGAAATTTAGGATAGCAATTCTTAACTGTCTTATAAACAAAATTAACTGAACAAATGGAATGATTAAAAGAAGTACTTATATAGCTGACAAGCAAGATTACAATATTGAAAAGTTGCATTGTTATTTATTTTTTAGAGAAATTTTATATACATTAATGGAATTTTGTATATAAATTCTGAAAAATCTCATAAACAAAATTAATTGAACAAATGAACTGATTAAATGAACCATTACATAGCAGGTAAGCAAGATTATAATAGTAAAAAGTTGCAGTGTTAATTATTTTATTAGAAAATTTAAAGATAAATTTTATAACATTAATGAAATTTGCTATATAAATTCTCAAAAGTCTTATAAACAAAATTAACTGAACAAATAAACTGATTAAATGAACAATAAAATGAAACTATGAAAAACTATGAAACTTACATAGCTGACAAACAATATTACAATATTGAAAAGTTACAGTGTTAGTTGTTTTATTTAGAAATATTAAAGAGAAATTTTATAAACATCAATGACATTTATAATAAAAATCATTAAAGATCTTGTAAACAAAATTAACTGACCAAATGAACGCTTACACAGCTGAAAGACAAGATTACAACATTACAAATTTGCAGTGTTAATCCTATTTCTACAGAAATTTTATAAACTTTAATGAAAATTAGGATAACATTTTCTTGAAGGTCTTATAAAGAAAATTAACTGAACAAATGAAATGGTTAAAAGAAACACTTATATAGCTGATAAGCAAGATTACAAAATTGAAAAGTAGCAGTGTTAATTAATTTTTTTAGAGAAATTAAAGAGATATTTTATAAACACTAATGAAATTTTGTATACAAATTCTCTAAGGTCTTATAAACAATATTAACTGAACAAATGAACTGTTTAAATGACCATTGCATAGTTGACAAGCAAGATTACAATAGTAAAGAGTTGCAGTGTTAATTATTTTATTAGAGAAATTAGACAGAAATTTTATAAATATTAATGAAATTTTGTATATAAATTCCCAAAGGTCTTTTAAACAAAATTAACTGAACAAATAAACTGTTTAAAGAAAAAATAAAATGAAACAATAAAAAACAATGGTAACTTACATACCTGACAAGCAAGATTACAATATTGGAAAGTTGCAGTGTTAATTATTTTTTAGAGAAATTTTATAAACATTGATGAAATGTAGTATAAAAATTCTTAAAGCTCTTATAAATAAAATTAACAGAATAAAAGAACTGATTTAATGAACACTTACTTATTTGACAAGCAAGATTACAATATTCAAAAGTTGCATTGCACATTATTTTTTAGAGAAATTAAAGAGAAAGTTTATAAATGTGTCATCTAGTTGCAAAACCGGCCATCTCCAAAAAATAAAATTTTTGGAAAAAGCTGATTTTTTGCCACACTTAGCCAAAATAAGATTGGAACCAAAACTCTTCAGTTTTACAGTCATTAGGACAGTATATTTGAAAACACGAAATAAGGTGGCAGGGGCACATGAAATGAGGGGGTTATTTAAGTCTTTGTTTGGATTTGGCCACCTTTGCAACTTACTTTGGAGTTCGCCGGTTTTGCAACAAATCAGAAATTAATTTTTGCTAAGTTTAATGTGACACTGGGTTTTTAGGGGTAGTAAATACACAAAAATGCACTGAGGAGCATTGGTAAACTTTTGAAGAGTGCCCACAGTTTGGAATTCTTGGGTTACCAGTAGGGTAATACCTGAAAAAACAATAATGCCAGAAATTATGAAAATGTAATCATAAATGTATTCTCTCAGATTTTAACTGTAATAAAAGCCCGTCCATTCCCTATTTACAATCCTCAAAATACTAACTAACGTTTATATAGAAAAAAAGGATCAGGATCCATAAGCCGTGTTTTTGGCCCATGAAATAAGACTAAAAATTCGATTTTGTTATACTGACTTAATTATTTCACTTTTTAATATTAGAAGGTGTATCCTGTACGATTTCAACAATATTTTTTGCATTTTGTTTGGATTTATATGACTTACACAAGCTCAAAGTTCGTATTATTCGTAGTTTTTGATGAAAAATACGCAATTTCTCCTAATTTTACTTCAGATTTAATATATATATTTTAATATTTTACTATGAGCGCAGCTTTGCAACACTTTTATTTTTACTTATATTGTACATTTTGATGTATTTTATGAAATATGTAAAGAAGAAAGTGTTGCACGATTGCGCTCATATACATAATTGAGGTAAAATTAGGAGAAATTGCGTATTTTTCATCAAAAACTACGAATAATACGTACTTTGAGCTTGTGTAAGTCATATAAAACCGAACAAAATACAAAAACTATTGCTGAAATCGTAAATTATAAACCTTCTAATATTAAAAAATGAAATAATTAAGTCAGTATAAAAAAATCGGGTTTAGTCTTATTTCATGGGCCAAAAACATGGCTTATGGACCCTGATCCTTTAAATGGAAGAATATTTTATTAAATAATTAGATTAAAAAAGTCTTAAATTTATCAGAGAAAATTCAGTTACAGTTTTATGAAAGCAAAGGGGGGAGGGCGCAGAAAAGTATTTTGGCTTAGAGCATAAAAACATGTTAATCAGCCCCTGGTTATCACAAGGTGTGCATTACCTTTGAACTTTGGCTTTATTCCTTTTCTGCGTCGTAGGGTCACTTTTCCTCTTCCTTGATTGATTAGGAGATACGTCTTCCACAAACTGTTCCATAGTCGGAGAAAACAGGAAACTAAATTATTAGAAACTTTGTATGCACCAAGGAGGAGAAGTCACGGGCGAGAGAAAACACTATACCGTTAATCTAATCAACAAGTGAGATGTTATTGTGGGGAGAATCAGAAGCGCCATGTAGCGGATATGGAGATGGCCGCTTTTGAATCTCACCGGTTGATGGATTTGGCCGGTTCTGCAGCACATCGTGATTTTCAAACGCATATAACACAGGGATTTGACAAGCTTAGGCTTGTTTATTGTTTCCAGATGGTAGAAACGTTTACTTAGAACTTAAAAAGCTGAAAAAACACATTTTCAAATTTTGAGGAGTTGGCCGGTTTTGCAACTAGACGCCACAAATATTAATAAAATTCAAGATAAAAGTTTTTAAAGTTGTTAAAAAACAAAATTAACCAAATTATAATTTGTTTCTATACTCCCTTGCTACATATTCTGTCGGGGCAGCAAGCAAAAATATGTGTCTGTAGATGAAAAGCAATTAGAATGATAATGCAAAGTTCTTTTTAACTATAAGTGATAGCGAAGAAGAACATTCAGTGTGTGATTAATTTTAATATGCATATATAAAAGAAAGTTTGTCAAATGAAATTCACAACTCATACTCTTTTATCCAAATATTTAAATAAACAGATGAAAATACTCACATTTTTATAGATTGCTCGATATTATTTTAATCCTAAGTTATCTATTGTATTAATTTAATATAAAGTATTGATTTAATTTAAGAAAAAAACATTTGATTCACTATTTGTTTTCAAGCTTTGTTTTATATCTCTTGATAAAATTTAAATTACATTACATACTAATTTTTGTAAGCATTATGAATTTACTTATTTTTTCCACCATACATCTTAACAAATGCCACTTGTATTTAAGGAACAAAAGATATGGTCCTATGGGAGTCTTTTATAAAAAGGTTTTACTGTATTATTACTTTATTCAAAAGTTAATAATGCGTTATTGCGATATTTTTATTTTTCATTTGAAAATATGAAACAATTTTTTGCATAAATATATTAAATAAATTGAAAGTCATTATAAGCGAGTATGTATTATCATGTAATCTCATTCTTTGAGCAATCTCTTAACTTTCACACTGTAAAATTCGAAAAAAAAATTGAAGAATAAAAAATTTGTTTGCAGATTTGCCGTGCGACATCAGAATTTTATTAATTTTCCGTGACGTGAATCTACCATATAAGAAAAGTTTGAAATATTCAGAATCGGATAATTTTGTTTCTTTATCAACATCATCACTAGCATATCGCACTACCTACAAGTTTTCAGCTTTTAAACTAATTTAGATCTTAGGAAGTTTATATTTAGTACAGAAAGATGTTTTCGGTGATAGTTAATTACCTGTTCAAATATATAAAGTAAAATTTTAAAACAATATGTCCCAAAATAATGTAGTTTTATGCATTTATTCTTTTAGTCTAGACTGAGAAAAATGACACTTTCAAATCTGAGTAAATCGATGATTTCATTTTGTTATGAAACTTTTTGTTTCAAATAGGAAGACACACTGCTTTCAATTCTGAAATACTAAAAATACTCAGAATATTGAAACATGGACATACTGAAAACGGAGAACATAGAGGTCAGTTCATACTCATTTTTGAAACATGGACATAAGGTAAAGCCAGGAGAGATGGCGCGGTCGGAGAGATTGCGCACATAGAGATTCGGGGGGAAGGAGTAGAGTGAGCGCGCAGCGACTCCAGGTAGTTGTACAACAACAGTAGTGGAGTGTCTACTTCAAAGTGCACGTTGATTGCTTTGAGCGTCTAAGGTAAAGTATTGCTATTTTGTTCTTTTTCCCCAAAGTAAGTGCTTGAATTCTCATAGCTATTCATCAGAATTTCTATACAATGTCAATAGTACAAAATATTTTAAACTTAAACGATTTCTCATAAGCTACTAATCTAGACTAACAATGTGAACATCAAGGGTTCGTTTTAGAAGAGATCATGTTTAAATAAAAGCCGCGCAATCTGTCCTACCGAAATTGGAGAGTTTGCGCATCTGTTACTTAGGAGAGATGTCGCAGTGTTCCCATTAGTTTCCATGCTAGGAGAGATTACGCAGCTTACTGGTAAATTTGCATAAAAAAATGAAAAATGAAAATAGATTAATTTTAAGTTAAACGTGTTATTAAGTAACATAATTTTATTTTGTAATCTTTTCTGGACTTGCTTTTTCTGATTCTTTAATGTTTTCTTCCGTTATTTAACATTTTTTAATTGTTTTAAAAATTATTTCCTTTTTCTGATCATTAGGTTGAAATAGTATTCACTCCTAATACAATAATATTTGTTCACAAAAACCTTACAGCAATGTCATTTAAGTGTAATTATTATTGTTAACAATTTAATTGTAGTTATTATTAGTAACAATTTCTCCTACCCATGTGCGGAATCACACTAACCTTGTAAGGACAGATTGCGCAAAATAACTTTCTTGGTTTTATTACAACTGTTCTATTAAATTGCAACATAACAACAAAATAGCAATGGAAATGGATAAAAAACAAATGAAGTAAAAATTATTCATGAATAGTTTAGCAAAAATTTAATATTTAGATTCTTTATTGCTATTCTTTTGAATTGTGTGCAGACTATCCTAGCTTTACCTTACTTAAAAATGATTAGAACCAGTTCAAACTCATTTTTGAAACATGGACATACTCAAAAATGATCACATTATAGTCAGTTCAACTCATTTTTGAAACATGGACATGCTCAGATATGAGCACATGATGACATATTTTTGAGTTTGGGCATGTTTTCAGAAATGAGTATATACATGTTTCAAACTTGAGTCATTTTGACTACGCGAGATACTCAGATTGAGTATTTTTTGCTCAGTTTTGAAAATTTTGTTTTTAGAATGTAAGACATCTTTAACATCAAGAGTAAATGGAACGTCAGAGAATGTTAATTATGGAAAGTCGGATGAATTTTTGAAGAAATATGTATTGTAGTGTTATTAAGTTCCATTTGAGTCTGTGTAATATAGCTAGAAATCTATTTATTAATAAAATAATATAGCATCAGAAAATAATTAATGAAAAGTTAATGGAAAGAAAATACAGGAAATACCACATGCATTCTTATCAATATTATTGTTTTATTCAGAAAAAATTATGACTTCAAAATTATGAAAAAAAAAAGTTTAGAATTTTTTGCGCATGCTCAGTTGAAAATTATTTTTATACAACTGCTCATATGTTACAAATAATATAATAAAAATCAGATTGATTTCAAGAATAGAAAAATAAATTTTCAATCAAGAGCTTAATTTCCATCCATTATCCGTGAATCAATAGAAATATATTTTCCAAAAGATAACATTTGAAACGAAGCCTCTTCTTTTGAATTACCTAAAATTTGGCACCCGATGATTCACAGATTCAAAAAGAAATAAAAATAAAAATAAATAATAATTTCCACGTTTTCCAGTTTGACCAGTTTAAGCACCTGCTTCCTTTGGACATGCGATCTCGTGGTTTATGCTTATCATTTTCAAAAATATGCGAGAATACTTTATTTATCATTTTGATCTGAAGATGTCGCCGGTAGAGCGAACGAAAACATATGTAATCTTTATTAAAAGGTATTTTTAAACAGTTCGTGGTATATTTTTTACTTACCCATCATACGTAGTATAGGATAAGTCTTGTAATCGTTTTGAAAATCAAAAAATTTTTTTTGACGGATTTACACGTTTCAGACACTGGAGATTCCGAAAAACATATTTTTAGAAAAAAAAAAATTGCCGTCCGTCTGTGTGTCTGTGTGTGTGTCAGTAAACGCTCTATCTCCCGACAAAACTGAGATAGAGACTTGCAATTTGGTATGTACTTAGTATGTAATAATGGGAAGAAGCCTATTTCATTTCAATAACCTCGATTAACCGGAACTATTTTTTTCGGACTCTCGAAATATTCGTTCTGATAAAAGGTATATAAAAATTTTCGAAATTGGTTATTTTAAGAAATGAATATAAAAGACAATAAAAAAACATAAATTTTGCATAAAGCATGAAGTCGATCGGCTAATGAGTTGCCAAGATATTTGGAATCCTATTTTCCACACTCTTCGATTTTTCATGACCCTGTATTTCATCCAAATTTCAATTCAAAGAGATATTTTAATTGGAAATTTGACGCTTAATCAGATGCAATAAACTGCTAGTTAATAGGATTATTATTTTTGGAGTTATAAGGATGTTTCTTTCAAGCAATTCAGTAATCGAGCCTTTAAAGTTTGTGACGTCATCAAGCCACGATTTTATTTGAATGGCAATGCACTTTATAAGTAGTTTACACCTTTTTATTTTAATATTTTACATTATGCATATCCATGATGGGTATATTTTACGGTGGCCCCCAACGACTAGTTTCACTTTAAGCATTAATTAGACTTTAATTTAATGCTCATATGTTGTTATATATTTATTGTATTTATATTCTAATTGTATTATGCTGTTTATAATATACTTTGTCACATTTGCTGAAAGTGGCGTTAAATTTGGTTGAAAATCCTGCATGCTATAAAGAAAAAAAATTGCAAAAATTTCTTAATTTTTTAAAAAAGAAATCGTTATATCTCTATGAATATGTCTGTTATTCTTACAAAAATGAACGAAACATTTGTATAATATCCGCATAGTCATGTGTTGCAACGAGAGATCATTTCATACATTTTAGTTTACAGGGTGATCCAAAATATTGTTTTTTTCTTCAATTTACTGTTGGTCCCCTAATTGACCTCGTGCTCAAATCTTCATTGAAAAATAAGAGGTCAGGCATGTTCTTTATTTTTCCCGAAGTTCTAAAAGAATTCGTCAAGTATTTCTCTAGATATTCGATAAAACATGAAAACATCAAAAATACGATAAAACATCAAAAGTATCTGATGATATTTCGTCATACGTCTGATTTTTCTTTTCTGGTATTATCCCAACTTACCATTAACCCCTTAATCCTTTCAGGGCAGTGGTATGTTTAAGAAACCACTTAATTTTAATTCCAAAACGCCACATTTGCACCAGAATTTTACTAAAATCTTTTCCATTTAATATGTATGTGAAATATAGCCTTTTTCTTATTTACAAACAATTTTTTTTTGTAAATTCCGGTGCCAGTCCATTTTCAGACGCATTTTCTCGATTTTCATTAGAAGGGAAAAATATTTCCCTTGAGCGTGAAAGGGTTAAGCACCATATTCAATTTAGTGATAGTATGCTGAATACCAGCTATGTTAAAATTCGTCACAAATACAAAAAAATTCACAAATGCAAAATTCATACCAGAAATTCTAAAAGAATAATTTTAATTTATGCAATCACAGAATGTCTGTCATTATATAAAATGCAAATTACTACTATAACTTACTGGTATGAATTCAAAATTTTCAATTTAAAAAAATACCAAACTGGAAACCTGTACGTATGCACATACGTCCTGGTATTTCAGATAGAGGCGTTTGTAACATACGCAGGTACGTCGTGGTGCTTAAGGGGTTAAGTGGCATCGTAAAGTATTGAATGAATAGTTATGAAAAAGCTGAAGATTGTATTATATTGGGTTGTCCTAGAAGTTCGTGCTGGTTGGGGAATTCAATTCATACCGGAAAATTTTGCCCGTTAATTATTAGACATCAGATATCTGAATCAATGTCTAATAATAATTAAGTAATAGAATTTTTGGGTACAAATTGATTTTTTCAATCGGCAGGAACTTTTCGGACAACCCAATACTACAGGAAAACATAAACAGGAAAGCATAATTAACATTATGCATGATAATATTACTTATTTACAGTAAAGATAATACCTTATACGGTATTTTTTTTATTAATAATTCCCAAGTGAAAATATAATTTTCCGCTTTTAGAATATATGAATAAATTGAAGGGTATAATAAACGTCCCAAATAGACTTTAGCATATGAAAATCTCTTACAACCATGTCATATTACGTCGGAATTTCATTAAATTTTCTGAAAGATAGCTGACGTGAATATGCTCCATTAAAAAAGTTTGAAATATTCAAAATTTTGTTCTTTCGCTTCTCTGTCAATGCCGCTCATTGCTGAAAGCTAGCTACAAGTTTTTGACGTTTAAACTAATTCTGTATCTTGGGAAAATGATAATAGGTTTTAATATAAAACAGAATATAGGTCTTCAGTGAGACAGTTAATTAGTATTATATCATCCTGTTTTATTAACGCATGAAAGTAAAATTTATAACAGTATGTCACACATAATGTATTTTATTTTGTATTTTGTTTTAGACATTTATTTTTTAAATATATTTGAGGCAGTTTTTATATTAGAATTTGATAATACGCCAAATAACGTTAATTATAAAAAGCACTACTATGAATTTTTGAAATACTTACTTTTCAACAAGGTATCTATTTTCCGTGAAGTAAGGGATACTTTTTGTATTTTAAGGATGCTGAAAAAGAGTATGACATAAAAGAGTTTCCGTCACCCACAGATTAAATAAATAAATAAATAAATAAATAAATAAATAAAAACATTGCTAATTTTAATACGTTTTTGCAGTGGTCAGCATAAAATAAACATTTTGTAATTTGAATTTAGTAATAGAATAAATGATTAAACGTACATTACATAGCTGACAAGCAATATCATAATGTTGAAAAGTTACAGTGTAATTATTTTTTTTTAGAAAAATAAAAGAGAAATTTTATAAACATTAACGAAATTTTGTGTAAAAAGTCTTATAGGTCTTATGCACAAAATTAACTGAACATATTAAATGAATACTTACATAGCTCACAAGCAATATTATAATACTGAAAAGTTGCAGTGGTAATTATTTTTTACAGAAATTAAAGATAATATTTATAAATATTAATGAAATTTTGTGTAAAATGTCTTAGAGATCTTATGCACAAAATTAACTGAACAAATGAACATATTAAATGAACACTTACATAGCTGACAAGCAAGATTACAATACTGAAAAGTTGCAGTGTTAATTATTTTTCACAGAAATTAAAGAGAATTTTTATAAACATTAATGAAATTCAGTATAAAAATTCTTAAAGGTCTTATAAACAAAATTAGCTAAAGAAATGAACTGATTAAAGGGCCACATAGATAGCTGACAAGCAAGATTACAATATTGGAAAGTTTAAGTATTAATTATATTTTAGAGAAATTAAAGAAATATTGTATAAACATTAATGAAATTTAGTATAAAAATTCTTAAACGTCTTACAATTAAAATTAACTGAACAAAGGATCTGATTAAATGAACACTTACATAACTGACAAGCAAGTTTACAATATTGAAAAGTTGCAGTGTTACTTGTTAATTATTTTTCTAGAGAAATTAAAGAGAAATTTATAAAGATTAATAAAATTTAATATAAAAATTCTTAAAGGTCTTATAAACAAAATTAACTGAACAAATGAACTGATTAAATGAACACTTACATATTGCTGACAAGCAATATTATAATATTGAAAAGTTACAGCGTTAATTTTTTTTTAAAGAAATTCAAGAGAAATTGTATAAACATTAATGAAACTTAGCATACAAATTCTTAAAGGTCTTATAAACAAAATTACATGAACAAATGAACTGATTACATGGACACTTACATATAGCTGACAAGCAAGATTATAATATTGAAAAGTTACAGCGTTAATTAATTTTTTTTTTGAGAAATTCAAGAGAAATTGTGCAAACATTAATGAAACTTAGCATAAAAATTGTCATAGGTCTTATAAACAAAATTAACTGAACAAATGATCTGATTAAATAAACAGATAGCAAACAAGCAAGGTTACACTATTGAAAAGTTGCATTTCTAATTGTTAACTATTTCTTTAGAGAAATTAAAGAGAAATTTATAAACATTAATGAAATTTAGAATAATTTTTTTAAGTTCTTTTAAACAAAATTAACTGAACAAATGAACTGATTAAATGAGCACTTACATAGTTGGCAAGGAAGATTATAATATTGAAGAGTTACAGTGTTAATTATGTTTTTTAGAAAAATTAAAGAGAAAATTTACAAATAATTATAAAATTTAGTATAAATTTTTTTAAAGTCTTATAAACAAAATTAAATGGACAAATGAACTGATTAAATGGACACTTACATAGCTGAGAAGCAAGATTTATCTTATTGAAAAGCTGCAGTGTTTCTTTTCTTTTTTTAGAGAAATTAAAAAGAAATTTTATAAACATTAATGAAATTTAGTATAATTTTTTTTAAAAGTCTTATAAACAAAATTAAATGGACAAATGAACTGATTAAATGGACACTTACATAGCTGAGAAGCCAGATTTATCTTATTGAAAAGCTGCATCGTTTCTTTTCTTTTTTTTAGAGAAATTAAAAAGAAATGTTATAAACATTAATGAAATTTAGTATAATTTTTTTTTAAAGTCTTATAAACAAAATTAAATGGACAAATGAACTGATTAAATGAACACTTACATAGCTGAGAAGCAAGATTTATCTTATTGAAAAGATGCAGTGTTTCTTTTCTTTTTTTTAGAGAAATTAAAAAGAAATTTTATAAAAATTAATGAAAATTAGTATAAAATTTTTTTTAAAGTCTTATAAACAAAATTAAATGGACAAATGAACTGATTAAATGGACACTTACATAGCCGAGAAGCAAGATTTTATCTTATTGAAAAGCTGCAGTGTTTCTTTCTTTCTTTTTTTTTTAGAGAAATTAAAAATAAATTTTATAAACATTAATGAAATTAAGTATAAAAATTTTTAATGGTCTTACAATCAAAATTAACCAAAATAAAATTAAAATTTGTTTGTATACTCTCTTGTTACATATTCTGTTCAGGTAACAAGTATAAAAATATAGGTAAATTAAAAGCAATTAGAATGATAATGCAAAATTTCAATTGTTATACAAAATACCCATATAATCCATAAACTGAATGTAAAATGTCTTAAAGTTGGAAGTTGTTAGCAAAATTTTAACAATATTTTATTATCAGTGCCGCATCACCGATAGAAAACACACTATGCATGTTGAGAAATAAAAAGTTTGTTAGAAGTTTTTGAACAGTATAATTATTACAATAATTATTAAAGATCTGAAAGCCATTAAATGTTATTTAAACTAATCATAATACATTTTACTTGCATTATTAAGTTACTTTAACATAATTGGTAATCTATTAATTTAATAAATGATCTGGAATCACGAAGTAATGAATGATAAATAAGATAAATCTCACAGGTTCATTTTTATCGTAAAATAAGAAATGTTTCACGTATACTTGTGAATACATTAAAATATCCTTTTAGGCCACTTCTGAATAATAGAAATTTCCTTTTAAGGAACTGATTCACATGTCCCAGTCTTTTCAAATGACAAATAGGGTCTGTAATACACACTGTAAAGAAAAAAGATAAATGTTTCTGAATCTATGGAAATATAATATAACCACGAACGAAAATATACAAGAACTTCTTTCGAGTTACCCATGATCCAGATAAGCTTTCTTTATCTTTAGAAACCTCAGAAACCAATATATTTTCGATATTTAAAAAAAGCATTTATAAAAATTTACTTGATGCCACTGATATTCGGAAAAGGTTCCGAGTAGTTTTTAGAGTGTGTTATTTACAGTAGAATCTTGTTATAACGAATTTCTAGAGACCATCGATTAAATTCGTTACACTGAAAAATTCGTTAATGTGAAATTCCAATATGGAGTTTAAAAAAAAAAAAGAAATTTGCATGCATATTGAATAAAAAAAAATATTATTACTACACTTATATTAAATTTCGTTTAACATGCAACCATGTCAGTAAATAATAAATTTACAGTATTAATAAATTGTGAACTTACTTGTTGAAAATATGGTAATTATTAAGATAATTAAGTTTCAAGATTTTAATCGTAACTATTATAAAAGAATTAGAATTTATATCAGATACATGACGAATTAAAAACCCCCACTGACATCTGTCGTTAATATAACTTTATTTCTTTACAAAACAAAATAATATTTTTATACAGTGAAGTTGACAATGCATTTTTCAAAACAAATTCTATAAAATGTTTTCGGAACATTACTTTGCGGGGATAATTATTATTTAAGAGTTTCAATGTTCTATAGAGCCCCTTTTGATCGTACAACACAATCTTCGGTACTTGATGGACAATCATCATCAGTTTCATTTTCACTGTCGTCTCCTTTATTAAGTTTCCGACGAAAGTTTTCTTCCAGATTCTATTTTTTCAATAAAGCTTTTTTCTTGTCAATTCAACATTCGTAAAACTGAAATAACTATTATTTTAAAGTTTTCAATAAATTCGTTAATATGAAATTCGTATAGCTATATTTTTTTATAGCGTGAAAGCGTGGGAAGTTTTTTAACAATCCAAAAAAATATTCCTTAAAATGAAAAATTCGTTAACGTGACATTCGTTGTAACGAAATTCTTCTGTATTTAATTTTTTTTAAACATGAGTATCATCTTTAGGATACTACCTTTTCTCAACTAAACCTTTTCAGCTGTGTAATCGAATTTATACATGCAATAGTAATGAAATAATATCAAATTTTAATGTTAATGTTCAATTTATCATGTCTGTCTGTAAAACATGTTTGTTGAACATGAAAATGAGAATTAATAGCATCCAAAACACATAGATTCCGGGTTAAGAAATCCAATTAATATACTATAAAAAAACTACTCGGAAAAATTACGAAAATCAGTGGTAGCAAAATAAACTGTTTGTTTTTATAAATACTTCTCGAAATTATATTTTGCTTTCTGAGGTTTCAAAGGATAAATAACGCTTTTAAAAATATTCTGCTACGCGGAAGAGGTTGTTGTGTTATTTTCGTTCGTGGTTATATTATATTTTTCTAGATAATGTCATATTTGTTTATTTTTACAGTGCATTCAATCTCCACATAAGGAAGCTATGAATTTAAATTCTCTTCACGTTAAAAATAGAAGCAGTGCGTCACATATATTATATGAAAAGGCATCTGGACAACTGAGAAAATGATGTAATAAGTTAAAAGAAATGAAACCTTAACGAACAAAAGTGTAGGCGTAGGGAATCTGGGTAAGGTTTGAATGCCTATCGAAAAGAGTGAGTTATAAAGGGAATAAATTCTTTTTTCTTTTTTAACACTTTCCAACATAGTCGAAAAGTGCTTATGAATTAAATAAGATATATCAAATAGGTTTGTCTGTCTGCCTGCCCGTGCTCTAACCCGCGTAAATATGCTCGGTTCGTTATGCAATTGATATATGTTATTGAGGCTTACTGTCGCATGTTAGGTATTGAAAATGAAGTGTGTAGCACTTATAGTTTTTTACAGGGACACTCAAAAGAATTCTGTTATAATGCGGTCTATGGGGAAAAATCATTTGCGGTTTATTTTAATGATGTTACACAATTTAAAACATATTGAAATTGATATATATCACTGAGGTGCACTACAAGAGACTAATTATAGAATGTGGTCTGCATAGCTCTTAAAGTTTTTTTACAGGGACACTCAAAAGAATTCCTTTACATTGCGGTCTATGGGGGAAAAATCATTTGCGGTTTATTTTAATGATATTAAACAATTTCAAACATATTGAAATTGATATATATCACTGAAGTGCACTACAAAATACAAATTATAGAATGTGGTGTGCATAGCACTTATAGTTCCTTTACAGGGATACTCAAAAGAATTCCGTTACATTACGGTCTATGAAGAAAAATCGTTTGCAGTCTATTTTTATAAAGCTTCACTATTTCAAACATATTGAAATTGATATATATCACTAACGTGGATTACAAGAGGCTTACTACAGACTATTGAGTGTATAACTTCCATCGTTCATTTACAGGGACACACAAATGAATTCGGTTAAAGTACTGCTTATTAATAATAATTGCTGGGAATACTTTTTCAGTTGCTGAACGCGTTTTTAAATTTAACTCATTTTTTGTCTATTACTTCGTGTGTATAAATTGTATAGATTGTATACAGGGCAGCACAAAAGTTCTCGAGTACATATCCGTTTTATTGTCGGAAATTGCAGAAGGGGAATTTTAAACTCTGCTACGTATTTCCTAACTGAACTCAAATTTAGCATTCTATTTAGTATATATACAAATCTAAAGATCATATACAGGGTTGCACAAAAGAGCTTGGATATTTTTCCAAATATTGTTGGTAATTCCTAAAATTGGATTTTTAAATACGTTATGCGTTTTCAGAATTGTTTAGTTAGATATCATTTTACACTTTACGGTAAAGATTTGTAAAATTATTTTGTAAGTGTTGGAAAGTGTTACATAATCTATGCTTGACACATTTTTTTTTTTTTTTTTTTTTTTTTTTTTTTTTTGTAGCGGAGAATTTTATGCTGTGAGGAAAGGATTCTGAATGAATTAAAGAAAGCTTAATGAAAGAGAAATACAGGGAGTAGCTAGATTTTATAACTCGAAAAATAAAATAATTTTAAAGAAAGAAATTTTACAAAAAGTAAGGGGGTGGGGGAATGAATTTTTATGAAAGAAAATATGTGAAGTTAAATCCTCTTCACAGAAGCTTCCATTTAAGGAACAGTAAAATTATTATTCAAACTCAAAACATGTCACTCTCATTCAAAATAAGATTTCAATGAACTCTCGAAAAAGACATATACTTTCATAGATTTAATAAAATATTATTAAACAAAACAGTAATCAGCTCTTGAAAAAAACAGGCGTTAGATCTATTCAACAAAGCCGTATTAAGAAATGCTTCAAGTTGGCCTGCTTCAGCCTACTCAGTGAAAATTACGAAGAGTAGGATTAGGAAAAAGAAAATTAAAAAATGGATTAGAACCAGAAAATTTCTTTTAAACAAATGATCAAAATTATCATTCAAATCAAATCACAATTAACTGAACAAATGATCTGATTAAATAAACAGATAGCAAACAAGCAAGGTTACAATATTGAAAACTTGCATTTCTAATTGTTAACTATTTCTTTAGAGAAATTAAAGAGAAATTTATAAACATTAATGAAATTTAGAATAATTTTTTTCTAATTTAATAAATTTCTTATAAACAAAATTAACTGAACAAATGAACTGATTAAATGAGCACTTACATAGTTGGCAAGGAAGATTATAATATTGAAGAGTTACAGTGTTAATTATGTTTTTTAGAAAAATTAAAGAGAAAATTTATAAATAATTATAAAATTTAGTATAAATTTTTTTAAAGACTTATAAACAAAATTAAATGGACAAATGAACTGATTAAATGGACACTTACATAGCTGAGAAGCAAGATTATCTTATTGAAACGCTGCAGTGTTTCTTTTCTTTTTTTTTTTAGAGAAATTAAAAAGAAATTTTACAAACATTAATGAAATTTAGTATAATTTTTTTTAAAAGTCTTATAAACAAAATTAAATGGACAAATGAACTGATTAAATGGACACTTACATAGCTGAGAAGCAAGATTATCTTATTGAAAAGCTGCAGTGTTTCTTTTCTGTTTTTTAGAGAAATTAAAAAGAAATTTTATAAACATTAATGAAAATTAGTATAAATTTTTTTTAAAAGTCTTATAAACAAAATTAACTGAACAAATGATCTGATTAAATAAACAGATAGCAAACAAGCAAGGTTACAATATTGAAAAGTTGCATTTCTAATTGTTAACTATTTCTTTAGAGAAATTAAAGAGAAATTTATAAACATTAATGAAATTTAGAATAATTTTTTTTAAGTTCTTATAAACAAAATTAACTGAACAAATGAACTTATTAAATGAGCACTTACATAGTTGGCAAGGAAGAATATAATATTTGTGAAACACAATAAAATGTTTATTTTTCTGTTGATTCTCTGTCCTTATTCGTTGTTTTCACTTTCCTTCTTAGTCTGTCTAGCGCCGGCAATTTTCGTGCTACAGGTACCGTTCCAACGCTTTTTATAGTTTTTCACTATAAAGATCACATTCAAAAAAAAAAAAAAAAAAAAAGGTGTTGTCATTTGAAAATTTCAAAATTTTGTCACTGTAACCGTAACTGTTAGAGTTTAACTGTTGTCTTTCATACGATTCTTGAGCGCATACCTCAAAATACTTAAAACCAAAACTTCAGTCAGTTTCTGTGAACGGTGTGATAGTTAAGGACTCATATATCGGGATAGTTTTTTTATATTCACCCTGTACATTATTGATTTAATTTAACTAACAAACATTCGTGTCACCATTTTTTTCAAGCTCTTTTGTATATCTCTTGATCAAATTTTAATTACGATACATACTTATGTTTGTACGACTTTGGATTGTATTTATTTTTTCAACCATATATTTTAATAAAAGACACATCAATTTAAATGACAAAATATCTGGTCCTTTTGGATGTCTTTTATTGAAAGATTTAACTGTATTATTACTTTATGCAAAATTTAATAATGCATTATTGTGATATGTTTTATTGTTAATTTCAAAATGTGAAACAATTCTATATATGTGAATATTTAAATAAATTGAAAGGTTCACAAACGAGGTACCATCATGTATAGTCTCATTCTTTCAGCAATTTTTTAAGTTTCATACAGTGAAAATTGACAAAAAAATAAAAATAAAATAAAATAAAAAATAAATAAAAAACCCCTGAAGAAGAAAAAAATCTTTTGCTGAGTTGTCGTACGACTTCGTGATTTTATTAATTTTCCGTGACGTAAATGTAGTGCATAAAAAAAGTTTCAAATATTCAGAATCGAATGTTTTGTTTCTTTATCAACGTCACTCATCGCACTAGCTACAATTCTCTAACTTTTAAACTAATTTAAATCTTAGAAAGTTTATATTTGGTACAGAAAAATGTTTTCAGTGACAGTTAATTACTTTCAAATCATTCTCTTCTAATATATAAAGTAAATTTTTAAACATATTTGTCAAAAAATAATGTATTTCAGCAATTAGTTTTATGAATTTATTCTTGAAATTTATCTGTTTAAAACATCTTTAATATCAAAAGTGGATGGGACGTCAAAGAAAGTTAATTATTAAAAGTAGTCATATGAATTTTTGAAGTAATATACATTATAGTTTTTATTAAGTTCCTCTAGTGTACATTTTTGTGTCTGTTTAATATAGTTAGAAATCCATTTCTTATAAAATAAGACATATAACAATAATTATTGAAAATTTATGAGAAAGCTTAGGATCCTATTATAACACAGGGAATGCCATATCTATGCTTATGAATATTATTGTTTCCTCCTGCACTTTTCGTGGACGAATCCCTGGACTTACGGCCACAACATTTTGAAAAACTTGCCTACCACACATTCATTAGCAGGAACATGTAGTCCAGGGCTGTCCAACCCGGCGCTCGCGGACGCCATGGCGCCCCTTGAAGGATGTATTGGCGCCCTTTAGAATGTTTTCTGTGATTAACTTTTTTAAAAAATATATAAAATCCGTTTTTAAAAAATGGTTGATTTTTATTTATTTATTTTTTATTTTTTTTTTTGTAAATCATTGATGTTTACATTTTTTTACATTGTAAGCAGCATCACGGTTTTTAACTCTTTATCCTATAAAAGTGCTTCAGATGAGCGAATTTTAGATGAGCCAAAAGTTCTTCAGATCAGAAAATTCTAAATTTATATTTTATATTTTTTTTTCTGCAATCTGTATTTAAATGAGCATGACTATCACTTTGAGATGTGTGTGTATTGTACAAGACGTGCGTGTGCCTTTCGAATGCTTCAAGTTACTAGCTGTTTCTAAATATAAACATTCCTTGTATTTTTTTTTAATTGCAAAAAGGTGTAAAATAAAAAAGTTATAAAACAGTGAGAGAAATTCGAGACAAATGAAAATAGTCTCATTTGTTTTGATAATGGCTCGGAGTGAGCCGACACATATCAACAATCAAATAAAAGTTATTTTACTGATTATAACTTTTGTATTTTACACCATTTAGCAATTAAAAAAAATTATATAAAAATTCCTTTAAAAAATGTTATTTTTAAACCATTAACATTTGCAAACTTTTATATTGTAGGCAGGGTTAAGATTTTGGCCGCTTATCCCACAAATGTTTTGAGATAAGCTGCTATCAGAGAAATGTAATTCTAAATTTACTATTATTTATATTTTTGCTGCAGTTTATTTTTACATTGACATAGTTATTACTGAAAAATGTATGTGCAACGCAAAAGACGCTTGTGAGTTCTTAACACTATTAGAGTGAGATAATATTGTATGTTTCCAGTCATGGGAATAATGGCGCCCTTCCTTGTTTGCCAACAGGTGAGATGCGCCCCTGATACCTGAAAGGTTGGACAGGCCTGTTGTAGTCTATTAAACAACAGTTTTCATTGTCATGATTTTCAAGTATATTTACATACAAATTAGAGCTGAAATTGACTTATAAACTAACAAACAATTTATCAGTCAAAGTAACTGTACAGTCCTAATAAGAAAAAAATAGGAATGAAAAAACGCACTACCTAAGCTTTTTTATCACCAAATTGTTGCAGAGATGCGCGAGGTACAGTCGTGGAAAAAAAAAACTGAACACCCCCTACTCACTTTGCAACAAATTGTTGTAGAAGAAAGTTATTGGTGCGAAACGATTAGAAATAATGTCTACTTTTAAATAATGTCTATGAAATTTTCTGAGGGGGCCATATACATATCAAAACAAATCCAAACTTTGTTTTTTTTCAATGCCAAGACCGAATTTTGACAAGATATTTAAAATCTTTAGTTCAAATTATGTCTATTATTATAATTTTATCTACCTTATATTTATGACAAACAATATTTTTTGTTATTCAGAATCGGATAAAGGAAATAAAAACACAAATTAGTGTATTTTGTATTTATGTCTAGAGTCAATAGATCACAAATAAATGGAAAAGTTTAAATTTTTATCTTATACTAGCCCCGATCCTATTATATTCCAAAATCAAGGAGGATTTTTTCGCTTTGAGAATACATCACTAAATTGAAAGATATCATAAACGTTGTGTAGTCTCCTTATTTTAACAATCTTGCATCTTTAACGGTACAACATGACAAATGGAATTAGGTATACAAAATTATCTCACAATCTTGTCATATGACTTCGATGTTTCATTCAGTTTCGAGAAGACACGTGACATGAATGCACTCCATTAGAAAACTTGAAATATTCAGAATTGGGTTACTTCGTTTCACTGTTAATGCCACTCCTCGCAGAAAGCCAGTTACAAATTTCTCACTTTTAAACTAATTTTGCACTTTGAGAAAATGGTAATATGTTTTAAATTGGAACAGAGAGATGTCTTCTGTAACAATTATATAGTTTTATTTCATTACATTTTTTTGAACGTATTGTAACATAATTTCTGCATATTTATCAAAAATCATTATATTTCATTTAGTATTTTGAATATTATTTTAAATTTTCGTTATCGAAAATTGTTATATTTAGCAGATTATTTGTTCACTTGGAAGTTTTACAACTCATTGTATAAAGCTAGGAACAAATATTTGTATTTAATATTCATTATTTGTCTTAGAAAAATAAGAATACATTTTATTTTAAGATGCAGAGATATCGTCTATTAAATTTAGTTCGTTTTTTATCAACCTGTTTTTACTAATGCATCAAAATTACATTTATACCAACTTTTCTTATAATAAGGAATTTTATTCTATAATTTAGCATTCAGTATTTATTTTGTTTGAAGTACTTATTTTTAATGTATATTTCAGACAAATGTTAAAATAAAACCTGATAAAACGCCAAAGAAAATTAAGTAATTCTGTGTATTTTCAATATAATATGTATTGCAGTACTTTTTATAACTTATTTTATATACTTATTTCTTTTTATACTTATTACAATAATCATGTAACAATGTGTTATATTAGATATTATTTAAACCCCGCATAGATTATGGTTGAATGGATTATTGACATTCTTTAATGCAGTAATTGGTAATATATAACTTTGTAAAAATAAAGTAATGTGGAATAATAAAAACTAAATGAAAAAGTAGCGAAAATGTCAATTTGATACTACGATTCTATATTGTGAAGCAGGAAATATTACACATATAGTATCATTTTAAACAGTTCTGATAATTTTGTTGTTAATTCTAAACATAAAAAAAAACAATTTTTTCAGTTTAAGAATATATGAATAAGTTAAAAGATATACTGAGCACATTACACATCCTTATTCATTTAACTTTCATCTTTATCACAATGCAACGCGACAAACAGAACAGTAACAAGAAATTCTGACATAGCATTTTAATTCGAATTGTTGATTTCATTCATTTTCCAGAAAATAATACCTTGGGGTGGTGCCTTCGGGCCTAACGACTAAAGAAGTAGCCATTAAGACATTATTTGAGATAAAACAAACTTTTATTAAAACAATAATAAGATTGCAGTGGAGCTTGCAAAATTACTAGAAAGCTTGAATTCAGATTTGACTAACACTCAGAAATAACTGGCTACTCAAGTAACTGGTAGAAAAGATTCATCGGAATGGCTGAAAACACTAAAAACATCCAATTAAAATGTCACTTACGAGAATCCCGTGGAATTCTAATTCCCGAGAATTCTAAACTTTATTGAAATACTAAACTTTAAACTTTTTACCACGAGGCTGTATCACTTCGAAGATCGATTAAAAAGCAGCTCGAATGGGCACTGGCTAAAGCACGTGTCACTATTTGTCTTCAGAATCCACGAAAAAGTGAATGCTTGTTCATGGTTTTATTAATCAAGTTATGTTTCGAGGAAAGGGGATAGCAGTGACTTTTGAGATATTTAAATTCAATTTTAAAGATTAAGAAAACAGAATTTCACAGTAGATGTAACATAATAATGTAGAACGGTCACAGATAAACATTTTAACATTAAATGAGATTTTATATTTCGAAGAAATGCCGAGAGATATATTTGAGAAATCACACATGAAATTTTGGTGTATATCAAAAAGTCTTCGGAGACGGTTAATCAGTATGAGGTCATGTTGTAATATACATTCCTCAAAACTTCAAACAACTATTGATCTCTGTCGATTCTTGTACAGATATGGAATTTTTTGAATCGTCAAAACGTCTACGTTATGATCTTTTGTGTGCTTTTAATCTGTTGTTTATAGGTTTAGTTTGTTAAATGTAGGAATTTTAAATGCCTTATTAATTGTAATGATTCAATCAGACGTAATTATATGCAAAAATTGTAAATATTAGATAATATTTAAATTAGCCATAAATTATGAAGCTTGAATTATAACTTACATTAATGGAATTGGAAATCTAATATTTTACAAATTAATGTCGAATTACAATGAAAAGTGAAAAGTCAGAGAAATCGGCTAGTTTGATGGGTCGAACATAATGTAACAAAGGAAATATTACATGTATATGTGTCATTATTATTATTTTATGCAAGATATATTAATACATTGGTCTGATATTTTTGTGGCTAATTCTAAAGACAATTTTTGCGCTTTGAGAACATATTAAATAAACTTATAGATGTCATAAGCGTTACACGTACAGCATTACACATATAACACTTATAGCACACATAAACGTGAATATACGCCATTAGAAAAATTTAAATATTGAGAAATGGGTTATATCGTTTATATTTTAGTGTCATACACCGCATAAAACTCTAGCGATAAATTTTTGAGTTTAAAGCTAATTTTGTCTCTTAGAAAATTGAGAATGCGTTTTAATTTGAGATAGAGATATGTTATCGCTGATAGTTAATTAGTTTTAATCAACCTGTTTTTGCTAATGAATAATAATGAAATTTATACGAATTTCTTTTTTATAATAATGAGTTTTATTTGATATTTTATCAATGTGCATTTTGTTTTAATCATTTTTTTAATATATATTTTAGACAAATTTTAAAGTAGAACATGATAAAATTTTAAAAAGTTAATTATTAAAAATAATAATTTGAATCTTCAAAGTACTATTTATTAGAGTATTTTAAGTTTATTAATTGCTAAGTGCAATAATCATGTGACAATGTAATACATTAAATAATATTTGAAATATGCATAGAATATAATGCATGAATTACTTATGTATTACTTATAATTTACATAGTTATATGTCATTTTATTAAAAAATTATAATTCCTTAATATTTTTATAAACGTTAATTTATATCTTTATTTAAATGCTATCTGTTCTAAATTAAAGTCATAACTATCTCATACTATATCCAATTTAATCATGTATAAGTATTCTTTCATTTTATTACGCATCTTTCATTAACCGCAAAAAAGTTATTTCTTTTCCAAATTAAAATGCGACGACTGTTATTTTAACATATACATTGATATTTTATAGTATTCTTTTAACGGCAATCGCTGGTCTGCAAATCTATTAAAGATTACAGTTGTTTTACATCTGCACTGCTCTTTGTATCTAACTTTGTAACTAAAATGCAAACAATGCATATTTTCCATCTGCCAGTTTCGCACTTCTCACTAAAATCTATTCACACCCTATATTACATTTATATGGTTCTCATAACAATCCGCAGGGTTGGCCTTCAAAATCATGCCTTTTGGATAACGCTCCTCATATTGTATGCCTGCCTTATATCTCACAAGCAAAACTAATATAGCTATCTACTAAACCGTCTTAAATTCCAAATGGCGATTCAATTGATACACATGTACATCTGGCAAAATTGTTGAGGAATGTTGGCGTACATGTGCACCCCAAAATTTGGTCAGAATTCACTTAGCCACTGTATGGAGAAGTTATATTAAATTTTTGTGTGAAGGATCACCTCACCTCGTAACATCTGCTTGTCGGAGAATGAAAAAAAATGAAAACCTTGCAAGCACCCATGGACTCTTCATTGATTTAAACTACATCTACTGATTTTTACAGGAATTACGATTCCTTGGTTTTGAGGAACAACTAGAACACAGCGTAAACAATCCTCTATTTGTTTATTATCACCGTGCTATTCAGATAGATGCTTTTCCAGCCGTGCACCCAAACTTATAATCGAACACGAAAGCCAAAACATCCGTACCCTGGCCATAAACGTCACCATATTACCGATTTTCTTTAATGTGATTGATAAACCAATACTTTCTAAATTGATGTTTAATCTCAATATAAAATCCAATAGAAAATGAAATTGAATAGAACAATCGAAATCGGTCAGTTTGATTGCACGATGTTGTTATGACGCAGGAAATATTATACGTATTTTCGGCAATGCTATTATTTGGTATTTTTTTTTTGTTAAGTCTAACGCACTACACGATTTCTCTACTTCGATAATATGTGAATAATTTAAAAGATATCAAAACCGTTAAATGTTATCATTCTTTCATTTTTCACACTTTGAACATGAAAAAACAGAATAGAATAACAAGAAAATATCTCAAGAATATATAACAAGAAAATCTTTTCTATACGAAATCCCAATATAATTCGTTTTCCTGAAGCTACGTGTCATCCATTAGAAAAATTGAAATATTCAGAAATGGGATATTTCGTTACACTGTCATTGTCAAAAAGCCAGCTATAAGTTTCGAAGTATTAAAACTAATCCTGTGACTTAAGAAAACGACAGTGCATTTTAATTTCGGAGAAAGATGTGTCTTCGGTGAAAGTTAATTAGTTTTATATCAAACTGTTTTTATTAATGCATAAAAATAAAATTTATACCAATTTGTCACGCAACAATGAATTTTATTGAATATTTAAGTATTGGGTGTATTTTTTAGGCGTTTACGTTTAAATATATTTTTAATAAATCTTAAAGTAAAGCTGATGAAACGTCAAAGAGAGTAAATTATTAAAAGTAATGCTATGAATTTTCAATGTAGTATGTCTTAGAGTGTTTATTAAGTTTATTGCAATAAACGTGCAAAATGTCGAATATTAAATCATATTTAAAATAACTATACATTATGATGCATGGATCAGTGACTTTATTTAAAGCAATTGGTAATCTATTACTTTAAAAAGTAATATTATTTACTTAATTTGTTTTTATTTATTTTATTACTTAATATACTTTATTCACTACTTCAGTGCTTCATCAAACGTTTATGCCTTGTGTGCTTTTTGAAGAATTATATGTACCTGGGGTAGCAATTGTTTTTTTCTTAATTGTGAGAATAATGATAAAAGAGTCCTGAAACAAAATAACAATGAATGGATACATATAAACATACTTTTCTTTACATTTAATATAAGCTTTACGTCTAGAGAGATTTTTGTTGCAACTATTGCATTTGTTTGCGTTACTGTACTTTGGTACAATGGTAAGCTTATTCTAACTGTAATAGGATGAAAAAAGTTTTGCTGCTTCATTTAATCGCACAGTTTCGTTTATAAGTTTCTGAAGGAATGGTGCATAACTAGTGGGTTAAGAGATTTTCTCGAGATCCCACAGGTTTGGTAAGGTAAGGTAAACAGGTAAGTATGTCTTTTTCTCTTTTTTGATGTTGTGTTCTGCTTTGCATGCTCTGTAGTGTATTTATGTAGTAGTGTATTTAGTGTAAGTATGTACGTATCCATAGTTGACAAACTAGTGATTTTCTTTATAGAGTTCCCACGTTCAAAGGTGTTGGTATAGCAAAAGTGTGTACTAATTCCCTGGTTTAAGGCCTAGGGCCCGGCGCCATTTTGGGTTTCCGACCCCGAAGTTTATGGGGAATTCCTGTACGTTCCCCAAGTGTCAAGTGGCAGTTTCCTCTCTACATAGGCTCTACCATCGCACGAGACGATCTTCGTCACTCGCTTGGGGTTGGGGAGTGATATGCAGGTGGCGTATGTTCCCAATGCCGAAGAGCCCGCCTGTGGAGGTGTCCGAGTAAACCGGTCCTTCCTGGCGGATCACTCGTATGGATTCGGCGGCGAAGTATGTCCGCCTTCGGCGGCGTAGCTTATCATCCCAGAAAACATCGTGTATTCCCAATGAGTACGCGTACCGCATTTTGTGAATCCCTGCTCTACTTTATTACAGTAATCTCTCATACGTTGCCTCTTTTATGCGTCTCTCTCATTTATACATCGATTTTCGGGTAGTCCCGTATAAAGATATAGCAATTCAATGTTATTTTTTTTTCGATTATGCGTTACAACGTGACTGTATCTCTCACTTATGCGTTGGAGAAATTTGAAGCCACCCTTGTCATTTCTTCTCTTTCAACACATGTCTTTTCCAAGAAATTTCACATCAGCTTGTAAATGAGAAGTCAATTGATTGTCTTTTTACATTGGTTTTCTGGACACTATATTATAAGCTGCATTCTTGTGTGACACCCCTTCAAAACCTGCTACTTCTAAGACTACTTCTTCTTTTACAAAAAAGCATGCTTCATTCTGAAGGAATTTTAAAATGATGCATCTTGTGCCAAATATCAACCAGTATTAGATGAAGAATGCAATGCCGTTTCTTGGGGAATGATTAATTTTAACGATTATATAGAATACTCATCAAACACTTGCTTCCAACGTAAATTTCATTTAATAAATATGACCTACTACAAAGGTATGAAACATGGATATAAACCGCACATTGTTCGTAAATTAATTGGAAAATACAGGGTTCTTCTAAAGTTAGTCCTATTTACAGAAAAATTCCATATATACCCATTCTTTTTGAAAGATTAAAGAGAGTTTTCAAGAAATATAATATACAACTGGTAGCATCCAATTCCAAAACGTTGTTTAATTTATTGAATAAAAGCATAGACCCATTATCAGACACTTGTTTATCTGGGGTATATGAAATTCCATTTGAATTGACCGATGGTACACTGTAAAAAATGACCAATGTTTCGTATTTTATGAAAATATACTATAACCACGAACGAAAATATAATATAATCTTCTGAGTTATCCGAAATTCCGGATAGCGTGTTCCATTGTCTTTTGAATCCCCAGAAACCAATACATCTCCAAAATTTAAAGAATTATTTATAAAAATAATGTATTTTTCGCTGCCGTATTTTTCAGAAACGTTTCCGAAGGGTTTTTATAGTGTATTAATGAGTGTCCTCAGCCTGGAATACCTGTTTTTCGAATGCTATCAATTCTCAAGTAAACATTTTCATGCTCAAAAAATATGTTTAACAGACAAACAGCGTTAACAATAGCATTGAAATTAAGATTATTTATTTACTCTTTCATGTATAAATTAACTTATACGGCGGAAAACGTTTACTTGAGAATTGATGACATTCGAAAAACAGGTATTCCAGGCTGAGGACACTAATTAATACACTATAAAAACACTTCGGAAACGTTTCTGAAAAATACGGGCAGCGAAAAATACTTTGTTTTTATAAATAATTCTTTAAATTTTGGAAATAAATTGGTTTCTGGGGATTCAAAAGACAATGGAACAAGCTATTTGGAATTTCGGATAACTCAGAAGATTATATTATATTTCCGTTCGTGGTTATATTATATTTTCATAAAATAAGAAACATTGGTCATTTTTTACAGTGTACAAATTCTGCATATATTGGTTTTACAAAACGTCGCATCGTAGAGAGACTTAAAGGACATAAGAGTGATATGAAATACAATAAATTTTCCACTGCCTTTTCAAGGACTTTTGCTAATGGACAGGTTAGGTTTATTGATTTTAACAACGCCAAAGTTATTTCTAGACAAAACAATCCATTTAAAGCCTACATCCGTGAATCTATAGAAATTTCACTAAGAAAACATGAAATTTGCAACGATATCCCATCATTTTCGGTTCCAGCCATTTGGAAATGCATTTTAAAGTGAACTTTAATTCCGTTGAACATAAGTTCCAGTTACATTGCTGATTCATAGAGGGCGCCACCAGGCGCATTTTGAATATGTTGTTGTAATTTCCGTTATTTCAGAGTCTTGGCAGATTGAATATTGTGACTCAATCATGTAACACATTTTAATTTTTGATGTTCATATTTATGAAGGTTTTTTCTCCTGATGATGGTTATAAAGATTAACCGAAACGTCGAGGTTTGTTTTCTATATATGTAGTTTTAAAGTAACTCATATTTATTAAATGAAATTTACGTTGGAAGCAAGTGTTTGATGAGTATTTATATGTGCAACGTAAAGTCCTTATTAATTATGATTATATAGAAATTGATGAAAATGTAATAACAGCAGAAAAGAGGGATATACACGAAATAGGCGCAGAAATTAAAGCTAGTACTAATAAAAATGAAAAAGATAACGAAGAAAACGTAGAAACAGCATCCACCGACTTTTGCAGAGGCAATAGACGCTCTGAAAACCCTCCGTTACTACATTCAATGAACTGTTACATCTGGTTCAACATATAAATGCTTCAATGAATTTGAAAAATATATTTTTAGGGATCGCCATCAATCTCACAAACAAACTTCAATTTTAAACTATTTAAAAAATAGGGTATGTAATAATTTTGAGATACATGCATTTTAAATTTGAATTAGTAAATCTTTAACAATCTAAATAATTCGCATTTTTTATTATTTTGCATGTTATTTAAACACATAATGATGAATTTTGTCTTAAAATTTATTTCAAATGTAATTTTTACTTGAATTTCATTTATGCGTCTCTCCCATTTATGCGTCGTTTTTGGTTAGTCCCTTGCACTGACGTATAAGTGAGTGATTCCTGTATTTTATTTCTTCATCTATTACTTTAAAGATGATATATTTGTATTTATGTTACTTTTATTTAATTTATAAATTATAAATTCAATTATTCATAAATTCAATAATTCATAAAATAAAGCATTTAATTTATAAAGTATTTTTTACATCTATATTATGAATCATAAACATATCCGTGAGTAATGCTGACGTCATATCGACGATCGCAACGATGTAAGCTATCCATTTCCTTCTTTTTGCAAATTTAATTACTTTTAAACATCGCACAATTTCTACACCGTCGAATATGGGAAAAACGTACTTTCCAATGCGATTTCTTTGGAAAAATGTGTCTTAATTTACGCTTTATTTTTAGTGTTTTTTAAAACAATTTTCAAGCACGATTTTTGAAAAATCTATCTCTATTCCGTGGAGCTTGATTACGGAAAATTAACCCGTTAGCATTTAAAACAATATAAATAGTTCGGCTAATATTAGATAACGAAATTAAAATTTCATCAAAAAATAAATAAAATAAAATAGAATAAAATACAAATTTTACAGAAATGCAATCAAATTACGCGCGTAAACACGTAAATAATCAGAATCATAAAAATTGCTGAGAGTAGCAAAATCTTTGGCGATTGTTTCGGCTATTAATCTCTGGCATCGGCAAATACGATAATATCCTTTTAATAAATTTCCAAACTTTATATGAATACGTAATTGATGAACATAACATACATACATAAACTTTTTTAACTACATGACATAAATTTCCTTTCACAAAGGACATGAATGTCTTTTAATAAATTTCAAACCTTTGTATGAATACATAATTGATATATTTAATATATGACTTTTGGTGTTATTAGGGGGTAATCTAAAAATATATATATATATGTATTAAATGTAAAAAAATCTATTAGAGTTTTCATAAAAAATTGTTTTACCCTCTGTTCTGTACACGGGGAAATCCGGGATGGATGCCCTGGTTTATTTTAAAAAGTAATAGATTAATATTAAATGTTTTGTGATTACTCATAATAACAAAATAAATAACAATAGAATGAAAAAAATCAGTCAGTTTGATTGGTTATCCTGTTGTAACACAGGGGAATATTACACGTCAATTCGTCAATAGTACTATTTTAAGTAAAAGATAATGTATTATTCTGATATTTTTGCTGTTAATTTAAAAGAACAACACGATTTTTTAACTTTGGGAACGTGTGAATAACTGGAAAGATATCACATCCACAGATGCGTAATTACAACAACAATTTTGTTACATTATTTTTCGCTTTAGTCGCAGAAAAATATTAGAAATCTACGATTAAATAAGGTGGTTGCAATTTCGGCGATTGAAATATTAAGTAAAAAAATTCCAATTTTAAATGATGCGCGCATACTTCTTGGAAATGCCAAAGCATGTACTAACTTTGCACACTTTACATACTGTCATTCTTTCATCTTTTGTACTATGGAAGTGACAAACAGAGTTAATAAAAATAAATCCTGTTACGAACTTTCTATACGAATTTCTGATATCACTCATTTTACAAATAACACGTGACATGAATGTACTCCAAGTAAAATATTTAAATATTTAAAAATAGGATATTTTATTTCTGTTTTAATGTCATACACCGCATAATGCTAGCTCCAAGTTTTTGAGTTAAATCTAATTCTGTGTCATACTAAAATCAGAATGCTATTTAATTTGCGATACAGATGTATTTTTGGTGATAGTTTATCAGTTTTACATCAACCTGGTTTTACTAATGCATAAAAATGAAATTTATTCGCATTTCTCTTATAATAATGAATTTTATTCAATATTTTTGTGTTCTTTATTTTTCTTTCAAGTATTTATCCTTATAAGTATTTATCCCTGGAACGTCCGAAAATTTTACTCAACCTTCATCAAAACATTTTATACCAGGATGTTTATTTAAAACTACTTAACTTATAATAATAATTCTTTGCACAACCCGTTTTCACAGACATTATTTAATTTTCAAACACATAAACAAGCAGTGTACACGTCTAAAAGTCTTAAAAAATACTTTGAAAACTACACAAACCTAGTCAATTTGTTAAAAATTGCAAAACAGTAAAAATATTCTCACCTGTCGCTATTTTCTTCAGTCACTGATGTTACGCTTTCTGCTTCGTCAGTCAATATGTTGAAAACCCCATTTTTGCTTTTTCTTAATAACATATGGAGCCATTAGGAAAAAGCAAAATGGGGGTTTTCAACAGATTAATTGACAACGCGACGCAGAAAACATAACATCAGTGACTGAAGATGCCAGAGAGCGACAGGTGAAAATATTTTCACTGTTTTGCAATTTTTAACAGATTGACTAGTTTTGTGTAGTTTTAAATGTATTTTTTAAGACTTTTAAAAATACACACTGATTGTTTATGTGTTTGAAAATAAAATAATGTCAGTGAAAATGGGCAGTGCAAAGAATTATTATGTTAGAAAATGATATTATGAACGATCATAGATTAAAAAAAAAACTATTTAACTTATTTATTTACTTTAGTTTTCTGTGGCTTTATATTTAACTTTATTTTATGAAACAAATTCTGGTTCGAATAGTCATTTTGAATGTACCTGGCTGACTGAGGTGTGAACTGATAGGCGGATATGTTAAATATAATTCAGTTAAATCTTAAAATAGGATCTGATGAAAGATCGAATTGAATTAATACGAGTTAATTTGTTGAAATTCGGTATTAATTTTCTGAGATATAATCTCAAATTACTTTTGACATCTAATCTAGTGTGTTCCTGTACTTGTCTGAAGTAATACTATGAATTTTCTATGTAATACTGCAGTATACATTAAGTTCATTCCAATAATCATAGGACAATTCAATTCAGTTTTATACATAAGATAATATTTAAATTAACCATAAACAACAATGTATGAATTTTTGAATTTTTTTTTATGTAATTGATATTCTGTTACGTTTTACATTAATGTAGAATCACACACACACACACACACGAACACAAAAAAAAAGAACAAGTGGGTAAGTGTGATGGAAGATCGCACGAAGGGTTAATAACACTTTATCCTTTCTTTACTAAATCCAAATAAATTTCATTTTCCAATTAAAAAGTCATGTTTTTTATAACGTAAAAATTTACCGGTCTATTTTTCTCGTTTTTTTGAATGTCTGAATCGGACCGACAGCGGGCTAACGGCTAAGCCCGCTGTTATACTCTGTCATAATAATATCTGTCATGAGGACTAAATGCGATATATAAAAATAAATAAATTTCAAAATTAAACATGTTGTATAGAGACCTTGAAACTGTTAAAATATGCCAATATTTCCATAATCGGGTTTTTATCATGATTCAATACGTTCCTCAAACTCATATGCCGTTATAATCACTTGCTGACGTCATGTCTACTTGCTTTCTCTATTACTCGTATTGATACTATCTTTGTATTATTCTCAAATATTTGAAAAAGTCCGTTAAACTTCTAGTATGAAGTCAGATTAATTTTCGTTTAATTCCTTAATGACTTCATATTAACCTGCTTTCTGTACTTACACATACTCATACTCCTTGTATTATTGAGAAATGTTTAAAAATTTCCCTTTTATTACCAATATGACGTCGTATTAATCTTTTTTTCAACTGGTGAAACTTTTTATTTCATTTTCATTTTTCACGTGGAAATCTTTCAAAAGAAAATTAAGTATTGTAGAAATAATTTTATTGTGGATTTTTAATTTTTGGCAACTGCATTAACGAAAAATGTTTAAATTTAATAGGAAAAGGCTGTTAGATTTTTTGTTTTTTATCTCTCTATATTAAAATAATACGATTTTTTTTTAATTTTATGATTTTCAGCTTCAAAGTAGGTATTCAGCTGTAAGCATACAAAATTTCATGTCTTTAAGTTATACTGTTTCTAAGAACCGGCTCTGTGACGGAGAGACAACAAAGCGAGAATAGTAGGGTTTCGTGAGATGATCGAAACCCTAAAAAAAGAGACATCGGCCAGTTTGATTGGATGATCTTGTTGCCGCAGAACATATCATATGTTTTTTTGTCATTGTTATTTTTTACTCAGGAGAAGCTTTATTCGGATATATATATATATTTGTTAATTTCAAAGTACAAGCCGATTTTTTTCGTTTTGAGAGTGTACGAATACATTAAACATATAAACGTTGCACGTTCTCATTTTTTTTATCTTCTATTTTCCGCACTCTGCAACATGACAAACAGAATTAATAACAAGAAATTTTGTAAAGATGTATTTGCTGATAGTGATAATAGTACACATAAGTGCTTTTAAATACCTTTTAATAAATAGATCAACAAGTTTCATACGCTCAATCGGAATCATTTTCAAGATCAATGATGATAAATAAACCATTTTAGCATTTCTTTTTTTTTTTTTATTATAATGAACTTTATAAACAACAACCTTGAGATCACATGTTTAATGAAAGTAGGTGCTTAAAATCGTCAACTGTGAACGTGAAAATTATTTTATGTTATAGTTAAAAAAAAATCTGTACAGCATTTTGCGCCAATTTTTAGGTATCTCAAATGGGGCTGATTCATTGCATATGTTATCGCTAGGCATGCACATTTCAATTGATTCACATATAATGGTTGAGAAATAAAAGCTTCACGGATAAACTATTTTACTATTCTAAAATTAATTTGCAAAGGCTCTATCCTATGTAGTCTGGCTAAAGCTGTGGTTCTTTTGTTGCATTTGATATCACTTATATGTTCTTTTATTCTCGTTTTAAACTTTCTATTTCTCGTTACCATATAATATTACAATGTTTCATCTGTTTTGGTTAACGGAGCACCAAAGATACCTTAAATAATTAAGGAGAACCTTATATAATTATGTAAGATATTTTGTTACAAATGTTCTCTACTATTGTTTGATTTCCCTCAATTTCAAGATAACACGTGACGTGAAAGTACTCCATGGGAAAATTTGAAATATTAAGAATTGGTTTATTTCGTTTCACAGTCAATGCCAGACATCGCAGAAAGCTAGTAACAAGTTTTTGAGTTTAAAGCTAATCCAGTGTATTGAGAAAATGAGAATGTCTCTCAATTTGGGATAGAGAAATGTCTTCGTTGACAGTTAATTTGTTTTATATCAACCTGCTTTTACCAATGCATAAAATGAAATGAATGCTTTAAATATTCAGAATTGGGTTATTTCGTTTCACTGTTAATGCCACTCCTCGCTGAAAGCCAGGTACAAATTTCTGATTTTTAAACTAATTTTGCAATTTGAGAAAACGGTAATATGTTTTAAATTGAAACAGAGAGATATCTTCGGTAACAATTATTCAGTTTTATTTCATTACATTTTTTTGAATGTCTAGTAACAGAATTTCTTCCTATTTATCCAAAATCAATATATTTCATTTAGTATTTTGAATTTTATTTTAAACTCAGTGACCCGTCCTGGCTTCGCGCAGGTGGCAATGTGTCGACTACAATATATTTTCCTTTTAAAAATGTCTTACGCAAACTACCTAATCAAAAATAAGCAATAGTTATCTTATTCCTCTAATCTACTATAATCGGATTCACATCTGATGTTAAACCCATTTGGGGAATTGCTAAAATCGCTGAAGTACGTATTTAACTTTTTTTGTTGTTGTTGATTTGCTATCCTGAACGTCATGTACCTACCTAAAACTGCTGCTGAGATATGGCGAAATGACCTAAAACGTTCGACACCCCCATTTAATCCCCTTAGTGAGTGAGGTATTAAACTCGCTGAAATACGTGTTTAACTATTTTTAGAAGATTCGTTATCCTGAATTTCATGGTACTACCTAAAACTTCTGCTAAGATATGGCGACAGGACCTGAAACGTTCGATCCCCACGTTTAACCTCCTTAGGCGGTGAATTTCTGAAATCTCTGAAGTACGTGCTTAACTATTTTTATTGTTCATTTGTTATCCTGAATGTCGTGCTCCTACCTAAAAATGCTGCTGAGATATGGCGAATTGACCTAAAACGTTCGACACCCCCATTTAATCCCCTTAGTGAGTGAAGTTCTAAAATCGCTGAAATATGTGTTTAACTATTTTTTAGCAGATTCGTTATCCTGAATTTCATGGTACTACCTAAAACTGCTGCTGAGATAAGGTGACAGGACCTGAAACTTTCGACACCCATATTTAACAGGGGTGAATTTCTAAAATTGCTGAATTGCGTGTTTAATCACTTTTTAGTAGATTTGTCCTGAATTTCATGCTCCTACCTAAAAATGGTGCTGCTGAGATAGGACGAAATGACCTAAAACGTTCGACACTCCCGTTTAATTCCCTTAGTGAGTGAAGTTCTAAAATCGCTGAAATACGTGTTTAACTATTTTTTAGCAGATTCGTTACCTTGAATTTCATGCTACTAACTAAAACTGCTGCTGAGATATGGCGACAAGACCTGAAACGTTCGACCAACACACTTAACCTCCTTAGGGGGTGAATTTCTAAAATCGTTGAAATGAGTGTTTAACCACTTTTTAGCAGATTTGTTCTGAATTTCATGCTTCTACCTAAAACTGCTGCTGAGATATGGCGAAATGGCCGAAAACGTTCCACACCCCTATTTAACCTCCTTAGGGGGTGAATTTCTAAAATCGCTGAAATAAGTGTTTAACAATTTTTTAGTAGATTTATTATCCTGAATTTCATGCTCCTACCTAAAACTGCTGCAGAGATATGGTGAAATGACTAAAAACGTCCGATCCTCCCATTTAACCCCTTAGTGGGTGAAAATCTAAAATATCTGAAATACGTGTTTAATTATTTTTTTAGTATATTTGTTATCCTGAATTTCATGCTCCTACCTAAAACTGCTGCTGAGATATGGTGAAATGACCAAAAACGTCCGATCGTCCCATTTAACCCCTTAGTGGGTGAAAATCTAAAATATCTGAAATACGTGTTTAATTATTTTTTTAGTATATTTGTTATCCTGAATTTCATGCTCCTTCCTAAAACTGCTGCTGAGATATGGCGAAATGACCTCAAACGTTCGACTTCCCCATCTAACCCCCTTAAGGGGTGAATTTACAAAATTTCTAAAATAAGTGTTCAACCCTTTTTTAGTAGATTTTTTATCCTGAATTTCACGCTCTTATCTAAAACTTCTCCTGACAAATCGCGAAATGTCCTAAAACGTTCAATCCCTTCCTTTTAACCCTCTTAGGGGGTGAACTTCTAAAATCGCTAAAATAAGTGTTTAACCATTTTTCAGTAGATTTGTAATCCTGAATTTCATGATCCTAAATAAAACTGCTGCTGAGATATGGCGAAATCATCTAAAATGTTCGATCACCCCTTTAACCTCTTTCGGGGGGGGAGGGGGAGGGGGAGGAGAATTTTCAAATATCCTTTCTTATTGCTTGCCTAGGTCATAACAGCAATCTACTGTCCAAATTTCATGATCCTAACTTTAGTCATTTCAGCTGGGCGTTGATGAGTCCCTCAGTCAGCCGTTCTCTCTTTATATAATAGTATGGATATTCGTTATAAAAATTTGTTATTTTCAGATCATGACATAAACATAAAGCTAGTAAAAATTTTGTGGTTAAATTTAATTATTTGTTTTAAAAACGTAAGCATACGTTTTAATTTAGGATACAGAGATATCTTCTGTTACATTTATTTAGTTTTATATCAACAAGTTTTAATAATGCATAAAAGTGAAATTTATACCAATTCGTCTTATAATAATTTTATTCAATATTTTATCAATCTGTATTTCGTTTTAATAATTTATATTTAATATATATTTTAGACAATTTTAAAAATAGAAGATGATAAAATTTTAAAAAGTTAATTATTAAATGCATCAAATTAAATTGATACAAATAAAATAAATTGGTATGAATTTCATTTTATGCAATGGTATAAATTTCATTTTTTTGCATTAGTATAAATTTCATTGTAGACCAACCAATTACACCAATTAATCTTATAATAATGAATTTCGTACAATATTTTAGTATTCTCTCTTTTGTTTCAAGCATTTATTTTTAATTTACATTTCAAACAAATTTTAAAATAAAATCTTATAAAATTTCAAAGAACATTAATTATTAAAAGTAATATTCTGAATGTTCATTCTAATGTACATTACAATGATTAATTAAATTTATTGCTATAATCATATGTCAATCTCATTTATTATAATTCTTCAGCTAGCTATAGCTTATAATGCAAGATTTATTGACTTTACTTAGTGTAATTAATAATCTTTTACATAACAAAAGTAGTGCGGAATCGCAAAACATTGAATAGTAAAATGAGCGAAATCAGTCAATTTGATGGAATTGTCCTATTGTAACACCGAAAACGTTGTACATATTTTCGTCAATATTATTATTTTATGCAAGAGATGCATTATTCTGATATTTTTGTTGTTAATTCTACCAAAGCACGCCACAATTTTTCCGTTTTGAAAATGTGCAAATAAATTCTTTCGCCTTACATCTTTTACACTATACACCACGACGAACAGAATTAATAACAAGACATGAAACATTCAGAAATGGGTTATTCCATTTCACTGTCATTGTCATCACAGAAAACCAGTTACAAATTTCTGAGTTCTAAATTAATATTTTGTCTTATGATAATGAGAATGCGTTTTAATTAGGGAATGAAGTGGCGACAGTTAATTAGTTTTTTTTTATCAACTTGTTTTTACTAATGCATAAAAATGAAATTTATACCAATTTGTCTTATAATAAGGAAATTCATTGAATATTTTGGTATTGATTGTTTTGTTTTATGCATATATATTTCAGTATATTTTAGAAAAATCCAACATTACGTAAATGTACTCAATTAGAAAATTAGAAATATTCAGAAATCGGGTATTGCGTTTGATTATGATCGTCGCTAAAGGTATAAAGCATCTGCAGGTTTTTGAATTTAAAGCTAATTCTGTAACCACAAAAATTAAAATGACTTTTAATTTAGGATAATTGACGGTTAATTAGTTTGATATCACTTTTTTATTGATGCATGAAAATAAAATTTATACCTATTTGTATTATAATAATGAATGTTATTCAATATTTTAGTGTTGAGTATTTTTTTTAAGCATTTATTTTTAAATATATTTCAGATAAATTTTAAAATAGAAGCTTTTATTAAAGAAATTTATTAAAATTCTCAAATACAATTAATTATTAAAATTAATACTTTTCAATGAAATATGTATTAATGCTTTTATTTTACTGCAATAATCAGATGAGAATAGAATAGTCATCCATTAAATATTATTTAATGGATGATGCATGAATTATTAATAATATTATTTTAGGAAAAGGTGCATTATTAAAGGTGAGTTTTTTGCTGATTAATCTACTAAAGGGCAACACGAATTTTCCGGATTGTATATGTAATCCGTTTTGAGTATGTAAACTTTATATCATAAAAATTGCACATTCTCACTCTTTCATCGTGTGATAAAAAGAATTAAGAAACTCTGTTACAATCTTTCCATACCAGTTCCCGATTTCATTCAATTTCCAGCCGATACGTGACATGAATGTACTCCATTAGAAGACATGAAATATTCAGAAATGGGTTTATTTCATTTTACTGTCAATGTTACTATCGCAGAAAGTTAGTTACAAGCTTCGACATTTAAAATCATTCTGTAAATTAGGAAAATGACAGTGCATTTTAAAATGGAACAGTGAAATGTGCGAGAGTCTTTAGTTTTGTAGATTATAATATGATTTTTGACGCTGCATTGTAATAAACCGCTATTAATACTTATAAAATAGTTTTATTTAGTATTTTGGATTAAATGTTTATTTTTGAAGTTTGGTGTACTCTTTATTCCGATTAATCTGAAGTGCATACTAGTTCAAATTAGAGTTTAAAACTTGCTCACAAGAATTAGAAAGGATGTGTCTATGAGGAGAAGTTAAAAATTAAGATTCCACCCTTTTATACAAGAAATTGATTTAATCAATCGTATATCAAGTATCAATACGTCATTTGGTGAAGTATGAGTGAGATACTGCGAATGGGGATAGCAGAAATCTCGGATGAGCAGCCTAGTCTGTGGCAGGTATGAGGGGCAGACTTTTTGCAATCAAAAAGAAAGAAGGAAGAGGGAATTGTATAGTAGTAGGAATTGACCTAATTTATGAAGCAGGCTGGAATTCATAAAAAGGGTCGTGGAAGTGTATAAGTCCAGGTGTCATTGACACCCTCGGTTGGCAGCGACTTACCCATTCGTCCTACAGCCTCTATTTGGCGTCACAAGACTCTTTCCGAGATCTTTCCCACATTGAAGAAGGTTCTCGGAGGAAGGCACTTGGCAATCATGAAAAAGTTAAAACAGTCGAATAGTCTGTGGCAGATATGAGGAGCAGACTTTTTGCAATCAAGAAGAAAGAAAGAAGTGAGAACTGTGGAGTAGTATGAATGGACCTAATTGATGAAGCAGGCTGAAATACATAAAAAGGGTCGTGGAAGTGTATAAGTCCAGGTGTCATTGCCACCCTTGTTTGGCAGCGTCTTACCCATTCGTCCTACAGCCTCAATTTGACGCCATAAAACTTCCATTTCTTTCCGACATTGAAGAAGTTTCTCGGAGGAAAGGACATTGGCATTAATGAATAAATGAAAACATTCGCGGAATAGTTCTTCCGATACACACCACGAATTTCATCAGTGGATTTTCTAAACTCTGGTAAGCGTGATGGCAATTACAGAAATTAATGTCCTTGGCGATTATGTAGGACAATAAAGTATACCTACTTCTTTATCCCCACAGTCTATTATTCGTCTTGAATAAAAATACTGTAGATGGACGCGTAAGGAAAATTATTTTTGGACTACATTTTGTCGGTTTTAGAAAAATTACGCATCAGGCATAGATTATGAAATACTTTCAGGCAGTAGCGGCATATTGTTAAGAAATTTCATTATTACATACAAGGAAATAAAATATCTAAAGAATATAAAAATCACACAATGCAGTAAAAATCCATTTTCACCAATGCTGCCCATAGCTTCTAATGTATGCAAAAGGTTTTCTCTTAGTTCTGTATATGACCTCTAGAATTTATACACACTATGTAATACACTAAAAATAGTTCAGTTTAAATATTAATACAGCAAGCTTCTTACAATTATAGCTCAGTTTTGTAACCGAATTATTTTATGTGTGTCTGTAAATGAACGATAAATTCTACTCTGTCCAATATCGAAAAAAATGTTGCAGTGCACCTCAGCGGTCCAAATTATTAAACGTCACTAACTCTATACTCTATAGAAAGCACGTTGAAGTCCACCTTAGTGATGCATATCAATTTCATTATGATCGAAGTATTATATCATCATTAAAATTCCCCACAAGCGATGAAATAAGTCTATAATATACAATTAGTGTGAATAACCTGTGAGCTCAATGCCATCGGTTTAACTGGGCACTTTTCTTTTTATTTCTTTTCTTTTTTTTGAACTTTGAATATGGACTGTTAAGTAGCCAATGTGGCTGATGCTAATTAGACAATGGGCAATTTTTATTTCAATGAGAATTCATGATGAAAAAACACGCATTAACTTTTCTATAAAGGTAAAAGTTTAGATTATTTTACCATTAATATGAATATTTTATTTTTTAATCAAGTTGTCCTTTGCATTATATGAACACACCTGTTCCTATCCACATGCATACATATATCATGCAAGTTTTTACGAAAAGTAATTGTGTTCTACGAAAGAGGAGTGGTTGATTAGTTTGAAATGAAACAGCCTCGTAAAAGTTATTGCACCAGGCCTTAATTTCAGTAAGAACGGTTCTAACCGAGAGAAAAAAAAGTATAAAGTATTTGTTCGGAGCATTAGACCTACTTGTCTCTGCCATAATCAGTTCTTAAAATATATTCAAGATACTTAGTAATAGAAAATGTATTTTTAAAGAAATATTAACACAGCATCTTATCATTTCATATATATAATCATACAACAAGAGATAATGCATCATATATTTTTTAATTTAATCATAGTACAATGTGCATTCATTATTGGGTTTCTCTAATATAATTGGTAATCTATTACTTTCTAAAGTAATGAGGCGTCACAAAGAATTGAATGAAAATTTAAGGAATTATTCTCGTCGGAAATTCTTTTGTCATTATTTCCTTTCCAATATTATTATTATTAATGTAAAAATACAACACGATTTTCTGCTTTCAGAATATTATAGCACGTATGGATAAATTGAAGAACATTGTAAACGCTTTACGCATTTTCATTTCTCCAGAAATCCTTCATCTTTCACAGAGGACAACATGACAGACTGAATTAAGAACACGAAATTTTATTAAAACATATCCGCACGAATTTAGGATTTTATTCATTTTCCGACAGATACGTGACGTGAATGCTCTAAATTCGAAAATTGAATTATTCAGAATTGGATTATTTCGTTTCTATGTCAATGTCACTCATCGCAGAAAGCATAGTTACAAGTTTTTGAGTTTAAAGCTAATCCTGTGTATTAGGAAAATGAGAATGCGTTTTAATTTAGGATAGAGATATGTCTTCTGTGAGAGTTAATTAGTTTTATACCAGCCTGCTTTTAGTAATGCATAAAAATTGAATTTATAAAAATTTGGATTTTAATAATGAATTTTATTCAGTGCTAGCAAACCCGCCCGTCATCGCCCTGACTCACTAAAAACGGCTGTCTATCCGTATGCATTCTTTCTTTTTCTTTTTTCCTCTACTTTTTTCTATCTTTACAAGACGAAAGTATTGGATTGATTAAAAATTTCGACTTCCGATTTTCGACGGTTTTAAACGTTTTAGAAGGTCAAAATACGATCTGACTATTTTTAAAAAATGTCTGTCTGTGAGTCTGTCTCTCTGTCTGTTTTTGACAAATTTTTGTGGACGCTCTTTCTCAAGAACTAATGTAAGTAATTTAATAAAACTTTAGATTCAGTTAGACGTTGGCATAGATAGACATTGATTAGGTTTTGGTATAAATCGTCCAACAGCTGTCACTGTTATGTTGCATTTTGCATGATTTTCACGATAGCTATAACTCAAGAACTAATGCGAAATTTTTTAGCAAACTTGTACATAAATAGACGCTGATTAGGTTTTGGTGCAAAACACCCAATAGGTGGCTCAGTTATGCTGCATTTTTCCCGATTTTCGCCATACCTATACATCAAAAACTAATGCACGGAATTTCACCAACCTTCATATTCTCCCCATTCTTCATATTCTTCATATTCTGCATCTCCTTGACAAATATAGATGCTTATTAGGTTTAGCTGTATACCTCAAAACAGGTGTCGTTGCTATGCTTTGTTTTTTGCGGTTTCTGTGATAGCTATATCTGAAAAAGGTATAGATTGTCGTTTAATTTTTATTGAAGACGATTTGATTTATATAGAAGAAAGCTTTGTGATGGACACAATATACTAGTTTATTGTATTTTAAAAATGCAGAAAAAATGGAAAATATGAAAATGACCCCAGAAAAATATTTTATTTGAAATTGTAAATATTCATATTTTCTTAATTAAAAACTATCTTTGGGAGTAAAAAAACCCCCTTTTATAAGTGGGCATTATTTTGTTTTTACATTCTTCTTTCTGTACAAACAGAAAATATTGGTTTCGTGAAAAAATTTGACTTTCAGTTTTTGACGGATTTGTGCGTTTTATAAGGTCCAACAGGATTTGATTGTTTTTAGAAAATGTCTACCCTTGACTCTGTGTATGTCTGTCTGTATGACACAAATTTTGTGGGCGCTCTAACTCGCAAAATACTGCGTGGAATAGAAAGATATTTCATATGAAGTTATATTCTTATGTGAACTTTTTGGGCAAAATCTCTCAATAGGGCCGAAAATCGATGAAATGTTTTATTAATGTGATGCTTATTTATTCATCGTATGTGCGCAGAATTCACCAAAATTTAGAATCCTTAGACCTCTTTAGAATCCTCATTATAGGAATAGATTGTCATTCATTTTTGTTTGCAGATATCTAATAGAGGGTTGCCGAAATTCAATGATGTGGTCTTAAAATTCGATGAGTTATATCTCTAGTTTAGATGCACACAATTCAACGAAATTTCACGCTTAACATCCTGAATATATAGGAATACATTGTCATTCAGTTTTGTTTGCAGATATCCAATAGAAAGTTTCCGAAATGCAATGATGTGGTCTTAAAATGCGATGAATTACATCTCCAGTTTAAATGCACACAACTCAACGAAACATCACGCTTAACATCTTGAATATAGGAATGCATTGTCATTCAGCTTTGTTTATAGATATCCAATAGAAAGTTGCCAAAATGCAATGATGTGATCTTAAAATGCGATGAATTATATCTCCAGTTTAGATGCACACAATTCAACGGAACTTCAAGCTTAACATCCTGAATATAGGAATGCATTGTCATTCAGTTTTGTTTGTAGATATCAATTAGAAAGTTGCCAAAATGCAATGATGTGATTTTAAAATGCGATGAATTATATCTTCAGTTTAGATGCACACAACTGAACGAAACTTCACGCTTAGCATCCTGAATATAGGAATGCGTTGTCATTCAGTTTTGTTTGCGGATATCCAATAGAAAGTTGCCGAAATGCAATGTGTTCTTAAAATTCGTTGAATTATATCTCCAGTTTAGATGCACACAATTCAACGAAACTTCACGCTTAGCATTCTGAATATAGGATTGCATTGTCATTCAGTTTTGTTTGCAGATATCTAATAGAAAGTTGCCGAAATGCAATGTGTTCTTAAAATTCGTTGAATTATATCTCCAGTTTAGATGCACACAATTCAACGAAACTTCACGCTTAGCATCCTGAATATAGGAATGCGTTGTCATTCAGTTTTGTTTGCGGATATCCAATAGAAAGTTGCCGAAATGCAATGTGTTCTTAAAATGCGTTGAATTATATCTCCAGTTTAGATGCACACAATTCAACGAAACTTCAAGCTTAACATCCTGAATATAGGAATGCATTGTCATTCAGTTTTGTTTGTAGATATCCAATAGAAAGTTGCCAAAATGCAATGATGTGATCTTAAAATGCGATGAATTATATCTCCAGTTTAGATGCACACAATTGAACGAAACTTCACGCTTAGCATCCTGAATATAGGAATGCATTGTCATTCAGTTTTGTTTGCAGATATCTAATAGAAAGTTGCCGAAATGCAATGTGTTCTTAAAATTCGTTGAATTATATCTCCAGTTTAGATGCACACAATTCAACGAAACTTCACGCTTAGCATTCTGAATATAGGATTGCATTGTCATTCAGTTTTGTTTGCAGATATCTAATAGAAAGTGTCCGAAATGCAATGTGTTCTTAAAATGCGATGAATTATATCTCCAGTTTAGATGCACACAATTCAACGAAACTTCACGGTTAACATCTGAATATGGGAATGCATTGTCATTCAGTTTTGTTTGCAGATATCCAATAGAAAGTTGCCGAAATGCAATGATGTGTTCTTAAAATGCGATGAATCATATCTCCAGTTTAGATGCACACAATTGAACGAAACTTCACGCTTAGCATCCTGAATATAGGAATACATTGTCATTCAGTTTTGTTTGCAGATAACTAATAGAAAGTTGCCGAAATGCAATGTGTTCTTAAAATGCGATGAATTATATCTCCAGTTTAGATGCACACAATTCAACGAAACTTCACGCTTAGTATTCTGAATATGGGAATGCATAGTCATTCAGTTTTGTTTGCAGATATCCAATAGAAAGTTGCCGAAATGCAATGATGTGTTCTTAAAATGCGATGAATTATATCTCCAGTTTAGATGCACACAATTCAACGAAACTTCACGCTTAGCATCCTGAATATAGGAATGCATTGTCATTCAGTTTTGTTTGCAGATAACTAATAGAAAGTTGCCGAAATGCAATGTGTTCTTAAAATGCGATGAATTATATCTCCAGTTTAGATGCACACAATTCAACGAAACTTCACGCTTAGTATTCTGAATATGGGAATGCATAGTCATTCAGTTTTGTTTGCAGATATCCAATAGAAAGTTGCCGAAATGCAATGATGTGTTCTTAAAATGCGATGAATTATATCTCCAGTTTAGATGTACACAATTCAACGAAACTTCACGCTTAGCATCCTGAATATAAGAATGCATTGTCATTCAATTTTGTTTGCAGATATTTAATAGAAAGTTTTCGAAATACAACAATGTGGTCGAAAAATGCGAAGAATTATATATCCAGTTTAGATGCGCACAAATCAACGAAACTTCACGCCTAGCATTCTGAATCTGGGAATACATTGTCATTCAATTTTGTTTTCAGGTATCTAAGAGACGGTACCGAAATTCAATGATTTGGTTGAAAATTGCGATGTTATATCAATAGTTTAAATGTATACAAATCAACGAAACTTTATCTTTAGATTCCCCATCATGGGAGTAGATTGTTGTTTAATTTTGGTTGCAGACGTCTAAGAGGGGGTGCCGAAATTCAAAGATTTGATCCAAAAATGCGATGCTTATATCTCCAATTTAAATGCACACAAATCAACAAAAGTATTTACATAGAAATGGACACAATTATTGGCATTTTATAAATCTTATGCGTTTCTATATTAAAAACACTCTATTTGCTAAATTGATGTAATTTTCATTACTATTTAAATAATTTTATTGATTTGATTTACATAGACGAAACTTTTGTGATGTCCACAACATAGTTTGGCAATTTCATCCGGGCCACGCGTATGTCAATTTCAAAGCGCGAAAACTACCTCCAGAAATTTTGTTTGTTTGAAATAGTAAATATGATATTTTTAGAAATGAAAAGTACCATCAGTACCAGAAAAGTACTGTGAACACATAAGTTTTTGTCTTTAAAATTTCATAGGGATTCTGGCGATCACGCTTTTAAAATTCTGAAAAAACAGAACGTTTACTATCACTTTCACTTGAAAAAATACGTTTACACCAGGCAAAAGGCTGGCGAACCTTGGAAGCTCATTCCTTTGCGTTTGATGAGTTTTTAATTAATATCTCGGATAATTATAAAAAAATGAAAACATGAAGTGCATTTGAGCCATTCTTTGTAAATCCATATCTAAATTGCAGTATATTATATGCGACGGCTTTCCTTAGCCATTGCCAACAAACAAACAAACACACACACACACAAAGAAGCAAACCATTTCTTTTCTTAATATAGATTTTAGTGTGGAGTACTTTGTTTTAAGCATTTGTATTTAAAAATATTTCCGTTAAATCTTAAGTTAGAAACTGATAAAACTTTAAAACAACATTAATATTAAAAGTATTGCTATAAATTTTCAATGTGACATATATTAGAGTATTTATTTATGTTAGTGTTATTTTCTCGGTAGTCAGTAATTTTGCGCTTTCTAAAGCAATATAAATTATAAATTCAACTTTCGGAACAAAAGATAGGTAAGATATTTGCTTACCTCTATTTTCCAGCAATCGTCCTCACTATACCGCTAGGCCATGATCACCAGAATTTGTATTAATCCATTTTGCTTAGCACACACTCACTATATAATCCTTGGTATGTAGGATATCCATGTAACTGATTAAGTAATGTTAAAATATTATTAATTAATAAAACATATTCATAATACTGTTAAATTATTTAATTTACATAGCTTACATTTAATAGTTACATAAAATTTAGTTTTAAACATTATTTCAATTTAAGTTTAAGGGAAAACGACATAATGTCCGTTTCCATCGCGAATTAAAAGGAATCTCTCAAAGTTCTATAAAGCAGAGATGCAACAGTCTTAGTCCTTATATAGTGACATCATTTTTAAGTTTTTTTCATTGGATGGTAATGACGTAAAGTCAATTTACGTCACTAATACGTATTTTAGTCTTTCACTTCCTTGTTCAGAGCACGTGCTGTAAAAACCTCTTCATCTTGCATTAGGCACTTTCATTTCCTGTTTGAAATTCTAGATAATTACTTTTTATCGGGATGAGTTTTTAAATGATGTAAATAAACTGTCATAGAAATTAATTCCGGATATTAATCTTTTGATATATTACCAACAATCTCCTCCTTAATCTCTGGAATTTGATTTCTTAAGTTTAAGTTATTTCTGTGAATTTCAAAGATAGGTTTGGGAGTGGGCTTGGTTAGGATGTCCGCTATCATGTTCTTTGATTCACAGTAATTTACATTAATTGTACCATTGTCCTTTAGGTGTTTAATGGAATGATACCTTATATCAATGTGTTTCGTGCGACGGGTGTATTTTTCTGATTCGATCATTTTTATGCAGGACTGGTTGTCCTCATGCATAGTTATGGGTAATGTCTGTTCTAAGTTAAATTCTTCTAAGAGTCTAATTAACCATAAAATTTCTTGTGATGCATTTGCTGCTGAAATATACTCGGCTTCAGCACTTGACATGGCTATGCATGATTGCTTTTTGCTGATCCATAAAATTGGGTTTTTCCCTAATAAAAATAGGTTTCCGCTGGTGGACTTTCTAGTTTGTACGTCTCCAGCCCAGTCTGAGTCACAGTACACTTCAAGTATTGGTTGCTTTGTTGTATTTATTTCTAATTTAAAGTTTTTAGTGTGATTTAAATAGGAAATCACTCCTTTAGTTGCTTTCCAATCCTTCTGTGAAGGGTTTTCGTTTTTTCTACTTAGGATGTTAATCGCAGCTGAAATATCTGGTCTTGTGACAGTTGAGATATATAAAAGTGCGCCAATTGCCTTTCTATAATCGATGTTGTTTGGCAATGGTATTTCTTCGTTATCAAAATTTAAATAGCCTGTTTCCATGGGCGTTTTGTATGGTTTCGCATCTTCTAATTTAAATTTTCTAACTAATTCTTCAATTTTACCTTTTTGATTCAGTTTATATCCTTCGTTTGTTTTTTCAATTTTAATCCCTAGGTAGTAGTTTAATTAACCTAAATCCTTTAGTTCATATTCAATCTTAAGTTTTTGTATAATTTCTTTAATTTCATTTTCTTTTGCTGATATTAATAAATCGTCTACATAGACGATAATATATGCTTTACTGTTTTTAGTATTACGTATGAATAAACACGTGTCTGATGTTGATGGTTTGAAATTTAACTTTTCTAATGATTCTGAAATTTTTATGTGCCAGGCTCTAGCTGCCTGTTTTAAGCCGTATATAGCCTTATTTAATTTGCACACTTTGTTTTCATGATTAGGTTTGACATAGCCTTCCGGCTGAGTGATGTATATATCCTCATCTAAATTTCCATACAAAAATGCTGTTTTTACATCGACATGATTTACGTCTAGTTTATGATAGGCGGCGGCTGCTAAAAAAGTTCTAATTGTAGTATGTGAAACCACTGGAGCAAAAGTTTCATAGTAATCAATACCAAAATTTTGCGAATAGCCTTTCGCCACTAAACGCGCTTTATATTTTTGTATTTTTCCTTTATCGTCTAATTTTGTTTTGAAGAGCCATTTCGAACCTATTATTTTTGTATTTGGCGGGGGGTCAACTAATGTCCAAGTTTTATTTTTGTTGTGAGATTCTATCTCCTCCTGTGTCGCTTTGATCCAGTTTTCTTTTTCTACTGGGTTTTCCATGTTTATTATTTCCTGCCAATTTTTCGGTTCATTAATATTTTCATCGTTAACCATATAAATTAGTCTATCTGGGGGAACCCCTTTATTTACTCTATCTGATCTTCTTGGTTCGGTTTGGTTTAGTTCAGATTCATTCTGATTATCATTTTCATTTGAAATTTCGATTTTTATCAGATTTGGGTTTTCCGATTTTTCGTTTTCGGCATTAGTGTTTTCATCTAAATTTAGTTCTAGCCGTTTTTCTTTATTTGAATTTATCGGATAGTTTTCTAAGAACTTCACCGTTCTGGCTATAGTGATACCTTTGCCGCTCGTATAGATACGATATCCTTTGGAATAATTATCGTATCCCACGAAGATCCCTTCTACTGCTTTATTATCTAATTTCTGTCTTTTTTGCTTGTTAATATATGCATAAGCTTTGCAGCCAAAGACTCTTAAATATTTTAGATTTGGTCTTCTGTTTGTCCATAATTCATATGGAGTTTTTTCGTTGGCTTTAGTCGGCAGTCGATTTTGTAGGTGATTTGCGGTGCATATCGCCTCTCCCCAGAAATGTAATGGTAAATTAGAGTCACTTAACAATGTTCTTGTCATTTCAATTAATGATCTATTCTTTCGTTCAGCAATACCATTCTGGCTGGGAGAATATGGTACTGTTAGCTGTCGCTTAATTCCATTTTCTTTTAGAAAATTATCAATATTAGAATTTTTAAATTCTTTGCCATTATCAGTTCTGAGTTCTGTAGGCTTTTTGCCAAACTTATTGTTGACCAGTGCAACATATTCCTTTAATTTTTCAAATACCTCACTTTTATTTTGTAGTAGATAAATTATAGTAAATCTAGAGTAATCGTCTATGAAGGTTAAAAAATAATTTTTTCCCCCTATTGTTGGAGTTTGAATAGGACCACAAACGTCTGAGTGCACTAATTGCAGAATTTTATTTGCTCTCAATTCCGTTTTCTTTGGGTAAGGTGCGTCAGTTAATTTTGCTTTAATGCAAGGCTCACATTCGGTGCTATGGGAACAATTATTTATGTTTATTCCGCATGCTAATTCCTTCGTCATTAATTCTTTAATCGACGCGACATTTTTATGTCCTAATCTTCTATGCCACAGTTCTATGCAATTTTTATTTTTGCAATTAGTTATCATGTTTACAAAATTTTCATCTGTGTTTATGTTTGTTTGCTGAATTTCATACAGATTATTTTTTCTTATCCCTTCTAAGCGTATTGATCCTTCATATTCTAGAAAGCATTGATTATTTTCAAATGTAATTTTGCATCCGTTTTTCGTAGCTTTAGCTACCGAAAATAAATTTGTTTCAATTTCCGGTACTAGTAGAACATCTTTTAATGTTATCTCATGTGTTCTACCGTCGGATGTTATTGTGGTAATATTTACATTACCTGAACCATAGGATTTTAATTTATTGCCGTTGGCAATTACGACGTTGGTATGTTCTTTATTTGTAAATTCATAAAATAAATTTTCATTATTTGAAATATGGGAGGATGAGCCAGAATCGATAATCCATGCGTTATTTTTCGATTTGTTCGTTAAAAATGCGCAATTTTTCTTTTCTTCGGTTCCGAAATAAGCTGTGCTTTTTTCTTTCGGTTTATTTGAGTCCGCGCTTCTTAAATTATTTTCGTCTTTTTGAAAGACTAGCGAAGAAGAGAAATGTTTTTTGTTGTTTTGTTTAAAATTATTTGTTTTATGTTTGTTATGCCAGCAATTAACTGTGTTGTGATTTTTTAGTCTACAAATCGTGCAGTATTTTTCTTCTTTTTTAAAACCTGTGGTTTTAAATTTTATTTCAGCTCTAAAGGCTTTGTTCGAATTATCACTGTTATTAGAATGCTCGTTTCTTTTATTAAATTCGTCTGTTAATTTACTCTTTATAAATTCTGGAGTTAATTCGTCTTCCTGTCTGGCTTCTAATGCGGTTATGAGGGTGTCGTATGAAGGAGGTAAAGAGCAGAGCAATAATGCTGAAATATGATTTGCTTTAATTTCTTCGCCTATGGCTGATAACTTATCAATAATTTCTAATATCTTTGTTATATGAGTTATCATGTTGCCTCCTTCTGATAATTTCGTTCCGTAAAGTCTCCTGAGGAGAAAGAGTTTGCTAGAGTGATTTGATCTCTCATGGATGTTTTTAAGCGTGTTCCATGTGTCCCGTGCATTCTGTAAATGCTTAATATGGATGATTTGATTATCCTCAATACTTAAATTAATCAAGGCTCTTGCCTTTCTATCTTTCTTCGACCATTCCGGGGTTATTGGAGTAGGTGGGTCGTCTGTGACAACTTCAAAGAGCTCTTCTCTTATCAAGAGCATCTCCACCTTGAATTTCCAGTTTGCATAGTTACAGGAATTTAATTTTTCAATTATACTTCCTTCTTTGAAGGTTGCCATTTTTCTAATTTAGAATATATCTAAAATTAATTAATTTCTTTTAAGTATTCGAGGATTCTAGGACACTATTTTTATTTTTATTTTTTATATACTTTAGAATTTTTCACGTCTCAGAATCTTTGTTAGTGTTATTTTCTCGGTAGTCAGTAATTTTGTGCTTTCTAAAGCAATATAAATTATAAATTCAACTTTCGGAACAAAAGATAGGTAAGATATTTGCTTACCTCTATTTTCCAGCAATCGTCCTCACTATACCGCTAGGCCATGATCACCAGAATTTGTATTAATCCATTTTGCTTAGCACACACTCACTATATAATCCTTGGTATGTAGGATATCCATGTAACTGATTAAGTAATGTTAAAATATTATTAATTAATAAAACATATTCATAATACTGTTAAATTATTTAATTTACATAGCTTACATTTAATAGTTACATAAAATTTAGTTTTAAACATTATTTCAATTTAAGTTTAAGGGAAAACGACATAATGTCCGTTTCCATCGCGAATTAAAAGGAATCTCTCAAAGTTCTATAAAGCAGAGATGCAACAGTCTTAGTCCTTATATAGTGACATCATTTTTAAGTTTTTTTCATTGGATGGTAATGACGTAAAGTCAATTTACGTCACTAATACGTATTTTAGTCTTTCACTTCCTTGTTCAGAGCACGTGCTGTAAAAACCTCTTCATCTTGCATTAGGCACTTTCATTTCCTGTTTGAAATTCTAGATAATTACTTTTTATCGGGATGAGTTTTTAAATGATGTAAATAAACTGTCATAGAAATTAATTCCGGATATTAATCTTTTGATATATTACCAACAATCTCCTCCTTAATCTCTGGAATTTGATTTCTTAAGTTTAAGTTATTTCTGTGAATTTCAAAGATAGGTTTGGGAGTGGGCTTGGTTAGGATGTCCGCTATCATGTTCTTTGATTCACAGTAATTTACATTAATTGTACCATTGTCCTTTAGGTGTTTAATGGAATGATACCTTATATCAATGTGTTTCGTGCGACGGGTGTATTTTTCTGATTCGATCATTTTTATGCAGGACTGGTTGTCCTCATGCATAGTTATGGGTAATGTCTGTTCTAAGTTAAATTCTTCTAAGAGTCTAATTAACCATAAAATTTCTTGTGATGCATTTGCTGCTGAAATATACTCGGCTTCAGCACTTGACATGGCTATGCATGATTGCTTTTTGCTGATCCATAAAATTGGGTTTTTCCCTAATAAAAATAGGTTTCCGCTGGTGGACTTTCTAGTTTGTACGTCTCCAGCCCAGTCTGAGTCACAGTACACTTCAAGTATTGGTTGCTTTGTTGTATTTATTTCTAATTTAAAGTTTTTAGTGTGATTTAAATAGGAAATCACTCCTTTAGTTGCTTTCCAATCCTTCTGTGAAGGGTTTTCGTTTTTTCTACTTAGGATGTTAATCGCAGCTGAAATATCTGGTCTTGTGACAGTTGAGATATATAAAAGTGCGCCAATTGCCTTTCTATAATCGATGTTGTTTGGCAATGGTATTTCTTCGTTATCAAAATTTAAATAGCCTGTTTCCATGGGCGTTTTGTATGGTTTCGCATCTTCTAATTTAAATTTTCTAACTAATTCTTCAATTTTACCTTTTTGATTCAGTTTATATCCTTCGTTTGTGTTTTCAATTTTAATCCCTAGGTAGTAGTTTAATTGACCTAAATCCTTTAGTTCATATTCAATCTTAAGTTTTTGTATAATTTCTTTAATTTCATTTTCTTTTGCTGATATTAATAAATCGTCTACATAGACGATAATATATGCTTTACTGTTTTTAGTATTACGTATGAATAAACACGTGTCTGATGTTGATGGTTTGAAATTTAACTTTTCTAATGATTCTGAAATTTTTATGTGCCAGGCTCTAGCTGCCTGTTTTAAGCCGTATATAGCCTTATTTAATTTGCACACTTTGTTTTCATGATTAGGTTTGACATAGCCTTCCGGCTGAGTGATGTATATATCCTCATCTAAATTTCCATACAAAAATGCTGTTTTTACATCGACATGATTTACGTCTAGTTTATGATAGGCGGCGGCTGCTAAAAAAGTTCTAATTGTAGTATGTGAAACCACTGGAGCAAAAGTTTCATAGTAATCAATACCAAAATTTTGCGAATAGCCTTTCGCCACTAAACGCGCTTTATATTTTTGTATTTTTCCTTTATCGTCTAATTTTGTTTTGAAGAGCCATTTCGAACCTATTATTTTTGTATTTGGCGGGGGGTCAACTAATGTCCAAGTTTTATTTTTGTTGTGAGATTCTATCTCCTCCTGTGTCGCTTTGATTCAGTTTTCTTTTTCTACTGGGTTTTCCATGTTTATTATTTCCTGCCAATTTTTCGGTTCATTAATATTTTCATCGTTAACCATATAAATTAGTCTATCTGGGGGAACCCCTTTATTTACTCTATCTGATCTTCTTGGTTCGGTTTGGTTTAGTTCAGATTCATTCTGATTATCATTTTCATTTGAAATTTCGATTTTTATCAGATTTGGGTTTTCCGATTTTTCGTTTTCGGCATTAGTGTTTTCATCTAAATTTAGTTCTAGCCGTTTTTCTTTATTTGAATTTATCGGATAGTTTTCTAAGAACTTCACCGTTCTGGCTATAGTGATACCTTTGCCGCTCGTATAGATACGATATCCTTTGGAATAATTATCGTATCCCACGAAGATCCCTTCTACTGCTTTATTATCTAATTTCTGTCTTTTTTGCTTGTTAATATATGCATAAGCTTTGCAGCCAAAGACTCTTAAATATTTTAGATTTGGTCTTCTGTTTGTCCATAATTCATATGGAGTTTTTTCGTTGGCTTTAGTCGGCAGTCGATTTTGTAGGTGATTTGCGGTGCATATCGCCTCTCCCCAGAAATGTAATGGTAAATTAGAGTCACTTAACAATGTTCTTGTCATTTCAATTAATGATCTATTCTTTCGTTCAGCAATACCATTCTGGCTGGGAGAATATGGTACTGTTAGCTGTCGCTTAATTCCATTTTCTTTTAGAAAATTATCAATATTAGAATTTTTAAATTCTTTGCCATTATCAGTTCTGAGTTCTGTAGGCTTTTTGCCAAACTTATTGTTGACCAGTGCAACATATTCCTTTAATTTTTCAAATACCTCACTTTTATTTTGTAGTAGATAAATTATAGTAAATCTAGAGTAATCGTCTATGAAGGTTAAAAAATAATTTTTTCCCCCTATTGTTGGAGTTTGAATAGGACCACAAACGTCTGAGTGCACTAATTGCAGAATTTTATTTGCTCTCAATTCCGTTTTCTTTGGGTAAGGTGCGTCAGTTAATTTTGCTTTAATGCAAGGCTCACATTCGGTGCTATGGGAACAATTATTTATGTTTATTCCGCATGCTAATTCCTTCGTCATTAATTCTTTAATCGACGCGACATTTTTATGTCCTAATCTTCTATGCCACAGTTCTATGCAATTTTTATTTTTGCAATTAGTTATCATGTTTACAAAATTTTCATCTGTGTTTATGTTTGTTTGCTGAATTTCATACAGATTATTTTTTCTTATCCCTTCTAAGCGTATTGATCCTTCATATTCTAGAAAGCATTGATTATTTTCAAATGTAATTTTGCATCCGTTTTTCGTAGCTTTAGCTACCGAAAATAAATTTGTTTCAATTTCCGGTACTAGTAGAACATCTTTTAATGTTATTTCATGTGTTCTACCGTCGGATGTTATTGTGGTAATATTTACATTACCTGAACCATAGGATTTTAATTTATTGCCGTTGGCAATTACGACGTTGGTATGTTCTTTATTTGTAAATTCATAAAATAAATTTTCATTATTTGAAATATGGGAGGATGAGCCAGAATCGATAATCCATGCGTTATTTTTCGATTTGTTCGTTAAAAATGCGCAATTTTTCTTTTCTTCGGTTCCGAAATAAGCTGTGCTTTTTTCTTTCGGTTTATTTGAGTCCGCGCTTCTTAAATTATTTTCGTCTTTTTGAAAGACTAGCGAAGAAGAGAAATGTTTTTTGTTGTTTTGTTTAAAATTATTTGTTTTATGTTTGTTATGCCAGCAATTAACTGTGTTGTGATTTTTTAGTCTACAAATCGTGCAGTATTTTTCTTCTTTTTTAAAACCTGTGGTTTTAAATTTTATTTCAGCTCTAAAGGCTTTGTTCGAATTATCACTGTTATTAGAATGCTCGTTTCTTTTATTAAATTCGTCTGTTAATTTACTCTTTATAAATTCTGGAGTTAATTCGTCTTCCTGTCTGGCTTCTAATGCGGTTATGAGGGTGTCGTATGAAGGAGGTAAAGAGCAGAGCAATAATGCTGAAATATGATTTGCTTTAATTTCTTCGCCTATGGCTGATAACTTATCAATAATTTCTAATATCTTTGTTATATGAGTTATCATGTTGCCTCCTTCTGATAATTTCGTTCCGTAAAGTCTCCTGAGGAGAAAGAGTTTGCTAGAGAGATTTGATCTCTCATGGATGTTTTTAAGCGTGTTCCATGTGTCCCGTGCATTCTGTAAATGCTTAATATGGATGATTTGATTATCCTCAATACTTAAATTAATCAAGGCTCTTGCCTTTCTATCTTTCTTCGACCATTCCGGGGTTATTGGAGTAGGTGGGTCGTCTGTGACAACTTCAAAGAGCTCTTCTCTTATCAAGAGCATCTCCACCTTGAATTTCCAGTTTGCATAGTTACAGGAATTTAATTTTTCAATTATACTTCCTTCTTTGAAGGTTGCCATTTTTCTAATTTAGAATATATCTAAAATTAATTAATTTCTTTTAAGTATTCGAGGATTCTAGGACACTATTTTTATTTTTATTTTTTATATACTTTAGAATTTTTCACGTCTCAGAATCTTTGTTAGTGTTATTTTCTCGGTAGTCAGTAATTTTGCGCTTTCTAAAGCAATATAAATTATAAATTCAACTTTCGGAACAAAAGATAGGTAAGATATTTGCTTACCTCTATTTTCCAGCAATCGTCCTCACTATACCGCTAGGCCATGATCACCAGAATTTGTATTAATCCATTTTGCTTAGCACACACTCACTATATAATCCTTGGTATGTAGGATATCCATGTAACTGATTAAGTAATGTTAAAATATTATTAATTAATAAAACATATTCATAATACTGTTAAATTATTTAATTTACATAGCTTACATTTAATAGTTACATAAAATTTAGTTTTAAACATTATTTCAATTTAAGTTTAAGGGAAAACGACATAATGTCCGTTTCCATCGCGAATTAAAAGGAATCTCTCAAAGTTCTATAAAGCAGAGATGCAACAGTCTTAGTCCTTATATAGTGACATCATTTTTAAGTTTTTTTCATTGGATGGTAATGACGTAAAGTCAATTTACGTCACTAATACGTATTTTAGTCTTTCACTTCCTTGTTCAGAGCACGTGCTGTAAAAACCTCTTCATCTTGCATTAGGCACTTTCATTTCCTGTTTGAAATTCTAGATAATTACTTTTTATCGGGATGAGTTTTTAAATGATGTAAATAAACTGTCATAGAAATTAATTCCGGATATTAATCTTTTGATATATTACCAACAATCTCCTCCTTAATCTCTGGAATTTGATTTCTTAAGTTTAAGTTATTTCTGTGAATTTCAAAGATAGGTTTGGGAGTGGGCTTGGTTAGGATGTCCGCTATCATGTTCTTTGATTCACAGTAATTTACATTAATTGTACCATTGTCCTTTAGGTGTTTAATGGAATGATACCTTATATCAATGTGTTTCGTGCGACGGGTGTATTTTTCTGATTCGATCATTTTTATGCAGGACTGGTTGTCCTCATGCATAGTTATGGGTAATGTCTGTTCTAAGTTAAATTCTTCTAAGAGTCTAATTAACCATAAAATTTCTTGTGATGCATTTGCTGCTGAAATATACTCGGCTTCAGCACTTGACATGGCTATGCATGATTGCTTTTTGCTGATCCATAAAATTGGGTTTTTCCCTAATAAAAATAGGTTTCCGCTGGTGGACTTTCTAGTTTGTACGTCTCCAGCCCAGTCTGAGTCACAGTACACTTCAAGTATTGGTTGCTTTGTTGTATTTATTTCTAATTTAAAGTTTTTAGTGTGATTTAAATAGGAAATCACTCCTTTAGTTGCTTTCCAATCCTTCTGTGAAGGGTTTTCGTTTTTTCTACTTAGGATGTTAATCGCAGCTGAAATATCTGGTCTTGTGACAGTTGAGATATATAAAAGTGCGCCAATTGCCTTTCTATAATCGATGTTGTTTGGCAATGGTATTTCTTCGTTATCAAAATTTAAATAGCCTGTTTCCATGGGCGTTTTGTATGGTTTCGCATCTTCTAATTTAAATTTTCTAACTAATTCTTCAATTTTACCTTTTTGATTCAGTTTATATCCTTCGTTTGTTTTTTCAATTTTAATCCCTAGGTAGTAGTTTAATTGACCTAAATCCTTTAGTTCATATTCAATCTTAAGTTTTTGTATAATTTCTTTAATTTCATTTTCTTTTGCTGATATTAATAAATCGTCTACATAGACGATAATATATGCTTTACTGTTTTTAGTATTACGTATGAATAAACACGTGTCTGATGTTGATGGTTTGAAATTTAACTTTTCTAATGATTCTGAAATTTTTATGTGCCAGGCTCTAGCTGCCTGTTTTAAGCCGTATATAGCCTTATTTAATTTGCACACTTTGTTTTCATGATTAGGTTTGACATAGCCTTCCGGCTGAGTGATGTATATATCCTCATCTAAATTTCCATACAAAAATGCTGTTTTTACATCGACATGATTTACGTCTAGTTTATGATAGGCGGCGGCTGCTAAAAAAGTTCTAATTGTAGTATGTGAAACCACTGGAGCAAAAGTTTCATAGTAATTAATACCAAAATTTTGCGAATAGCCTTTCGCCACTAAACGCGCTTTATATTTTTGTATTTTTCCTTTATCGTCTAATTTTGTTTTGAAGAGCCATTTCGAACCTATTATTTTTGTATTTGGCGGGGGGTCAACTAATGTCCAAGTTTTATTTTTGTTGTGAGATTCTATCTCCTCCTGTGTCGCTTTGATCCAGTTTTCTTTTTCTACTGGGTTTTCCATGTTTATTATTTCCTGCCAATTTTTCGGTTCATTAATATTTTCATCGTTAACCATATAAATTAGTCTATCTGGGGGAACCCCTTTATTTACTCTATCTGATCTTCTTGGTTCGGTTTGGTTTAGTTCAGATTCATTCTGATTATCATTTTCATTTGAAATTTCGATTTTTATCAGATTTGGGTTTTCCGATTTTTCGTTTTCGGCATTAGTGTTTTCATCTAAATTTAGTTCTAGCCGTTTTTCTTTATTTGAATTTATCGGATAGTTTTCTAAGAACTTCACCGTTCTGGCTATAGTGATACCTTTGCCGCTCGTATAGATACGATATCCTTTGGAATAATTATCGTATCCCACGAAGATCCCTTCTACTGCTTTATTATCTAATTTCTGTCTTTTTTGCTTGTTAATATATGCATAAGCTTTGCAGCCAAAGACTCTTAAATATTTTAGATTTGGTCTTCTGTTTGTCCATAATTCATATGGAGTTTTTTCGTTGGCTTTAGTCGGCAGTCGATTTTGTAGGTGATTTGCGGTGCATATCGCCTCTCCCCAGAAATGTAATGGTAAATTAGAGTCACTTAACAATGTTCTTGTCATTTCAATTAATGATCTATTCTTTCGTTCAGCAATACCATTCTGGCTGGGAGAATATGGTACTGTTAGCTGTCGCTTAATTCCATTTTCTTTTAGAAAATTATCAATATTAGAATTTTTAAATTCTTTGCCATTATCAGTTCTGAGTTCTGTAGGCTTTTTGCCAAACTTATTGTTGACCAGTGCAACATATTCCTTTAATTTTTCAAATACCTCACTTTTATTTTGTAGTAGATAAATTATAGTAAATCTAGCGTAATCGTCTATGAAGGTTAAAAAATAATTTTTCCCCCTATTGTTGGAGTTTGAATAGGACCACAAACGTCTGAGTGCACTAATTGCAGAATTTTATTTGCTCTCAATTCCGTTTTCTTTGGGTAAGGTGCGTCAGTTAATTTTGCTTTAATGCAAGGCTCACATTCGGTGCTATGGGAACAATTATTTATGTTTATTCCGCATGCTAATTCCTTCGTCATTAATTCTTTAATCGACGCGACATTTTTATGTCCTAATCTTCTATGCCACAGTTCTATGCAATTTTTATTTTTGCAATTAGTTATCATGTTTACAAAATTTTCATCTGTGTTTATGTTTGTTTGCTGAATTTCATACAGATTATTTTTTCTTATCCCTTCTAAGCGTATTGATCCTTCATATTCTAGAAAGCATTGATTATTTTCAAATGTAATTTTGCATCCGTTTTTCGTAGCTTTAGCTACCGAAAATAAATTTGTTTCAATTTCCGGTACTAGTAGAACATCTTTTAATGTTATTTCATGTGTTCTACCGTCGGATGTTATTGTGGTAATATTTACATTACCTGAACCATAGGATTTTAATTTATTGCCGTTGGCAATTACGACGTTGGTATGTTCTTTATTTGTAAATTCATAAAATAAATTTTCATTATTTGAAATATGGGAGGATGAGCCAGAATCGATAATCCATGCGTTATTTTTCGATTTGTTCGTTAAAAATGCGCAATTTTTCTTTTCTTCGGTTCCGAAATAAGCTGTGCTTTTTTCTTTCGGTTTATTTGAGTCCGCGCTTCTTAAATTATTTTCGTCTTTTTGAAAGACTAGCGAAGAAGAGAAATGTTTTTTGTTGTTTTGTTTAAAATTATTTGTTTTATGTTTGTTATGCCAGCAATTAACTGTGTTGTGATTTTTTAGTCTACAAATCGTGCAGTATTTTTCTTCTTTTTTAAAACCTGTGGTTTTAAATTTTATTTCAGCTCTAAAGGCTTTGTTCGAATTATCACTGTTATTAGAATGCTCGTTTCTTTTATTAAATTCGTCTGTTAATTTACTCTTTATAAATTCTGGAGTTAATTCGTCTTCCTGTCTGGCTTCTAATGCGGTTATGAGGGTGTCGTATGAAGGAGGTAAAGAGCAGAGCAATAATGCTGAAATATGATTTGCTTTAATTTCTTCGCCTATGGCTGATAACTTATCAATAATTTCTAATATCTTTGTTATATGAGTTATCATGTTGCCTCCTTCTGATAATTTCGTTCCGTAAAGTCTCCTGAGGAGAAAGAGTTTGCTAGAGAGATTTGATCTCTCATGGATGTTTTTAAGCGTGTTCCATGTGTCCCGTGCATTCTGTAAATGCTTAATATGGATGATTTGATTATCCTCAATACTTAAATTAATCAAGGCTCTTGCCTTTCTATCTTTCTTCGACCATTCCGGGGTTATTGGAGTAGGTGGGTCGTCTGTGACAACTTCAAAGAGCTCTTCTCTTATCAAGAGCATCTCCACCTTGAATTTCCAGTTTGCATAGTTACAGGAATTTAATTTTTCAATTATACTTCCTTCTTTGAAGGTTGCCATTTTTCTAATTTAGAATATATCTAAAATTAATTAATTTCTTTTAAGTATTCGAGGATTCTAGGACACTATTTTTATTTTTATTTTTTATATACTTTAGAATTTTTCACGTCTCAGAATCTTTGTTAGTGTTATTTTCTCGGTAGTCAGTAATTTTGCGCTTTCTAAAGCAATATAAATTATAAATTCAACTTTCGGAACAAAAGATAGGTAAGATATTTGCTTACCTCTATTTTCCAGCAATCGTCCTCACTATACCGCTAGGCCATGATCACCAGAATTTGTATTAATCCATTTTGCTTAGCACACACTCACTATATAATCCTTGGTATGTAGGATATCCATGTAACTGATTAAGTAATGTTAAAATATTATTAATTAATAAAACATATTCATAATACTGTTAAATTATTTAATTTACATAGCTTACATTTAATAGTTACATAAAATTTAGTTTTAAACATTATTTCAATTTAAGTTTAAGGGAAAACGACATAATGTCCGTTTCCATCGCGAATTAAAAGGAATCTCTCAAAGTTCTATAAAGCAGAGATGCAACAGTCTTAGTCCTTATATAGTGACATCATTTTTAAGTTTTTTTCATTGGATGGTAATGACGTAAAGTCAATTTACGTCACTAATACGTATTTTAGTCTTTCACTTCCTTGTTCAGAGCACGTGCTGTAAAAACCTCTTCATCTTGCATTAGGCACTTTCATTTCCTGTTTGAAATTCTAGATAATTACTTTTTATCGGGATGAGTTTTTAAATGATGTAAATAAACTGTCATAGAAATTAATTCCGGATATTAATCTTTTGATATATTACCAACAATCTCCTCCTTAATCTCTGGAATTTGATTTCTTAAGTTTAAGTTATTTCTGTGAATTTCAAAGATAGGTTTGGGAGTGGGCTTGGTTAGGATGTCCGCTATCATGTTCTTTGATTCACAGTAATTTACATTAATTGTACCATTGTCCTTTAGGTGTTTAATGGAATGATACCTTATATCAATGTGTTTCGTGCGACGGGTGTATTTTTCTGATTCGATCATTTTTATGCAGGACTGGTTGTCCTCATGCATAGTTATGGGTAATGTCTGTTCTAAGTTAAATTCTTCTAAGAGTCTAATTAACCATAAAATTTCTTGTGATGCATTTGCTGCTGAAATATACTCGGCTTCAGCACTTGACATGGCTATGCATGATTGCTTTTTGCTGATCCATAAAATTGGGTTTTTCCCTAATAAAAATAGGTTTCCGCTGGTGGACTTTCTAGTTTGTACGTCTCCAGCCCAGTCTGAGTCACAGTACACTTCAAGTATTGGTTGCTTTGTTGTATTTATTTCTAATTTAAAGTTTTTAGTGTGATTTAAATAGGAAATCACTCCTTTAGTTGCTTTCCAATCCTTCTGTGAAGGGTTTTCGTTTTTTCTACTTAGGATGTTAATCGCAGCTGAAATATCTGGTCTTGTGACAGTTGAGATATATAAAAGTGCGCCAATTGCCTTTCTATAATCGATGTTGTTTGGCAATGGTATTTCTTCGTTATCAAAATTTAAATAGCCTGTTTCCATGGGCGTTTTGTATGGTTTCGCATCTTCTAATTTAAATTTTCTAACTAATTCTTCAATTTTACCTTTTTGATTCAGTTTATATCCTTCGTTTGTTTTTTCAATTTTAATCCCTAGGTAGTAGTTTAATTGACCTAAATCCTTTAGTTCATATTCAATCTTAAGTTTTTGTATAATTTCTTTAATTTCATTTTCTTTTGCTGATATTAATAAATCGTCTACATAGACGATAATATATGCTTTACTGTTTTTAGTATTACGTATGAATAAACACGTGTCTGATGTTGATGGTTTGAAATTTAACTTTTCTAATGATTCTGAAATTTTTATGTGCCAGGCTCTAGCTGCCTGTTTTAAGCCGTATATAGCCTTATTTAATTTGCACACTTTGTTTTCATGATTAGGTTTGACATAGCCTTCCGGCTGAGTGATGTATATATCCTCATCTAAATTTCCATACAAAAATGCTGTTTTTACATCGACATGATTTACGTCTAGTTTATGATAGGCGGCGGCTGCTAAAAAAGTTCTAATTGTAGTATGTGAAACCACTGGAGCAAAAGTTTCATAGTAATCAATACCAAAATTTTGCGAATAGCCTTTCGCCACTAAACGCGCTTTATATTTTTGTATTTTTCCTTTATCGTCTAATTTTGTTTTGAAGAGCCATTTCGAACCTATTATTTTTGTATTTGGCGGGGGGTCAACTAATGTCCAAGTTTTATTTTTGTTGTGAGATTCTATCTCCTCCTGTGTCGCTTTGATCCAGTTTTCTTTTTCTACTGGGTTTTCCATGTTTATTATTTCCTGCCAATTTTTCGGTTCATTAATATTTTCATCGTTAACCATATAAATTAGTCTATCTGGGGGAACCCCTTTATTTACTCTATCTGATCTTCTTGGTTCGGTTTGGTTTAGTTCAGATTCATTCTGATTATCATTTTCATTTGAAATTTCGATTTTTATCAGATTTGGGTTTTCCGATTTTTCGTTTTCGGCATTAGTGTTTTCATCTAAATTTAGTTCTAGCCGTTTTTCTTTATTTGAATTTATCGGATAGTTTTCTAAGAACTTCACCGTTCTGGCTATAGTGATACCTTTGCCGCTCGTATAGATACGATATCCTTTGGAATAATTATCGTATCCCACGAAGATCCCTTCTACTGCTTTATTATCTAATTTCTGTCTTTTTTGCTTGTTAATATATGCATAAGCTTTGCAGCCAAAGACTCTTAAATATTTTAGATTTGGTCTTCTGTTTGTCCATAATTCATATGGAGTTTTTTCGTTGGCTTTAGTCGGCAGTCGATTTTGTAGGTGATTTGCGGTGCATATCGCCTCTCCCCAGAAATGTAATGGTAAATTAGAGTCACTTAACAATGTTCTTGTCATTTCAATTAATGATCTATTCTTTCGTTCAGCAATACCATTCTGGCTGGGAGAATATGGTACTGTTAGCTGTCGCTTAATTCCATTTTCTTTTAGAAAATTATCAATATTAGAATTTTTAAATTCTTTGCCATTATCAGTTCTGAGTTCTGTAGGCTTTTTGCCAAACTTATTGTTGACCAGTGCAACATATTCCTTTAATTTTTCAAATACCTCACTTTTATTTTGTAGTAGATAAATTATAGTAAATCTAGAGTAATCGTCTATGAAGGTTAAAAAATAATTTTTTCCCCCTATTGTTGGAGTTTGAATAGGACCACAAACGTCTGAGTGCACTAATTGCAGAATTTTATTTGCTCTCAATTCCGTTTTCTTTGGGTAAGGTGCGTCAGTTAATTTTGCTTTAATGCAAGGCTCACATTCGGTGCTATGGGAACAATTATTTATGTTTATTCCGCATGCTAATTCCTTCGTCATTAATTCTTTAATCGACGCGACATTTTTATGTCCTAATCTTCTATGCCACAGTTCTATGCAATTTTTATTTTTGCAATTAGTTATCATGTTTACAAAATTTTCATCTGTGTTTATGTTTGTTTGCTGAATTTCATACAGATTATTTTTTCTTATCCCTTCTAAGCGTATTGATCCTTCATATTCTAGAAAGCATTGATTATTTTCAAATGTAATTTTGCATCCGTTTTTCGTAGCTTTAGCTACCGAAAATAAATTTGTTTCAATTTCCGGTACTAGTAGAACATCTTTTAATGTTATTTCATGTGTTCTACCGTCGGATGTTATTGTGGTAATATTTACATTACCTGAACCATAGGATTTTAATTTATTGCCGTTGGCAATTACGACGTTGGTATGTTCTTTATTTGTAAATTCATAAAATAAATTTTCATTATTTGAAATATGGGAGGATGAGCCAGAATCGATAATCCATGCGTTATTTTTCGATTTGTTCGTTAAAAATGCGCAATTTTTCTTTTCTTCGGTTCCGAAATAAGCTGTGCTTTTTTCTTTCGGTTTATTTGAGTCCGCGCTTCTTAAATTATTTTCGTCTTTTTGAAAGACTAGCGAAGAAGAGAAATGTTTTTTGTTGTTTTGTTTAAAATTATTTGTTTTATGTTTGTTATGCCAGCAATTAACTGTGTTGTGATTTTTTAGTCTACAAATCGTGCAGTATTTTTCTTCTTTTTTAAAACCTGTGGTTTTAAATTTTATTTCAGCTCTAAAGGCTTTGTTCGAATTATCACTGTTATTAGAATGCTCGTTTCTTTTATTAAATTCGTCTGTTAATTTACTCTTTATAAATTCTGGAGTTAATTCGTCTTCCTGTCTGGCTTCTAATGCGGTTATGAGGGTGTCGTATGAAGGAGGTAAAGAGCAGAGCAATAATGCTGAAATATGATTTGCTTTAATTTCTTCGCCTATGGCTGATAACTTATCAATAATTTCTAATATCTTTGTTATATGAGTTATCATGTTGCCTCCTTCTGATAATTTCGTTCCGTAAAGTCTCCTGAGGAGAAAGAGTTTGCTAGAGTGATTTGATCTCTCATGGATGTTTTTAAGCGTGTTCCATGTGTCCCGTGCATTCTGTAAATGCTTAATATGGATGATTTGATTATCCTCAATACTTAAATTAATCAAGGCTCTTGCCTTTCTATCTTTCTTCGACCATTCCGGGGTTATTGGAGTAGGTGGGTCGTCTGTGACAACTTCAAAGAGCTCTTCTCTTATCAAGAGCATCTCCACCTTGAATTTCCAGTTTGCATAGTTACAGGAATTTAATTTTTCAATTATACTTCCTTCTTTGAAGGTTGCCATTTTTCTAATTTAGAATATATCTAAAATTAATTAATTTCTTTTAAGTATTCGAGGATTCTAGGACACTATTTTTATTTTTATTTTTTATATACTTTAGAATTTTTCACGTCTCAGAATCTTTGTTAGTGTTATTTTCTCGGTAGTCAGTAATTTTGCGCTTTCTAAAGCAATATAAATTATAAATTCAACTTTCGGAACAAAAGATAGGTAAGATATTTGCTTACCTCTATTTTCCAGCAATCGTCCTCACTATACCGCTAGGCCATGATCACCAGAATTTGTATTAATCCATTTTGCTTAGCACACACTCACTATATAATCCTTGGTATGTAGGATATCCATGTAACTGATTAAGTAATGTTAAAATATTATTAATTAATAAAACATATTCATAATACTGTTAAATTATTTAATTTATATAGCTTACATTTAATAGTTACATAAAATTTAGTTTTAAACATTATTTCAATTTAAGTTTAAGGGAAAACGACATAATGTCCGTTTCCATCGCGAATTAAAAGGAATCTCTCAAAGTTCTATAAAGCAGAGATGCAACAGTCTTAGTCCTTATATAGTGACATCATTTTTAAGTTTTTTTCATTGGATGGTAATGACGTAAAGTCAATTTACGTCACTAATACGTATTTTAGTCTTTCACTTCCTTGTTCAGAGCACGTGCTGTAAAAACCTCTTCATCTTGCATTAGGCACTTTCATTTCCTGTTTGAAATTCTAGATAATTACTTTTTATCGGGATGAGTTTTTAAATGATGTAAATAAACTGTCATAGAAATTAATTCCGGATATTAATCTTTTGATATATTACCAACAATCTCCTCCTTAATCTCTGGAATTTGATTTCTTAAGTTTAAGTTATTTCTGTGAATTTCAAAGATAGGTTTGGGAGTGGGCTTGGTTAGGATGTCCGCTATCATGTTCTTTGATTCACAGTAATTTACATTAATTGTACCATTGTCCTTTAGGTGTTTAATGGAATGATACCTTATATCAATGTGTTTCGTGCGACGGGTGTATTTTTCTGATTCGATCATTTTTATGCAGGACTGGTTGTCCTCATGCATAGTTATGGGTAATGTCTGTTCTAAGTTAAATTCTTCTAAGAGTCTAATTAACCATAAAATTTCTTGTGATGCATTTGCTGCTGAAATATACTCGGCTTCAGCACTTGACATGGCTATGCATGATTGCTTTTTGCTGATCCATAAAATTGGGTTTTTCCCTAATAAAAATAGGTTTCCGCTGGTGGACTTTCTAGTTTGTACGTCTCCAGCCCAGTCTGAGTCACAGTACACTTCAAGTATTGGTTGCTTTGTTGTATTTATTTCTAATTTAAAGTTTTTAGTGTGATTTAAATAGGAAATCACTCCTTTAGTTGCTTTCCAATCCTTCTGTGAAGGGTTTTCGTTTTTTCTACTTAGGATGTTAATCGCAGCTGAAATATCTGGTCTTGTGACAGTTGAGATATATAAAAGTGCGCCAATTGCCTTTCTATAATCGATGTTGTTTGGCAATGGTATTTCTTCGTTATCAAAATTTAAATAGCCTGTTTCCATGGGCGTTTTGTATGGTTTCGCATCTTCTAATTTAAATTTTCTAACTAATTCTTCAATTTTACCTTTTTGATTCAGTTTATATCCTTCGTTTGTTTTTTCAATTTTAATCCCTAGGTAGTAGTTTAATTGACCTAAATCCTTTAGTTCATATTCAATCTTAAGTTTTTGTATAATTTCTTTAATTTCATTTTCTTTTGCTGATATTAATAAATCGTCTACATAGACGATAATATATGCTTTACTGTTTTTAGTATTACGTATGAATAAACACGTGTCTGATGTTGATGGTTTGAAATTTAACTTTTCTAATGATTCTGAAATTTTTATGTGCCAGGCTCTAGCTGCCTGTTTTAAGCCGTATATAGCCTTATTTAATTTGCACACTTTGTTTTCATGATTAGGTTTGACATAGCCTTCCGGCTGAGTGATGTATATATCCTCATCTAAATTTCCATACAAAAATGCTGTTTTTACATCGACATGATTTACGTCTAGTTTATGATAGGCGGCGGCTGCTAAAAAAGTTCTAATTGTAGTATGTGAAACCACTGGAGCAAAAGTTTCATAGTAATCAATACCAAAATTTTGCGAATAGCCTTTCGCCACTAAACGCGCTTTATATTTTTGTATTTTTCCTTTATCGTCTAATTTTGTTTTGAAGAGCCATTTCGAACCTATTATTTTTGTATTTGGCGGGGGGTCAACTAATGTCCAAGTTTTATTTTTGTTGTGAGATTCTATCTCCTCCTGTGTCGCTTTGATTCAGTTTTCTTTTTCTACTGGGTTTTCCATGTTTATTATTTCCTGCCAATTTTTCGGTTCATTAATATTTTCATCGTTAACCATATAAATTAGTCTATCTGGGGGAACCCCTTTATTTACTCTATCTGATCTTCTTGGTTCGGTTTGGTTTAGTTCAGATTCATTCTGATTATCATTTTCATTTGAAATTTCGATTTTTATCAGATTTGGGTTTTCCGATTTTTCGTTTTCGGCATTAGTGTTTTCATCTAAATTTAGTTCTAGCCGTTTTTCTTTATTTGAATTTATCGGATAGTTTTCTAAGAACTTCACCGTTCTGGCTATAGTGATACCTTTGCCGCTCGTATAGATACGATATCCTTTGGAATAATTATCGTATCCCACGAAGATCCCTTCTACTGCTTTATTATCTAATTTCTGTCTTTTTTGCTTGTTAATATATGCATAAGCTTTGCAGCCAAAGACTCTTAAATATTTTAGATTTGGTCTTCTGTTTGTCCATAATTCATATGGAGTTTTTTCGTTGGCTTTAGTCGGCAGTCGATTTTGTAGGTGATTTGCGGTGCATATCGCCTCTCCCCAGAAATGTAATGGTAAATTAGAGTCACTTAACAATGTTCTTGTCATTTCAATTAATGATCTATTCTTTCGTTCAGCAATACCATTCTGGCTGGGAGAATATGGTACTGTTAGCTGTCGCTTAATTCCATTTTCTTTTAGAAAATTATCAATATTAGAATTTTTAAATTCTTTGCCATTATCAGTTCTGAGTTCTGTAGGCTTTTTGCCAAACTTATTGTTGACCAGTGCAACATATTCCTTTAATTTTTCAAATACCTCACTTTTATTTTGTAGTAGATAAATTATAGTAAATCTAGAGTAATCGTCTATGAAGGTTAAAAAATAATTTTTTCCCCCTATTGTTGGAGTTTGAATAGGACCACAAACGTCTGAGTGCACTAATTGCAGAATTTTATTTGCTCTCAATTCCGTTTTCTTTGGGTAAGGTGCGTCAGTTAATTTTGCTTTAATGCAAGGCTCACATTCGGTGCTATGGGAACAATTATTTATGTTTATTCCGCATGCTAATTCCTTCGTCATTAATTCTTTAATCGACGCGACATTTTTATGTCCTAATCTTCTATGCCACAGTTCTATGCAATTTTTATTTTTGCAATTAGTTATCATGTTTACAAAATTTTCATCTGTGTTTATGTTTGTTTGCTGAATTTCATACAGATTATTTTTTCTTATCCCTTCTAAGCGTATTGATCCTTCATATTCTAGAAAGCATTGATTATTTTCAAATGTAATTTTGCATCCGTTTTTCGTAGCTTTAGCTACCGAAAATAAATTTGTTTCAATTTCCGGTACTAGTAGAACATCTTTTAATGTTATTTCATGTGTTCTACCGTCGGATGTTATTGTGGTAATATTTACATTACCTGAACCATAGGATTTTAATTTATTGCCGTTGGCAATTACGACGTTGGTATGTTCTTTATTTGTAAATTCATAAAATAAATTTTCATTATTTGAAATATGGGAGGATGAGCCAGAATCGATAATCCATGCGTTATTTTTCGATTTGTTCGTTAAAAATGCGCAATTTTTCTTTTCTTCGGTTCCGAAATAAGCTGTGCTTTTTTCTTTCGGTTTATTTGAGTCCGCGCTTCTTAAATTATTTTCGTCTTTTTGAAAGACTAGCGAAGAAGAGAAATGTTTTTTGTTGTTTTGTTTAAAATTATTTGTTTTATGTTTGTTATGCCAGCAATTAACTGTGTTGTGATTTTTTAGTCTACAAATCGTGCAGTATTTTTCTTCTTTTTTAAAACCTGTGGTTTTAAATTTTATTTCAGCTCTAAAGGCTTTGTTCGAATTATCACTGTTATTAGAATGCTCGTTTCTTTTATTAAATTCGTCTGTTAATTTACTCTTTATAAATTCTGGAGTTAATTCGTCTTCCTGTCTGGCTTCTAATGCGGTTATGAGGGTGTCGTATGAAGGAGGTAAAGAGCAGAGCAATAATGCTGAAATATGATTTGCTTTAATTTCTTCGCCTATGGCTGATAACTTATCAATAATTTCTAATATCTTTGTTATATGAGTTATCATGTTGCCTCCTTCTGATAATTTCGTTCCGTAAAGTCTCCTGAGGAGAAAGAGTTTGCTAGAGAGATTTGATCTCTCATGGATGTTTTTAAGCGTGTTCCATGTGTCCCGTGCATTCTGTAAATGCTTAATATGGATGATTTGATTATCCTCAATACTTAAATTAATCAAGGCTCTTGCCTTTCTATCTTTCTTCGACCATTCCGGGGTTATTGGAGTAGGTGGGTCGTCTGTGACAACTTCAAAGAGCTCTTCTCTTATCAAGAGCATCTCCACCTTGAATTTCCAGTTTGCATAGTTACAGGAATTTAATTTTTCAATTATACTTCCTTCTTTGAAGGTTGCCATTTTTCTAATTTAGAATATATCTAAAATTAATTAATTTCTTTTAAGTATTCGAGGATTCTAGGACACTATTTTTATTTTTATTTTTTATATACTTTAGAATTTTTCACGTCTCAGAATCTTTGTTAGTGTTATTTTCTCGGTAGTCAGTAATTTTGCGCTTTCTAAAGCAATATAAATTATAAATTCAACTTTCGGAACAAAAGATAGGTAAGATATTTGCTTACCTCTATTTTCCAGCAATCGTCCTCACTATACCGCTAGGCCATGATCACCAGAATTTGTATTAATCCATTTTGCTTAGCACACACTCACTATATAATCCTTGGTATGTAGGATATCCATGTAACTGATTAAGTAATGTTAAAATATTATTAATTAATAAAACATATTCATAATACTGTTAAATTATTTAATTTACATAGCTTACATTTAATAGTTACATAAAATTTAGTTTTAAACATTATTTCAATTTAAGTTTAAGGGAAAACGACATAATGTCCGTTTCCATCGCGAATTAAAAGGAATCTCTCAAAGTTCTATAAAGCAGAGATGCAACAGTCTTAGTCCTTATATAGTGACATCATTTTTAAGTTTTTTTCATTGGATGGTAATGACGTAAAGTCAATTTACGTCACTAATACGTATTTTAGTCTTTCACTTCCTTGTTCAGAGCACGTGCTGTAAAAACCTCTTCATCTTGCATTAGGCACTTTCATTTCCTGTTTGAAATTCTAGATAATTACTTTTTATCGGGATGAGTTTTTAAATGATGTAAATAAACTGTCATAGAAATTAATTCCGGATATTAATCTTTTGATATATTACCAACAATCTCCTCCTTAATCTCTGGAATTTGATTTCTTAAGTTTAAGTTATTTCTGTGAATTTCAAAGATAGGTTTGGGAGTGGGCTTGGTTAGGATGTCCGCTATCATGTTCTTTGATTCACAGTAATTTACATTAATTGTACCATTGTCCTTTAGGTGTTTAATGGAATGATACCTTATATCAATGTGTTTCGTGCGACGGGTGTATTTTTCTGATTCGATCATTTTTATGCAGGACTGGTTGTCCTCATGCATAGTTATGGGTAATGTCTGTTCTAAGTTAAATTCTTCTAAGAGTCTAATTAACCATAAAATTTCTTGTGATGCATTTGCTGCTGAAATATACTCGGCTTCAGCACTTGACATGGCTATGCATGATTGCTTTTTGCTGATCCATAAAATTGGGTTTTTCCCTAATAAAAATAGGTTTCCGCTGGTGGACTTTCTAGTTTGTACGTCTCCAGCCCAGTCTGAGTCACAGTACACTTCAAGTATTGGTTGCTTTGTTGTATTTATTTCTAATTTAAAGTTTTTAGTGTGATTTAAATAGGAAATCACTCCTTTAGTTGCTTTCCAATCCTTCTGTGAAGGGTTTTCGTTTTTTCTACTTAGGATGTTAATCGCAGCTGAAATATCTGGTCTTGTGACAGTTGAGATATATAAAAGTGCGCCAATTGCCTTTCTATAATCGATGTTGTTTGGCAATGGTATTTCTTCGTTATCAAAATTTAAATAGCCTGTTTCCATGGGCGTTTTGTATGGTTTCGCATCTTCTAATTTAAATTTTCTAACTAATTCTTCAATTTTACCTTTTTGATTCAGTTTATATCCTTCGTTTGTTTTTTCAATTTTAATCCCTAGGTAGTAGTTTAATTGACCTAAATCCTTTAGTTCATATTCAATCTTAAGTTTTTGTATAATTTCTTTAATTTCATTTTCTTTTGCTGATATTAATAAATCGTCTACATAGACGATAATATATGCTTTACTGTTTTTAGTATTACGTATGAATAAACACGTGTCTGATGTTGATGGTTTGAAATTTAACTTTTCTAATGATTCTGAAATTTTTATGTGCCAGGCTCTAGCTGCCTGTTTTAAGCCGTATATAGCCTTATTTAATTTGCACACTTTGTTTTCATGATTAGGTTTGACATAGCCTTCCGGCTGAGTGATGTATATATCCTCATCTAAATTTCCATACAAAAATGCTGTTTTTACATCGACATGATTTACGTCTAGTTTATGATAGGCGGCGGCTGCTAAAAAAGTTCTAATTGTAGTATGTGAAACCACTGGAGCAAAAGTTTCATAGTAATCAATACCAAAATTTTGCGAATAGCCTTTCGCCACTAAACGCGCTTTATATTTTTGTATTTTTCCTTTATCGTCTAATTTTGTTTTGAAGAGCCATTTCGAACCTATTATTTTTGTATTTGGCGGGGGGTCAACTAATGTCCAAGTTTTATTTTTGTTGTGAGATTCTATCTCCTCCTGTGTCGCTTTGATCCAGTTTTCTTTTTCTACTGGGTTTTCCATGTTTATTATTTCCTGCCAATTTTTCGGTTCATTAATATTTTCATCGTTAACCATATAAATTAGTCTATCTGGGGGAACCCCTTTATTTACTCTATCTGATCTTCTTGGTTCGGTTTGGTTTAGTTCAGATTCATTCTGATTATCATTTTCATTTGAAATTTCGATTTTTATCAGATTTGGGTTTTCCGATTTTTCGTTTTCGGCATTAGTGTTTTCATCTAAATTTAGTTCTAGCCGTTTTTCTTTATTTGAATTTATCGGATAGTTTTCTAAGAACTTCACCGTTCTGGCTATAGTGATACCTTTGCCGCTCGTATAGATACGATATCCTTTGGAATAATTATCGTATCCCACGAAGATCCCTTCTACTGCTTTATTATCTAATTTCTGTCTTTTTTGCTTGTTAATATATGCATAAGCTTTGCAGCCAAAGACTCTTAAATATTTTAGATTTGGTCTTCTGTTTGTCCATAATTCATATGGAGTTTTTTCGTTGGCTTTAGTCGGCAGTCGATTTTGTAGGTGATTTGCGGTGCATATCGCCTCTCCCCAGAAATGTAATGGTAAATTAGAGTCACTTAACAATGTTCTTGTCATTTCAATTAATGATCTATTCTTTCGTTCAGCAATACCATTCTGGCTGGGAGAATATGGTACTGTTAGCTGTCGCTTAATTCCATTTTCTTTTAGAAAATTATCAATATTAGAATTTTTAAATTCTTTGCCATTATCAGTTCTGAGTTCTGTAGGCTTTTTGCCAAACTTATTGTTGACCAGTGCAACATATTCCTTTAATTTTTCAAATACCTCACTTTTATTTTGTAGTAGATAAATTATAGTAAATCTAGAGTAATCGTCTATGAAGGTTAAAAAATAATTTTTTCCCCCTATTGTTGGAGTTTGAATAGGACCACAAACGTCTGAGTGCACTAATTGCAGAATTTTATTTGCTCTCAATTCCGTTTTCTTTGGGTAAGGTGCGTCAGTTAATTTTGCTTTAATGCAAGGCTCACATTCGGTGCTATGGGAACAATTATTTATGTTTATTCCGCATGCTAATTCCTTCGTCATTAATTCTTTAATCGACGCGACATTTTTATGTCCTAATCTTCTATGCCACAGTTCTATGCAATTTTTATTTTTGCAATTAGTTATCATGTTTACAAAATTTTCATCTGTGTTTATGTTTGTTTGCTGAATTTCATACAGATTATTTTTTCTTATCCCTTCTAAGCGTATTGATCCTTCATATTCTAGAAAACATTGATTATTTTCAAATGTAATTTTGCATCCGTTTTTCGTAGCTTTAGCTACCGAAAATAAATTTGTTTCAATTTCCGGTACTAGTAGAACATCTTTTAATGTTATTTCATGTGTTCTACCGTCGGATGTTATTGTGGTAATATTTACATTACCTGAACCATAGGATTTTAATTTATTGCCGTTGGCAATTACGACGTTGGTATGTTCTTTATTTGTAAATTCATAAAATAAATTTTCATTATTTGAAATATGGGAGGATGAGCCAGAATCGATAATCCATGCGTTATTTTTCGATTTGTTCGTTAAAAATGCGCAATTTTTCTTTTCTTCGGTTCCGAAATAAGCTGTGCTTTTTTCTTTCGGTTTATTTGAGTCCGCGCTTCTTAAATTATTTTCGTCTTTTTGAAAGACTAGCGAAGAAGAGAAATGTTTTTTGTTGTTTTGTTTAAAATTATTTGTTTTATGTTTGTTATGCCAGCAATTAACTGTGTTGTGATTTTTTAGTCTACAAATCGTGCAGTATTTTTCTTCTTTTTTAAAACCTGTGGTTTTAAATTTTATTTCAGCTCTAAAGGCTTTGTTCGAATTATCACTGTTATTAGAATGCTCGTTTCTTTTATTAAATTCGTCTGTTAATTTACTCTTTATAAATTCTGGAGTTAATTCGTCTTCCTGTCTGGCTTCTAATGCGGTTATGAGGGTGTCGTATGAAGGAGGTAAAGAGCAGAGCAATAATGCTGAAATATGATTTGCTTTAATTTCTTCGCCTATGGCTGATAACTTATCAATAATTTCTAATATCTTTGTTATATGAGTTATCATGTTGCCTCCTTCTGATAATTTCGTTCCGTAAAGTCTCCTGAGGAGAAAGAGTTTGCTAGAGAGATTTGATCTCTCATGGATGTTTTTAAGCGTGTTCCATGTGTCCCGTGCATTCTGTAAATGCTTAATATGGATGATTTGATTATCCTCAATACTTAAATTAATCAAGGCTCTTGCCTTTCTATCTTTCTTCGACCATTCCGGGGTTATTGGAGTAGGTGGGTCGTCTGTGACAACTTCAAAGAGCTCTTCTCTTATCAAGAGCATCTCCACCTTGAATTTCCAGTTTGCATAGTTACAGGAATTTAATTTTTCAATTATACTTCCTTCTTTGAAGGTTGCCATTTTTCTAATTTAGAATATATCTAAAATTAATTAATTTCTTTTAAGTATTCGAGGATTCTAGGACACTATTTTTATTTTTATTTTTTATATACTTTAGAATTTTTCACGTCTCAGAATCTTTGTTAGTGTTATTTTCTCGGTAGTCAGTAATTTTGCGCTTTCTAAAGCAATATAAATTATAAATTCAACTTTCGGAACAAAAGATAGGTAAGATATTTGCTTACCTCTATTTTCCAGCAATCGTCCTCACTATACCGCTAGGCCATGATCACCAGAATTTGTATTAATCCATTTTGCTTAGCACACACTCACTATATAATCCTTGGTATGTAGGATATCCATGTAACTGATTAAGTAATGTTAAAATATTATTAATTAATAAAACATATTCATAATACTGTTAAATTATTTAATTTACATAGCTTACATTTAATAGTTACATAAAATTTAGTTTTAAACATTATTTCAATTTAAGTTTAAGGGAAAACGACATAATGTCCGTTTCCATCGCGAATTAAAAGGAATCTCTCAAAGTTCTATAAAGCAGAGATGCAACAGTCTTAGTCCTTATATAGTGACATCATTTTTAAGTTTTTTTCATTGGATGGTAATGACGTAAAGTCAATTTACGTCACTAATACGTATTTTAGTCTTTCACTTCCTTGTTCAGAGCACGTGCTGTAAAAACCTCTTCATCTTGCATTAGGCACTTTCATTTCCTGTTTGAAATTCTAGATAATTACTTTTTATCGGGATGAGTTTTTAAATGATGTAAATAAACTGTCATAGAAATTAATTCCGGATATTAATCTTTTGATATATTACCAACAATCTCCTCCTTAATCTCTGGAATTTGATTTCTTAAGTTTAAGTTATTTCTGTGAATTTCAAAGATAGGTTTGGGAGTGGGCTTGGTTAGGATGTCCGCTATCATGTTCTTTGATTCACAGTAATTTACATTAATTGTACCATTGTCCTTTAGGTGTTTAATGGAATGATACCTTATATCAATGTGTTTCGTGCGACGGGTGTATTTTTCTGATTCGATCATTTTTATGCAGGACTGGTTGTCCTCATGCATAGTTATGGGTAATGTCTGTTCTAAGTTAAATTCTTCTAAGAGTCTAATTAACCATAAAATTTCTTGTGATGCATTTGCTGCTGAAATATACTCGGCTTCAGCACTTGACATGGCTATGCATGATTGCTTTTTGCTGATCCATAAAATTGGGTTTTTCCCTAATAAAAATAGGTTTCCGCTGGTGGACTTTCTAGTTTGTACGTCTCCAGCCCAGTCTGAGTCACAGTACACTTCAAGTATTGGTTGCTTTGTTGTATTTATTTCTAATTTAAAGTTTTTAGTGTGATTTAAATAGGAAATCACTCCTTTAGTTGCTTTCCAATCCTTCTGTGAAGGGTTTTCGTTTTTTCTACTTAGGATGTTAATCGCAGCTGAAATATCTGGTCTTGTGACAGTTGAGATATATAAAAGTGCGCCAATTGCCTTTCTATAATCGATGTTGTTTGGCAATGGTATTTCTTCGTTATCAAAATTTAAATAGCCTGTTTCCATGGGCGTTTTGTATGGTTTCGCATCTTCTAATTTAAATTTTCTAACTAATTCTTCAATTTTACCTTTTTGATTCAGTTTATATCCTTCGTTTGTTTTTTCAATTTTAATCCCTAGGTAGTAGTTTAATTGACCTAAATCCTTTAGTTCATATTCAATCTTAAGTTTTTGTATAATTTCTTTAATTTCATTTTCTTTTGCTGATATTAATAAATCGTCTACATAGACGATAATATATGCTTTACTGTTTTTAGTATTACGTATGAATAAACACGTGTCTGATGTTGATGGTTTGAAATTTAACTTTTCTAATGATTCTGAAATTTTTATGTGCCAGGCTCTAGCTGCCTGTTTTAAGCCGTATATAGCCTTATTTAATTTGCACACTTTGTTTTCATGATTAGGTTTGACATAGCCTTCCGGCTGAGTGATGTATATATCCTCATCTAAATTTCCATACAAAAATGCTGTTTTTACATCGACATGATTTACGTCTAGTTTATGATAGGCGGCGGCTGCTAAAAAAGTTCTAATTGTAGTATGTGAAACCACTGGAGCAAAAGTTTCATAGTAATCAATACCAAAATTTTGCGAATAGCCTTTCGCCACTAAACGCGCTTTATATTTTTGTATTTTTCCTTTATCGTCTAATTTTGTTTTGAAGAGCCATTTCGAACCTATTATTTTTGTATTTGGCGGGGGGTCAACTAATGTCCAAGTTTTATTTTTGTTGTGAGATTCTATCTCCTCCTGTGTCGCTTTGATCCAGTTTTCTTTTTCTACTGGGTTTTCCATGTTTATTATTTCCTGCCAATTTTTCGGTTCATTAATATTTTCATCGTTAACCATATAAATTAGTCTATCTGGGGGAACCCCTTTATTTACTCTATCTGATCTTCTTGGTTCGGTTTGGTTTAGTTCAGATTCATTCTGATTATCATTTTCATTTGAAATTTCGATTTTTATCAGATTTGGGTTTTCCGATTTTTCGTTTTCGGCATTAGTGTTTTCATCTAAATTTAGTTCTAGCCGTTTTTCTTTATTTGAATTTATCGGATAGTTTTCTAAGAACTTCACCGTTCTGGCTATAGTGATACCTTTGCCGCTCGTATAGATACGATATCCTTTGGAATAATTATCGTATCCCACGAAGATCCCTTCTACTGCTTTATTATCTAATTTCTGTCTTTTTTGCTTGTTAATATATGCATAAGCTTTGCAGCCAAAGACTCTTAAATATTTTAGATTTGGTCTTCTGTTTGTCCATAATTCATATGGAGTTTTTTCGTTGGCTTTAGTCGGCAGTCGATTTTGTAGGTGATTTGCGGTGCATATCGCCTCTCCCCAGAAATGTAATGGTAAATTAGAGTCACTTAACAATGTTCTTGTCATTTCAATTAATGATCTATTCTTTCGTTCAGCAATACCATTCTGGCTGGGAGAATATGGTACTGTTAGCTGTCGCTTAATTCCATTTTCTTTTAGAAAATTATCAATATTAGAATTTTTAAATTCTTTGCCATTATCAGTTCTGAGTTCTGTAGGCTTTTTGCCAAACTTATTGTTGACCAGTGCAACATATTCCTTTAATTTTTCAAATACCTCACTTTTATTTTGTAGTAGATAAATTATAGTAAATCTAGAGTAATCGTCTATGAAGGTTAAAAAATAATTTTTTCCCCCTATTGTTGGAGTTTGAATAGGACCACAAACGTCTGAGTGCACTAATTGCAGAATTTTATTTGCTCTCAATTCCGTTTTCTTTGGGTAAGGTGCGTCAGTTAATTTTGCTTTAATGCAAGGCTCACATTCGGTGCTATGGGAACAATTATTTATGTTTATTCCGCATGCTAATTCCTTCGTCATTAATTCTTTAATCGACGCGACATTTTTATGTCCTAATCTTCTATGCCACAGTTCTATGCAATTTTTATTTTTGCAATTAGTTATCATGTTTACAAAATTTTCATCTGTGTTTATGTTTGTTTGCTGAATTTCATACAGATTATTTTTTCTTATCCCTTCTAAGCGTATTGATCCTTCATATTCTAGAAAGCATTGATTATTTTCAAATGTAATTTTGCATCCGTTTTTCGTAGCTTTAGCTACCGAAAATAAATTTGTTTCAATTTCCGGTACTAGTAGAACATCTTTTAATGTTATTTCATGTGTTCTACCGTCGGATGTTATTGTGGTAATATTTACATTACCTGAACCATAGGATTTTAATTTATTGCCGTTGGCAATTACGACGTTGGTATGTTCTTTATTTGTAAATTCATAAAATAAATTTTCATTATTTGAAATATGGGAGGATGAGCCAGAATCGATAATCCATGCGTTATTTTTCGATTTGTTCGTTAAAAATGCGCAATTTTTCTTTTCTTCGGTTCCGAAATAAGCTGTGCTTTTTTCTTTCGGTTTATTTGAGTCCGCGCTTCTTAAATTATTTTCGTCTTTTTGAAAGACTAGCGAAGAAGAGAAATGTTTTTTGTTGTTTTGTTTAAAATTATTTGTTTTATGTTTGTTATGCCAGCAATTAACTGTGTTGTGATTTTTTAGTCTACAAATCGTGCAGTATTTTTCTTCTTTTTTAAAACCTGTGGTTTTAAATTTTATTTCAGCTCTAAAGGCTTTGTTCGAATTATCACTGTTATTAGAATGCTCGTTTCTTTTATTAAATTCGTCTGTTAATTTACTCTTTATAAATTCTGGAGTTAATTCGTCTTCCTGTCTGGCTTCTAATGCGGTTATGAGGGTGTCGTATGAAGGAGGTAAAGAGCAGAGCAATAATGCTGAAATATGATTTGCTTTAATTTCTTCGCCTATGGCTGATAACTTATCAATAATTTCTAATATCTTTGTTATATGAGTTATCATGTTGCCTCCTTCTGATAATTTCGTTCCGTAAAGTCTCCTGAGGAGAAAGAGTTTGCTAGAGAGATTTGATCTCTCATGGATGTTTTTAAGCGTGTTCCATGTGTCCCGTGCATTCTGTAAATGCTTAATATGGATGATTTGATTATCCTCAATACTTAAATTAATCAAGGCTCTTGCCTTTCTATCTTTCTTCGACCATTCCGGGGTTATTGGAGTAGGTGGGTCGTCTGTGACAACTTCAAAGAGCTCTTCTCTTATCAAGAGCATCTCCACCTTGAATTTCCAGTTTGCATAGTTACAGGAATTTAATTTTTCAATTATACTTCCTTCTTTGAAGGTTGCCATTTTTCTAATTTAGAATATATCTAAAATTAATTAATTTCTTTTAAGTATTCGAGGATTCTAGGACACTATTTTTATTTTTATTTTTTATATACTTTAGAATTTTTCACGTCTCAGAATCTTTGTTAGTGTTATTTTCTCGGTAGTCAGTAATTTTGCGCTTTCTAAAGCAATATAAATTATAAATTCAACTTTCGGAACAAAAGATAGGTAAGATATTTGCTTACCTCTATTTTCCAGCAATCGTCCTCACTATACCGCTAGGCCATGATCACCAGAATTTGTATTAATCCATTTTGCTTAGCACACACTCACTATATAATCCTTGGTATGTAGGATATCCATGTAACTGATTAAGTAATGTTAAAATATTATTAATTAATAAAACATATTCATAATACTGTTAAATTATTTAATTTACATAGCTTACATTTAATAGTTACATAAAATTTAGTTTTAAACATTATTTCAATTTAAGTTTAAGGGAAAACGACATAATGTCCGTTTCCATCGCGAATTAAAAGGAATCTCTCAAAGTTCTATAAAGCAGAGATGCAACAGTCTTAGTCCTTATATAGTGACATCATTTTTAAGTTTTTTTCATTGGATGGTAATGACGTAAAGTCAATTTACGTCACTAATACGTATTTTAGTCTTTCACTTCCTTGTTCAGAGCACGTGCTGTAAAAACCTCTTCATCTTGCATTAGGCACTTTCATTTCCTGTTTGAAATTCTAGATAATTACTTTTTATCGGGATGAGTTTTTAAATGATGTAAATAAACTGTCATAGAAATTAATTCCGGATATTAATCTTTTGATATATTACCAACAATCTCCTCCTTAATCTCTGGAATTTGATTTCTTAAGTTTAAGTTATTTCTGTGAATTTCAAAGATAGGTTTGGGAGTGGGCTTGGTTAGGATGTCCGCTATCATGTTCTTTGATTCACAGTAATTTACATTAATTGTACCATTGTCCTTTAGGTGTTTAATGGAATGATACCTTATATCAATGTGTTTCGTGCGACGGGTGTATTTTTCTGATTCGATCATTTTTATGCAGGACTGGTTGTCCTCATGCATAGTTATGGGTAATGTCTGTTCTAAGTTAAATTCTTCTAAGAGTCTAATTAACCATAAAATTTCTTGTGATGCATTTGCTGCTGAAATATACTCGGCTTCAGCACTTGACATGGCTATGCATGATTGCTTTTTGCTGATCCATAAAATTGGGTTTTTCCCTAATAAAAATAGGTTTCCGCTGGTGGACTTTCTAGTTTGTACGTCTCCAGCCCAGTCTGAGTCACAGTACACTTCAAGTATTGGTTGCTTTGTTGTATTTATTTCTAATTTAAAGTTTTTAGTGTGATTTAAATAGGAAATCACTCCTTTAGTTGCTTTCCAATCCTTCTGTGAAGGGTTTTCGTTTTTTCTACTTAGGATGTTAATCGCAGCTGAAATATCTGGTCTTGTGACAGTTGAGATATATAAAAGTGCGCCAATTGCCTTTCTATAATCGATGTTGTTTGGCAATGGTATTTCTTCGTTATCAAAATTTAAATAGCCTGTTTCCATGGGCGTTTTGTATGGTTTCGCATCTTCTAATTTAAATTTTCTAACTAATTCTTCAATTTTACCTTTTTGATTCAGTTTATATCCTTCGTTTGTTTTTTCAATTTTAATCCCTAGGTAGTAGTTTAATTGACCTAAATCCTTTAGTTCATATTCAATCTTAAGTTTTTGTATAATTTCTTTAATTTCATTTTCTTTTGCTGATATTAATAAATCGTCTACATAGACGATAATATATGCTTTACTGTTTTTAGTATTACGTATGAATAAACACGTGTCTGATGTTGATGGTTTGAAATTTAACTTTTCTAATGATTCTGAAATTTTTATGTGCCAGGCTCTAGCTGCCTGTTTTAAGCCGTATATAGCCTTATTTAATTTGCACACTTTGTTTTCATGATTAGGTTTGACATAGCCTTCCGGCTGAGTGATGTATATATCCTCATCTAAATTTCCATACAAAAATGCTGTTTTTACATCGACATGATTTACGTCTAGTTTATGATAGGCGGCGGCTGCTAAAAAAGTTCTAATTGTAGTATGTGAAACCACTGGAGCAAAAGTTTCATAGTAATCAATACCAAAATTTTGCGAATAGCCTTTCGCCACTAAACGCGCTTTATATTTTTGTATTTTTCCTTTATCGTCTAATTTTGTTTTGAAGAGCCATTTCGAACCTATTATTTTTGTATTTGGCGGGGGGTCAACTAATGTCCAAGTTTTATTTTTGTTGTGAGATTCTATCTCCTCCTGTGTCGCTTTGATCCAGTTTTCTTTTTCTACTGGGTTTTCCATGTTTATTATTTCCTGCCAATTTTTCGGTTCATTAATATTTTCATCGTTAACCATATAAATTAGTCTATCTGGGGGAACCCCTTTATTTACTCTATCTGATCTTCTTGGTTCGGTTTGGTTTAGTTCAGATTCATTCTGATTATCATTTTCATTTGAAATTTCGATTTTTATCAGATTTGGGTTTTCCGATTTTTCGTTTTCGGCATTAGTGTTTTCATCTAAATTTAGTTCTAGCCGTTTTTCTTTATTTGAATTTATCGGATAGTTTTCTAAGAACTTCACCGTTCTGGCTATAGTGATACCTTTGCCGCTCGTATAGATACGATATCCTTTGGAATAATTATCGTATCCCACGAAGATCCCTTCTACTGCTTTATTATCTAATTTCTGTCTTTTTTGCTTGTTAATATATGCATAAGCTTTGCAGCCAAAGACTCTTAAATATTTTAGATTTGGTCTTCTGTTTGTCCATAATTCATATGGAGTTTTTTCGTTGGCTTTAGTCGGCAGTCGATTTTGTAGGTGATTTGCGGTGCATATCGCCTCTCCCCAGAAATGTAATGGTAAATTAGAGTCACTTAACAATGTTCTTGTCATTTCAATTAATGATCTATTCTTTCGTTCAGCAATACCATTCTGGCTGGGAGAATATGGTACTGTTAGCTGTCGCTTAATTCCATTTTCTTTTAGAAAATTATCAATATTAGAATTTTTAAATTCTTTGCCATTATCAGTTCTGAGTTCTGTAGGCTTTTTGCCAAACTTATTGTTGACCAGTGCAACATATTCCTTTAATTTTTCAAATACCTCACTTTTATTTTGTAGTAGATAAATTATAGTAAATCTAGAGTAATCGTCTATGAAGGTTAAAAAATAATTTTTTCCCCCTATTGTTGGAGTTTGAATAGGACCACAAACGTCTGAGTGCACTAATTGCAGAATTTTATTTGCTCTCAATTCCGTTTTCTTTGGGTAAGGTGCGTCAGTTAATTTTGCTTTAATGCAAGGCTCACATTCGGTGCTATGGGAACAATTATTTATGTTTATTCCGCATGCTAATTCCTTCGTCATTAATTCTTTAATCGACGCGACATTTTTATGTCCTAATCTTCTATGCCACAGTTCTATGCAATTTTTATTTTTGCAATTAGTTATCATGTTTACAAAATTTTCATCTGTGTTTATGTTTGTTTGCTGAATTTCATACAGATTATTTTTTCTTATCCCTTCTAAGCGTATTGATCCTTCATATTCTAGAAAGCATTGATTATTTTCAAATGTAATTTTGCATCCGTTTTTCGTAGCTTTAGCTACCGAAAATAAATTTGTTTCAATTTCCGGTACTGGTAGAACATCTTTTAATGTTATTTCATGTGTTCTACCGTCGGATGTTATTGTGGTAATATTTACATTACCTGAACCATAGGATTTTAATTTATTGCCGTTGGCAATTACGACGTTGGTATGTTCTTTATTTGTAAATTCATAAAATAAATTTTCATTATTTGAAATATGGGAGGATGAGCCAGAATCGATAATCCATGCGTTATTTTTCGATTTGTTCGTTAAAAATGCGCAATTTTTCTTTTCTTCGGTTCCGAAATAAGCTGTGCTTTTTTCTTTCGGTTTATTTGAGTCCGCGCTTCTTAAATTATTTTCGTCTTTTTGAAAGACTAGCGAAGAAGAGAAATGTTTTTTGTTGTTTTGTTTAAAATTATTTGTTTTATGTTTGTTATGCCAGCAATTAACTGTGTTGTGATTTTTTAGTCTACAAATCGTGCAGTATTTTTCTTCTTTTTTAAAACCTGTGGTTTTAAATTTTATTTCAGCTCTAAAGGCTTTGTTCGAATTATCACTGTTATTAGAATGCTCGTTTCTTTTATTAAATTCGTCTGTTAATTTACTCTTTATAAATTCTGGAGTTAATTCGTCTTCCTGTCTGGCTTCTAATGCGGTTATGAGGGTGTCGTATGAAGGAGGTAAAGAGCAGAGCAATAATGCTGAAATATGATTTGCTTTAATTTCTTCGCCTATGGCTGATAACTTATCAATAATTTCTAATATCTTTGTTATATGAGTTATCATGTTGCCTCCTTCTGATAATTTCGTTCCGTAAAGTCTCCTGAGGAGAAAGAGTTTGCTAGAGTGATTTGATCTCTCATGGATGTTTTTAAGCGTGTTCCATGTGTCCCGTGCATTCTGTAAATGCTTAATATGGATGATTTGATTATCCTCAATACTTAAATTAATCAAGGCTCTTGCCTTTCTATCTTTCTTCGACCATTCCGGGATTATTGGAGTAGGTGGGTCGTCTGTGACAACTTCAAAGAGCTCTTCTCTTATCAAGAGCATCTCCACCTTGAATTTCCAGTTTGCATAGTTACAGGAATTTAATTTTTCAATTATACTTCCTTCTTTGAAGGTTGCCATTTTTCTAATTTAGAATATATCTAAAATTAATTAATTTCTTTTAAGTATTCGAGGATTCTAGGACACTATTTTTATTTTTATTTTTTATATACTTTAGAATTTTTCACGTCTCAGAATCTTTGTTAGTGTTATTTTCTCGGTAGTCAGTAATTTTGCGCTTTCTAAAGCAATATAAATTATAAATTCAACTTTCGGAACAAAAGATAGGTAAGATATTTGCTTACCTCTATTTTCCAGCAATCGTCCTCACTATACCGCTAGGCCATGATCACCAGAATTTGTATTAATCCATTTTGCTTAGCACACACTCACTATATAATCCTTGGTATGTAGGATATCCATGTAACTGATTAAGTAATGTTAAAATATTATTAATTAATAAAACATATTCATAATACTGTTAAATTATTTAATTTACATAGCTTACATTTAATAGTTACATAAAATTTAGTTTTAAACATTATTTCAATTTAAGTTTAAGGGTAAACGACATAATGTCCGTTTCCATCGCGAATTAAAAGGAATCTCTCAAAGTTCTATAAAGCAGAGATGCAACAGTCTTAGTCCTTATATAGTGACATCATTTTTAAGTTTTTTCATTGGATGGTAATGACGTAAAGTCAATTTACGTCACTAATACGTATTTTAGTCTTTCACTTCCTTGTTCAGAGCACGTGCTGTAAAAACCTCTTCATCTTGCATTAGGTACTTTCATTTCCTGTTTGAAATTCTAGATAATTACTTTTTATCGGGATGAGTTTTTAAATGATGTAAATAAACTGTCATAGAAATTAATTCCGGATATTAATCTTTTGATATATTACCAACAATTTAGTTTATTGCAATACTTATATATAGCAATTTAATTTAATACATTAGATACCATTTAAACTAACCATAGATAATTGTGTATGGATTATCGACTTTATTTAATGTAATTGGCAATCTATTACTTTATAAAATAATATGGAATCGCAAGAGTAATAATAATAATAATAATAATAATAATCGAAAATAACCGAAATCAATCAGTTTGATTGGAAGATCTTGTTGTAACACAGGAAGTTTTATATGTGTTTTCGCCAATATTGTCATTTTATGCAACAGATGCATTATTTGGATGTTGTTAATTCTATAACAACGCTATTGTTCCGTTTTGAGAACATATGCATATATTAAAAGACATCATAAACCTTACATAAACCTCTCATTATTTATCTTTCGTAATATATTGTGTTACATTTAAAATATTGTAAACACATTTTCATATCTCGAGCAATCCTTCATCTTTTACACACTGCAACATGACATACAGAATTAAAAACACGAAATGATGTTAAAACCCATCTGCACGAATTTAGGATTTCATTCATTTTCAAACAAATACGTGACGTGAATGCACATCCACTAGAAAATTTGAATTACTCAGAATATGATTATTTTTTTTCTCTGTGAACGTCACTCATCGCAAAAAAGCCAGCTTCAAGTTTCTGACTTTTAAAATAATTTTGTCTTGAAACAAAAAAATCGCAATACGTTGTAATTTATGATATAACGATGTCACCAATGACAGTTAATCAGTGTTATATCAGATTATTTTTATTAATCTATAAAAATAAAAAATAATTCGTCTGAAATAATACATTTAGTATTTTAATATTTTGTTTTTGTTTTAAATGTTTCTAAGAATATCCTACATCAAATATTTCTTCGTTTTTTTAAAGGGCACCCTATATTTCACGAATGATGACGAAAATACGAAAATTCCAGCTTTTTGATTGAAATGACTTCAGGCATATTCGTTGTATATGCTCACGAAGTAGAATAATTAAAAATAAGTCCTTTCGGCTTGCACCGGGAGAAAAAGTAGCTTTCCTTTATCTTCGATTTAAAATTTTAGTTTATGTTACTCGAAAACATTAAGCTGCAATGCAAAAAACGTATTGCAGAAGATTCGTTAACACTGAATTTGAATAAGAAATTCGCCAAATTAGTCAGTTATATCCCAGTTAGCTTCATTTATGGCAACTTATTTTTTGGTGGCCAAATTTGGTGATATTTACCCAAATGTTGTCAAGCTTGGCGAAAATTTGACGCTGTCGGATATGAATATAGTTTTATGAGTATGATTGGGAAATTGATTACAATAATGAAAGATATTTTGCGAGAAATCACGTTCACTAGAACTCATAAATTAATTCTATATTTATTTTAATCTGCTGTCTTGTTTGAAAATGTCACCCGCCCTAGAATTTCAAACTGCTATATCTCAGATAAAGGCAAAAAAAAAAAAAAAATACTCCAGAATCGTTGTATCAAGGCCTAAAATTTAAGCAAAAAATAAATTTGAATTTTTAATTTTTTTGTATATTTGTTTGAGTTTTAAATGTTTCAATGGCCACCATTTTGTAACAAGATGGCGAAACAAGCTGGCCAACGAACTCGGTCGAGATATTGGTGAACCTAATACACACACTTAGTTACATCCAAATCGGTTTATAAATGAGAATGCTACCGTATGACAAAGATCATATATATATATATATATATATATATATATATATATATATATATATATATAACCATTAAAACAACACAGAAACATCATACAACATGTGGGGGGGGGGGGGGATAATAAATATATTAAATATAAAAAATGAATACGTACCTGTATGAACAATATCCATAAATATGTAGAGAATAGACATTGATTAGATTAGAATTTAAAACAAAGAGAATAAATAATATAGATTGGAGGGAATAATGAAAAGAAAATTAAAAACCTGAACGATGAAACACAAATATATTTAATGGAATTTATCCATAATTACCAATTAAAGAAAAAAGTGAAATTTTGAAATAGATTAAACATAAATTATTGTGGCACTTTTGTAAAAGTTTCAACCCCAAATTACCATAAATTCCACACACACACAAACAAAAAGTATGATTTTATCTTTGTACAAACTATGAAGTTAAAATTGTACAAAATTTGGGCTATCATACATTTAAAAAAAACTCCAGAAATAAGATAAAATGAAAAGAAAAACATAGACATATAAGAGAGAATATATATCAACATTTGAACGGAGGGTGGTTTTGGTGTCTGGGGGTTCTGATCAGGGAAAATATAGCAAAATTTTCCGGAATCGCTTTTCTCCGATCGACTGCAATAGACAACTTTTTATTTTTTTGTAGTGAAAGCTAGATAAAATACAAAAGCGAAAAAGATTTTTACTGCGTTCAGTTTTGTTTCAATGATTCAGTGTCGTAATTTTGAGTTTAGTTTTTTTCTCAGTTTGTGTTTCTTCAATATATCGGAATTATCAAAATGCTAAAACTTTAACATATACTTTTCAGTTGATTTTACATTATTTTATGGACGTTCCTTAAAGCTCCTTTTTATAAATTAAACTATAGGATTTTTAGAAATATAAATAGTTTCTTTAAAAAATATATAAATGGTAAGTAAATAGTCACTTTTTACTTGCAAAAATTAAATAATACATTTGAAAATATTATCGATTTCTTTTAAGTAGATTTCGTAATCTCACCTAAGTTGGAATTTCTGAAATTTTTTTGCAGATATACGCCGATCATGACTCCTAGAACACAACCCCCCCCCCCCCCCACCAGCTCATAACTTTATCTATCTATCAATCTATCTATCTATATCACTTTTTTATCGACACGATAACTTCTATAATTCTGCACAAATCTTTTCCAAACTGATGCATAAAATGAAGCGGCATAAAATCTTGGACAAGTTTGTTAATGGGCAAAATCGGACTAGGGAGGGGGGGGGGGCTTTTTGTGAAAACAGAAAAATCCCATAACTTCTTAATTATGATACATATTGAATCCATTTAAAGTTATTATTACTTATAGGAAAAGGGCCAAAAATTTATGTATTACATATTTTTGATTTTATGCGAGTCAAAATGCCCTTAAGGGGGGGGGGAAAGAAATAAAGGTTTAAAAAAAAAATTCATAACTTCGTCAATTCACAAGATATCAAATCCGCTTAAATTTATTATAAATTTTTTAATATTATCCATAACTTTTATATAAACAAGTTTTTTATAAAACCAACTCTTATGGCAAAAAAAAAAAAAAAAAAAAAAAAAAAAAAAAAAAAAAAAAAAAAAAAAAACCTTCTCTCTTTGCCAATAGACATATATATATTTTTCAAAGTGGGCGGTCCCAACTCCCGCATCATGGCAAAAAGGTCTTTCTTCTACAATTCCCAATAAACAGGCACCCCACGGTCTGCGTCTTCGAAATCTACCTGTGCCTGTAGGTCAAGCCGTCAGGGATTTTTTTTTAACTTAACATGTTTTTTGTATGTAAAGAGGGAATTTTGTAATCGATTTTTCACTCACTTCCAGATAGGCTAGAATTATAAAAAATATGTGCACAGGTATGTTTGCGAATACAGTACAACACTGGAATATTTTTAGAATTTAATTATAAATTAATTATTTTGATACAATTTTTCGCTATCCAGGCGCAGGTGATAAATCGCAAAATATTCTTTATGGTTACAAATGTTTACAAGTTCCAAAAACAATGGAGTTCATTATGCTTTATAACCAAATATTTTAAACACTAAAAATAGAAAATAAAATATAAATAAAAAATTAAGAGTGTAAATTAAGAGTGTTTAGTAATAAACTGCTGTTCAAATATTGCTTAGTATCTTCTTAATTTAAATGTAGTAAGTATAGACATTTACATCAATATCATACTTTACAAATGTTATTAAGTAAAAATTCAACTATTTAACACAGCGTTAATGTACCACATTATGTGGTAAACGATAAATCAGTGTATCTGAATACTTCTATTTTTTGTACACTTAACACATGATATTAAAATGTAATATACAGAGTATTCATAAAATTTCAATGAAAGTAAAATAATTTTTCCCTCCAGTCTATACTATTCATCTATAATAAGAGAAACTATAGAGATAGTAACACGCAAAAATACATTATGTAACGATGCATCATCTTTTAACTTACCGAAATTGTGGCTCGAGTTACTCCATAGTTACACATATGAAATAAACAACGGAGTAAAAATAAAAGATAACGTGCGTTATTTTAAAAAAGTACATGAAAATTAAATGATAGCATTTCAAATAATAACTTCAAAGACCGTGCAATTATAGAATATTCTCATTCGTTTTTGAAAATAGTTCGGAGTGAGGCGAAACATGTCAACAACCTAATAAAAGTTATTTTACTGTATATTATGTTGTTAATTTACATCTTTTAGCATTTAAATGAAATATATTATTACAAGGTGTTATAATTTATTATATTGTTATCAAAATTGGTTTGTTATATATAATATTTGAATCAAAAAAGTAAAAGGATTTTTTGTCCCTAGATCCTGCAGCTAATGAGGTACATTTCTGAAACTACAGGGATACTGCAGTGTTACAACAATGAACTTCAGTGCAAAATTTGAGCAAAATTGAATTGTTAAATATGTGGTTTTATTCAAAAACGTAAACAAATGTTTTTGCCTTTGAACCCTGCCCCTGATGAAGCATGGCCTACACAATACAGTAATTTTGCATCATTATCGACAATGAACTTTTGTGGAACATTGTAGCAAAACCGACTCGTTAAATATCTGATTTCATTCAAAAAGTAAAAACAATGTGTTTTCCTTTGGATTGGACACTGCTCCTAACAATCCATAAAGGCCCTGACAATACATAAATTTTGCATTGTCGTTAACAGTGAACTTTTGGGTAACATTTGATCAAAATCAGTTTCTTAGCTATGTGATTTTAATCACAAACGAAAAAAAAAAGTTTTTGCAACTGGACCCTGACCCTGATGAAGTACGACCCTGACAACATGAATATTGCAACGTGGCTGACAATAAACATTATTCATCATTTGATGAAAATAAGTTCGACGGGAATGAGCCAAAAATTAATTGCAAGATTTGAGCCAGATATCCAGACCGACAGTCAATAACCAAAGTTAAATAAAAGTGTGTAAAAATCCGTTTTTAAGAATCAAATACAAGCTTTGACTGTTGATATAAGAGAAATTTCGTAGGAAATACAGATTTTATCCCCCTAAACAATGAATGAATGAGTTTTTTAATGTGAGGTATGTCACCAATATTTTCCAGTAAAATATATATATTTTAGATATATGTGTTTATACAATTTGTATTATATTTATACAAACCGAAATCTCTGGTACTAGTAAGAATCATTCTAATTACAATTAAAGTAATGACAAAGTAATCTGATAGTCAAAATAAAATTATTCTTAACTATGCACATGTAATTTTAACAGGGCAAACTTCAGCTTTTCGCTTAATAGTATATATTTTTAATATAAAAATAAATTAAAAAGAGGATTTTTAAAAATTGATTTTTCATTTGGAACATTTCGAAAACTTTCTATTTCAAATGTATGCGTCGTGATTCGTAGCATCACCAGAGAATATTTTTTATATATTTTAGAAACTGGTCACATAAATCTTTTTCAGAATTAAATGTCGAAAACAGATTGAGAATGAAGGATGATGATCTTCAGATAAACAGTTTTTTACTGTATAAAACTAGAGAAAGCTTTTAGGCATATAAGGTGAAAGATTTTAAATTTATAACTTTACAGAAGAAACCTCCTTGAGATTTAAAGCTAATAATAATAGAAAATCAATGACAGAATATCTTTTTTTTAAACCTATTTCTATTCAGGGAAATAACTTTCTGACTTCTGAAGTATTTTCGACTTTTTCGACCAGCTTTTATTGATGAATTTATATTTAACACAAAAAAAAAGTTTGGATATGTGTTTTGATTGATTCATTAAAATTTATGTAAAATGAGTCATAAAAACATCAGGCATTTTTCTCACATATTTTAAAGAGTTGAAAATCATACTAATGAATCTTCTTCAACATTTAAACCGTCAAAAAGTCACTGAGGATGAAGGATGATGATCGATATATAAACATTATTTTATTATTTTTTTATGTCAGTTTATGTAGAGAAACTTTTTGTATTTGCAGATCGAAATTTTTAGAATTTACAACATAAGGAATTTTTTTTGAGAAGTGTTGAATTCAGTCATTTTTCTTTCAGGAGGGGGGGGGGGAGGATTCCATAGTCCTCGTGAGGGACACTATGAAGTTCCGGGGGTGCAATTTCACTTCTAGACCGTTGATTTATATAAATTTCCAAATCTTCAGAGAGGACATTTCGGTGATTGTGTTTGGGGTGGGGAGGAAGTATCTCTGCAAGGCTAACCCTGAATTCATCATCATTTCTTGTACATTACATTTCCAATGATAAAAACTGTAACAACAACAACAATAAAAAACAATGACAAATGGCATTTTGTCAGTCTATTTCTGTTTTTTAGATTCTCTCAAATCCGCATAACTGATTGAAACCAGAGATTGTACGGACTCTAGAATGTTGGAGATTTCTGGTCACTGCTTTGTTTACATTTTTTAAACAGTAATTTGAATGTAATAATACACTCGAAATTATAATGAATGCTTACAATAAAGTAAAATATTAAAATTAAGTAAATAAAAAAAACGATTAAAATATTAAAAGTAAAGGTCAAGTAAATAACTAATAATGCATAACTAAATATGAATAATAATGATGATAAAAAAAATGTCTAGAATTATTGAATAAAACTCATCTCCTAGAGGTGCACTGCTAATTTACATGAACATCACAAAATAAAGAAGTTTTATTTAAAACTTAGGCACACATTATAACAACAAAAACAAAAAGCTTCATTAATACATAAATGTATTTAATAAAAAGATCGTGATTGTCCTTGATATCAATGTTACTTTGAATTATTTCGGAATTAAATTTACAACACGAGTTCAGTCCTATTAAGGAGAATTGCATATTAAAATGTGTACGGAATGATATATATATATATATATATATATATATTGTAACAACTCCTCGTTAGCCAGACTTTAATAAGTCTAATTAAATCTTCTCACTCATTTTTCTTTAATCTTACTCATATAAAAAATCTGAAGTGGAAACCATCTGTGGACCCTTAATCCGCAGAGAAGAGCCGCCACCATGTGTTCTGCATTAAAATTCGTCTGTTCAAAACCGCCAAATCTATAAGAGCTATAATTCCTAACAATCTTGATATTTATTACATTTCAAGTAGTTATAAATTCGTGTCGCTTGCTAAGAAGTGACGTTACAGGAACATTTATGTTCTCATATATTCTAGCCACTTGAGTTGTCCTTCAGGCACTACAGATATCAAGAACTTCTTCATATTCTGAGAGTCGGAACACATGTAAACACTTCAAATCTACCTAACCTATATACACGACGAGCAGAGGCCGAAGTAAGTTAGTCTGATTTTCAGAAGCAGCGAAGCAACGGCTTCCTAGGCTTCTCTGGTGAGAAGGCCTATGTATACGGTCCATGTACCGATGATTAGGCAAGAACTTTGCCGATAAATTGAAAGGACTCTGTTTCCTTGAATGTAAGAGAGCGCCTTGCTCTGAAAATTCTCTACCTTGAGAAACTGTATTTTTCGGCCGCCCAGTGCCGAATAGAACTAACTGGATATCCTGACACAAAATTCCCATGTTAAACGCTCACATGCTTGCTTATGTAATTGTGTTGTGTGTACTGTGGAAAAGTAACGTAATTAAATCCATGTTTGCCTGAAAACTGTCTAATGATTTACAATTACGCTACAATATATATATATATATATATATATATGTATAAATCTTGGAAATTTTCACCTACATCTTAACTGTAACTTTCACGGTTTACATCTGCAATGGTAGGCGAATTTTAGGCGTTTGCGGGTTTTAGAGTCGCGGATTTGAGAGACTCTACAACTTCTAATACATTATCGATACGTTTCTTATAGAGCAGGGTACAACTGATCGTGGGCGTAATTGACAAAAAACCCCCATCTTTAATCACTTTTAAAAAATATTTTTTAAACATAGGAAATTATAAAATTCGTCTGTGCAATTATTAATATATATCCACGAATACATTTTGAACGGATGCTCTGATATTTAATTTTTTTTCCTTTTTTTTTCTTATTTTTTTTTCTTTTTGTTAAAAATAGTTTGTTTTGACTGCAATCCCATATAAATGTTATTAGGATTCAAAAGTGTCACATCTGTCTATTTATTAGGTGCGTTCGTAATTATATAAATATGTAGCACCTATAGTCGTCGTCGTGTCCGTCCATCTGTCCGTCTGTCTGTCCGTCCGCATATAACAACGCAAAAACTACCCAACCGAATGGTTTGAAATTTAATATATATTATCGTTCCAGAACTTTGTCGAGTCATTTCAAATTTTATGAAAATCGAATCAAACCATAAAAAGATATTAATAAAACTTTTTTTTTTTTTAATTCTATTAAATCCTATCGTACGTAATCAATATAATAAAAGCGCAAGTTATGTGACTGAGGAAAACAAATACGGGCAAATTACGTCTTTTTTCATATGCCAGGCGACCATTTTTATTCAAAATTATTTTTTCGAATAAAATTGCATAAAAGTTAAATTTTTAGAAAGATCGTTCAAAAAAATTGTTTGCTTGAGAGATGAGTAACATTAAAAAATGTATCGATTCTGAGATAACTTAAGTGGAAATTAGGTTAACAGCCAAATATCTCAATCCATTACAGTAAATAAACTCATGATATTCGTTCATTATCAGTCATAAAAATATTAAACCATGGAGGTAATCATTCGCAAAGCAAGATCTCCATGGTGAATTTTGCAGCTCTCTGTCTGGTGTCGAAAAAACAAATCGCATTTTTAAGCGTGGCATACGTAATCCTCTTTAATAAAAAGGTATGTGTTGCTGACGACTGGGATTTTCGCTAATCGTTGCCACAGATTAATCTCGGAAAATCCTCTTTAATAAAAAGGTATGTGTTGCTGACGACTGGGATTTTCGCTAATCGTTGCCACAGATTAACATCGGAAAATGAAACATTTGAAGATACTCAAAAAATTAATTGCTCGAAAAGTATTTATCAGAAAATTGTTAGACAAACTGCGTTAGAAAGGTGAAAAATTGTATTTTTCTTAATATAAATTTCAAATCTAATGATTAGGCAGTTTTTCAAATATTGAATTTCAAAAGTTGCCAAATTTAACAATGGAGTAACCATATAGAAAACTTCACGCGTAAAAAAATAATAATAACAGCAATGTGTCAGCACGAGTCACAAATTATAGTAACCGTATAATTCTGTTAAAATATAAAAGTGAATTATGATGTCACGAGTGCATGATTTTTATTTAATTCTCGACAAATACTAGATGCACCATTTCTTTTTAGTTGTGAATAATATAGGTTCATTCACGTTATTAAAACATGTAGCTTTAAAACATATAAATCAATGGAAAACGGTAGGTAATAAATTGTAAACGTAATAATAAACCGTATTAAAAAAAAACATAACTTAGTGAAATAAGTATCCGTTTTTATGTTATTTTAGGATATACCAGGTAAAGGTACAGATTACTTTAAAATACAAGGTTAAATTCACCGATATATTTCGTTTGATTCAAGGTTCTTTTGGAAAAACCAACCAGCGCAGCGGGCGTAGTCTGCTAGTAATAAATAAAAGTCATTCTCATTTCACTCACAGAAGACAATATACTTAATTTCACGGAAATAATAAGGATGATTTTTTAACATTGTGAACTATTTTTAAAATGAACGAACCTCATATGTCACGTTTAACGTACAATTTCCAACTTGTTATTATTATCATTATTATTATTATTATTTGTCTTTCTACGCTCTAAAATTCCAAAAAATTAGGTTTTGCCTCTAAAATTTACCTGTTAATTTTTTTATGGGAATCCTTTCACTTTTGAACCCAACTCCTTAAAAAAAAAAAAAAAAAAAAAAAAAAAAAAAAAAAAAAAATCGAAAAAGTAAAAAAAAAACAACGATTCTAGATATCAACTCTAGCTCTGTAATGCAAAAAAAAAAATCCTTTAAAAATATTGAATTGCAAACGAGATACTTTAAAAGAACTGTCCCATAGGATTAACGAGCGAGTGTTTTCGTATGAATGAAGTAGTCCCTTAAAGCCATTCATTAGTCATTCATTTTAGTCACTGGCACCAAATACATGCATATTAATCCCCTTATAAAATAACGATTTTTAAATAGATGAAAAACTTATTTTGGACTTTGGATAGTTTTAAAATCGATCATTAATAAAAAAAAATAATGTTGGATTTTTAAAATTGAACTTTTAAATTTTAGTTTAATTTTTATAACAAAATTTGCAAAACGAACTTGTATAAGGTTTGAAAGCAATAAAACATTATTACTAATAGTTATTATAAAGTATTTTTTAATAATAATTTGAACTCTGGATGCATTAAAAAAAGAGTAAAAATAAAGAATTTTTTTTTGTTCAGTTTTTGTTTCGATTCAAGGACTTAAATGCTTTGAGAATTTATTCTCTGATCTAGAACACAAACAATTTTCTCAAAGGCCGTCTTCCATTTGAATATTTGAAAAGAAATTGGTTCTGCCATCTTTCGTTTTATCTCAAAAGCATTATTGAAATTCACATGCGCAGGTTTATCTGCTATATATATAAAATGCAAATGAGAATTTCGTTCCGGCAGTTTATAACTGGAGTTCTGTTGAATAGATTTTGATGGGACTTGCACTGTTAGCTGGATAAGTATTTCAGGCAAGGGTTTAGTATATTCATGGTATAAGAACCATCCATTTTTATTCAGTTGTTAGGTTACATACATTTAATTTAAATTATAGCATATATTTTACCCTTTCTTTTATTCTAAATCCTCACACAGGATCGCTATGTTAAAAAGTGATAAGGGGCCTTCCATAAATGATGTCACGCTTGGAGGGGGGAGGGGGTTCATGAAATTGTGACAGTTTGTGACAAGGGGGTGGGAGGGGGTAAGAAGAAGTGTGACATCACACATTTTGATTTAAATAAAATCATTTAAAATCAGCAGATTAAATTTTGAAGTTATTTTGATATTAGCAGAATTTGAGAGTATTCTGTAATCGGCGCTAAAACAACTTTCATCTGATTTGTTTTTACTTATATTCCTTTCTTAAAAAAAATCAATTGCTCCTTCATATTAATATTTTATTACAATTGTATATTAATTATTTTTTTTGTTGTAAACCTTAATCTTATTTCATACAAAATAAGTGCACGTTATGCTCACAAATGTCATTAAAACACATAGTTAAAGTTTAAAAATAAAATTTGAAATATGATCTATAACTTAGTGCTTTGTTTCTGAACTGCAAGTATATGTTTATGTAATATAGTGTGACATGTGACAAGAGGGGGGAGGGGGTATAGTGAAGTGCGACACTTTGTGACAAAGGGGGGGAGGGGGGTCAAAAATATTGAAAAAAAGTGTGACATCATTTATGGACAGCTCCTAACCTAGTTTTTTTTTACATCTGCTGCATCTTATGACTTACTCTTCTTCATGTTAAAATGTATACAAGTGCAGCTGCACTAAAAAGAATGGTAAAATTAAAATGTTCTATCAGCAATTATCGCAGTTAAAAATTGTACCGAAGTCATAATACACGAGTCTATTTCACGAAATGTTTTCTTTTATTCGGGTTTCCTCACGCATTTTACATTCCAGATGTCTCTTTCAACACACTCAAGAAAATAAAATGATTAGTTCTCGCATTCAGGTGCAAATTTCAGTTTGCGCCATATGTTTTCTCAGGCCGCAATATAAACTATTTTTATAAAACGTTCTCTCTAAAAATCTAAACAAGGCAGCTGTTTTCTTTCCTCTATTCCCACAAACATTCAGGGAATTAATGTGCCGTTGTTAGTGACCTTTCCTTTTGCCAAGTATTCAAACGCCCCATTTGAAATGAATAAATGACTTTCTTACAACCTTTTGAGTCTTGTCAAATGGTACTGAAATGTGATTTTTTTTGGCGGTAAATGAATCCCCGAAATGTAGTCACTTCTATTCTGTGCTTGCTCCTGATAAGATGTACGCTATGAGGACCACCATTACGACTTGTTGTTTTCTTCATGTGATTCTCTGCACAAAATAAAGATTTGTGCTTTCTTAAAAGATTGTCCTAACTACACTCATGGTTACCTTCCCCCTGGAGATAGATACTAGGATTATCCTTAATGCGAATAATCAACGCAATAATTTTTCCTTGCCACTAAGATCACAGAAAAACAATTCGGCTAGGGCCTGCATTACAATATTGCGTATCGTTAAATATTGCTTAGGTATACATTTATGGTGGAAGTTCTATAATCAGGTAAACCAGATTATGAAAGATTAGGCTTTTTTTTGAAAGTTCTACTTGACAGATTTTGATGAGACTTATATAATTTTTCAAGGATGGTTTTAGTACATTGCACACCGTTCCATGTTTCCTAGCTCTGGGAAGAAGTTCTATAACCAGGTAAATACTATTATGAAAGACTAGACATTTTAAAAAGTTCTACTGGATGGATTTTCATGAGACTTGCAATGTTAGTTAGATAATTTTTCAGACATGGTTTTAGTATATTGAATATCGTTCTATCGTTCTTCACCAAATTCTACTGCAAATGATAAACTAAAAGTGTTGGTCTTAACAGCCTAAATTTTGTCTGACACATTACAAAATTGAATATCGCAATGGCGTTCGTATCACTTTTCAGCATTGCTGAAGAACATTCCAGGTAAAGGTTCATGTTGCTTTAAGACACTAAGTCAAATTCACCAATATATTTTGTTTAATTCAAGGTCCGTTTAGTGAAACCGACCAGCGTAGCTATCGAAGCCTGCTAGTATGTGATAAAATAGTTAAAATAAAACATGCATAGTTCTCTGAGGGTTTTGTATTTTTTCACTACAACCTCAATTAATGAGGCTACAATGAATGGGAGGATTAAAACATAGCAACAACGAATAACTTTTCGCGCACTTTTAAAAATTTGACAAATAAACCTAATTTAGAATTAGTAAATGCTGACACTGAAGGAAAATGAACGAAACCGGTGAACTGTTAAAATGACTGTTATGTCATAATTGTACTGAAATGTTTTGCATACTCAAGTCAAATGTTGTACAATTCATGATTTCAGGAAAAAAAGCAAGTAAATCTTATCGACATTAACGTGTGTAATGGTAAAAAAATATATTATAAAACGAATGACAAAATATCATTCGTTTAAATCGATGCCTTTTCAGAGACGAAAAACTCAATAGTTCTAATGCATTTTCGATAAGTTTAGTTTACGAAGATTGACTAAGAAGTTGTCATTAATGATTCTCCCTTAACCTTAAAAAATTGCTTAGAGGAAAGAATTTTGTTCATAAGTTGTGTAAACTTTCTAATAAATCAGCACGTTAATTAACTTCGAGATTTCCTCTAATTTCCATTTATTTATGTGTGCATATATAGCTGTATAAAATATAGTTTGAGAATGACTAATTGAAACTTTTATGCCCGAAATTATGTATTAACGAAAAAGTCCTCTACTATAGCATTTTTACTTGATTAAAAAAAAAAAACAACATATTATAAGGTTTTTGCAATTATTAAATAAATTTTAGAAATGCTTCATCTATTAAAATTAATAGAATTAATATTCAATGGTTGAAGTATCAGAGTTGAGATTTATTCCAACAGAGCGAAAAATGCCCGGATCAGAACTCGAACCTGGGTACTTTGGCTTGTCGTGCCAACGCTCTCCCTACTGAGCTATCCCAACGATATCCGGACTGGCATATTTCACTCTTATTTGTTGGACAAGGCAGCAAACTGCAACGCTAATATTGTATTCATCCGAGCTATAACTATAGCATTTTACATAATGAATCTGAAATAACACGGAAACTCCTGTATCTCATGCAATTAGGACATAATGAACAAAGGAAAGTATTTTCAAATAGGTAAATTATATTCATTGGTTGGAGTATCATATGTTGTAGCATTTTTCGCTCTGTCGAAAAAAATCTCAACTATGATACTACAACCATTTAATATAATTTACCTAGTTGAAAATACTTTCCTTTGTTCATTATGTTTTAATATAATTAATTTGTATTTATAGGAGTTTTGTAGAGTATTTATAAATGCACTCAAATATTTTCTTTTAAATATTTTTTTCTTGTATTTTATAGAATTCGAAAATATAGAAATATAATGACCTGGCATATAAATATAAAAATTAGCTTTGCACTCCATAACTTTTAACACCAGAAGAAAAGTTGAATATCAATAATTACAAAAAGAGATTCCCCTTTTAAACATTTCTTTGTTCTGTAGAACAAATAATGTTTTGCGACATGATAAAGGAAAGTATATGCAGTATTCCCAAATTTCGCGAATTTTTTATTCAGTTTTGGTTGGTTGTATAGTGTTTAATGACACAAATCCCTTTTGGGACATGATGTATCAAGAAAAAGTGAACTTTTTATTCAGAAATTCCGAAATTAAAACAGTCAAAAATATAATAGCATGTAAGGTGGGTGAACCAAAAGTGTCCAGTGTCCCACCCTTCAAAAGTAGAATTAATTTAAGTTTTAATCACAAAATGGTGCTACTGCATTGTCAATAATCTATCTATCTGCGGCGCAAGTGGCCGAATTTAAAGAGATCACCTTGATCCTCCGACATTTTATGCAGTGATTTCACTTTTGAGGAGTAGTCGTTCTAATTTCCAGGTAATATTTTATTTTACATGTGTTTAAATTCTTGGAACTTTGATGTATGATACGTTTTCTGAAAGCTTATTTCCTTCTCTTTAACCAAATTTACTTCAATTCTAAGAAATGTATGAGATACGTCGTGAAAATGGCGACCATACGAATGTTCCCAAGGTGGCCACCTTAGAAAACAAATGTGGAAATCAATGTAGTAAGGGTGAGTTTTAAAATTTATGCATATAATTTTTACCTAATCCCACGGCTGTTTATAGAATATAAGATCTACAGAGATCCACGTAGTTTTTTAAAAATGAAATGCATAGTCCTGGAAAAAAAAACGCACTGATTTACTAACGCTACCGCAAATCACCATATCTCACATGACAGGTACCAATCGAATAATAATAATGTTTACAAATTAATGCTATACTTAAATTTTGCTTAGAGAGCTTAGAGAAAATGTATAGGTTACAATTCTTAGTTGTTTCGAAATATATTTTCAACAAATGTTTTTTCACAATTAATTTTAGGGAAAAATGTGACTTGTGTAAATCAATTTCTACTAGAAGCTTTAAACATAGAAAAGCAAAATTTCAGTTCATTTCTCGAAGCAGTTTTTATTTATGATTAAAAAACTACCCGCATTGCAATCTTGGTACTTATGTATAATCCGGGCCAAGTCAGATACAACTGTGCCAAGCATGACGCCAATAATATTAATTACAGTAACCCTTATTTTTTGACAACTACATAGTTTACTTATTTATTATAGTTTATAGTTTATTTTATTTTATTATTAATTTATTTTTCATTTTTTATGGTAGTTTATAGTTTTTTTTTTGTTATTTATTTATCATTCTTCATTTTTTATATTTTATTTATTTATTTATTTTATATATTAGTTAAAATTTTTAACCATGTTATATATTTTACAATGTTAAATTACTGTGTTGAGCATGATTGGCAACGATAAACAAGATTGGCAATTGGCAACAATTTTTGTTTTTCTTTCTGCTAGCCCGGATAATAAGTAAGTACAGCAATCTGTTTTGGAATGATTAAAAATGAATTTAACATTAGGAGTTCCAAACATTAAACCTGAATAATTCCTAAACAACTTGACCGAAAGGCTTTAAGGTTGGTATCCGAAGATAAAATGCACCGAAAGATCCAAATATGATGTTAAAATTTGGTGTTAGTATAAAAAATGTTCATGTTTTATACAATTTGTATTATTTTCAGGATCCATTAAGCAAAATTTAATCATAGAATCAGTTAGTAAACATTATTAATAACCGATTAGTGTCAGTTACAATTTTATACGATGATTTGTAGCAGGGGTAGTAGGGGGTTGTAGCTTTTTTTTTTTTTCAACGACGTTGCTTTTCATTGTAATAAAATTCCGAATATCTCTGTAGCTCATATATTCTACAAATAGTCGTGGAATTGGTAAAAATCTGATTTATGAATATTTAGAGTGCTTCTGTTTTTTTTTGGTGATTTTAATTTAACGTATAAATTATCCTATACTGTCATCAGTTAAATAATATTTTTCTTTTCTGTTTCAAATCTTAGAAAGTGTCTGAAATTACATTTTAAAGAAGTGCAAGAACTAAAGAAAAAAAAACTTTCTTGGTAGATAAATCTTGGCGCATAAATATTATTTATGCGCCAGAATTATTAATTCTGTCAACATGTATTATTATTAAATTAATGAGAAACATATTTCTCGCTTAAAATATATTTAAAATGGAGTATTAAGAACGAATAATGTTGAATTTTTAAAAATGTTACATCTATTAAAACGTTGCAAGTCAAACTTCATACGAGGTTTACAGGTCATAATAAATTATTATCAATACGTATAAATAGTAAATAGTTTTATTTTTTTATGATAACTTAATATTTGTATGCATAAGATCGAAAAAAAAAAGATTTTAGCCATGCTTTTCTTTCGATCCAAGATTAGAACTTTGATAAAATCATCTCTCAGGCGGAACAGAAATGAATTTGTCAAAGGCGGATTTTTTTCTATTAAATATTCAAAGAGGAAATGGCTCTGTCATCTATTGATATATTTCGCAAATATTTTTGTGCTTCGTATCAAGTTTCCATGTTATAAGGAAGTAAAAATAAAACATGCACCGGTCTATAAGGCTTATTTTACAACCTTATTGAGATTATCGTGCTTGAGAGTTTTAAAATAAATAAATAATATCTTTCATTTTTTTAAATTAGTTTTATTCGTTATTTAAGTTTCTATACTTGACCCCATGGACGGTGGTATATTTTTTATATAACTTAATTTTAATCAAATTTTGTATCAGAATTTTTTAATAATATTTTAAATCATAACTTTGGTGTAAAAGAAAAAGGATGTAATTTTGAATTTTTCTATCTAAATATTTTTTCAAAAATTCTGGTGTGAATTCAACGTTAAAGAAACACAATTATTTGCTTTTGAAAGGGTGGAAGCAGTGGCTACAAAACTTTATGCTTCGCATACCACTTGAAAAATCACATATCCCTGGCGTGCTCTCTTTTCTTTTTTTACATTTTACAGCATAGTTGTAAAGTGTTTATGGATTCGGTTTGTCTGTCCGTCTGTTTGTCTGTCTGTGTTCTCACTCGCGTACATATAGTTGGATTGCCACGTCACTGGTATACGTTATTGAGGTTTACCATGGCATGTTTGGTATTGAAAATGAAGTTTGTAGCCTTTATAGTTCGTTTACAAGGGTACTCAAAAGAATTCCGTTACATTACGATCTATAACGGAAAATTGTTTTAGAGTATATTAATGATGTTATGCTATTTCAAACATACTGAAATTTATATACAATATTGAAGTACATTAGAAGATGCCTACTATAGAATAAATTGTGCATAGCATTTATAATTCATTTACAAGGACACACAAATGAATTCGGTTACATTACTGTCTATCAGCAAAAATTGTTGGAAGGGCGTTTTCAAGTGTAGTATGCGTTTTTAAATTTAACAAAATTTTTGGATATTACTTTTTGTGAGTAAATTCTAAAGATCATTTACAGGGCTTCACAAAAGAATCGTGTTACTTTATGGTCTATGTGAAAAATAAGTTTGCATCTTATTTTAATGATGTTATACTTTTTTAAGAACACCGAGAAAAATGTCCTTTTTTCAAATCTAAGTAAATCGATGTTTTCATTTTGTTCTGAAACTTTTTGTTTCAAATAGTACGACACAATGCTTTCATTTCTGAAATACCAGAAATACTCAGGATATTGAAACATGGGCATTCTCAAAACTGAGCACATACTCATTTTTGAAACATGGGCATACTGAAAAATGATTAGAATCAGTTCAAGCTCATTTTTAAGACATGGACATACTCAAAAATGAGCACATAGAAGTCAGTTCATACTCATTTTTGAAACATGGACATACTCAAAAATGAGCACATAGAAGTCAGTTCATACTCATTTTTGAAACATGGACAGACTCAAATATGAGCATGAGCACATTCTTGAGTGGGTGCTTGTTTTCAGAAATGAGTATAGACATTTTTCAAACTAGAGTAATTTTGATTCGGAGCCATTTTGACTATGCGGCATACTTATATTTGAGTATTTTTTGCTCAGTTATGAAAATTTCGTTTTTAGAGTGAAATTGATATATATCACTGAAATGATCTAGAAGATGCTTACTATAGAATATGGTGTGCATAGCATTTTTTAAATTGTTTATTTAGATAACTCATTTCATTGTATGAAAAAAAAAGAAATTTCTTAACAATATTCTGTTAATGTTGAAAAGTGTTTTATATAATCTATGCCGAATGCATGGTTTTTCGTTCTTGTTTTTACGTAAGAGAGTCATGAATAGAAAATAGAAAAAAAAATAGCAACGGATGGATATAAATAAACTTTTATTTACATCTAATGTAATTTTTCATGCACCAAGTGTTATAATGTTACGGTTGGATTTGTTTATATTTGAATATTAGTTAAAATATCAGTGTTAATTTGCTACAAACATATGTCATCTTTAACATCTATCGTCACGAATCTCCAAGGGGTACACGTATCACACATTCGGAAATCTTGCTTTAAAGAATATTTGGTAAAATAAGCCGCATGGGGCAAGAAAAAAAAAAGACTTTTTTTTTTAATACCCGTTTTAGTTTGATGATGCTTTAAAATAAGTTAAGGAAAAATATTTATTCTTAACTTATTTTAGAAATTTTACTCACGTAAATTGGTAAAGTACTCTTTAGAAGTACAGTGCTTACTGAAGTACTCTTTAGAAGTACAGCACTTACTAAAGTACTCTTTAGAAGTACAGCACTTACTAAAGTACTCTTTAGAAGTACAGCCCTTACTAAAGTACTCTTTAGAATTACAGTACTTACTAAATTACTCTTTAGAAGTCCAGTACTAAAGTATTCTTTAGAATGTATTACTAAAAATTTTCTTTAGAAGTATTAAGTATTAAGTACTAAGTATTCTTTAAAACTATTCTTTACTACTAAAGTATTAACTAAATTACTAAAGTATTCTTTAGAAGTACAGAACTTACTACTCTTTAGAAGTACAGTACTTACTAAAGTACTCTTTATAATTACCGCACTTACTAAAGTACTCTTTAGAATTACCGCACTTACTAAAGTACTCTTTAGAAGTACATCACTTACTAAAGTACTCTTTAGAATTACAGAACTTACTAAATTACTCTTTAGAAGTCCAGTACTAAAGTATTCTTTAGAAAGTATTACTAAAAGTTTTCTTTAGAAATATTAAGTACTAAAGTATTCTGTAAAACTACCCTTTACTACTAAAGTATTAACTAAATTACTAAAGTATTCTTTAGAAGTACAGCACTTACTAAAGTACACTTTAGAATTACCGCACTTACTAAAGTACTCTTTAGAATTACAATACTTACTAAAGTACTCTTTAGAATTACAGCACTTACTAAAGTTTTCTTTAGAAGTACAAAAAACTAATTTTTAATAACATCATAAAAGACTGGTCGGCTTCAATATTCTCATTTATTTCATATCATAAAAGTTTCACTGGTGAAGTAAGCATAAGAGAAGAATTAAAACTCATGTAGGTCATATGCGAAACTATTTTAGAATGCTTCTTTTTAAATGTCTGTAAGCCGTTTATATATATTTTTTTTAATTTCAAACCGTTAGTATAACTAATAATAGCGATATATAAAAACTTTAGGCACTTTTGAGGTAAATATTGAATATTAGGTATAGTAAAAGAGTAGAAAAATTTAAAACAACACAATATCATAAAACTTTCAATAGCGAAGTATATGAAATTTTTATACCTTGTTGTTCTATTTGTAGCTATACCATAACCTGAAAGTGGAGGTTAATAGCGTAAAGTGCAATTTTACGGACATTTATTTAAAAAGAAAGAATCAAAATAAATAAAACACAAGAATGTTTCAGTTATTTCTTTATTTTACCCATCTCTCTCTGTATTTAATACATTATCTCCGTAATACTTACATACATGCATCTTAGACACAGTTATAATCATCTTATAGCATACATATACATACTTATAGCATACATATTGATGTATGCTATAACACCACTACAACACAAAACATACAACTAACATACAACTACCACACCTTTCTGTGTATAACAATATATACAATATATTTTTCAACAAAAGAATGTGATAGTGAGCAGTGAGGAATCTTCCATAATCCTAATAAGAAATACGACAATCGGTAGAATTATGATTTCTTTTATTTTAATTATAAATAATACGACGTTTTGATAGCGATTGAAAGCAGCAAACAATTGTCCCTTGTTAACGCAACGGAATAGAAATTTTTTTATCACCGTAAAATGTTAAACTATCTAAAAATTACGCAAATGAGTACATGGACAATTCATCCCCCACAAGTTTATATTTTCTGCACTTTAAGAAAGGTATGTTGTTCAAATCTTATCGACTTTTATACAGGTAGTACTCAGAAAGTTAGGCACAAACTTCAAAAGTTATTAAAACACAGTGCAATAACATTATTTTGTATAGAACACCAAGATCGAAATATAGTAATTCATTCATAAATACAGTATATTTCTCTTGTTGGGCACAAACTTCAAAAGTTATTAAAACACAGTGCAATAACATTATTTTGTATGGGACACCAAGATCGAAATTCAGTAATTGATTCATAAATACAGTATATTTCTCTTCAAGCCGACTACAAATTTCCACTTTTAACTTTGAAGAGATGAAGTTAACTTATCAAAATAGTCATCATCAAAACTTCAATTTGTGCGAAATGTAATGATATCATGGAAAATGTACTGTAGTTTGGCCAGTGACATAAGATGCACTGTGTAGCTACATTCCAAATTACGAAACAACTAGATCCGTGTTGCTCAAGATCACGGATCGTGATAATTTCCCGCAATTCTCTCGAATTGATTCCATTTTATGCAAAGCAATGCAAGTATAATGAAAATATCGTTACGGAATCTTTAGTATTGTTAAAATTATAAACGAAAATTCGGATTCGGCTTGAAGTGGCACACTCTGTATTTTTTTGTCTAAATTGAAGTGAATTGTGACCCTGATGTACTATACAGACTAGTAGGTTGTGGCCATCACAAAACTTTCTTCAACATAAACCAAATCAATCAAATGATTTAAATAATACAAGAAATGTGATCTATTTAGCAAATAGGTTTTTAACACTGTATTTGCATATTGAGGATGCTAAACGTGACGTTTCGTTGAAGTCTGTGCTTTTAAACTGGCTTTATAGACATTGCCTATTTGGAACAAATCATCGAATTTCAGCACCCCATCTTAGATGAACGCAACCAAAATCGAATGCAAATCTATTCATAAGGATTCCAAACTTGATTTTTCGTTGAATTCTGCGTACATAAACTTGAGATATAAGCATCACGTAAATCGGACAAATCATCTTTTTGCGAAACCCCCTGTTAGGGGATTTTGTACCAAAGATAATTAGCACTAATTCACATAAAGATGGAATTTCATTTGAAATTTCATCCTATTCTACGCAGCAGTTCGTGAGTTAGAGTTCCTACAAAATTTATGTCACATACATACAGACAGACAAACTCACGGACAGATCTTCTCTAAAAACAGTCAAATAGTGTTCAGGACCATCTAAAATGCATAAATCCATCAAAACCCGGAATTTGTAATTTTTCACCAATCCAATACTTTCTTCTTGTATAAGAAGAAAGGAAAAATGTTCGCTGCAGCGTGCTCGATCTATCACCTCTGAAAGTTTACAAACAACCTTTCAGGACACACTGCGTATCACGTTTATTTTAAATAAAGTAATATTTTCGCCAGTATCGACTTTATTTTCTTTATCGACTTTTTTGTCGATATAATGTTCAAAGGAATTCTTTCATCCGTTCATCTTAAGGTAAATAGCTTCAGGTAAATCAAAAATTCGATAAACTTTCGGAGTTACTCCATATTGATTCACTCTGTTTTCTAAGAAGATAAGAAAGGGTATTTCTCTTGTGAGACGAAGAATTTATTATTACACGGATATATAAGGGAAATAAAACAAGTTTAGTAGTTTTATAAGAGAAACAAGTTAATTTTTAAGGGAGAAAAATGACTTAAAGTGATTGTATTTTAACAGTTTCCAGCATAGTTGAAAAGTGTTTATAAATTCGGTTTGTCTCTCTGTCTGTTCACCGTTTGTCTGTCGTCTGTGTGCCGTCTGCTGTCTGTCCGTGCTCTAACTCATGTAAATATACTCGGATGGTCATGAAATTGATATATATTACTGGAGTTTACTACAGGATGTTTGCATTGAAAATGAAGTGCGTAGCACTTATCGTTCGTTTACAGGGACACTCAAAAGAATCCCGTTATATTACGGTGTATGGAGATAAATCGTTTGTGACGTATTTTAATGATGTTACACTAATTTAAACCTATTCAAATTGATACATATTACTGAGGTGCACTACAAGGCGCTTACTGTAGACGAGGGTGTGGATAGAATGTATCCTACATTTACAGGCACACTCAAAAGAATTTAGGGAAGGAACTTATAATGAAACAAGGAACTTATAATTGTGATTTATAGCTTTTCAACATCAACCAGTAATGGCGGAAATAACTTTTTCTACTTAAAAAGCGTCTGTGAAATATGCTGAAAATTTAATATTAATTGCATTATATGTTCAGTATTATCACAAATTGACTGCTCTCATCTGTTGCAAAGAAATGCAGAAATTGTGTAAAGTCCTTGATACGTCATCTAAAGAGAAACCAAGTGACTTTATTTATAGAACATAATTTTATTTTATTTTACTTCTGCCATAAAATGTAACGCATGGAGTTGAGAGCTAAAGAAGCTCTAAGATAGGAACTCAAAATGTTTTAACAGTTGTTTGTAGAATGTTTGTACGTGTAGAATTTAATCTTAATTATATATTCTTAAATGGAAACTCAAGTGTATTTATTAAGCGTCGTCTAACACATAAATTTAGTATTTCAGCCATGAAAGTGATTAAAACCAAGTAGTGATGTGTCAAACGAATACTAACAAAATATGATTTAACAATAGAAGATTACAACGTCATAAAAGGTAAGAAGGTTTTATTATCCTTTATTTAACTGTGTATGTATCGTTGGAACGGTTTTCCTAATTTTAATCACACGCTAAGATTTTCTCCGCGCTGGGACGAATTCCCATGTCATTTAATAAATGTATGAATATTTTTTGTATGCTACTTAATAACAATTTAAACAACACACACATGTTAGCAAGTTTCAAATAACCAGCTTTAAATACACTATATATTATACAACCGGCAAGTAAATGTGAGGGGCCCCCCCTTAATATTCTTAACATGCTTTGGGACCTAAATTGTTTAAGTTTGGGCTCTGTTTCCACATGAAATTATCATACAGTACCATAAACAAAAATCTTCACCTTAAAAACTGTAATGAAAAGTAATAAAACTTTTCTACAAAGCAATAAAATATAGATAATCTTTGTCAATGTAGTCTACAGCCAGGAGGGTCAGTTAATTGTTATTAATTGTTAAGTTGATGAAGATTGTTCTATGAAAAGAAAATAATAATCAAAGTTACGAGACAGTTATAATAGGATTTTTTCATAAAGTTTATGTGGATAGAACATGGAAAACTTTTTACCTGAGCTGTGAGCTGTGACAACTTCATTACAGATTTGCTAGAACAGAAATTACTGCTGTCAACGTGGATGCTGTTAATTTTGCGTTTTAAATCGTTTAATATTTATTCCAGTTCGTACATAAATAGTTAAGGTATCCGAATACCTTTCGGAGGGCCTTTTTTAAAATTATTTTAAAATATGACTTTTTTTTTGCATTGTATATCATGATGTGATTAAAAAAGTAAAATAAAACAGAAAAAGTTATACATTTCAAATTATTTTTTTATATTTTGGGGAAATAATAAGCAAAAAACAGCGAAAATAATCACTTTCGCAAAACATCATAACTCAACTTTAAATCAAGATATTGTTATTTTGTAAGCATTATTATAATTATTAAACCTTTTTCTGGGGAATGAACTACTCTCATATTTGTGAGTCAAATATTTAAAACTATATAGACAGTTAATCAGTGATGAAGCAAAAATTACTAAAAATTTATTGCAAATTGGAAACTTTCTCAATAATAATATAAAAAAAAACTAATACACTTACTGTTACGAGTGTAGTTCATTCCCTTTATTGCACTTTGCAAAGCATACAAAGAAAATTTGAAAGAGATTCATCCATAATTTTTTCCGTTATGATGTTTTGCGTAAATATAAAATGTTAAAAAATTGATTTTCAGAAAACGCAAAAACAAAATTTAATTCAAAATCTTACCTTTATTTTGAAAAGCAAACCTTAATATGTTACTCAATTTATACACTATATTATCTATTTTGTTTAAAACAATTGCTGTTTTTCTTTTTCAAATTCTTTTAAAATTTTCTCTGATTCTTTACTTTTGGGTTTACATAGCATTGAAAAACGTGATTACTTCCGGTTAGCAGAACGATACATCCGGTTTCAAAATACTGATACTTAGTAATTTTAAAAAGGCAATAACTTGACTTCTAAATAAGATATAAACAAAATTCAAACAGATTTGGAAAGATAAAGAGTCCGGCTATTATAATATACCAAAATCTAAAAATCGATATTTTGGCCGAAAATCGGCTTTTAAAGGTGTTCGGATACCTTAAATGATATAAAAAAAAGAAATAGAAATGAAATACAAAACAGTTCCATAACCCATTAAGTGCCATTGCTCCCATTTTGGGAACACTGCTTTATGTTTTTTTTTTCTAAAGTGAGTATTTTATATATTGTTAAAAGGTTCTTGTTATTTGAATTTTGAATATAACAGACGACTTCTGAAAATTTTTTTAAAAGTTTCATTAGAATTTTCTATTTTTTAAAAGGTGTTAAAAAAGGCGAAAAATAGCTTTTTGGCCGTACTCGAAAGAAATATTTAAAAAAAAACTGTATAATAAAATATATATTTTTTAGTTAAAATATGTTTATAACAGTGTATTATATTATACAACACCAATCCGGAATTAATATGTATAATAGATCAATCACAATTACCGAAAGCATAAGTTGTTCCCAAATTGGGAGCAATGTCTCCTAATGGGGGTAATGTTTTTGAAAACGTGTACATATGACTCCGTGCATTTATGGTATTTATTTTTCAGTTTATTAGCTATAAAAGGGACAATATCATTCTGAAACTAATATTTAAAGAAGATTTCATATAAATTAGTCCAACTTTTACTTTTATAATAAAAAATGAAATTAATTAATAAATTAATAAAATGAAATTACCAGTTCTATAAGCATTTTCATTATCCATCTCTTTATTTTTCATCATTACATTATTTTTTTTTCTGATTTTTTTACATGGAAGATGATTGAACAATTTTTTAGATTTGGATGATTTTTCGGCTGTTCAAGAAATCTTTTTTTTGCCACCTGATTGCAGTATTGTAACATACGACGAAGATATCTTCCTCATATGTATGTCGCATAAATTATTTTCTATTACATATGTAATAGAAAATAATTTATGTGACGATTTATCCCATGTTATATTTGGTGGAGTAGAATTTTCCGTAAATTCTAAATCAACAGACAATCAAGAAATATCTGATTTAGAGTTTTAAAAAGATAAAGTATTAAAAGCAGACTTGATATTTCAGACGATTCTTCAAATCGAAATATGGAAAAACTAAGCAAAATGCAAAATGCAAGAAAAATAAAAGTTAAAAAATCAATTTCAGAAAACGCAAAAAAATAATATAATGCTGCATAAAAAATGTTCCATCATTTTCATGTAAAATAGTAGGACAAAAATTATGTAAATAGGAAAAATAAACAGATGGATAATGAAAATGCTTTTGGAATCGGTAATTTTATGTTTTATTTTTATTATAAATGTAGATGTTGGACTAATTTATATGAATTATTCGTAAAATATCAGTTTCAGAATGATATTACCCCTTTTATAGCTAAAGAAGAGTGAAATAACAACCATAAATGCACGGAGGCAAAAGTAAAAATTTTGAAAAAATTAACCCCCATTAAGAGCCATTGCTCCCATTTTGGGAACATGCTATTTTTCCTAAATATTCGATTTTTTTTTTCCTTCAGAAATACTTTAAAGACTTCCTATTCATAAAGAAAAAACAACTGTTCCATAAAAAAAAAAATAGTTTAATATATATAGGGGCGCTTAATGGGTTAAATAGAAAACAAAAAAAGAAAAATGGAGGGGAAAACTTATAAATCTGAAAAATCTGGAGGGGGATATGCACTCCCAACCCTTCAGTAGTGTATCCCCAGAATAATCCCATGCAGATACATCAAAATAGAACTGTATGTTAAAAAAAATGGAAACTTTCACCTAATTCAATACTAAATTAATTGTATTATATGCTAGAATTGAACAAGTGTGTATAACTACTAAACACTACTAACTAACGCTACTAAAATAACGAGGAATGATAATAATAAAAATGTGGATTGCCGCAATCAATGTATCACTATGTAAGGGCAAAAAATTGAGATGTGGCTAATAGATGGCGCTGTATCCCTCATCTCTTAGTTTTATGTAATCCTTTGAATGCAGCAAAGAAACATTTATAAATGTCGCCTGGTTTGTGAGTATTCTGCAGTGTTTTTGTGTTTGGATGTGTAACACAAATATGAATAAACATAAAATATGACAATAAACTTTTTATTGATATCAAGGCATTCTGTTATTAAAATATAATCGACTTGTTATTTTCATCGAAGCAAATTATTTCATTTAATAGCGTAAATTTACAGCTCTATATTTTAAACAGTTCTTGGAAAAGAAAAAAAGAAGATTTTTTGCCATTTATGTAAAGTATTTTAAGATAATAATAAAAAAAATTCTATTAAACCTGTAATAAAATTAATATAATGTATACAAATAATGTATTATTACTAGAATATAGAAACTCCAACTTGATAGTTTATGATAATTTATCTTGATATAAAGCTGATCATTGTTGTTTAAAATATCTTTATTCGATGTATAGTACGTAGTGCGTAATTCTTTTACTAATTTTTCTTAAATTGTAGAAACAATCAGTAGAATATTTATAAAAATAAACTGAAATATTTTATTTTGCGTACAAATTATTTTTAATAATCAAGTTGTTATTTTTAAAAGTTAGGTATTTCTTAAATGTTCATGAAATGGATCATAAGCTTTATGTAAAAATTACCTAAGATAAAAAAAAAAAAAAAAAAAAAAAAAAAAAAAAAGAAAAAGAAAAGGTAGACTATTGTATTTTCTTTTATTAAATTTAAATAAACTTGATAACTTAAACAAAGAGCATGGGTGCGTACATATTTACACCATTTTTTTTATATTTTTTTTTCTGATTTAATCGCGGAAAATTATACGGAATTCTGATATTAAGTAAGTAAGTTGATTGCAAATTCTGCGAATAAAATATTATAGAAAATTTCTTATAAAAAATTGTTGTGCTTTTTGGAAATATTTTAAGGACAACGTAGCTTGAATAATCATAGCACTTTCTATTTTACAATAGTTTTTTAAAGGAATTATAATACTGAAACGTTTTTATTTGTTTTGAATAGTTAACCAATGCTTATAAAACTAGCTATTTTACTCTAACAGTACACATTTATATGTACAGAAATGTTAAGATGCAAAAATTATTCAATGCATGCATTATATTCATTAATATTGAATTTCTTACATATCTTACACTTTACACAAGAACTCGAAAAAATAAAATCCTCTACTTTTCAAAGTTATTTTTAAATATTCTATACGAGAAGAAAGTAATATTTAATACAGCCATAATATCTTAATATTAATTTACCTTTCAGTCATAAGTGAAAAATCCTTTATTATTTGCGTAAGAAAAATGTCAAATGTCCTTTACACGAAAAGCTATTAAGTAAAATGGAAAAATGCTTCTGCCAAAACCTTGCGTGATTTTTAGAAATTAAAAATAGATATTCTGTCGTGTTAGAGGTTTAATTACTTTCTAAAATGCATTTTTTGCTCCCTTCTATCCCTTTTTATTTTATTCATTTTGCGTAAACAAGGCCAATCAAAGTATACCAGAGAAAGTACTTTGTAGTCATGCATAATATGTTTAATTTTTCTTAAGAAAAATATTTTGTCGCAGATGTGATTATGGTCTAATTACTATTGATCCATTATTCAAAACACTATGTCATTTATGTATTTTTTTTAATTAAGTTTTACCACAATTTTTTTTCTCGATAATACTGGCTGATAAGTTGTGCGTCGTAAAGTAATCGAATCAAAAGATATAAAAAAGTGCAATTAAATATTTTTCGATCCCATATAAGGAATTAATTTATGATGTATAGTAACATAAAGATTGATTTAAAATACTAGTGAAATAATACTTATCTGTTGTTTTTTAACCTCTTCGCGACGAGTGTTGTCGCAGCGAATGAAACTAGTCGTTGTGGGCCACCGTAATACTTACCCATCATGGATATGCATACTATAAAATATGAAAATAAAACATGTGTAAACTATTTATAAAACGCATTGCAATTCGAATAAAATCGTGGCTTGATGACGTCCTAAACTTTAATGCTCTATTACTGAATTGCGTAAAAGAAACATCCTTATAACTCCAAAATTGATAGTCATATTAACTAACGGTTTACTGCGTCGGATTAAGCGTCTCGTTTCCAATTAAAATATATCTTTGAATTGAAATTTGAATGAAATACAGGGTCGTAGAAAATATGATTATAAATATCTTGGCAACTAATTATCCGATAAACATCATTCTTTATACAAAATTTCTGTTTATATATATATTCATTTCTTAAGATAAACAATTTCGAAAATTTTTATATACATTTTATCAGAACGAATATTTCGAAATTCCGAAAAAAATAGTTCCGGATAATCGAGGTTACTGAAATTCAATAAGTGTCTTCCCATTATTACATACTAAATACATCCCAAATTCCATATCTCTATCTCAATTTGTTTGGGAGATAGAGCGTTTGCATACACACACACAGACGGACGGCAAACTTTGCTTTCTAAAAATATGTTTTTCGGAATCTCCAGTGTCTAAAACGTTTAAATCCGACAATTTTTTTTTTTCGATTTTCAAAACGATTACAAGATTTACCCTATACTACGTATGGTGGGTAAGTAAAAGATATCTCGCGATATTTCCACTCTACTTGGTTGTCTCGTGATCAAGATAGGCTAGTTTCCACGAATTGACGATATACCATGTGATAAAGGTAGAGTGAAAACGCGGCAGAGTGATTAAGAGTAACAATTGATTTTTACATTTTGCATTACCTTAGTAAATAAGGTAGTGCAATTTTGAAACTCCGAGTTAAGTTAGTAGCATGAGGAATTTACCTACACAGGGCGTAACAGGTCCTAACACATCATTATTCGTCTTTAAAAAGATATAGGCCTGGTATCATACCCCACAACGAGACCTGTTACGACGACGGGTTAATGAGCCAAAAAATTCTATTCAAAATAACTGGTAAGAATGTGACGGCCATTGCCATCAATAATGTGTGAGCCAGGCGTACGAGACGAGCACAGAGGTAAAGTTAAAAAAGACTTTATTTAAACTTAATCGGGCAGGAATTGAGCTGGCCTCTACTGATTTTACCTTAGGCCAAAATAAATAAGTAACCTCTACTCGAAGCTCTACGCCGTAAAAAATAAAACTCTCAAAATATATTAAAATGTAAATACTTCAAAGAAAGCGAACACGATTTTCAATAGACAGCCACCAGGCAAGATGCATTCAGTAAGTACTTGGATTCCAAACGGTAGACCAGGCGAGCGCTGATACAGACGTTCGTCCCAGGCCAAGAGCAACGATGCGTAGACGACTATTCAAATGTGCAAATATTTCATATGCAACTATTCCAATCGCAGGATCTAGGATTTCTACGTAGCTAGAGAGAGCCGATCCAAGTTCTCCAGTTCTCACTTTCCAAACATAAATTCGAAGTTTATATATCGAAAATATCGATTGACAGCTAAAATAATTTGCATGAATATCGATGAGAAACAGAAACTCACAATTTACGAGATTCACACAGCATCCATCGAAAGTTAGAGAAAGAGAGCCTTGATCAACTTTTACGCATATGGACAGTTAGTGGAGAAAAAATTCTCAATCAACACCTCGCCTACTCACATGATTAGAGTAGCCGAATCCTTACAGTTATAATCAAGAATGTGAGCCTGAGCACCTTACACGTCATATGCGACGGTCGTCGCAAAGGCGTTAAATAAGCGGGAGATTATTTTATTAAAAGTAGTTTGAACAAAAAAGCTATTAGTGCGAAAATGGTAATAAAAAAGAGACTTCATATTAAATGCCCGTAAACAAAGTTTTAATATATACAATATATAGTACAACACTTTCTTCAGCATAAGAAATATTAATAGTGACTAATCTTTCATAGTCTATACTAGATTCGAAACAATAAATTATTAGGTTGAAGCAAAAATTGGTAGTGTTCGATTTGTATTTAACGCTACGTGATAGATATATCAGAAATAAGAAAATTAAATAAATTATATACCATGAAATAGCAATTCCTTTCAATTACAGGATTAATTTTCAATTAATTATTCTTTCAGGTCTGTCCAACCTGACGCCCGCTATTCACCAGAAAATATTTATAGAAATATTTGCCTTATTTAATCGGATATATTCGTAGTTTGAATGAGGCAAATATTTCTGTAAGAATTTTCTGGTGATTAGCGAGCGCCAGGTTGGACAGCCCTGAAAGAATAATTAATTGAAAGTGAATCCTCCACAATTCACAATCGATACAGTTGTTTCTGTTTATGATCAAGATACTTTAACATAAATTGCAGGACAATTTACCGACAACTAAATACCATAAGAAACCGTGCCATTAATTATAAAAATGCTAATGTTACCTAAAATATTAGAATCATTTTACAAAACTATCATGAATTTACAATTTAAATACGATTTAAAAGCGGAATTTTTCCATTTTGTTTAATGACGGATGCTTTATTTTTCCATACACCCCCCATAATATTTACTGGAAATCTACCGATAAAATTTTCCATGCACTACAAATATCATTTTCATTATATTTAAGTGTGATGTTAATTTACTTGATATTGCATTAAATAGGATTAGACTATAACTACATTTAATTTGTTTGGTAGTATTTATTTTTAAATAATTTGTTAATTTATACAATTCAGGTGTGTAATCCCTTTAGTTTGTTTGAAAAAAAAATGTTGGGGAATACATGCAGTAGGAACTTGGTTGTCGACCATTTCAGTTTTCGAACAGGAATTCGAGCGAAATTTGATTCAATTCTCGAACAGTGAGAATATCGTCACCAAATCGACCGAATGGAAAAAAAAGTGGCAAAAACGACCGAAATGGTTTGTTGTTCTTGTTGTTGTTCGACGTAAAGCATACATTAAGTAAAGTGGTTGCAGAATTAAAGAAATATAAGGCGTGTTCAAATGAAAGTGATTCGAAGCGTCGCATGCGAACAGTTTTCAATGTATTTTCGTGAAATAAACGCGATAGTGAAGGTGTATGTACCACGCGTGCGCATGCGCAAGCAGATTTGTGATAACTTCATTCGTAAGGACGTGGCATTCAGTTAAAAATGGCTGGTTTGGATGCAACTACGTGCAAAACGGATAAGCGAGCTGTAATTAAGTTTTTAACACTGAAAGGTGTAAGCCGGTGGATATTTATCGCAGAATGCTGGCTGTGTCGCAAAGGTGTGTGCCAAGGCACTGGCCCGTAAAAAGTGAGAAGTCCTGGAACATCCACCTTACAGTCCAGATCTATCGCCTTGTCAGATTTGTCGCCTATCACATATTTAGACCGCTGAAGAAAAGCCTATAGGGTCAATGATTTCACTCCGACGAGAACGTAAAGGCTGCAGTTCTGAACTGGTTCCACGATCAGCCGACATCATTCTTCGCGGACGGAATTCGTACCTTCCTAAGCAATGGGACGCCTGCCTAAACGCCATGGGTGATTTTTTAAAATAAACATTGTATGCATTTTACTTATTAAATATTGCTGTTTCTATCTATGTATGTCTCATTTCTGTCCCAACGCATCTCATGGATACTCACCTCGAATCACTTTCATTTGAACACCCCTCATATATGCATTCAGATATTGCTGTATAGCTATGTTTCTAAAACTACTGATTCTTATAGATTTTTTTCTTCTTTTTTCTTTTTTATTGTTTTTCATGGACATGAAGCACATATACATACAATGTAGGTGCTAACGAAATTCATACGTTTTGAGATTCAAGTGACTTAATTTGCAGATCTAATGATTTAGAAAAATAAGAACGGAAACCCCCCTTCTTCACCCCTAATCTCAAGGCTTCCACAAGTGAATGTATATGGGTATGGTTTTTATGAAACTTTTATTAAAAGTTTTTAAATTATTAATGTTTCATGTAATGTACAGCACTGTAATGCATTTTTATGTTTTACTCTATTGACTGTATTGTACTATACAGTGTATTGTTTAAATCAGTTCAAATCACAGAGTAATGTGGGAAGTGGGAACCAATTAATCGTATTTTCATCATTTCCTATGGTAAAGTTGTGTATTAAGTTGTCGAATTATTCTGTTCTCTAACGAATGCTTTGAAACTAATTATGTTTGAGAACTGAGGTAGCACTTTAATAATTTGCATAATTTTATTCATAATCGCTCTCATTAAACACGAATTTCCTTAAATTTTCTCTAACAATTATTGAAATACTTTTAGGAAAATATATCAACTTTGTTATTAAAGTCGCAAATAAAGCTAATTGATCCTCTAAACCGAATACTTTATTGAAAATTAAAACAATTCTTTTATTCATAAATAGGCGGCTTCAACCCCTGCTCGCTAATGCGCGCCAACCCCCGTGAATTCCGACGCAATTCACATTGGGAACGCTACTCGGTCCCAACTCGCCCGCCATTTTTTTGCAGCAACTGTAGGCAAAATGAGTAACTATCATAAATAATTTTAACACATGGAATTTACAATTTTTTTGAATGTAAAAAAAGTAATAGAAAACTTCGTAGAAAAAAAATAAAAAATTCATTTTGTTGGTGATACCAATGGGCATAAATCATTTTAACATTATAAAATTTACAAATTTTTGAAATGTAAAATAATTAATTGAAAAAATTAACTTGTAACCAGAATTAATTTAAAACTCATTGCCCTTATAATATTGTATAGCACGGCATAAATTCATTTAAATAAACTCTTAAAAACACACTACATGATAGCAAGATAATTCAATATTAATCAACAATCACTGTATAAAATTCGTTCGACGTGAAAAATACAATGTCACTGTGATGCTTGACAAGTTAACAAAACGTAAGCAGCACGTTTTCTGCTGTGTCTAAAAGAAACTCTCCATCTGAAAGCTCATTAGCTGAAAGAATCACTTGACCGTAAAATGAACCAATGACCATTGTTATTCACATATAGGGCGGAAGATCGTGATGTGTTTAAAAAGAGCTCCTGCTGTGAATTTTGATTTGCTGAATTAGGAATAAAGGCCAGTGAATATTGACCAAATCGTACTAAAATATTTCAGTTTTCTATAGCCTCTAAAGGTCATGGCGTCTTTGGGAGTTTCTAACAAATCGTTGCAATGTATTTCCTGGCTGTTGCTACGCTTTTCATGAAGGTAATTCCTTCATACAATGAAAAACCTACCCAGAAGTTGTTTTTTTGTTTGAAAGAATTCTATCGTGTGCCATCACACTTTTGGAGTCCATATGAGAATGCATCCTTTATTTTAAACATGACATCATTTTCACCATCAGATCTATTCATCCTTTCTGAGATTAGAGCGTAATTTAAGCAGTTGTTTTAAAATTCCCGAGTTTCATTAAATGTTTATTATAATTAATTGGAAATTATATAATTTTCAGAAATATTTTATTTTGTGCATACCAAGGATCTTTAAATAAATAGCAAGAGTTCAGTCTATGTAGGTGCAAGAATAAGGGTAATTGAATATGGCGTCATCACTGGCACAGTTATAGTAAAATATTTTATATTTATGGATGAAAATGCATCTTTTGCTTTCCTGATGACGTCATTTTCTTCATCGGAAACTTTTCGCTTTGCATACTACTTACTTTGATAGATTATTTTATTTTATTTTATTTACTTATTTCTCAATAAATAATCTGTATTCTGCTCTTCCGCGATTAGTGCATAATTAAACGCAATCATTGTAATATGTTCAAATTTTATGAAAACTATTGGTATATATTTTTTAATATGATGCAAGTTTCAGTGATGATATCACGCTACTGATTGGTACAATGTATAAGGTAAATTAATTTTATGTTACTACGGTTGTAGCGAAACGACAAGCTACAAATTCAACATTATTTTCACGTTACGTAAGATAAATCTATATATATAGATGTCATTTTTAACCTTTAAAAACATGGACGACATTTTGAGTTACCCCTCAGTGCAAAAACAACTGTCAATTAAAAAAAAAATTACTTGATTAACATCTGCGACGCATTTACCCTCTTCCCAAAGACCCACCAGTGTTCAACCAATTTTTAAAGTTGAAGTTCGCAATCTTTACTGCTCTGTTTTATTATTTTTATTCTAAGTCACCACAGTCGCAGGAAATATCCGTGTATTTGTATAATTTATACCATTTTCTTTCTGACTTAAATTAATACTTTTTTTTATATATAAAGAGTATATTACTTTTATACTATTACTGTATATTGAATAAAAGAAAATTCTCATCAAAAGTTACAATTTAAGCTTTAAAAGGCGTTGGCTCATGGAGTACGCCGTCCGTATTTTTATGTTACTACAAACATGTTATGTTATTTCTATTTAAATCAGTCTTTTTTATATCAATTGTATCAATTGTATCAATTTGATATTTATTACTTTTATTCAACTTCTGGACATTGCATTGAACAAGAATAACTTTAAAGGTTTTATTTAGGCTTTAAAATGGCTTGGTGTATACAGTACGCCGCACGTGTTTTTATATTACTCTGTCCGTGTTTTTAAAGGTTACATAAAAAAAAAAAAACACGTTTACGACTTCATTATTAACTGACATAAAATCAATGAAAACGTGTCTTATCTTCATAAAACGTCCAAGCATTGTTATATCTAGATCTTTTTAAAGTTCGAAGTAAATTAAAGAGTTTGAACGATAAAAATTTTCTTACCGCTTTATTATCTCTCTTATATTATATACATGTAAAAAGATATTGCTATATATTATATAGCACAGAGATTATTTCTGTATATGACTTTAAAAAAAAGATTTTGATTATGAACTATGTATAAGATATAGAATAAGACTTTCATGACAGACACTTCTAATTATCGAACATATTTTTCAATCCGCGACACATTTCTTGACCCCTTTATTATTACTTTTTAACTTTTTGTATGCTGAGTTTTTCTACTCGCATAACGTAAACTCTCTTTCTTTTCATTTGTTCTGTCTTTTTTGTTATATATATATATAATATTTATTTTTTTCTAAATTGCTTTCTCAGTAATGTATTTCTTAAACTAATATATAGTCTCTGAAAACTGAAAGGAGCCTTTTTATATGATATGGATTCGTCTCTCGGTAGGTTTTCGTCTATCATGTGAATCTAATGGAATATTCTTTCTTTCTTTTCTTTATTGTTAAACTTTTTTCTCTTGTCCTTACTGCATTATAATTCTATTTTAATTTTTCATTGTAATTTTATGTGGTTCTTTACTACAATTATATATTTTCTAACGGCTCCCCATTTTTCTTGCAAGGCGATTACCTTTATACTGGATATTAAGTTGCTTCACAACTAGGTGAACCATAAAGCTCACTACATTGTTCCATTTATGGAAATACTTGCATTAAAACAGAAAAAAAGTTAACGAAAAGTAAGCACCCTGAGTATACACGTGTATCAGGCCGCTATGCAAACTACTGACGAGGAAGGTCTCCTTAAAGTGCATACTCAAAATATTATGAAAAAAAAATGAACTACTTTTGTAGGTTATAAAGTATCAATCAAATTTAGCTGTGTATTCCAAATAGAAAATCTGTAAAAAAATAAAATACTTTTAAAAAAATAAAACGTATTTGGCGCAAAAAGACGCGATTTGGCGAAAAACTTTTTTTTTCACGCCAAATGCAAGAGATTTTAATGCATTTAAAAATTTTTTGTTAAATGGGTGTTTAAATACGCAGTACTATATGAATTTAACCTTAAACGATTAAATGATTCATTATTTTTTCTACAAGATTATGTAATGTATATACAAATTCTGTGCCGATGAAGTTATTTAATTTTACAAGGCTTCACCGGTGGATAAGTTTTAAGTGTATTTTAATAGTAACTGCTCGATTAAGAACGTTCTCATTATATATTTCGAAATTGAATAAGATGCTGTTTCCATGATGCTGGGAAGTTCTAGACAAGTTGAAAATACGACTCGGTTACTGTCTATTAACAAACCACCCGGACATAGCAAGTGAGGAAAAAATTGGTTAAAATCCTTTTTATAATACTCTATTTTATCCATACAAGCTTAATAAGAATAAAAGATGATCGTATAAAATAAGTGGTAGTTGAGAATAACAGTTAGAGTAATGAATGTTATTAATTAACTTAAATACAAAATTGTCGTTAAAAAACAGAAACACTAATTAAAATGTTAATAAAGATAAGCTTTGTCTAATTTACGTGGTCTCTCAACTTTAAAGACAACTGAATAATTAATATAATAAAATCAAGTTAGAAACTGTCACTTTAATTAATTCAGTTTATTTGCTAGTATAGATGAGGGAATATCTGAAATAAAAATATGCCTCTGAAAGAAAATTTCGTTGCATATAATTAAGTTAAGAGTAAAACATCACAAAAATAAGTAAGAGAAATAAGTTAACATTTAACATTTATTTATTTACAGATATTACAGAAAGTTATGAATTTATGGTTAAACAGGGAAATTGTAAAGATAGCCTTTGCGGCACAACAATTCATATCTTTTTTTAAGATCTAATAGAATTATAGAAGACATGTTTAAATGGTTTATGTTAAATATAGGTAGGGTATTTCTGGAATAAATAAAGACAAAATAATTCTTAGATTAAAACAAAGGAGCACACAATAGATGAGTTAATGAAAATATATTACCGATCATTGACCAACGATGATTTTAGCTTCACAAATGCTAGAGAATAGCAAGTCCATTTTTTTATGTGGATTCATTGTAGTTAATCTCTTAGCACTCTCTCTAATTCACATACCGTCTATCTCATAGTAGAACACTTTTTTTAGAAGCACTCTCTACAAATCACAAATTTTAGTGAAGACCAGTGACTTTTTTAGACACGAGCTTAGGGGTAACAGAAATAATTACTCCCTCGAAAAAAGTACGTCATTGGATATTTAAAAACTGGGCACAGCCCCGAAATTATAATTCGCGTGTACACAGCCCTTTTCTCATTGGATTACTTAGTAATAGTAAGGCCAATGATTGGGCTTTTTATTTAGGAGGAATGACAAATGTTTCTGAGAACTAGATGTGCCTACAGATACAATGACCTCTCATTTATATGCGATACACGGAAATCCTTTTTCAGCACCAGTTTTTTTAGGGTAATTTTCGTCTTCTTAAATCGTAGAATTTATAAATCGAACTTTACTGTTTTAAAATAGTAGTATGAAAAAGTAATTACTGAACATCGCGTATAATTGAGAGATCACTGTACTTGAGATGGGAAACTATGATGAATTTATTTGGGGCGCTGTAAATTTTCTATGTCCAATTCACTGTCTCCGCTGTTGACTTGGCGCCTTACCGTCTATGGTCGTAAATTTTATGTCAAGTCAGTAGCTTGTGTGGTCTTTAACGGCCTTCGTTACTGCACAAATTGTAGGTTGTGGGGGAAAAGGTAAATATGCGGTGTTCATATCAGCACATGGTAACAACTTTTAGCTTTTTTCCTCTTCAGAATCGGACCTTAATTTTTAGTTTGAAGCATTTTTAATCAACTTAAATTTTGTTCTAAACCGTAGAATACGATCGTTGATTTTCGTTATAGATACATATAAATATGCAAATGGTAAAACCGTAGTTGTAAAAGTGTATTTATTTAAATTAAACTTATTTAAACTAATTCCATATAAAGAATAGAAAAGTATTTCCTAAAAGAGTATTTATCAAAAAAGCGTATTTCTGTTATTTCATTGTGTCGTCAACTAGCGATAAATTGCCAAAAAATGAAATTATTATTATTTTTTATGTACGTTATATCGAGGTTCCGCAGCAATTTGTTTTATAAATGCATATAACCCCATGAGAAGAATATTGTAATTGTTTCAAATTTTTCTAAATTCTTTTTGAGATATATATTGTGAAAGCGATGAAGATTTTCCTTCGAATAAAGACATGTAATGTTTCAATTTATTATATTTTAAAACAATTTATTGAAAATAGTTTTTTCTTATATTTTGCTTTTTGAATAATTTAAACTTGAATGAGTAATAATAATCGGATTGACATCAGAAACTCGGTGTTATTTTATAAACTATTGAAAGGTGTTTGAAAAAAAACTCTAGATTTATGTATTTTCATCAAAAGTTTTTATGCTTTGAAATTTTTATTTAAAGCAAAGCACTTTTGCAACTGTTTATTCGCAAAGGTGGTTTCATTGTATAAAAAGTTTCTGATTAGGTTTTAGTAAGATTCTAGATTCAAATGAATTCATCAAAATACATTTGCTTTGCAATTGTTGCTTTGTAACTTCCATTTAAAATAATGTATATCTGTGTTTATTCGGTATAATTTCGGTTCAGAGATTGTTTTAAATGAGTGCTGTGGTAATGTTGGGTGACGACCCAAGCTGAGGGGCGGAAAAAACTACAAGTTCACTACGAATAATTTGAAAACATAATTTGAGTTAGAAAGAAATATTGCCATCGGTTCCTGATGGGTTCCATCGCATTTCTGTAAAAGCCATCTGAAGCCAAAAGAGAAAATTCAAATCCAGCAAATTCCAAAAATAATTAAATTTAGAGTAAGCAGACTATAATTTGAGCTTCAACCGTACGACGAAACAGCAAACAGTTTTAAAACAGTTCTTTTCTTGAAACAACACATTTGCAAATTGTGAATTTTTAACAAAATATAACAGTCCGTCGAAAATGACAGGATCGTAGCATCATGAACTTGAAGAGATTACCATTGAACTTACACTTATCCGTAATATTTAAATATACTTTAATACTAATTACATAAATTTTCTGGGTATTATAATTTTTTTTTAATGGATCTTTTGATTATGATATGAAGACATTTGAATTTTTTTTTTAATATGTTATTAAATTTTACAGTATGTATAAATCATCTAATAAAAATTTCTTCCTAAGAAGTAGTTTGAAAGGGAACAGAAATAGTATTTTTACAAGGATGACGTAAGCACTAAAGTTTTTTGCACCTGCGTTGCCAAAAAAATTTGTTTCAGTTGCAACCTCAGATATTATTTCTGAGTAACAAATTGTCTGTTCAACATCATGTTTGTTTAAATATTTATAAATATTTATTAGAATATTTTGTTTAAATGCAATGTTTTTCTTTAACTTAGAAAAGAAAAGAAGGTAAAAATTTCGAACGCTGGCTCTAACTTCAGATCTAATTGTTTCAAGAAAAATGAAAAGTACCGTTTTAATCCATTGTTTTTTTTTTATATATATAATAGTACATGGTTTATTTGTCTTAAACGGCAGGCAAACTACCTGCATGTTAACATTTAAGAAATCTTTAAATCATTCTTGAGTAACACCATAAATGCACATATTTAATTCCAGCATGGCACAGAACGTAGAAATAATAGTTTTCAGTAATCAAATAGTGAGATAGACATGATTGAAAAATAAACGAATGAATGTTAAACAGAAATTTTGGTTATTTAGAAAAAATTGGAACAATAATATGTGCCTATCTTTGCTTTTTAGGTGCGTTCGTAATTATATAAATACGTAGCACCTATTTTCGTCGTCTGGTCCGTCCGTCTGTCTGTCCGTCCGTCCGCATATAACAACGCACAAACTACCCAATCGAATGGTTTAAAATTTAAGATATATTATCTTTGCAGAATTTTGTCGAGACATTTCAAATTTTATGAAAATCGAATCAAATCTTTAGGAGATATTAATAAAAATATTTATTAAAAAAAATTGAATTTTTTAAAAAGTTTTTTTTTTGTTATTGCTTCCGAGATTTAATCGTCAAGCGACCGAGATACTTATTTTATTGCAGAAATTAATTTGCAGACGATATAATTCATTTTACAGAATTAAAAATCCTCAAGATCTGAATATTTATATAACTATTTATATTACGAACGCACCTCATTTGTCACGTTTGAAGTACAATTTCCAACTTTTTTTTTAATTTTTTAATTTTTTTTTTTTTATCTTTAAAGATATTTTTAAAAATCGCAAGCACACTTACTATGTATATTTAAAAAATATATTTTTTTGAAATGTCCATTATTAAATAATAATGGAATTATTTAAAATTCATTAATAGAAACATATTTTTTCGTCATCATTCAAATAAGCCTGACCGAAAACCATCCAAATTAATTATTCTTTTTCATTTTGATTTTTCGTTGGCCCATTATTAGCAAGTATGTAAAAACAGCGAAGTAAAGATTTGAATGTTAAATTAAAATTTGATATTTGTATGCTATTTCAGCCACCCTAACTATTAATAAACAACGGTACATTTATTGATTTAAAATTAAGCAATTTTAATCTCGATAAAAAAAAAAAAAAAAAAAAACTTTGTCACTTTTACTAAATTTTCAAAAATAGGTTACTAAATATTAACACAGTTCCCAAACAAATTTTACGAGGGAAAGTCATTAAGTAAGTCACAAAAGATGATTAAATAATAACTTACAATGATATTAACTTCAAAACTATTTTTATTTCTCAACATATTCTCCACCAATAGTTATGCACTTATATCACCGTTTTATCAGTGCCCCAACACCAGCTGCATAACATTCTTTGGGTTGCTGTCTCAGCCACATTAGGATTTCAAGTTGAACACAGGAGACAATTCAAAAGTTTGGTTGGCAACTTCTTCAACATCAACCATACAGCTCCGACTTAGCCATAAGCGATTTTCATCTGTTTAGTCCACTGAAAAACCATCTTGGAAACATGATGATGTTCAGAGATGATGAAAAGGTTCAACTTGAAGTCCTAATGTGGCTGAGATAGCAACCCAAAAAATGTTATGCAGCTGGCGTTGGGGCACTGATAAAACGATGGTATGGGTGCATAAATATTGATGGAGAATATATTGAGAAATAAAAATAGTTTTGAATTGAATATCATTGTAAGTTAATTATCTTTTGTGACTCACTTAATGACTTTTCCTCGTAGCTAACATTTATAAGATTTCTTAACATGAAGAAGTGGATTATATTTAGATTAAATGCAGCAAGACTAATCGAATGAAAGAAAACAAACATGGGATTTATGTTGAATGGTTCAACTTTCTAATTAAAATCTAAACAGTCTCTCAAGACTTCAAAGTCTACTTGAAATATTAAAAATCCTAAACAAATAACTATGATCCAATAAGCTTCAGTCTGGAACTTTGCAACATTTAGAAGTGAAATTAACCAAACGTTTGGAATTATTGCCAGATTTGCATGAGTTTTTCTTTTACAATTGTGTTTTTTTATACATATATTAAATATTAGACACCAGAAATTTTAAGATAAATTTTTAACTTTGTTCAGCAACATAGTTTACGGGAAATTTATTGGATTAATATTTCTATATAAATATAGTGGTGGCGAAGAAGTTGATTTATTTATTAAAAGTTAAATAAACAGTGATGGAAATTTACATTACTATGCAATTAAGGGTTAAGCAATTTGTTTATTGAAAATTTCTAGCACTTTTACCATTAGATATCTTCGCCTTATTTAATCGCATATTACTGCGATTAAATAATTTTCCTATGAGATATTTAGAATACAAATTTTCTAATATTAGCTAAACCTGGCAACTTTTGATAAGAATTATTATTTATTCATAATAACTGGCAAAGATACAACTTCGTAAAATCACGCCTATTTGTTATATTGCTCTATGTATGAAGCGCTTCATATTCACAGAACATAATGTACCAAAGTGTAAAATTATCGATAATTCGGTATACTAACCACTGGAATGTCTAGTTAGTAGGAGTTTTTGAGAAAATGCATTCATGTGGACTCGAGGTACTAAATAATTTAATAACTGTAGTTTTGCATCTTAACCCTTTCCGGCACAGACAAATTCTGTTCGTAAAATGAGAAATTACCGACTGACACCGGAATTTACAAATAACTTTTTATGAAAATAAGAACTCCTTATTTTAAGCTTGCATTATTTTTAGACTGTTGCATATCGTATTTTCATGCGATCTTTTTGCATTTTTTTTGTTACTTTATATTAAATATACTCTTTTCACATGGTTTTTTATTACTTTAACTTAAATATACTTTTTTTCACATGGCTCCTTTAAGATATGATATACATTTATTCATCGTCAGAGAGTTGATTTTTTTTTCACAAAACGGGTATCCCATTGAAGTAATATTCTGTTCACCTGTTCAGTTTGCATTATAAAGACAAAATTTTATTAAAATATTCTTGGTGCCGTATGCAAGTTTGGAATTAAAATTAGGTGTGCCTGGAGTGGGACCTCTGTGCCGGAAAGGGTTAATTAGTAGACAGAACACTATGTCCACTTTTTTATGAAAATATATTTCTACGGACATAACTGCTTAGTTGTTAATAAACTGTGTTTCTCAACCACTAGATATGAAAGTTCGTGTGAGTTTCTAAGAAAACGTATTTATATAAGAATGACGTACAAAAGTATTTAATTATCGATCGATTAGAAACCTAAACGGTCTACTGGACGGTTGGTTGGAGTTTCTGAGAATATATATTCAGTGTCATCGCTAAGACTTTTTATTGAGGGGCAGAGGACCTTAAATTGCCAAGTCAAATTACAGTATTTACCAACTCATTGAAAAGGAAAAATAAATAGTTCTCGCCAATTTAACAAGTTTGCCACCTAGTTTTACAATTTACCAAAATACCACAGTTAGAAAATGTAATATAGTTCTTATTTGTAAAAAGTTTAATGATATTCCCTATTAGATTTGTAACTTTTGCCAAGTCTATTAAAAATAGAGAGTATATTATAATTTTTATTAAAGTTTTATACAAATTTGCCAAATAAGAGTTTGTAAATTTGCCAAGTGTAATAGCGTTCACAAACGTTTGGGGGGGGGGGAGAATGCCCCCCCGTCCCACCCCCTTAGCGAGGCCCCTGTATATATTTACATTCTTACAACGTTTCGTACATCAAATAAACTGTTCAATTAATGTTTGATAATAATCCTAACTACTAGACAGGATCGCTGAATCTCATTTCTGAAAAAATAGATTCATATGATTATAATATAACAACTGTTTAACTCTCGATTGATTAACATTCTAACTACTGCACATTTTGGTTGGACATGACTTTCTCTGAAAACATTATAATATGCACACAACAAACTAAACTTTTTACTCTCGGTAACAGTCTTGCTACTTGATACATACGTCGATAGTGGTTATTTTCCACACCACTTAATTAAAAGTTTAAATTGTAAAATTTCAGTAACACGATTGATAAATAAAACAATTTCAAAATTACTCAGGATTTTTTTCTTCTTTTCTTTGTGTTAATTAAAATTTTAAATAACTAAGATCAGCATCTACGCAGAAGAGTATCATTGTATACCCATGTAATATCGACTTGATAATAAAACATTCTGTTATTTTCATAGCATCAAATATAACTAGTCGGATGTGCCAATTCCAAAACTTTCTCCCACCTCACTTAGGTTTTGCATACACTAAAATAAATCAGCACCAATTTATATCAAGGTGAAACTGAATCTAAAGTTTTATTAAATTCCGTTCATTAGTTCTTGAGATATGACCAGGGCTTGACAAATACGGTCGCCAGGTCGCCACTGGCGACCAAGCTGTTTAATCTAGCGCTTTCTCTTTTCTCTTTATTTTTGGTACAAAAATTGACCTATGAAATGAATACAAACGCACTATTTTTCTCTCCCCAATCACCACTCGTGCGCGGCAAGCTTTGATGCTCCTCTCCTCTCGTACTTTTAATGGAAGAACAAAGTTTAAAAGGCATTTTCCATCTCATCAGGAATAGAAAACACCATTCTTTGCCGCTCTAACCAGCTAGCATGTCACATGAATAGAATGTGGAATGAGGGGAGGAAGTCAATAAAAAAGTAAGAAATAGTGTTAATCCAGCCTTTGTGGTACCTAAAATTGGATACAATGCTGGAAAATGTTTTTTTTTTTTTTTTTTTTTTTTTAAGTTTAAAATCAGATTTCTGCATTCAGAATTAAAACTAATAAATCTAACACGTTCATTTTAACGAATAATAATATGTAAGCGATTATAAGTAATTCATTAAGTAAAAATTCATGAGTAAAAAATCATGAAGTAAATCTATAAAACTAAATTATGTACTATTCTAAGCTATGTAACTAATAAATACTAAACTACGCTTGTTATTTATTCTCGATTTATTCATAAAAAACTTTTGAGTGTGCATGTGTGGGTGAGAGGGAGTAATTATTTTTTACTAGCGACTAGAGCTTTTGGCTGGATACTAGATTTTATAAAATATGTAAAACCCTGGATATGACTATTGCTAAAATCATGTACATCCTGCAAAATGCAGAATAGCAGCGCTACCTGTTGGGGGATTTAGATCAAAACCTAATCAACAACGACTTATGTCATTTTCTAACTGAATCTGAAGTTTGATGAAAATACGTGCATTAGTTCTTGAGAATAGTTATCGTGATAATAATGTAAAAAGTAGCATAGCAGCGCCACCTGTTGGGCTATTTACACCAAAACGTAATGAGTATCTATTTCTGTCATGGTATAACAGAATCTGAAGTTTAATGAATTTCCGTGCATAAGTTCTTGAGATATATAGCTCTAGTGAATTTCATGAAAAAAGTATTATAGCAGCGCCACCTGTTGGAATATCTACACCAAAACGTAATCAAGGTCTATTTATATCAAGGTCTAAATGAATTTGAAGTTTGAAGAAAATGAGTGCATTAGTTCTTGAGATAGAGCTATTTCATAAATCGCGAAAAATCCAGCATAGCAGCGCCACCTGTTTTGCGATTTTCACCAAAAACTAATCAGAACCAATTTATATTAGGGACTAACTGAATATAAAGTTTCATTAAAGTTCGTGCATTAGTTCTTGAGATAGAGAGCCCACAAAACTTTTGTCACATACAGACAGATAGAGTCACAGACTCACAGACAGACATTTTCTAAAAACAAGTCAGATCGTGTTCAAGACCTCCAGGGCCTGATTACCCAAAAAGGCACATGAAGCACGTGCTTACCCTCTAATATTTAAAAGTGGCCCCAAAATAACTGTAAAATGGGGCCGCTAATTTACGTTTTTAAGTTTTTGCATTGAATTTTCAATTTCCATTTTTAAGTTTTTGCATTAAACTTTCAATTTTTGTGAAGGGTGTGTTTGCTTAATGCAACAGAATATCCACACTACTTCAGAAGATTTATCTAACAGGAAAATCTAAATGTGATCAACAGGCTGTTAACTAATCATGGTATCCTGATGTGCTGATTGGAAATCACCCTGGTAACTGATCATACAAAAACTATATGTACTACAAATATATACTCTTCTAAATTAAATACCGTGAACATAAAAAAAGGCTGTTTAATGAAATACATGAAGTTGTCTAAATCACTCTCGTGAACAATACTTGCAGCTTGTATCATTGATGAGTTTCCATGTATGAAGAATTTTGAAAACTTTTACCGAATGAAAGGGGGCCCCTAAAATAATGCTGTGCTTCCCCCAGTTCCAGAAGTTAATCGGGCCCTGTGGACCTCCTAAAACGTATAAATCCCTTGAAAACCGGAAGTCGAAAATTTTCATAAATCCATTACTTTCTTCTTGTAAAAATAGATGAAAGAAAAAATATAATCGTTAGAAATCGTTAAAAATTCATTCAACTTTCCAGTTGTAGTTTCACTGGAAGAATATTTCAGAATCTAAACAAGAGTTTATTTTGGTCTACATCACGTAAATTTTCCATGACAACCATTCTTTGTTTTCTAAAATTATGATTCGATCGCGCATTAAGAAACTATAGTTACATAAACAAAAATATAGATAGCGTTTTGTTTAGCATGAAAAAAACAAACAAAACGCACTATAAAAGTTTGAATGAAAGTGAAATACATTGGATTTTGCATTAAAGAAATGATCTTGAAATAAATATATTAGATTATACTGATTATTTCATTTTTAAACCTTTCTAAGGTTTCTAATTTTAATCCCCAAATACCAGTGTTGCAGCAGAAGTTTTGAAAAACAAAATATCTGTTTTTATAACGTACGTAAAAATGTTTGAAACGTATGAAAAAACATTTTTCTCTTTTCTAATCAATTTGATCACAAATTCTGGTTGCAGTCAATCATTCCAACATTTCACCAAAGAATTTCTTTTTCCCGGAATGGGTTAACTACAAGGGAAAGTCATTAAGTAAGTTACAAAAGATAATTAAATAATAAGTTACAGTGACATTCACTCCAGAACTATTTTTCTTTCTCAACATACTCTCCACCAATATTTATGCACTTATATCACCGTTTTAACAGTGCCCCAATACCATCTGAATAAGATTCTTTGGGTTGCTGTTTCAACCCATTAGGACTTCAAGTTGAACCTTTTCTTCATCTGTGAACATAATCTTGCAACTTCTTCAACAACCACCATACAGCTTCGACTTAGCCCCAAGCGATTTTCATCTGTTGAGTCCACTAAAAAACCATCTTGGAAGCTAGATGATGTTCACAGATGATGCTGATAAAACGGTGATATAAGTGCATAAATACTGGTGGAGAATATGTAGAGAAATAAAAATAGTTTTGAAGTGAATATCATTGTAAGTTATTATTTATTTATCTTTTGTGACTTACTTAATGACTTTCCCTCTTATTATAGTAATATTTTTATTCACACGTAATGATTATCTGAAACATGACAGTGTCTGGCTTTTGACACTATATTTTAAAATTGTTATAAATAGCGAATCTGAAGTGTTATATGAATTGCAAATAAAAAAGTAGAACTTCTAATTTATTAGATATGCAAAAAGGATCTTTCCACTTTTAGAAATTTTGTTTTATTTATAAATATCAAATAAAATACAAAACTCAATCAATATGGTCACCATTAGCTTTTACTAACTTTTGTTATACATCTAACAAGTTTCAAAACGAAACAAAATACAGCAATGAAATAAATCATAAATATCGACAAAATGTAAATTGTAGACCTTTAATTAAATCATACACGTACGATGCGCATGTACGAGTGGAAAAATAAAAAAAGATTATTATAATGTTGTATTTAAACTTAAAAACTAAACAAAACCTTTCGACAGCGACATAGTCAAGGTGTTGCCTTGTAGCTGGGTTACCTTGTTTTACCTTCTTTAGGACCATTTTGAAACAACTTGTGTCATTTCTATAGCTAAGATCAGGAAACCATTTCCATATATTCAATCTGTGCCAAGTTTCAATTGGTTTGATATAAAGTTTAATAATTACATTTTGTGCAACCGCACTAGGTATACTTTCCATAACATCCTTAATCATAACGAATGAATGAAGGATCGAATTGAACCAATAAAGAATTAAACGGTGCTAAACGAATTTTAAAACCGTAAATAAATTATCACAATTGTCATAACAGCAGGCATAAAAAATTTCTATTCACATCTAAAAAAAAAACTACTTTATATTTCTGTTACTCAATGAATTCTACAATTCCCTTCGATAATGATAATCCTATGGGTGATTAAAGCATAATTTATAATTTTATGTGTTAAAATTTTATCGAAACTGAGTAAAATTTTAACACTTCACATAAAATTAAGTATATATTTTAGAAATATTTTATCAACTAAGAAAAAAAAAAGACATCCTTTAATAAGTGTAAGCAGAAAAAAAGTTAAAAATATTAATTTCCCGAGGAAATATTTTAAATATACGAATTCATCTTACGCCCATAGGTTTAACATACGCAATGGGAATCGGGGAGTTTGCTGGCTAACACCCTTAAGTGATTTCCTTCAAATAAATTACTATGTTAATGATAATTACCCTCAAATGGCAGAAACTACGACTCTGTGTGTATTTTATATTCCGTAAAGACCCTATATTGAAAGACGGCGAAGAATTAAAAATGCTTTATTTGTATTTTGTTTTCACTTTATACACGCAACTTTCGTCAAATAAGTTCATTGATGTGAATGACAGGAAAAAACTATATATTTTTGCGAAGTATATATCGACTCAATTCCAGGAAATGTACAGAATACACATTTTCCTCATTGAGCGACAAAATATTGGAATTTTGTTTTTCGAGTTAAAAAAAATGTTCATTAAATACTCATTAAATTTTCTCGTTACAACAGTAAATTTGTAGAGAGATTTTAATTGTGTTCATTATTAGCTCTATACTACTGGAGTAATTCTCGGCTAACACCGAGGCCGCTAAGAATGTCGAGGCGAAAAGTACAGAATATACACTGTTAAAACTAGTGATGGGTATAATTGAGCAATTCTCATAATCGAATGATTTGTATTCGAGTTATTTTATTATTGGAATAATTGTAAATAAATAATTATAGATTCTGTCGAGGCTAATGTTTTTTTTATAATTTTTTCATGACCATGGAACATTCTTTTTTGCCTTCAATTTGTCACATCTCACATCAATAATTTAGAATTAGTATACACTTGATCCAAACTTTAAATGTTTAACAGAAAAAATAAAATTTAAGATAGTTTTAAAGCATCTGAAAACGTTAATTGTAAAATTACAGATGTAATACTTCATAAAATACTTTCAGAAATGATTGTTTTTAATTTTTTCATGACCATGAAACATTCTTTTTTGCCTTTGCTAACAATTTGTCACATCTCACATCAGTAATTTAGAATTATGATACACTTGTTCCAAACTTTAAATGTTTAACTGAAAAAATAAAATTTAAGATAGTTTTAAAGCATCTGAAAACGTTAATTGTAAAATTACAGATGCAGGGTGGCTAGTGGTCAGGGAAAAATACAGTAAAAAAAGAGTATATTCTTATAGAAAATTTGATCGAATAATGAACATAAATTTTTCTATAAGAATATACTGGTGTTTATCACTTTTTTTTACTGTATTTTTCCCTGACCGCTAGCCACCCTGAGATGTAATACTTCATAAAATGGTTTCAGAAACATATGCAACATCAAGTTGCATTTATATAATTATAAAAATATAATTATTTGTCATAGAAGAATTCATGATATATTCTATATATTTTTTTTCTAGTATTGATAAAGGTACTAAATTATTTGTTTATTGTATAAACGTATTTAGTGCATTATTATCAATAGATCACATATACCTAAAATTGAATAATATACAAGAAATAATCTCGTTGCGCTATATTTAACTAAATTTACATATTTCGTTTTCATTCATCCTTAAATTTTTGCACACTACACAAATTAAACCATTCATTATACAGTATGCCCACTAAAGTCCCTTGCCACCCTTTTAACTTTGGAACGGCTGCTGCTATATTCAGAAAAGTGGTGTCTAGGTATAGTCAAGTAGCCATGCGCTACTAAATAAAACCGCCTACGGCGCCACCTGGTGGAAAACTGCTGACTTGGTATTTCTTTCTCGAAAACGGAAAGAGATAGGGAAAACAAGTGATTTACAAAGTTGTAGAGCAACATCGATTTAGTACAAAAAACACCTTGTGGACATTAATGCGAAGAATAGAACGGTTAAAACGCGCATTTGTTTTTTCGTGATTTCCTACACTGTGACGTAACAAAACAATCTTAGAAAGAAAGAAACAACCAGTTATGAAACAGCAGCTGTATGGTGGATGTTGAAGAAGTTGCCAACCAAACTTTTGAATTGTCTCCTGTGTTCAACTTAAAGTCCTAATGTGGCTGAGAAAGCAACAGAACACGAAGACAGCAACACGCCGAACCCAAAGAAACAAGAAATAAACTGTGATAATGTTTGATAAGGATGTTTTAAATAACCATATATTGTTGGGCCAGAGAAATTTATCCTGTGCATAAGTTATCCATTTTGGAAAAATAGCAGCAAATAGCGGTAAATCATTCAAAATACGGAGGAAGCGAATGATTTTTACCAAACAAGGAATAATCGCATGAAATCACTCGAACATGCACAAAAGGGAGATATGCTATCATTCCGATGAAACGAGTTATTTTCTTCACGAAGAATTATAGAACGAAATAACTCTAGCATGCGGGAAAGGTAGGCATGTATCATTCGGGGAAAATAATCATTCTAGTGACAGTTTCAAGTTATTTACGCGAGCAAGCGGGAAAAAAAGACAACCTATCGTTTGGACGAAACAACTAATTTTTCGGAAGACGAGGAACAGTCGAATGAAACAACTCGAGCATACGGAAAAGCATAACTGCGAACCTTAATTTTCCTTTAAAATCAACTGAATACAGGAAGTTGGTAAACACTACATACAAACAAGAATTATTTCCTAAGATATTCTTTCTGGTTTGAATTATATTTATTTTACATGAAAAATCAAAACGAAGTTATGAAATCATTCGGAGATCTATTGAATCTATTGAATGATTCTTTCCAGTTATATATCTATAATCGAGCTGTTCGAATGATTAGAAACAATTGAACTGTTTCATGAATTCACTTGAGTGATGGCACAACGCCAGTTAAAACTCAATAGGTTTTTTCAGAAACTAATATTCACAGAAAAAAAAATATCGACTAGGTCGCCTTGATTATTAAAGTCGTCCTGGGAATCGATCAATAATCTTTCCTCATTTTGCTCAATGAAATCAAGTTCTCATTACATGCCAGATCGTTAAAAATAAGTTCGATTGTACATGGGATGTACATAATTAAAATTCATCTACTCAGGGCTGCCTGTAATCGAAACTATTCATAAAAAAAATATCAAATTTGAAATGCTTCTAAATGAAGCGTAGCGAAAGACACTTAGGAAAAAATATTTAAAAAATGTCCACCAGAGGGCGTTTTGGATAAAATTTCGCCATATATGCAAAATTTAGCAATCACATGATGTATCTGCTCGAACAAATGTTAAATAAAAAGTCACAAAATGAATATCTTGTCAGCAGTGACGGCTTGTGACTGGTTTTATTTGGGGCACTAAATGCATGGCTACTTAATTTATTCTTTTCTTATCACTATTGTTAAAAAGGAATACTTTATTTTATTTACTGTCAGAAAGTTCCGCTTTTAAACAAGGAAAAGATTCCTTGCAAAAAAATAATTGTATGAAAATAATATGTTTTTCAGGCATGCATTTAGTGCACCCAAAAAAGGCAGCCACGATCCGCCACTGCTTGTCAGTCTCTCGTTTTAGTCTCATGCTTTTTCCACGGAAAATGGCGTGCAGTGTATAAGATCATGCTTTGCTGGTGAAACATTTGAAGAAAGTAGTGTCTCAGCACAAGAAGCTTTGTGATGGTTTCCACCTTTAAAAAGTCATTCGCGGAGGTGCTATGATTGTAAACAGAATATTGCCAAAACTCAAGGACAGCATTTTCTGACAATCCCTCAACATTTTCAAGAATTTGCTTCGCGTGAATGCTGAACATGCTCTTTTTCCATTTCAAATGGTACTTGACAATAATGGTCAACACATTTAATAGTATTTGTCTTTATAAACCAATTCTACACTGTATAAGCTTGCATTTTGCTAATATATTGAAAAAAGTCAATAATAAGCCCTCTGGTGGCCATTTTTTTTATTATTTTGTTTCTGCTAAATGTCTTTTGCACCCCTTCATTTAGACGCATTCGCAATTTCATACTTTTCTCATGAATGGTTTCGACTACAGACACCTCCGAGTAGGTGGACTTTAATTATGTACAGCCTGTATAAGGAATACTACCGGGTAATATTCACTAATTCGTAGTAAAATATTCATACAACTGGAAATAGGTCGACAGAAATGGTACTTCTGGCAAAGTAATTAAATTAAAATGATAATTCTAATATAACGGATTAATTGATATAATGTTGATATTCTAAAAAAATGCAGTAAATTGTTTCTGCACTGTTGTCCTCCACTGTAACGACGCGACGCGTGTACTCTTAGCATTGTTTGTTTTAAAACTGTTGTCCATCTTAAACCCTTGAATGAAATGCCTGAACACAGTTCGGGCAACGGAAAAGTTCCAATTTTGGCATACTCGACCTAAGTTCGGGTAAGAGAAAAATCTGTGTTTCAATTCCGTGAAGCCCGAAATCAGTTCGTCCAATGCATAATATGTAATTTACCATTTTCCCAATAGATGGCGATACTTTCCCGTGAAAAGTGCGGCAGTTTCGCGCCATTTGTCGGATTTTTGTAATTTTGCAATTCTTCCCAAATTTCATTCAAACCACATTATGTTTGACAAGCAGGTATATAAATTTTTCGCAAGTTAAAAGTTCCTTTTGCATTGTTTTTAAAGAGAAAAAAAAGATTCCATTTTTGGCACGTTTTTCTCAAATATAACGACGCGATGTGCACTATAAGAATTTTTTGTTTTAAAACTGTCCTTTCACAAGGAAGTTGTCAATCTTAAAATGTTTACTTCTAAAAACAAAATAAATAACTAAATAAATGTACAAAAGTCTCCAGCCAATAAAAAAATCTGATGGAAAAAAACTCCGTCACCTTTTGTGAACAAATGATTTATTTTCTAAATGACTCAATCTATCAATCGTTTGTGTCTTTTTTTCATATGAAACACTGAATAAAAACATTCAGCTCAAGAAAAGAGAAGAGTTTCTTTATTGTGGGAACTTAGATTCAGTGAAGTGTTTTTTTTTCCTTTTATTCAAAATGACATTTCTAGATTCCGGAAAAAGCTGTTACAATCGTAAATGAAACTATAAAATATTCTTGTTTAAAATTGACTCGTAAATATATAGTGGATAAACAACGGAATTATCGATAGATCTTTTTATTTTTTTATTTATTCATAATATTTTATCGTTTCAATATAAACGAAAAATAAGTTTTCGCGGATATAAATTCGTTTGGTTTGAAATTGTTAATATGTCAGTGAAATTTCTTTTGATTTGCAATTTTTTGTGCAAGTTTTAGAACACACGTCTTTCTAAAAAACCCCATATTGTGATAAATTTGTCCTTAAATAATACCACGATAAATAAACCAAGAAAATTAAGTTTAGTAACAGGTAATTATGCACAAAACATAGCATAAGGAACACAGGCTTAAACAACAAAATCAGCAAAAGCATAAGAAGTCACAAAAAGGCCATAACACAAGCAATTAAATGTTGCAAAGTAATCTGCTTAGATATATTTCCATTACACGTACTTGGATTCTACAGTTGCAAGTGTCAAAACAAACTTTATAAATATCAAAGAGGAGCGATATGTAATTGCAAATGATGTGACATCACAATAAGAGATGAATTTTGCAGAGAACTGAGATTAAAAAACAAATACAGAAATATATTCAGTAGAATAGTGTATATATTCCGTATAGTATTTACAAAAAATAGTGTGAAAACTAACTATTCCAGTAATGCTAAAAAATGCTTCAAAGATGCTATACATAAACTTCGATCTCGAAGCGACATCTATTAGTTGAAAATTGAACTAAAATCTATTTTTTAAATAAAGTTTGACACGTTTTTTATTATGATATATTGCTTCATAATGAAGAGATTTTCATCTGGGAAAAATAACTTTAAATCAAGAATTATACCAATTAAAAAAAAATCATTGTTTTTATATGAAGATGGTGGTAGCCTGCGAAACATTAAGACTTTATTTATGTGGCCCTCGAGAGTGAAAGGTTGAAGACCCCTAGTCTCGAGTTAGTCTAAGGTTAGTAAGACTGTAGATTTAAATACATTCATTAAAATATATTTGAATTTTTCATTCCCGTTTATAGAAAATCACTTCTAAAATATTTTTTGATCATATTCTATGTTAAAATTAAATGTATTAAGTAGATTTGATAAGTAGTTATTCGAAGAGATTTTACAGACGTGCGTGAGTAACGTTGGGTGACAGCCAATGTCATGGGAAACTGAGATTAAAAAACAAATACAGAAATATATTCAGAGAAATAATTTGAAGACATAATTTGTATTGCAAAAATATATATATATATATTGCTATGGCCTTTATGGCTTTAAATCTGAATGAAGGGCAACTTCACATTATAACAGGCTATAATTTGAGCTTGAACACTGAACCTTACGACAAAACCGGAAGCTGTTCTATTATATTGTTAATTGCATAAAACAAATATTTTTAAGCCTGATTTTTAAGTTACAAACCAATCATTCGAAAATGACAGGATCGTATCATGAATTTAAAATAAAAAAAAAATTTCAATGTTTAATAAGTTCATATTTATATATTAATAATCACAACTTAATTTTTCTGGTATCAATAATTTTCTTAAAGGTTTTTCTGATTTTAATCTGAAGTCGATTGGAAACATGGTTTTTTAACATGGAAACATGGTTTTTTTGTATATGACTAGGGGGCTCTGATCTCTACGAGCTACGCTCGCCAACCCCCGTTCTGACACCGCAAACTTTAAAAACACTCTGATTTGATCAACTCTAAAACGATTACGGAAGATTGAATTATATAATTGGTACTTCTCTATTATCCCGTCGACCACTTTTCATAACAAAAAACTATCGCCAAACTGTAACGCCAAATAAACGGGAGAACGTTGCCATTGGAATATCAAAATAAATAAATAAATAAAATATAAGAATTTAAGCACACAATTGTTATTTTAATTAATGAAATAACTAATAAATCAGTAAAACATAATGAAAAATACACGCGAATGTTGAATTAAAAACCACTTAATAACCTAAAAAAACACGTAGAATGCTTCTGACATCAAGTAAATGGGACTGCATTTTTGGCGTTTAATCTTACAGTTTGGCGATAGTTTTTTATTATGAAAAGTGGTCGACGGGATAATAGAGAAGTACCTTATAATTAAACGACCACTGACTATTTTGCTGTAATCGGGTTTCCATTCATTTTCCTTTGACTGAGGGATTTTAAGGCCGAATCAACTGCTGTCGAAACAGCTAACTGTTTTCGTGATTCATAAAATAAGATTAATTAAACATTTGAAAATCAACTTGTGCAAAATGGTTAAGTAAGCAATGTTGCTGCATCGGGAAATTTTATAACGATGCTATAGAAAATTGGGTACTTCTCCATTATCCTGTCTACTACTTTCTATAAAAGAAAAAAACTGTCGCCAAAATATAGGATTTACAGCCAAAAGTGCATAGCTGTAGCGTCGCATTCAATTGACTCCAGATGTGTTACGCGTGTTAGTTATATCATCGAGTGATCTTTAATTTAACATGTATCTGTATTTTTAATTATATTTTACCAATTTATTAGTTATTTCGTTGATTTAAACGTAATTATTAAACTTAAAAATATAGTTTTTAATTGAAGGAAAATATTATTAATTACGCTGTTTTAAAATTTGCAATAATAGGTAAAATATTTTGTCGAAATAGATTAATTTTACCCTGCTTAATGCTTTGAAAACACGTAATATTTAATAATTATAATAATTTAATTATTTATCCTTTTAATATTCACGCGCAAGTGCAATTTTCTAAATTTACTGTTTTTAACACGTGATCATTTAATTATTATTTTAAAGTTTTATTTCCGTTTTTAATAGTCACGTGTAAATACATTTCTTAATTGAAAGGAAATATTATTACGTGCTCTATTTTACAAATTGGCAACAATTCAAATAATGGATTTTATGAAATATGAAGTAAATCTTCTTCAAAATAATGAAAATTTTGAATAAAAAATTGAAATATAACTTCAAAAAATGAGTCAAATTGAAAAAAATTATTGCAGTCTGCACACCACAACTTTGTCAACTATATCCTTACAAATTATGGTTAAATTCCTGTGCATAGTTTTCGTTTCTATAAAACTTTTATAAGAAAATTATTTTGACCAACTTTAATATTAAATATCTCTTAAAATAATTCTTCTATTTAAAACCTGTCTACTTCAGCGTGTTTATCGAACATTTCTTTATAAAACTACCAATTTTTAAATTTTTATTTGCAATAGTTTTCTGGCTATTAGTTCAGAAAGACTTCAAGGCACAAAATCTTTATTGACAGCGGCTGCTGCTGCGGTGGTTACTTTTTTTTAATGTAGAGAGAAACATGATGGGAAACATGTTTTGTTTTTTTTTTTTTTTTTTTTTTTTTGTATATGAAAAAAGTTTACATTATGCACAGATTAACTTATTTGAAACTTCTAGCAAAGTAATAGTTTGTAGGGAAATGATAAAATATGTTATCACTAGTGACATGGGTAATAATACAGTTCATTCTTTCGCTGCCAAATAATTTTGTTCCAACTAAAAAAACAAATTTTATTTTTCAGTATTTTTTTTCTGGTGCAATATTATATTTATTTATTTATATCAGATGATTCATAGTAGAAGGGATGACGGTTATCTCCCGCTGATGTTAGAAATATACCCCAAATTACAAAATGTCTTCTTATCAAGAATAGATTTTATTTATGGCATTTGTTTTACAAACGGTTGTATAAATGTATTAACCCTTCTCTATGAATCAATTAAAATTTAACATTCAATAAATAAGTAACTCAGTTCTTGGCTATCATCGGATTTAAATATTAATATTCACCCAGACGTCTGCTGTTAAATAAGGTAAATAATTATAAAATTTATGGAATCAAACTTTTTGTATAACCAAAAAAAATAACTTCAAAAGACAAATTTGTAGTGTAGGGTTAAAATATTAATTTAGTTTTTTATATGCTTATTTTTGCTGTAACGAAGCAGTTCTCAAACTTTATTGTTAACGAGTCTCACCTTAAAGTTTAATTTTTTTCCGTCGACTCTCCTAATATGTATATTTCATTTAAATGTATAATCTATCTTATCTTTTTGTATAATGTATCATAAGGAAAAATTAAACTTTAGCAAAAAGCATACACGCATGAATAATAATAGGTAACACTAATGTGAATCTGGAATTGTCAAAACCCTTTACTACGTAAAAAAAAATTTAATAATGGGTGCATTAGAATAAATACAATTTAAAAGTTAATGTGATTTTTTGGCAATTGATTTGATCCAGTGACACCGTCTATGTGGGGATTTAGACTTTTAAAATTTTAGTCTCTCCACACAAAATTGGATGAAACTTTGTCTTTTCACAAAGTTATTTATCAATATCTTCTCACGATACAGATAGCTAACGTTGACCAAAATTAATTTACTATACTACTGCATCAGATAAAATTATTTATGCATTTTTTAAAGTCTTAAAACCTGAAGTTAAATAATACTACAAATACACATCTATTTTTTTTCACAAACAAAAGACACTATAGATGACAAAAAAAAAGTCTTTTTACTAAAATAGATATTTTAGGGGACTGATAATTCAGACTCACACATATGGATTTAAAATTACTAACACCTTTAAAGTTGCAATTAAATTATCAAGAACCTAAACTCACACAATGCAAATTTATTGGCTTTAAACAAGTGAATGATCTGAAAATCTTCATTTTTTTTAATTATAATGGGTTTAAGTTAAATAATTATAAAAATTACTTTCTTTCTTTTCCACACTATCTTGGAGATATTTTGCAAACACAAATGAAAATAACATTTATTGTATGAGAAAATAGGAATTCTGCCATTTATTGGTTCTGTTTCAAGGCAAAAAACATTCAGCTATATAGAAATAAAATAAAAATGTAAAAAAATCAGAGTTTAGTTTTTATGAGAAAAATAATATAGGTCCACATTTCGTCGCTACCATGTCAAACTGTCGAATGTGAAATAATGCATTTTGCATTACTTTTTCAAAAATGGCCGATTGTCACCACTTAATTTTATTAGAATTCTTCGCCTAGTAAAAGTATTAATAAAATTTCTTTCAAAAACTGGGTCGCCAATTTGGCCTTCTTTCTTATTCAGAGTTGCCAAATTCATACCGGAAATTTTGAGAAAATTTTTTTCACTTTAAGTAATCACGATATTTCTGTCATTAAATACAGCAAAAATTTATGTTTATAATTTCTGGTATGAATTCGGAATTTCTGACTGAAACATTTTTACTTTAAGTAATCACGAAATGTCTGTCATGAGGTTAATCAAAAATTTCTGTTTAAAATGTCTGGCATGGTATGGTATGGATTCGGAATTTCTGTAGAGAAAAAGAGGCCAAAATGGCAACCCTGGTGAAGAATACTATTATAATTTAATGGTGACAATCGACCAATTTTTAAATGTAATGAAAAATTCCTTTTTTCACATTCGATACTTCGATATGGTAGCGACGATTTGTGTATCTCAGGTCTGAAGAGGTTAAAGTTTTGACCGATCATTTCGCGACCCACCAGAACATGCCGGTGATGCACCAGCGGTGTGCGACCCGCTGCAACGAAAAATGTTTCCATGCATTTAAGAACTTAAAAATATTCCATTCTTTAACGATCAAAAGTTACCGAATTGTTATTCATTGAATTTATAAATTTTCAGTATTCGTTTCTTGTGCTGATAAATACTTAAAATTTATAAAATATATAATAACTCGGTAAGTTTTGTTTAATACTATGTACGATTAATTAATCTTCTCAAACAGATATAATCCTAGAGGTGCTTTCAAAGACGTGTCCCCTGGAGGCAGGCCATGCAACGTATAGGAGAAATTTTATTGTTCGTATCACTATTTTGAAATAATTATCTTCATGATATATTAAAGAGATTTATCTGAAAGATTATTGATTAGAAATGCAATAAAAATTTTCCTATATGCTGCGAGACGGAGGTGACAATGTGCGTTGGTGGGTTTAGGCAATAAAATTTATTAGAAATACCGAAAATCATAAACATGTCACTTCAGAACAAAGAGCTTCATTCTGCAACTTTTAGAATAACAATTTTTAGCGATACGTCTAGTTTTCAGATTACATTTTAATTTATGAGCAAATTTATGAGTTTTAATTTATGAGCAAAAATTCGTAAAGCTAAAATTTTGTAAGATCGCACCTACTACATTATTAAATGGCTCTGCATATGGAAGCGTTTCAAAAGCGTTTGCTCCATGCATGTTCACAAAACTTTTACAAGTGGCATCATTATTATAAACACTTGAAGGTAAAACAGGAGATTTCTGAAATTATTTGTCGTATACTTCCAACAGGATAGATATTTTTAGCATTTAAGCTGAGAATTTCATTGTCCAAATCATGGACGTTGACTCAAAAATATTGTCTTTCATGTGGAAGATGTTATATAATCGTAAAATTCACATTTTTGTTACGAAAAACTTAGGTTACACTGTGTATTACTAATCAGCGAATTTTATACGTGGAGGTGACCTTAACAGTTTTAAGTTGCAGTAGATAATTATATTGTCACGGACATTGACTAAAAAATATCGTCTTTCATGTGCAAGGTGTTTCATGATAGTAAAATTCACGTTTTTGTTACGAAAAACTTAGGTTACCCTGTGTATTACTAATCAGTGAATTTTATATTAAAATTACTTTGACTAGTATTTTATTACAGATATTATATACAATGCCTCTCTTAATTTATATAATTATCGATAATTTCAAAGGTATTTTCAACAATATAAAATTTAAGAAATATAAGTGATGGAATGCTACAGAGTGAGCATTTGAATTTAAGTCTGACTGCATAGGATTTACCACTATATTGCTGTTTATTGATTAATATGAGTATTTTAAATTATCCGAGACGTATAGTATTTATTTTGCACCTATGACTCTAAGGATCTGATATGATAATTTATACTTAGAGAATTTTATTAGACAAATTATCAATTAATTATAGAAAAGAAAAAGTTGCGTTGTGAATTATTTTTGAAGTTCGGATCCTCTTTGAGCCAATTACAATCATCAAAGGTTACCTGCAGAGAGTTATGTAACATTAAATAAATAATGGCTTATTTTAAAACCTAGATTGTAATATTAAAGAAAACATTTCCTAAAATAAAAGACTTAATATTAATTCAATAAATTAAGTAAACAAAATGAAAACTGACTAAAATTAATTGAACATAAAATTGAGTTTATTTACAAGGTAATTATAATCATGTAATTAAAAACAAACATAAATGTTTAAAAAAAAAATATTCAATCCTAGTTGAGAACTGTATTCTCAACATTTATTTTCTGAGAATTACAGTTTATCTTACTGAATTAACAAATTCGACTTTGAAAGGCAGAGTTCCATACCCTAGAAGTATTTATTTGATTAGCCTTTTTATGTTTAGATCGGGGTAGGATCTTCATACACACGTAAATTCGTATTATTAAAAGAATATAGCTTAATTAAATAAAATGGAACAATGGTGAAGGAAGATTGTTTGTTACCTTATATTACTAGATAACGTTGACAGCAGGAGGTAATGGCTGACGCGTTTTCGCTTTTTCTTAGCGCGTACATTTCCATCTATTGGCACACACACTCAAAATCTGTTTTTTAGTTAGAGAGCAGTCAACCTTCTACTTTTCCATCTTTTTTTTGAATCCCTACTCTCAAGAAAAATCACATTCTTTTCGTGGAGCAAAAAAAAAGGGATGGAACCATTTTTCCCTTTTCACATAAAATTAAGGCCTTATACGTTTTAACTTCTTGAAAATTTGCATGTTTCGGCCATACCTCTGATTTTAGAGAGATGACCATTGGCAGGCGGGAGAAATTTGGTACTCCCCTTGAGTGTTTCATAGGTCCGTAGTTACAATAGCGATTCCTCTTGACGCCGTGCTGTGTCTGGGAGGTAAAGATGCTTTGACTTGGGAGGTCTTCGTGCCTATTTAAGCTCTCATAAATAAATGTGTCATATTATTGTTCTGACAATTTTCTCCATGACATTTTTATTAGGTGTAGTTAAATCATTCGTGGGAACGGAAAACCAAATATTTCCTTGACTGCCGTGGTTCACTTTGTTCCATAATTATCTATCTGTATGCGCTGATCCTAAAATGGATCATTAATTTGTATTGTTCACTGTTCACTGATTAAAATGATACCAAATACTCTGTTAATATGCAGAAAAAAAACCAAATACTTTTTTTTATAGTGTGTGCTAGTTTAGATCTAGATGGTGGTATTTCTCACCATCATCTCTTCCCCCGACATTAGAAAAAAAAAGGTCAACAGTATCTTTTTTTTATATATATATGTAGCCACAAAGTACTCGATGAAAGTCCATCGTCGTATTATATTGAAGATCAAAACTGAAAATGTTCACATGGAAAAGTCTAGGAACTTGGGATAAGCTGGAGTGTCACTAGGTTTGGAGTGTAAGTAGGTTTGCAACACCAGAAAAAAGTTTTACACATTGGTGAAATAAAGCGTAATCAAAAGTTCACTGTTGAAAAATCTGATGAAAGACATGACTTCTTCAGCAAGTTATCATGTGTAGTTGGTTTCAATTTCCATTGTTCCAAAAACATTTATTAAAATTTTGAGTTTTAATAGGTCCAAATCCAAATAAAGCAGGAAAATTTGAATAAGCCAAATAATAAAATAAAATGCCCGAGAGAAGAAAGAAAAAAAAATTAATTTTCTTTTCCACTCTTATACTTTTAGTTATTACATACATATAAATTGGCAAATCTTTTATTTTAATTATTACAGGCTAATTAGGTACCCATGAATGGAAACACAATATACAGAATCATTTAAAACAAATACTCAATATAATCAGTAAGCTGTATGCATTGATAATGAATACCATACAATTAAAAAAAAATTATATAATATATGAAAAACATTGAGAGAAAACACATCTATATAATCACATGTCTGTTGTACTACAATCTTTATTATAAACATTATAATATAATTCTCACATGAATTATTTTCTCTTGAGCAGAAAGGAAAACTTCTTTATTTTTTTTATATATATAAAGAAAATGTTATGTTAAAAAAAAATCTTATCATTCTTACTAAAACAATTGTTTTGGAATATGTGAAAAGGCTACTTTTCTGAATGAAAGATATTCTCAATAATAATATATTTTCATAAAGGAAACAGATCGAAAAAATGAATTTTTTTTTTTCGATACCAAAAATTTAAATATCCATCGATAAAGTCACACACAATACCCTTTTAAACTGTCTGCCTTGGAATGAACGGGGTTGGGGAAAAAAAGCAGAAGAAGAAAAAGAAAAAAAACAGTAATCTTTTCTCCCTCTAATCCATCACCGCTAAGCGGAAGGATAGAGAATGACAGCTAGATGACCCTACCTGTGGACAATGACCCATCTCCCTACCTTCGGATTCAGTTGTACACGGGGGACGATTTGCGAAATGATAAGCCGTGTATTAGGTATCTTTCCTTACCTGTGGGTAACGTTTACTAAACTCCTGGATTACTGACAGTGGAAAAAAAAAATCAGTGAAACGATTTGATTGCACGTGTGTCTGTGAAAAGGATTACTCGCAAAAATCCAGCTATCTGTTTTTTATTGTTGAAATAAGATTAAATGTGGGATTAAAATAAAAAAAAAGTCGTGTATACCCGGCTTGGATTTAAAAAAAAATGGGGTATGTAATTAAATCTGTATATCTGCTTAATTACAGAAAATATTTTCTATAAAAAAAAAAAAAATCGGTACACGTGTAACGTGGTCAAATCCGTTTGCATCGCACTATCTTCTCGTCAATTTATATATTTACTTATTTATTTATATTGTGTATAAAAACGTAATGTATTATAATATATATATTTTTTTTATATAATATTGATTTTCTAGTTACAATTTAAGTTAGCGAGAACAAGCGAGCGTTGCTTTGCACAAACGAAAATGTGCATGCAATTGTAAAATGTTTATTTAATTATTTATTCTTCTTATTATTATTATTTTAAAATATATTAACGTGTAAATATACATATTTAAGGAATGGAAAGCGAGCGTTCGCTTTTCTTTTCTCTTATTTTTTTTTTGTTTTATAAAATATTACATATAATAGTTAGAGAAAAAAAAAGATTAAACAAATTCTTTTTTTTTTGTAAAGTTTGGAAATTTAGTTAATTAGAAATATCTCAGCTAAATGCATTATTAGATGCTCTGTGCAGATAGTCTCAATTTCGCCTGCAAAAACGAGACTTTAACATCCAATAAATTGCTGAAATGATCATTGACATGTATCCAACACCTTTTATTATTATTATTTTTTAAGTATGAAATAATTTACCTAAATATTTAAGGTATAAATTAAACATCCAATTTATGTTTTGTAATAATTGAAACGTTCAATGGTATTTTTTTATTTTTATTTTTTTTTTGTTATTAAATTATCTGAAATGTTAATCCTTAGGGACAACTAATAATTTTTTTTTACTTGTTTGTTTTATAATATGAAATCGTACGATTATTCTAAAATTAAAATTGAAACGCGTTGTTCTAACCAAGTTATAGATTATATCATAAATATTAAACTAAAATAATTTTGTAAAATCTGACCGATTTTTTTTTTGTTATAATAATTCAAGTGGATTCGTCAATCCGTGGCTTTAAGCAAAGGATGAATTATTATAAATATTGGTCAATATAAAATGTTGTATTATTATTATTTATATTTGTGTCGCCGAGTGAATAGATGTTGACTTGTAATTTTAAATCGATTAGTTATATGTTTTGTGCTACATATAAAGACTTTTATTTTCACTTTTAGTAGAGGGGGTAAGGTTATATATTAAAAATTTTTTTGTTTTGTTATATAAATTAGTATAAAATGGGTTTGAAAGGGTGATACCCTGGCAAGGCTGCCTCTGTTTTTATTTTTACCGTAATTATTATTATTTTTTATTTAACGTGCATGTTTGTTCATAACTCCCTCTGACGAGCCAAATCCCTCAGTAGTACACTGTGTAGCAAAGAATAAAAAACTTGCAGTATCCTCCCTAAATGATCTTTTTTTTTTTTTTTTTTTTTTTTAATAGTAACCTGTCCTCAATGTACTGTAAATAAACAATAATGGAAAATTATAAAATGTGTACTAAACTAAAGAAAAATAAGACATCTATAAACAATAAAAATTTAAAATAAATATATACATATTGCCTCGACAGCAATAAAAGAGAAAAAAAATTTCTCGCTTCCCTATCTAGGAATTTATGTGTATAGTCTGTGATTCCACTTTCGTTGGTGAGAATAATTTATTTATGTGGCGTTTAATAGTCGCTTTATCTGGGAATGCAATTTCCTTTAATAGGTAATTGTTATTCCTAAGCTTCCTTACCACCTCGAATGGTCCCAAGAATTTTGGCTGAAGTACGCCTGGTTTACCCACGACTTTTAAGTAGCATTCTTGTCCCGTTTGTAGAAATTTTACTTTTTGGACTGGGGTACTGTCGATGTACTCCGCCATCATTTTTTTTGGTTTTGTAAGGCTAATTTCTTTATTTCCTCAATATGTTGGACTCTATTTTTAACGTAGGTTTTGACAATTATGTCTTGGTCAGGGAAGTGTATGGAAAAAGGGGTTCTTACTTCCCTACCGAAAAATAGAAGTGCCGGAGAAAATCCCGTAGCTCTATGCGGTGTACTGTTATAATTAATTTAAAAAAAATCAATTCTGGTATCCCATTCCAGAGAGTTTTTACACATGGCAACAATTGAATTTTTTAATATTTTATTAGATATCTCACAGAGCCCATTACTGCGTGGATTATTCACGGACGTAAAATCTAGGTCTATGTTAAGAGAATCCATGTATTCTTTGAATAAATCGGAGTGAAAATACCGGCCATTATCCAATTTTATGGATCGCGCCAATCCGAAATTACTAAAATAACGATTCAATACATTTAGAAGTGTTTGTGATTCACAATTGCGAACCGGTACAGCCTCCAAGAATCTTGATGTGGAATCAATAATCATAAATACAAATTTATTTTTGCGTAGCGTCATTGGAAGCAAACCAATTAAATCTATATGCAAAACTGATCCGATTTCTTTATCTTTGATTATTTTTTGTGTGGGAACTTTAATAGTTTGATGTTGTTTAGTCGTGTTACATGGTATACATTTAGTACAATAATTCTTTACATCCCTGTACATCCCGTACCAGTAGAATCTAGCTTTTATTATTTGATAAGTTTTAAAAAATCCGAAATGTGGTTTATGAGCTTCCTGTATTATTTCAGCTTTAAGTTTATCCGGAGCAATTAACAGTTCATTTGTATCAGAGCCTGGCTTTAATATTAATATTTCTTTTTGATTGAGAGTGAATTTTTTTGTGGTTTTGTTTTGTTTGTCAGTTTTAATTTTGTTTATTATTTTATTCAATTTTTCGTCTTCTAATTGTTGTAGTTTAATGTTTTCATCTGATAGAGCTTTGTTTACCGTAAACAATGAATTTTGCAATTTTTCTCTTGAAATTATATTATTAATGTTCCTCGAAACATAATCAGCAGGATTTTTAGATCCCTCGATATGCTGAAAAGAGTAGTTAAAAGGGGACAAATTGTCCAACCACCTTGCTACAATGTCTGGTTGCTTTTCCAAATTTAAAAAATACGTTAGCGCTTTGGAGTCTGTATAAATATTAAATTTTCTCCCTGCGAGAATATGCTTGAAATACATCACCACTTCATGAACCGTCAGTAGTTCGAGTTTGAAACTGGGGTAGTTCTTTTCGGGATCCCTTAATTTTCGCCCAAAATGTTCAATTGGCAGCTGTTCTCCGTCGTATTCTTGTGCTAAAATTCCATAAATAGCTGTTTTAGAAGCGTCTGTGATTAAAATGAAATCTTTTGAGAAATCCGGGGGTTTTAATGTGGGATTTTTAACTATCGCTGCTTGGATTTCTTTGAAAGCATTTTCTTCTATGTCAGACCATTTAAATTTCACTTTGTCTTTAGTAAGATTAATTAATGGGTCAACTATTTTAGAATAGTCTTTAATAAGCGATCTAAAATAATTCGAAAGACCAATTAGAGATTTAACTCCCTTCTTATTTTTAGGTTTAACTAAATTTTGAATTTTATCTATGTTTCTTTTTGAAGGAGAGTATCCTTCGCTGTTTAGGGTGAAACCGAGAAATTCGATTTCTGACATACAGACTTGTATTTTAGTAGGCTCAATAGTTAAATTATTTTCAATAAAAGCTTTAAGGACTTTGTCTAACAGATCTAACATTTCTTCGAGTGAGTCGGCTGCTAGGATCACATCGTCAATAAAATAAGCGACTTGATCTTCATTAAAGTGGCCCAACACCTTATCAATTAATTCTGCAAATACCGCAGTACTGAGGCGCGTTCCGAAAGGCAATCTTAAAAAGGAGAATTTACCGTGCTCCGTTATGAAAGCTAATTTTTCAGTGTCTTCTTCACGTAAATTTATTTGGAAAAACGCACTGTGTAGATCCAGTACTGTATAATATTTTTTTCCACTCATTCTCCGCAGAATCTCTTTAATTTCGGGTATGGGGTACGCATAATTTTGAAGTATTTCATTTAAAAGTCTATAATCGACCGCCATACGATATTTAACTTCATTAGCCTGTTCGTTTTTCTGCAAAGATTTTTTTTTAACGAAAATAACAGGGAAAGCGTAATCAGAGTTGGATTTACGAATGATATTTGCTCTCAAAAGTTTTTCAATTTCTTTTTTAGCATACTCCTTAACATTGTGTGCAGTTTTGTATGGTTTAGTCTGCAGAGGATAATTATGTATTAAATTAAATCTTGGGACGACTAATGAAGATTGTCCGAGTGTATCGTAATTCTTAGAAAAGGCATGTGCATTATTTAGAAGTATTTTTTTTAATTTTTCTGCTGTGTCCGAGTCTAAATGTTGTAAATTAAAGTCGTCTGATCTAAGTTCTGCTTTTCTCCGTTCACGAACTTGCTCTAAATTCAGATTATTAATGTGCACTACCTGCTTCGTTACTTCTTGACCCTCAGTGTCAACTGATTTTATTTCAAAATGTTTAGAAATTTTGCCAATGTTCATTCCCTCTGTTAAGATTAATTTTTGTTGTGATTTGTTAGTGATTATTATATGAATTTTATTATCCTTGGCAATTTCGTGAATTGATGTTTTATAATAAATTTTCATATTATGTTTAATCGGTTCCAAGAGTATTGTATTTGTAGTTGCGAATTTATCTGGATCTAATAGTAATGCAACAATTTTTTTTTCGCCTGGTAGTAACTCCGTTGTCTGTGTTAGTTTTGCTGTAACAAAATTTTTGTGCGAGATACGTTTTTTTTCTTTTTGCGTATTGTTTCTTTATTTTGATTCTCATTAGAGTTAGCAGTTAAGTTACTTATCAGACTTTGAGGTTCATTTTCTAGAAATTGAAGTGCAATGTTTTTGTTTTTTAATTTCGTGGTTTTATCTTCAAAATCTAGGATAATATTATTTGTTTTGAGGAAATCGAATCCCAATAGCATATTGTAGTTCCGACCAAAATCTTGAGTTGTAACATAGAATGCCCCCGATACAAAAACGTTTTCCAATTTGAAAGTTAATTTAATGCATTGCTTAAAAGAGATTGTCGAATTTGTTAATGTTTGAATTTTTACCTGGTTACAGAGATTTTTATATTTTACGTGTGCATTCTTTAATTGTTCGAACAATATAGGTGATGCCAAAGTTACTGCCGCCCCACTGTCTGTCAAAGCATTAATCTTAACACCATTAATTTCAAAAGTAATAATCGGAAGTTGAGAATTGTCATTACTTTTGACACTAGCAATAATTTTGTTATTTTTTTTAGACCCGCAGTGAGACTTACGCGGGTGCCTTGTATTTGAGAATGTAAGTCCCGACTTTAGTTTCCCTTATTGTTACTAGAATTCTGATCATGATCTTTATCTTGTTTATTGTTTTCAAATGTCTGCTGTGAATTATTTTTTTTTGTATAATCATGTTTTTTATAATTATTTTGCTTGTAGCCCCCTCTATGCCCTCTATAATTTATTCGCTGGTCATATGATCTCTGTTCGTTGAAATTGCCTCCATAATTTCCGAAACTGGGATATGATATCGGCATAAATTGTTGGTGGGGTGGGGGTGGTGCATAGTACATGTACTGAGGAGCAGAATATTGCATAGGGTTGAAGTTTTGGTGCGTGTAATTTGGGGTTTGCTGAAAGTTTCCCTGAGCTTGTTGGTTTCCCCCTTGATAAAAATTTGGTTTTTCGATTTGAATATTCTCAGGAATTTTTTTATTTTCTTCCACGTAATTACTGCTGTTTTGTTTGTTGCCCTTGTAAAACCAACAATGTGGGTTCGTATGGGATGTGGATTTACAGTACTTGCAAAACCTAGTTGTATCATTGTTAGTGGCATTTACCTTTAATTTTATGTTATTTAATTCCGCGGTTAATAATTTTATATTCTCTGCACTTTCTACATTGAGTTTAAGCAGTTCATTTAACAAATCAGAATCTTTAGTTTTGGAAATGTTGTTGATGTCCTTTAAATTGACATGTGAATAAGCCTCCTCTAATTTTAAGGCTATGTTGCACGCTGTTTTAAAGTCCGGCGGAGAGTTTTTTCTTACTTCCAGACTTAAATCACTACGAATTGATTCCAAAAACTGAGATAATTTGATCATTTCCATGAATGTAGAGCTGTTGTTAGCTCCTATATCTTGCCCACTTTTTTTTAGATAAAGGTCTGCTGCCGCATTAAATTCTAATATAAATTCGTTCATGTTTTGTTCCGGTTTTTGTTTGAGATTGCAAAATTTCTTTTGCGCTTCTAGAAATGTGGTTTTGGGTTCGAATAATTGTTTTAACTTTGTTTTAAAGGTTTCTAAGTTCTGTTCCACGAACAAATTTTGATCCCTCATCAATTTATCTTTACCAGGTCCTACAATGTTCGCCTTTAATATAGTTAATTTAGAATCATTATTCAATTCAGTTTTATTAATGAGATTGTCAAATTGTAAGAAAAAATGGTTAATATTTGCTTCCTTTTTTCCATCATAGTATGGAATCAGATTAATTAGGCTATCTGCATTTGGGGTGTCCATTGTAGTAATTTTAGGAGTAGCTTTTTCAGAATTTATAATTTTCTTCTCTTTCTTTTTTTTCTTCTTCTTATTATTACTATTATTACAAATAATATTAGTGTCTACAGTTTGATTATTTAATTCGCGTAATTGTTGTCTAGTTTTGACACCAGTATCTATTCTACTAATTCTTTGACTTTTACGCTTATTCATCCAATTAAAGTACAAAAATCATAAAATAGAGAGAGAGCAAAAAAAAAATTGTTTAACATAAAATAAAAGATACCCAATGGTGAATTGTTATGCACTGTTCGAGAAATTAATTATATATAATATATATCATTTCAATATTTGAGCATTATTATGTATTTATTTTATATTTGCTGCTGTTGCAGTATATGTAACACAAGTCATATTTTCAATTCTTTGTTAATACAAATCAATCCAATAACACTTATTATTATTTAATATATCATTATATATTTAGTGAGGTACCCAAAAAGAGTTGCCAAGTATATGCATGTTACAGAGTGTGTATGAAGATTCCCCAGTGAATGCTTAAATTTTTTTTTATTAGTTGTTGAAAAGAGGCAAAAAAAATTTTTTTTTAAGAATTTTAAAATTAAGAAATTTTTTTTTTTTTTTTTTTTTTTTTTTTTTTTCAGTCTTAATATTGCATATATATTTTTATATTAAAAAAAAATTATACAACAACCTAAAGTTCTATTTCTAAAATTAAATTAATATATTAAAATAATTTAGAAAGAGGTAACGGTACCACTTCTAATTCGGTAAACCCTATGATGGAATGCTACAGAGTGAGCATTTGAATTTAAGTCTGACTGCATAGGATTTACCACTATATTGCTGTTTATTGATTAATATGAGTATTTTAAATTATCCGAGACGTATAGTATTTATTTTGCACCTATGACTCTAAGGATCTGATATGATAATTTATACTTAGAGAATTTTATTAGACAAATTATCAATTAATTATAGAAAAGAAAAAGTTGCGTTGTGAATTATTTTTGAAGTTCGGATCCTCTTTGAGCCAATTACAATCATCAAAGGTTACCTGCAGAGAGTTATGTAACATTAAATAAATAATGGCTTATTTTAAAACCTAGATTGTAATATTAAAGAAAACATTTCCTAAAATAAAAGACTTAATATTAATTCAATAAATTAAGTAAACAAAATGAAAACTGACTAAAATTAATTGAACATAAAATTGAGTTTATTTACAAGGTAATTATAATCATGTAATTAAAAACAAACATAAATGTTTTTAAAAAAAATATTCAATCCTAGTTGAGAACTGTATTCTCAACATTTATTTTCTGAGAATTACAGTTTATCTTACTGAATTAACAAATTCGACTTTGAAAGGCAGAGTTCCATACCCTAGAAGTATTTATTTGATTAGCCTTTTTATGTTTAGATCGGGTAGGATCTTCATACACACGTAAATTCGTATTATTAAAAGAATATAGCTTAATTAAATAAAATGGAACAATGGTGAAGGAAGATTGTTTGTTACCTTATATTACTAGATAACGTTGACAGCAGGAGGTAATGGCTGACGCGTTTTCGCTTTTTCTTAGCGCGTACATTTCCATCTATTGGCACACACACTCAAAATCTGTTTTTTAGTTAGAGAGCAGTCAACCTTCTACTTTTCCATCTTTTTTTTGAATCCCTACTCTCAAGAAAAATCACATTCTTTTCGTGGAGCAAAAAAAAAGGGATGGAACCAATTTTCCCTTTTCACATAAAATTAAGGCCTTATACGTTTTAACTTCTTGAAAATTTGCATGTTTCGGCCATACCTCTGATTTTAGAGAGATGACCATTGGCAGGCGGGAGAAATTTGGTACTCCCCTTGAGTGTTTCATAGGTCCGTCGGTACAATAGCGATTCCTCTTGACGCCGTGCTGTGTCTGGGAGGTAAAGATGCTTTGACTTGGGAGGTCTTCGTGCCTATTTAAGCTCTCATAAATAAATGTGTCATATTATTGTTCTGACAATTTTCTCCATGACATTTTTATTAGGTGTAGTTAAATCATTCGTGGGAACGGAAAACCAAATATTTCCTTGACTGCCGTGGTTCACTTTGTTCCATAATTATCTATCTGTATGCGCTGATCCTAAAATGGATCATTAATTTGTATTGTTCACTGTTCACTGATTAAAATGATACCAAATACTCTGTTAATATGCAGAAAAGAAACCAAATACTTTTTTTTATAGTGTGTGCTAGTTTAGATCTAGATGGTGGTATTTCTCACCATCAATAAGAAAAAAATATTAATAGTCCTACATCCAAAACCATGAGAAAGGTTAGTTTGACCAGCACTGCGAAATTAGCGTTTTTTTTTAAAATTCAAAATATATAAAACAATATTTTCGAATAGCAATCTTCTGTCTGTTTAATGACGGAATTAGTGATGGGAGTATTCGAATCCAAAATGTCTGAGGTCTCGATTCAGCCATGTTCTCAGGTGGTCTCGATTCAGAAAACTGTATTCGAATACAAGCTACCTGACATTCGTATCGGCGACGAAAACTGCGGCTGTCTGTTTTCATAACTCCAGCTTTGTTTTCAATCATCCAGTGAATAAATGCGAGTATTCAAATAGTAGGATTTTTGGCGCTGTTCCAACTTGTCGCCCTAATAGCTTACGATTAGAAGGATGATCAGTAATATTCTAGATTTGAAACTTTGTTTTATGTTTTCGTGTGTGTACAGCTAAGATTAATTTTTTTTCTTTTAGTTAAAGAGCATATGAGTTTAAATTTCAAATGGTTATAAAACATACAATTCTGAAAATTTGTATTTAAACATCATTCATATTAAGTTTTAGGATTTTTAAAAATATAACAGAAAATAAATACTCATGGTGAAAAATTAATTAGTATAATTCGTAAAAGACTGTTTTACTTGATTATGGAGATTAACCTTTGTAACCGATTGTAAAATTATTTACTCAAATGTTAGAAAACCTAATTTTAAGTATGTAAAAAATAATGAAAAAAATTGTACAATTTAAAAATTAATATATATTGGCTAAATGTTGCTTTTTCTTTAAATATCTCGAACAAACAGAAAAAAATTACATATTTCTCATAAATATTGTCGTATTTTCTAATACAAAATTGTAAAGTATACGAACTTACCTTTGTAAAAAATCTATTTTTGGACATCTACAGCCTTTTTAATTTTTCAAGTTCAATTTAGCAATAACGATAACGGCTTTGTTGGCGGATAGCCTAGTGTGGCTTTTAAAAAACTATTGTAATAAAGATAGAAGTTTTTGTGTGTGTGTTTGTATTTGTCTCCCTGTGTACTGTATTCTAAAGAGACTGATGCACGCAGAATTACAAAATTAGACAGGAAAGTACCTATATATCTGAAGTCATGCACCTCGAAGCCAGTTTGATTTTCTCGATTTTTAACGTTTTTTATCGAATTTCGCCGTGATTTTTCCACATTCGTAAAAGGAATCCGGTTTCAATCGTTTACCTCAATTAACTAAATTTTGCCCCCCCCCCCCTGTTTTCAATAAAGTTTATTCGGAATTCCAACAGAGATTTTGAACACCCAACCCTGGGTATGTTTGAATGGATTTTCGTTTAAAAATATAAAATAATACAAATTCTAGTGTACGCTGCCGAACGCAGTGAACCCCAAAAATCAAGTTCGTTTTGAAACATTTTTGTTTAAAAATATAAAACTCAATAAGACCGGAGCGAGCCATAGCACGTGCAGTGTACACTGATTCCCCAACTCTATATTAGTTTGGATGGATTTTCGTTTAAAAATGTAAAATCATACAAATTCGAGGTTTGTTTTGTTTAAAGACAAACCGGAGAAGGGGGGGGGGGAGACATTATGGGGATAGAGCCCATCTGATGAAAAATTCTTAGTTATTTATTTCTCTTACAGTTCAATCAATCAAAAAAATTTAAATAATCTGAATGATTTTCTCTTTTTTTTTTCTTTTTTTTTTAAATAATAATTTTACATAAGTTTTAAAACAGAAAATTAAATTAAATTCCCAGACCTATGGAGAGGAAACTGCCCTCCCCTGTACCCTTCCCTGTGTTTATGATAAAATAATGTACCAATTAGGTACCCCCCTCCTCCCCCCCGTTCAAAAAATAAATTAAACTTAAAATAAATAAATAAATAAATAAACGCCCATACTGACTTTTATAGAATATGCCTATTTAAGGTTATCAAGTATAAAGGGTATTACGTATTAAATTAAAGAACAAAGTTTATTACAAGGTTCCCACGATCCTTGAATTACAGATACCATTATTACCTAATTGTAACCGTCGCTTTATTTAATCGCATAATATTCGTTATTAAATAAGACGAATATTGCTATTTGGAAATAATGATACCCATTTAAACCCTATATAATGCTCATTTGAAAAATGTACTTAAAAAATATATAAATATAACATTTTAAAAAAAAAATAGTAAAACAATCAATTTCGCATACTGGAAAGAAAAATTGTACATTTTGAAAAAAAAAAAAATTGTCTTGATTTTGTCAACATTTAAACAAAAATTGCTTCCTGTTCTGGACTATTTATCAAGTCTCGGGGTCTTCATTAAAGGGTTACCATTTAAATTTCTAAAGAAAATTTTACCATTCAAACATTATACGAAAAAGAAAACATTATAACAATTTGAATCTTCATCAGAACTCAAAAACATGGAAACAAAAGACAAAATATTGTTCTCAGAGCTGTAATGCACGCATAATCAAAAAAAAAAAAAAAAAAAAAAAAAAAAATAGAGAGAAAGAGAGATTAATTTACGTAAAATAAACATTTGATGGGTGAAACAGACGATATGTCGCCCCTAATCTCACTTGAACGAAGTCTGGAGCAATTCTCAGTGCTACAGCATTTGAATACAAAGTATTCGAATGTTGGTTTCGATTCTGAAAAGTTTTCGAAAACTAAGGTATCGATTCTTAAAAGATCTCGAATCGGCCCATCACTAGACGGAATGGTCTGCCATTAAATAAGTCCAATATTATTATTCATAAAAAGTTATACATATTTAAAATTTTAAAAAATCATATATATAAGCATGATATTCTACATTAATTATCGATAATCAAGTGTCCTTATTATTAGAAAGGATATTTGTTCCGATTTTCTGAGAAAGCGTAGTCTCTAATAACAATACACTATTTCATAGAAATTCATTCCATTTGACAATAGATTTTTGTACAAATTTTAGAAACATTCAAGCTGTGAAAGCAAACATGATATTTTTTTTTAAACTCTAACCTTATGCTACATCTGTGATTATAACATAGACGTATAACTAAGTTTGTTAATTTTTCTATTTTGCTTATAACAACGAATGCGATTATAGTACAAATTATTTTAAAATTGTCATTTCACAAAATATTTATTCAGAATAATTGACAACACTGTTTTTTCGAGTTTTTAAATAATACATAGATATGAGCACGACATTCTACATCAATTATTCATAATCAAGTATTCTTATTATTAGGAAAAATAACTGTTCCAATTTTCTGTGTGTGAAAGCATAGTTTCTAATAAAAATACATACTCTTTTAGAGAAACTGTCTGATATAGAAATTCATTTCATTTGACAATAGATTTTTGTACAAATTTTAAAAACATTTAAGATGTGAAAGCAAACATGTTTTTTGTTTGTTAGGTAGATTTCATAAGAAATACTACCTATTACATTCTCCCCTAAGTTGGAATTTTTAAAAACATTTTGCAGATCTACGCCGATTATCACTCCCAGAACACAAAACCACCCCCAGTTCAAAACTTTATCTATATATCTATCTATCTATGTCACTTTTTTATGGACACGATAACTGCAATAATTCTTCACAAATCTCTTCCAAACTGATACATAAAATCAAGAGGCATAAAATCTCGGTCAAGTTCGTTAATGGACAAAATCGAACCAAGGAGGGGGGGGGAGAATGGGTTTTTTTGTGAAAACAGAAAAAAACCATAATTTCTTAATTATGACACGTATCGAATCCGTTTAAAGTTATTATTACTTCTAGAAAAATGGTCGAAAATTTATGTATGACAGATTTTTGATATCATTAAAAATGGTCCCAAGGGGGGGGGGAAGGGGGGTTTTAGAAGAAAAAAATTCACAACTTCGTCAATTCAAAAGATATCAAATCCGATTAAATTTATTATAAATACTCTTAATATTATCTGAAACTTTTATATTGACAAGTTTTTTATAAACCAACCCTTATAGCAAAAAAAAAAAAAAAAAAAAAAAAAAAAAAAAAAAAAAAATTCCTGCCGGCTCCTCTTGCAAACAAGTTAGGTTTACAAGTGGACGGTGTTTCAACTGTCGCATCATGGCAAAAGGTCATTTCTTCTGCAATTCCCAACAAAGAGGCGCCCCACGGTCTGCGTCATCGAACTCTACCTGTGCCTGCAGGCCGAGCCGTCAGGGATTTTTAAAATTTGACCCTTATACTACGTCTGTATGTATTACTATAACATAAACTTATTACTAAGTTTGTTTACTTATCTATTTTGCTTATAACGACGTATACTTCCTGTAGAAATTGCTTAAAAACTTTCATTTCACAAAAGAGTTATTCGGAATAAATTGTTGTTTTAAATAAAAAAACAGTAAGGCTATAAAAAGACTCTTGTCAATAAAAATATCTAAAATGGAAAAGACAACTCCATCGCCTTTTTGAGCAAATAATTTATTTTCTAAATGATCTGAATCGTTTGCGTGTCTTTTTTTTCATAAGAAACGTTGGATAAAAGCTTTTGGCTCAGGAAAAGCGATGGAGCTCTTTAATATGGGAACATCGATCCGACGAAATGGGCCTTTTCTTTGTTTTCAGTCAAAATTGAATTTCTTGATTGTAGGGAAAAGCTATTACAATTGTAAATGAAACGATAAATGTTTTGTGTATAAATGTCACGTAAATATATAGTGATATATAAATAACACGGAATTATTTTTCGGCAATTTTATGGTTCTTTTACTCAATTTTCATTGTCACATTTTCATTATTAAGCTGATATAGCTGAATTTTTCCATTACGGAACTATAAAATAAAAAAAAATAATTTACATTTCATTCAAGAATCGAAAATAAATTATGATTTGAAAAATTTTCTTCCCCTTTAGATTGAATTTACATTTCACTCATTAAAGAAAATACTATATAACGAAAAAAATATATATCCTGTAAAACAAATCCTTTATTAACAAAGTACAGAAATAAGCGATTCAATTACAAAATCTGCTTAATAATATAAATACAAGCTGTTTAATCCGTTCTATGCAAGGGAGTTCATGAATTTAATTCTAAAACCAAAATTAAAAATAAAAATCAGTACAACCAAACTAAAGTTTACGAATATAAAAATTTGTTATGTCTATTAAAAATCAGTATTTACACAACCAAAAATCCACAGTAAAAAGTAGTAGTAGGTAAAAAATTCACATCAAATAGACATAATAATAATCGAATATGTAACGAAAATTAGCATGAAAACGCAATGACATCAAACATGTTTAAAAAAATTAAATAAGAAAAAAGAATTCCCCTGTAAAGTGTTGAGTTATTCAATAACTAAACGATTAAGAAAAATATTTTTCTACTACTGTGCATTTTTTAATGAAATTTAATTAATCATGATGCTATGGCAGCAGACGATAAAACGATATCTTTGAAATAAGGGAATAAATAGAATAAAAAGTTTTGTTGATGTTTGTGATAAAAGGTTTTTCTTTATTTTTTTTTAAAAACGTAATAATTAAGCGCAATTAAATAATCTCTAGTTATTTGCATGTGAGGTAAAATAATTATCGTAATACCCGCTACAGCTTCTTAGTATTGCAGCATGGCGTACATAATATGTATATCTGACATTGCAGTAAACATTTAGAACTGGTTAGAACTAGCGCGATTACGGGTAAACATAAAAAAATGGCAAAAATTCGTCAAAAACATAAAATAAAAAAAACAATATTTAAAAATTTCGAATTTTTTGCCCCAATCTTTCATGGGCCGCCCCCTTCCAGCAACCCGTGTGCCAAATTTCGTTGCCCTGCGCCCTGTGGTTTCCGAGTATTTGAGGTTACATAGATAGATACGCGCACGGATTTTAATAGGGTAGATAATTAAAAAAAATCTAGATAATTGTTAGAGACTCTTTGGAAATCCCAAGGAGTGTACTCATCTTGGGTTATATTACTTTGCTTTTTAACACTTTCCAACCTAGTTGAAAGGTGTTTATGACTTCGGTTTGTCTGGCCGTATGGCCGTCTGCCGTCTGGCCGTCTGCCGTCTGGCCGTCTGCCGTCTGCCGTCTGGCCGTCTGTCCGTGCTCTAACGCCCGTAAATATGCTCGGATTGCTCTGCAATTTTTATATGTTATAGTCGTTATCTATAGCATGTTCCCTATTTCAACGGAAGTGTATAGCACTTATAGTTTTTTTACAGGGACACTCAAAAGAATTCCGCTACATTGCGGTCTATGGGGAAAAATCATTGACGGTTTATTTAAATAATGTTTCACTATTTTAAACGCATTGAAATTTATATATATCACTAAGGTGCATTAGAAGAAGCTTAATATGGAATAGGGTGTGCACAGCACTTATAGTTACTTTACAGGGACAGTCAAAAGAATTCTGTTACATTACGTCTATGTAGAAAAATCTTCTGCGGTTTATTTAAATAATGTTTCCCTATTTTAAATGCATTGAAATTTATATATATCACTAAGGTGTATTTCAAGAGGCTTACTACAGAATAGTGTGTGTACAGCAGTCATCGTTCATTTACAGGGACACACAAAAGAATTCTCTACTGTAAGTTAACAATAATTCCTGGAAGTGCGTTTTAAGTTACTGATCGCGATTTTAATTTTAACTCGCTTTTTGTCTATTATGTGGTGTGTATAAATTCTGTATATCATATACAGGGAAGCACAAAAGTTCGCGAACACATTTCCGTATTATTTAACTCCAGACGGAGAATTTTAAAATGTGCTACGCGTTTCCTAACTGAACTAAAATTTAACATCCTATGTAGTATATATACAAATCTATAGATCCTATACAGGGCTGAATAAAAGCATTCGGATTACTTAGATGTTATCTTTTAGCTTATTAAACGGTATGATTTGTAAAATTATTTTGGAAGCGTTGGAAAGTGTTACATAATCTATGCTTGACGCATGATTTTTCGTTCTTGTTAATTTTACTACTGATTACTGTATTCCATTTCTGAATTCAGTGTAGAGAGAATGGCCAGAAGTGGCCAATGTCCTCAGTTGGGGACACTATAAAATGCAGGTATCTTCTTTCTCCCCGTTTCAATATATAATATTTAAAAAATAATGCATAAAACGAAATATGCCGTAAAAGTACCATCCGGCGTATAGCTGCGGCTAAAATAACTCCGTTTCTTGCCGGAAATTTTATTTTATAAAATATAATTATTAATCGAAATTTCCGCTTTAAAACAGACTTATTTTAGCCGCACCTTATACAGGGTGGTTATAATTAAAGTTACACTGTTTAAACCTACGTAGAGTCCGCTCTGGTTGACAGATATCGATGAAACTTGGAATATAAGTTATATCGACCATCGGAAAATGAAATCTGCAATTAAAAAATTTAGTTCAAATTTCGACCGATAGATGGCGATTTCCATCTACGAGAAATGACTTTATGCAAATTTGGAGCGGTCGGTTTAAAAATCCATTAGTCGCTGTCGTAAATTCATTCTGCACCATGCCGTTAGAGAAGAAGGAACGAGAGTTACTGGTGAAGTTAGTTTATCAGAACGGCAGTAATTTGTCAATTGCACTGCGAGAATATGGACGCTTGAAAGGCTTACGAAAAGGACTAATGTCGAGGCAGGCTTTGAAAAAGATGATGTCTAAATTCGAAGAGACTGGGGAGCTGGGTGTGCTGCAAAGAAGAGGACGGAAACGGATTTCAAATGAAACTGCCGAAAAAGTCGCTTTTGCCGTGATCGAAAGAGCGTCCTTTTCCCAATATTCTTCGACAAGTGCTCGAGCGGTGTCACGTGATTTCTCTCTCTCTCTCTTAGTCTACAGTACAATAGGTTCTTTGATGCATTATAAAGTGGTATCCATACAAGATTCACGTTGTGCAAGCGCTGAACCTTGCAGACCCGGACACACGAACTCAATTTGCGAAGATGTGTTTGGCCAGAATAGCAGTTGACAATGAAACATTTTGTGGTCGGACGAGGCGTATTTTACCCTAGATGGAGCAATGAATACTCAGAACTGTCGCGTATGAGGTACTGCAAGTCTTAATATGGTGCATGAACAGTCTTTGCACCCTGATTACATTACTGTATGGTGTGGCTTTATGGCTGATTTCATTCTTGGTCCCTTTGTTTTAGGAGAACACTTCTCAGGGTCCTAAAAGTTGTTACATTACGGGTACCCGTTACTGCGACCTCCTTCAGCAACAGGTCATTGCACCCTTACAAGAGCGAGAGTGTTTATAGAGACTACCGTATTCATGCAAGATGGTGCAGAACCTCACATAGCCCGAGCAGTGACGGCACTGCTTCGTACCCACTTCGGAGATGATCGGGTAATTTCGAGAAGTTTTCGGACAACCTGGCCTCCTCGTTTTCTGTACTTGAATCCCTGTGACTTCTGGTTGTGGGGATTCCTGAAAGATCGTGTGTATGGAAGAAGCATACGGAGGCTGCCTGATTTGAAAGCAAGCATAACTCGTCATGCTGCTGCAATTGATCGAGAAACCCTTCGCTCTACTGTTGAACATGCTATAATACGCTTTGATCATGTGTTTGACGCAAATGGAATGCACATTGAACATATGCTATAAAAAAAAATGTATTTCCAGTTTGAGATTTTTGGTCTTCGTACGCCTCCTTCTCACCTGGAGGTCGAAATTTGAACTAATTTTTTTATTGCAGATTTCATTTCCCCGTGGTCCATATAACTTATATTCCAACTTTTATCGATATGTGTCAACCAGAGCGGACTCTACATAGGTCTAAACAGAGTAACTTTAATTATAACCACCCTGTATGTCGGAAATTACACTAATTAAAATACACCTGAATCTTAAATGTTAAGAGTAATTGAATTTTCAATGCGACGAATAATTTGTTTTTATGAGCATAAATTATTTAATTCTAATTTTGCACACCTAAGTGTTAATTGTTTGATATTTAATTTTTTATAACACTTATTATTTACCACAGTTGCGTCTTTCTGCTTTATGTTAAAAAAGAAATACATGTTGTCAATCAGTAAAGTAGTAAATTTGGTGAAATGTAAAAATATTATTATTCATGTGCAGCAGTTCTAATTTACAATCTAAAAGGAAACTTGTTTATTAAATAATACGTATTTTATTTTCAAGTACATGTATAAATTTCGATAAAAACTGCAATATAACGATTGCTAGAAACAGTTCAAAGAGGTTTCATATAAAATGCAGAACTTTATCAAAATCCTGAGAAAGTAAGTCCCAATTTGTTGACTTTAAATTGCGTATTTATTTTCGTGAAGAACGCAAATATCTACTTTCTATGATAGGTAACTTGTTGTGCCGCATATTATTTTTGTCAAGTAAGTTACATAAAATATCCGGTAATAAAAAAAAAGACTTCAGATAATTTTAGATATATGTCTCTTATTTATATTCTAAGTGTTTTCCCCAGCTTATTATTTTTGTCAAGTAAATAACACAAAATATCCCTAAAAAATGCTTGAAATGTTTTTTTGGATATATGTCTCTTATTTATATTCAAATAGTTTTCCTCAGCTTATTTTTCTTACATTATACATTATATTATATTTTCACTAGTCTAAAACTATTAAAAAATCATGTAGTAGTTTCGTTTATTTATATTAACCCTATTGTAATATAATATGTGATAGCTGTATGTTTCTTTCTTTACATAGAAAATATATTTTCATATTCGCAAAATTTTTAGACGATTTTCATGATACTTACAAAATTATTTTACATATAATATTTGTGTTTTAAATGATCAGTTTGATAATTTTTATTCTGAACTACCTTTCTACACCGTAATTTTTAGAACAATAATGCCTTTTACAGTTTTGGAAGATGTATTTTGACCTATTCCTTTTGAACAGCTTGCCAAAGTCCATGAAGGGTTGTAGGTCGACGTTTAGATCAATGTTTTGTCGGTGCTTATAAAATCCAAAAGTGAAAAAATTCATGGGTGATACATCAGGAGATTTAGCAGTTATATCACTGAAGGGAATAGTTCTGAAACGCGCTTCACGTTCAATTTTTCCATCTAATTAACAGTGGATTGTGATATGTGGCTGCTTGCTTTATCTTGATGCAGTTCTACCGATTGATGGCGCTGGCGGCAAAGAGATAGAATTTCATGATTGAAGATTGGGAATAAAATATGTTTCTGATCGTATGTGGAGTTGAACTTAACAGTTTTAAGTTGCAGTTATATGCAAAGCCAGCAACAATAATAACTCCTTTTCTAAAGCTTTCTTTAGATATATAGAACCACGGTTTAAGATTATTTTCTCTTCTTTGATGATTATAAATTTATATATTTTTACTACAGTCATTTAAATACACTCAAGCTTCATCTATTGTAACAGCATTTTTCCATTTTTCTCCGGAAAAATGTTTCTGCTGGAGAATTCTGCATCGTATTCTACGTTCGGCGATATATCGAGGAGAAAGAAGCTAAATATTGTGTTTTTTGGTCTTTTTAAAATTTAAATGAGCTTTAATGATTTTCTGATACATCTCCATTATCCCGTCGATCAATTTTCATAAAACAAAACTATCGCTACACTGCAACGCTAAATAAACAAATAGAAGAATTTTGCCGTTGGAATCTAAATAAATAAATAAATAAAATAAATAATAAATAAATAAAATAAAATAAATAAATAAATAAAATACAAGAAATTTTGAAAATTCCCACTCCCCCTCTCCCAACTATCATTAAGTTTAAACAATAAAATTTACAATATATTGATGAAAACAGAAAAAAAATAATCTTGAATATTTATTTACATTATTTTCCTTAATTATCCCTCTCGACTGGTGAATAAATGTTTGTGACGTCAGTTGAAACTTATCTATTGTATGTAACTGTTCACCGCAACATTTTTCAATGCCTTTTCTTTTTTAACATCATGGCACTGCCGTTTTGCGGCACTGCCGCAATTGTTATTTTAATTAATGAAATAATTAATAAGTCAGTAAAACATAATGAAAAATATATGTACATGTCGAATTAAAAACCACTTGATGCCATAACAAACACATGTAATGCCTCTGACGTCAAGTGAATGTGACTCCACGATCATGCATTTTTTATGTTAAATCCTATAGTTTGGCGATAGTTTTTTGTTATGAAAAGTGATCTGCGGGATAATGGTACCGAGAAGTACCGATTTTTTTAACAGCGGACACTGAGCATTTTAACGATTTAGCAACAGTCCTTTGACTTGAAGGAATTACCTTTACCATAAAATATCTTACCTTTGCAATGCTCGAAGAGTTTCTCGTGTACATATTTGAAATACTTTTTCCAATGGCAGCCAGACAATCACGTTTTTTTCCAGTTTTATTGACAATATTACCTACTTTGGCTTTAGATATAGAAGAACCATGACTTTCAGAGTGTGTTTTTAATAACCGAAAACGAATAATTCTCTTTGGAAAATGCAGAAATATAGCTTTTTCTTCCTTCGGTTCTTTAAAAGCGCCATTTTGCATGTAAGAAAAAAAAATTCACTTGTCAGACGAGAATTCATACTTTGAAAAACATATAAGCTGAAAAGAATAATTTATCTATGCAGACGATGTTTTTTAACACCAAAACAAACTCGTCCAAAATAATGTGCGAAAAGCCTCTGTTCCTCTGTATTTTGTGAAAAATGCGCAATGACATTATATGTATGTTGATTTCATAAATTTACTTATCCCTTTCGCAACTAGCGTCGCTTTTACGGATAGGGTGCTTAGAATCCTTAATTATTCCTACGAGTAATTTTGAATAGAAAATTTAACCTTATTAATCACATAATTTTTGCAATTATAGTAATAAGCAAACATTTGTATTTGGAATTACCGATGATAAAAAAGTAAGAATTTTGTAAAAGGCACTGATCTAAAAAAATTAAACTCTTTTCGTATATCTATATTATTAATTTTGTATTATTTATTTCTGGTTGTTTGTATATATATCCTTTCAATTTTGGTTATTATTGATATAATATTTTGAAATTGAAATTGATTCACAATTTAATCTCTTTAGGCACATTATTTCAGTAAAAATGCTTATTTTGTTATTTGCCTTTTTTTTTTTATCAATATGGTAACACGAAATTACTCTGACATTTTAAAGGAAATGCGTTTTCTTGAAGAAAAGAAAAAGCTTGAAATTACGTGACAATTTCCACTGCGTAAGTAAAGTTATTTTTATATGAAATGAGCGAAAATATATACCGGGTGTTCTAAAATGTACTGACTGCTTTTAAAATTCCGTAACTTGCAAATGGTGACAGATATTAAAAAAAATTCTTGCAGGCGAGTAATGTATGATGTCAAAAGGTTTTTTTTAACTGCTATTCCCGGTTTTAGTTTCAAATAGCAGCGATAGATGGCGCTGAAAGCAATAGGCGCTCAATCGAGGCCAAAACGAATCACCCAGTATTGATTCGAAGAAATGAAGCTAAATATATAGAGCTGTTCACATTCGCCAATACAATTTTGCTCTTAGGGCCCGTTTCTAAACACGATTGGATTGGTGAATGAGACCCACTCTTTATATTTAACCTCCTTCCATCGCATCGATGCTTCAGGGTTATCAGTTTGGATTTCTTATTTAGTTAGAGTTTCCGAATTCATACCGGAAGTTTTGAGATAAAGATTTTAATTTTAAATAATTACGAAATGCCTGTCATTAAATGAAGCAAAAATTTCCATTTCAAATTTCTTGTAATAATTCGAAATTTCTGAATGAAAAAGGTGGCCAAACTGGCAATGTTTAGTGATTCCTTCTTCTGCGTCGATTGATACCTATCATCTATTGCCAGTAATTTGAACTAAAATCAGGAATAACAGTAAAAAAAAAAAAAAAAAAACTCGTGACAGCTTAAATAACCCTCCTGAAAGAATTTGTTTAATATCTGTCACCGTTTGCAAGTTATTGAATTTTAAAATCAGTCACTCCATTTTAGGGTAGGTATATATTTTCGTATACCTAGAGGAAAACTGGCGTGAATATATTTTGAGCACTATGCATAGTGAATTCAGCTTAAAATGCTTCAATCCGCAGACACTTAATTCTTCTAATACTTAAATGAAATTCTATCTGTCGTAAAAATGCAAGACATCAATAGACGCAAACCGTCAACATATCCAGCCTACTGTCAATGCTGTTTCAATGAAATCAACACAGGGAAGTCCTTGCTGCAAATTCTCATAAAGCATTTTTGCTGTTTAACGGAACTACGAGACAGGGTTGCCAGGATAATGCTAAAATTTTATTTTTAATACTATTATTTTCGTATAGGATGACTCGCCTGATTTAATAACAAAATTTGTGAAATTATATATTTTTTTACGACGGGCAGTCGGAAAATAAGGTTCCCCTGGTGACTGTGGACAGAGGTGTGTATGAAAGACAAAAAATGTAATGAGACATTAAAGATAAAACATAACTTCCATAACTATTTTTCCACATAAGTACGAAGTACATTGAGACACTTGTCATACCGCTTTATAAGCTTCAAAAAGCCCTCCAGGAAAAAATCAGGACTTACGAACGAAGCATTGAACGGCTATGGGCGAAAGACGACACAGCTGGTGAACGAGCAAGACATCGATACATCATTGGGTAGAGGTGGACCGCGATCAAGCAGATGGCGCTGTTGCAGTGCCTGCGCAGATGACGCTGTTGACTGCAACAGCGCTGCAACATTTTTTGTCTTTCATACACACCTCTGTCCACAGTCGCGAGGGGAAACTTATTTTCCGACTGCCCCTCGTATATAAATAAAATTTTAGTATTTTTCTGGCAAGATGTCGTATTCAATATCGTAGGATTACTTGATATCTGTGACAAAATTTCAAGCGTAATTACATGCATAACAAATGTTGCATATAGTGCTATTGATGAAATTATAAATAAATCCCTTGATTGCTAAAGTTTACGAAAAAAAACTTAACAATGAGTAAAAGAGTGTTATTTCCGGCCATTAAGACTGTTTTCAAATCCAAAGGAGATACTTTCTGGCACATTTCTGAATATGACACATTTCATAATATTTGTTATTATTTAAAGGTTATGTTTTGCACTCATTGTTTCATGTTCAACGAATTGAAAATGAAAATGAAAATGAAAGTCATAGTATAACAAAAAGGTGGAAAACACATATAATCGTTTCTGTTTATACTATGAAAAGGATTTATTATATTCTTAGAAACACGATCAAAACCTCGATTTTTAATGCGATTATTAAAGTCACTCTTCTTTCCCCTTTATTGCTTTAGAGGAAGGTGGTATATTTTTTACAACACTTAGTTTTAAATAAAATTTGCCCGAAAATTTTTTAGTAAAATTTTGTTTTTATAATTTACGAGAAATGCTTTTAGATTGCATTTATAGTTATCAAAACATTTTGTTCCTATATTTTGCGTTTTGAACATAACAGCAGCTGAATATATTGTCCTTGAAAGGGTTAATAACGTAACAAATGAAATATGCAACTTTTCATTAAAAATGATTATAAAAGCTCAAAGGCATATGAAGGAATGAGATTTGATAAAAATAAAAGAATTCATGTGAGAAGAATTGATGCTAAATGAAATTTATTTCTATTCTTACAGGGTTTTCGAGTGTGGTTGATTATATTGCCTTTCGATTATGTCACTTCGGCATGTAAAAAAATAAAACATAAAAACAAATAAATGGTCGATAACAATAAAATTTTTATTTGAGCATAGTTAAGGAGAGGTAATTCAAAGTACCGTTTAAAGTGGGAGCACGAAAGTGTTATACATTTTTTTTTTCACATAATGGGATATTGAAAAATTTTCCGAAACCTAAGTGAGAGATCGCTGTAGTTATTAATGTCAGCAAATATTCGTTTTTTACTTTGTTAAGTTTTTTCTACAGATTTTAACAATTGATGAATTTATGGATAATTTTTTTTTTAAATAAAAGATCAAATATTTAATCTTTTTCTGAATTTGAAACAAAATATTTTGTGCTGCAATAATCAAATGAATTCCGTTATTACTACATACAGGGTAGAGAAACAAATTAACGAAACAAAATAATGTAGGAATATAACAACAACATAATGAACAAAATAATGTAGGAACAAAATAATGTAGAAACAAAATAATGTAGGAATAGTAGGATGCAAATCAAAGTGCTTACTTTCAGATTAAAAACGTTCAACATTACAAAAAAGGTGATCTGGCCGCGTAATGTTTGACAATTCTGGTGGCAGTAAAATACCTTCAAAGAGGATATTTTGAGAGTAAGTCAAACTTTTGTATAACGAAATCCCAAAAAACCTCACACAAGCACTCACCAAGGACTGCAGAATTAAACCAGAAAATTTAGATGCAGCATTTTTGTTCGTTTGAATTGTAGATTAAGTTATGTGTAAATACAAATTAATTTAAGCTGGCGGATAATCTTCTAAAATCAGAATAGATAAAAGTAATAGAAACGGAATAGTTAAACGTAATTGAAAGCCAATTTTAACTTTTTTTTTGTTTGCAACTGCGCATACAGTTCGAGCAAGATTTACCGCTATCAATATTACAAACATTTAAACGTTTGTAGAAGTTGCCTAGAAGTTCGAAATGTTAATTTTTTCAAGGCCGAATGCTTATATCAGCCTTGTGACACGAATTCAAAACTATTTTTAAATTAAGTCATAACCACTTCAATGTTTTTCAAGTATTATTATCAATTTCTGTAAAAGTTTTACGGTTTTAGTTTATTTTTTCAGAAAATTCTAATCTAAAGTTTAAAAACTGCTGAATGATTCTTTCCATGGAATTCTTCTCTTAAAACAAATTATATTCGATCTAATATTTTAATATTAGTCTTAAAACTCAAAGAACAACACAAATAAGAATAAAAGCTATTTAAACATGAAAATTACGGCACTTCGTTACATAAATAGATATTAGACACTTTCTGAATGCAGTTTGAACAGCTTTATCTTGTGAGATGTGACTTTAATCTCATTATCTCATATCTTACATCTCATAGGATTTCTTTACCAATTTGAATATCTGTGTTAAAATTAATCCAGCTTTATCTTGCTTTTATTTTTAATGAAAATTTACCTTTGCTTTAAAGAAAATTATTGTAAAATAGTTAAAATTATGTAGTTTATCTTTTAAACAAAATTTTATGTTTCTTAAGTGTTTTATTTTTTAAATTTGATTAATAGTTTTATTTAATTAATTCTTAAATTATATAAAACTAGGTTTTAAGTCATCTTGTTCATGTTCAGTGATGACATGTCAGTAATGCTTTTTTTTCAATGTGATCATTGGACCATCTTTAAAATTAGTATGATATTGCGAATATCCACAAAATATCCACAAAATATTTAAAATAGCCACATAAATTAATATTTTCTCAATTTCATTACAATAGTATTTTTATGTGTGAAGAATCATTTTAGAAAGTCAAATTAAATCAAATATGTATCTCAAGTTAAGTCCCTTGAAAACAGCTGAAATTTAGATATGAATAAAAAAAAATAGTTTTATTTAATTTTATCAGTTTGTAATATTTTTATATTATTTTTATATCTTATATGGCTGCTAGAAAAAAGTTTTTTTTTTATTTTGGGCTTCTCCGTTTAAGTTTGCTGATAGGGTTCTTTAGGACAAATGCTCTGTTTGTTTCTACATTTATGATTCCTTAATTTTTCCATCAGAGGTAAAAAAATAAAAAATAAAAAAATAAATAATATATATATATATATATATATATATATATATATATATGGATTCTATTTAATTTTATCACTTTGTATTATTTTTACAATAGTAATTTGAAAAGCCGAAATTTACATATGAATACAAAAAATATATATTTTGATTTAATTTTATGACTTTGTAGTATTTTTGTATTATTTTTATATCTTATATGGCTGCTAGAAAAGTCATTATAATTTTGGGCTTCTGCGTTTAAGTTTGCTGATAGGGTTCTTTAGGACAAATGCTCTGTTCGTTTCTACATTTATGATTCTTTCATTTTTCCATCAGAGGTAAAAAAAAAATATGGATTCTACCCGCTTTAAAACATGCATATATCTTATACATTATCTTATTATGTCTCTTAGATATCTCTTATTATGTCTATGAAAACATGTCTCTCAACAAATTTACAAATTTTGAAACTTTTTAGAGTTTCCCGATTTCTTGTCATTTATGTAACAAACAAGGTATATATAGACATGAGTCACAGACTTGCAGCGTTAATTGGTTACACACCAATTCAACTACTATAACACTAAAAACATACTGTTGTTTCAAGGATATTCTAGATCCCTGGGCATTATCCATGAACTATGAACACTAGTTATAAGGCCTAACCCTGTATTGATATTTGTTACCTCAAAAACTTAGGTTAATTGTAATTGTAGTTGTTGTAGATCGAGCGTTCTTGTAAGTTTGTTATTAAGTGTTGTGATGGTCTAAACTTGATTATTTCATACTATATAGTAACCTGCACATAGCTATGATGGTAAATCTTTATATTTAAGCTCGACAGTATCTTCTAAGTTACGTAGCAACACATGGTGGCAGCTGAGGGATTCAAACCCACGCCTCCGAAGAGAGTGGTGTGCGACTTTATCAGTGTAGAAAAAATAAGCATAGACAATAAGAACAAAAAATAAAACAATAAAAATGTTTCGAAAATCCCCCTCGGCTATACCATGTACTAGCTGAGCGATTGACCAAAATGGTAGCAATAAGACTTTATATACCAGATGAAGTAGAAGTGACGTACAAGAAAACACGGAAAAACAGGTATCGTGGCGCAGGATCCCTCCACACAAGGGGGAGAAAAAGGGTGATAGTCATGTCATTGACCAAAGAATTTGTATATTTATAGATTATAATAAGCATTGTAGAGATTCAGATCAAAAAGCGAATTGCATTTTTGAATAATTTTACCGCCCGAAAAGTTAAACGGATGAATGGAATTCCAACAATGCTTTGGAATTGTGGAATTACCTAATTCTTGTTTCCTGACGTCTTTTTCACGTTCGTTCAATCTAAATCTAAGTGTCTGTTTCGTCTGTATAATATAGGAGAGTCCGCATGCACAAAGAATTCTGTAAATGCCCAAACTATTTTGACTGTCAATGGGATATTTGTATTTGGAGAAAGCAACTTTATTAACGGGAGAGAAAATAAGTTTTAAATTTGAGCACAGAATTTTGGAAAATAACGTAACACAATAACACTTTTAAAATTCCTTTTTAGCAAAAACAAGACCAGTGACCTTGGAGAATTTAAATACAATACGGTCAAATGATAGCCAAGAGAAAACCTCTATCGATCACAACTGCTTTAATATAATTAATTTCACTATTAAATACAGTAATTTCTTAACATTCGCGAGGATACCTCGCGAATGCCAAATCCGCGAATGTTGAGTCTATCTCCCTGCACTAAAAAGGGAGTTACGTTCTATAAAATTTTAATTAGAGTGGCACAACATTTCAAAGAACAAAATGATATATGTATTCACAGTAAGTTATACATAACATATTTGTATGAATGTACACACATATTCATATTTCTGAAATTTATTGAATGAAGATAATTCAAATTAACTGACTGGAGAAATAATTACAGCTAAAAAGCATAGTTTTTTCAATAAAGTAATTTCGACTACTCTCTTTCTATTCGCAAAGAGATGATAATGTACGCAGCTTCAGCTCCATACAGCAGCTTCAGCTCCATACAGCAGCTTCAGCTCCATATAGCAGCTTCAGCTCCATACAGCAGCTTCAGCTCAATCTCTACGAGGACCTGCACAAGCATATTTTAATATAATAGATTGAAGATGCCGTTACCTTACCACTTCTAATATCCCCATTGCAATGAGTATTCTTTTGTTGTTATTATTTTGTTTTCCTACAACACTAGCTCCTTTTTCAGTAGACAACTGAAAATTGATTTGTAAATACATACTGAGAAAACACAGGGGGAAACGATCTTTAACCACTGTAAATTCTGAAAAAGCAAAGATATAATTAAAAAAAATCGCAAATAATCAAGTCAAATTCTCGCGAATATTAAGTTTTCCTCATTTTCATGTTCGCGAATAATCAAAACTCGCGAATGTTAAAACCGCGAATGTTAACAGATTACTGTAATTCTAAATTAGGACAGATATTACGAGCACAGAAAATAAGATTATTGAAAGCAGCTAACTTCTGTTTTTGGGGGATGATTCAGTCTAAAATGAGGGCACAAACTAACCGCAAAAAGTTTATGAAAATCTGTCGTAAAACACTCAGAATCATGCCGAATTACTAAGACACCAAGAACAGCAAGACGTTGTTGATTTTCAGTTTCAAAGGTAAACTGGATAAATAGATCAATTGAATTCAGTAAATTAAGTACTACGTTAATATTATGGTGAGACAAATCAAGTAAGGATTCACATAACGAGTATAAAACGGAAACTGTAGTAATTTAAAAAACTTAACTTCAAGGTAGTGCATATATATATCACCGTCATTTTAGAAATATCGCATGCGAAGCAAAATTTCAAAGGTACTATCACTCATTTACTTTATTTGAGCAGACATAAAATGATACGAGCAGGGAAGACCGAGCTATGCTCTAAATTAGCTTTGAGTTCAAATATCATGACCCATGAAAAAAATGACCCATTAATAAAATTTTCTCGAACATGTGCCAAGCCCAATTCTAGTCGTGCCTGAAACCCGTAAGGTATAAAATTTAGTCAAAATAGTCTAAGCTGTTTTTTGATACAATTAGCTTGATCCTGACCCATGGTAACCCAAAATGATCCACTAATCGAATTTTCTCGAACATGTGTCCTAGCCCAATGTTTTTCTGGTGCCTCAACACGGTAGGATACAAAATCTAACGATTCTAGCCATTTTTAAGATAAAATGTTTCATACACTCACACAATTTTTCCTCGTTTTAGAATATATGATATTGCTAACTGCTTATTATTTATTTACTCTTCGACGAATTTTTGATTAAAAAAAATTTTTTTTTCAGATTTTTGCATTTTTAAACCATTGTTTAAAGATTAAAAAGGACTGTCACTTTACTGAAGTGAATAACATTTTCTTTAAAAATACCTTTTAAATTCAGTAAACTATTAATCAAATGTGCAAATGCGAGCTAATCGGAATTTCTAATTTCACTAATTAATCATTACACGTAACATCCCTATTTAATTTTTTTAAAACATTTAAAAGTTCAGTTACCATGTTTTCGTTGTATTAAAGGTTAATTTTAGATAAAGTTTGCTTAGAACAAGAAAGTTTTAATGAACGAATGCAAAAGAGCGCTGTGTGAGGTATTTTTTAAACGGCGTGTTTCTTTTGATTAAATTCTACATCTTGAATTTGGCCGTGTATTTCCAACTACACTTTTTAATATGGAGCAGAAATAATTCAGAACAAATTTCTATATAATAATAATAATCGTTATCATAATAATAATTTTTATTATTATTATAATTACGGTATTTAGAAATTTGTTCCGCATTAATTCGGCTATCAATTATTTTACGGTTAAACCAAAGATTTAGATATTTTTAGGTTGATGTACGTATTGATGTATGTACAGGGTGTTCAAAGGTCACTCGAAATTTATAATTCAATACTTCATGAATAATAATAAATATGCAGATGAAATAATTGACATGTTTATAATGTATTCTATAATGGGGTGAATAGGAATAGTTTCCAAATTTAAATGTAAGAAACAGTATTAAACATTTTCTTACTGTTCTATTATCCCGTCGACCACTTTTCATAACAAAAAACTATCGCCAAACTGTAACGCCAAATAAACGGGAGGACGTTGTCATTGGAATATCAAAATAAATAAATAAATAAAATATAAAAATTTAAGGACACAATTGTTATTTTAATTAATGAAATAACTAATAAATCAGTAAAACGTAATGAAAAATACACGCAAATGTCGAATTAAAAATCACTTGATGACATAACAAACACGTATAATGTTTCTGACATCAAGTAAATGGGACTGAATTTTTGGCGTTTAATCTTACAGTTTGGCGCTAGTTTTTTGTTATGAAAAGTGGTCGACGGGATAATAGAGAAATACCAATATTTTAAATTGAAGAAATCCGACGTAAAATGTTGCGTGTAACCTTATTCTTCTTTTTAAAATCAAACATTATGAATATTAAGTCATACTAAATAAATAATAGGGTTTCCAATTCATCTCAGAGTGTAGAATGAAGATGAACCGACATTAAAATCCATGTCTGATCCTATTTTTTACAAGCAAGGTAAAACAGAATGAGTAACAACTTTGCGGAGCAAACAGAAACTCAAGTTTGTATAGAAAATTAATATATATTGCTGCATGAAAATAACTTTTTTATTACATAAAATTCATTTTTATGCAAAGGAGAATGTCTGTCTTGTTATAATGCAAAAACAAATCACCGAAGTCGTTCTTGAATCTTATCATACAGGATTATTCTAAATGATGGACCCATTTTCAAAAAAATTGTATTTATTAAAGTACAAATCCAAAATGAACAATCTTTATAAAAATGAAAAGAGGAAATTTCAAAGTTTTTTTAAGACATTGTAAATGTGTCCACTGTTTGCCCACTTCTTGCGAACTCAAGAACATAGAAAACCCTGTGCTCCACAGTAGCCATCTCACTCACAACTGACAGTGAAACGAAATCGCGGCCTATTGCCGCGCGACCTCTACCAGCCGCTTCTGGAACCATCACCGCTTTGAAAGCCGTGCACTCAGTAACAGCAGATATGCTTTCTCGTGTGTGGGACGAGTTTGGTTATCGCGTAGATGTTTGTCGTGCAGCAAACGGTGGGCGCATTAAACATTTATAATGTCTTAAAAAAAAGCTTTGAAACTTCCTCTTTTTATTTGTATAAAGATTGTTCATTTTGGATTTGTACTTTAATATATACAATTTTTTGAAAATAATTTTAGGTCCATCATTTAGAATAACCCTGTATTTTTAAAACGTGAGGTAAACTTTTTTTTTATAATTCTCAGGAATACAGCACTTAAGGAATTTCAAGTTTAGGTTCTTCCTCAGGCGTCTTTTTTAGCACAGATCCTTTGTCATTGTTTGGTATGGAGTAGAATGAGTCATCCGATGACATTATTTTGGATTAATCTGGATGGATTTTGGTTGCAATCTTTAGTCTTTATAGCTGCTGGATATTTAGCAATAGAAATACGCACACAAAAAATGTTTCCTCTTCACCATAACATTTATCATTCCAACATAAAAACATTCTTTACATGAACGTTTTAATAAAAATGGATGAACTAATATGGAGTATTGTTACATAGGGATGTATATTACAAAAATGTAGTAATTGTAAATGTATATTAACAGTAATTCTGTATTTACAGTAGACATTCTGGAGAGATCATATATCTATGATTTATGTTGTTGTTTACAATCGTTTAAAAGTGAGAGTAGTGATGCCAGAACGTCAAACGTAATTTCCAAAGTTACAATTATCATGTTAGACAACTGCCAAAAAATGATCTTTAAACGACTGGTAGCTATTTTTTATGCGATTTTTTGTCATTTCATGCAGATGTGTTCTTTTTCACTGCCATTTCTTTCCCATTTCTCTTTTCTTCCCACTGTACCTATTTACCCCATTTTAAGTAGCTTAAAATTTTATATTCAGTAAATAAAAACAAAATTAATTTTTTTTGTCACATTTTGGTGTCACAACTTGTAAAAATGCTTAAATGAACGTATAAAGTTGGATGAAGATCACCAAGTTTGATCACTTCATTCTTTTTAGGAAACGTTAAAAAAGAAGGCTTGTGTTTTATAGTTTTGAAATAAATATGAGCATCTACACAGATTGAAATATTGCAGCACCATATTTTGTCAAAAATGTGAAATATTTTTTAAAGTTACTGCGTATAAAATGTATGAGCTTTGTTGTGATAATGACTCTTATTTCATCTGTATATTTATTTTAGTTAATAAATTATTGAATTTTAAAAGTGTGTCTTTTTTTAAACCGTCTTTTAATAGAAATTTTGGGAACCAAAGATTTCAAGCGGTTTTCATATGTAAAGTAACACTGAATTCATCTGACCATTGTGTGTTTCATAAGAAATTGGTGGCTCAAAAATACAACCCAATGCTGTCATCAGACGTCAAAATGTTGAATGCTAAAAATATATATTTTTAAAAAATAATTCCCCAATATGAATATCAAATGAAAGACGATTATACCTATGCATAACTCACAAACCTTTAGGTTACTGAGTTTTGTTTATGTCATATAAAAAATATGGATATGGGTGATATAAATTGCATCGAAAAAAACTATAAAGTAAAATAATTTAAAAATTAACTCTTGTTCCTACTTTGTAAAAAATGGGTCGATCTACTAAAAAAAATTAGTTTTTTCTCATTTATCTTTGCAATTACTAAAAATATTTTTGTATTCTTACTCAGTTACAAGAAAATCTGTAAGAATTACTAGAAAACAGCTGGCAACATTACTAGCAACTATTACTAGCTGGCAACATTACTAGCAAACAGACAGCAACTATTCCGGTTTATAGTACCGGTTACTAAAAAAAGCTGTGAATTACAAAAATTTTTGTAACCTCAGGATTTTTTTTACAGTGTATGTGGATTTTATGCGGTACAATTTAATATTAATGTGGTACAATCTACTCTATTAAAATCCGTGCGCATATCTATCAATGTAACCACAAAAACTCGGAAACCACTGGGCGCAGGGCTATGAAATTTGGCATACACGTTGCTGGTAGGGGGCCCATGAACGATTGGGGCAAAAAAATCGAAAAATTTAGATAGATTTTCTTTTTATCTTATGTTTTTGACAAATTTTTGCCTTTTTTATGTTTAACCCGTAATCGCGCGATTTCTAACCAGTTCTAAATGTTTACTGCAATGCGAGATATACATATTATGTACGCCATGCTGCAATACTAAGAAGCTGTAGCGGGTATTACGATAATTCTTTTACCTCGCATGCAAATAATAAAAGATTATTTAATTGCGCTTAGTTATTACCTTTTTTAAAAAAATAAAGAAAAACATTTTATCACAAACATCAACAAAACTTTTTATTCTATTTATTCCTTTATTTCGAAGATATCGTTTTGCGTTTGCTGCCATAGCAACATGATAACTTAAATTTCATTTAAAAAATGCACAGTAGTAACAGTAGTAGAAAAATAGTTTTCTACATATTACATAGATACATTTGGTTGTACAGATTTTTATTTTTAATTTTGGTTTTAGAATTAAATTCATGATCTCCCGTGCGTAGAACGGGTTAAACAGCTACTTTAACAGTAAATATTGAAGTAGTTTTGTGATTTCCGCTATAATGAATGTAAAACACACACACACACTTGAAGTTTGATTGATTAGCCGAACACTTTTACCTTACAACCAATAAATACTTACAAAAAAATATTAATATTGTATCTAAACTTACAAATTATCTTATAGTTATCTTAATAAATCTTAATAAATTAAATCTTAATAAATTAAATCTTAATAAATTATCTTATAATTATCTTACAAATTATCTTATTATTATAATCTTTCAGGCTACATGAATTATAAACTAGAATTAGTTGACTATGCTATATTTTCTACAAGAATAAGACATAGGTATGCCAACTTTTACGTTTTTGTTTTCACCATTAAAATTTAATAGTAAATTTTGCTTTTTTCGATAAACTGCGAGTGATTATTATACAAAATTGTGTGATATAAGTAAAAGAACTAATTAGATAAAATCCATTTATACTTGTTTCACATCAAGCGATAATAATCAGTTACGAGGGATGCGTAACATAATCTAATAAAATGCAATTTTCGGTATTTTTCCTTGTTTTCTTTGCCAACGTTACTCACTACAGACTGTTAACCCAAGAGTTATTTATTATTCTGCATTTGTGCCTCGGAAAAGGGATAACATAATTTACTTTCAAATACGAAGAATTCGTAAAGGACAAATAATACAATTAAAAAAAAAATATATATATATATAGCCATTAATATTTACAAAAATGTGTCACAAAACAGAATATTTAGCTTTTCCATAGATACCGGGTGTCCCAAAAAGGACTGATGGATTTTAAAATTCAATAACTTGAAAACGGTGACACATATTAAAAAAATTCTTGCAGGAGGGTCTTAATGTAGGATTGGTATGTATGTATTGCAGGAGGGTATCCTGTATGATGTTAGGAGTTTTCTTACTGCGATTCTTGATTTTTGTTCGAATTTCAAACAATAGAAGGCGATTGGCGTTTCGTCGAGGTCGAAACTGACGCCACTTAACTTTGATGCACCGCCTCCTGAATACTAGGGTTGCGTTTTTTTTTCAGCGTTTGAACGGTCCCTCGAACTTCAACACCAATATTTTCTAAAAGTTTTCTTCTTCTAGTTTTTCTGAGATCAAATAAGTCAAAGAAAACTTTTAGATATTATTGGTGTTGAAGTTCGAGGGACCGTACAAACTTTGAAAAAAAAAAATCCGCTGCAACAGTCGTCATTTTTGTCAGCGCGCTGGCCTAGTATTCAGGGGGTGGTGTATCAATGCTGAGGGGCGTTAGTTTCGGCCTTGACTGAGCACAATAGCTGTCAGCGCCATCTATTGTTTGAAATTTGAACTAAAATCAAGAATCACAGTAAGAAAACTCCTGACATCATACACAACCCTCCTGCAAGAATTTTTTAAATATCTGTCACCGTTTGCAAGCTATTGAATTTTAAAATCCATCAGTCATTTTTGGGACACTCGGTATATGCAGAGTATATCTCCTGTAAGAAAAGAGAGAACAGGAGATACGAGGAATGATGAACAATACTTATGATGGAACAGTATTATTCAGTCAAAATAACACACGGTGCTGCATACAAAACGCGTCTCAATTTATTCAGTTAAATATACAGGATGTCTCTTTTACATCGAAGTTCCACATTTCTGCAAATAATTCTATAAATGAAGCAGATTTTGTAATGATAGTTTCAATCAAGGCTTAATTTGCGAAAGAGCCCACCGGAGCTCATTTCCGGTACTTCACTGTTTTTAGTAAAATTTAAATATTGGCCAGAATTTACCGGAGCCCATAAATACTGCGCTCCGGAGCCCAGTGCAATAAAGCTACCGAAAAACGAATTCTAAATTACCCTTTCCTTTCCCTCCCATCTCCAATCTTTTGCCTTCTTTTGTATCAAGACACTTATAAGTGACGTAATGTGTCGCTCACGTAAGAGATTGAGATAAAACAGGCTCGATTTTTATATCAGTCTTCGGGTTTGGGCAGGCTCAAGCTCAATCTGTCTTAAATTCAAAATTTTATTTATTTCCGTTTCAAATCATTTTAATGCTATTTGGATCAAAATAAAGAGTAAACAGAAATAGTCTTTTACTATTCTGCATAGCTGCAAGCTATTCATTTTTTGTGTTAACACTATTTCCGAATCATAATCTTGAGCTTATTGAATCGCAGAATTCTGCGATTAATTTATATTGAGATTAGGCAAAGGTTTCTATTTGGAAGTAGTAATAACTAAAAAGTGGAATAGTTGATAGCTAATTATATGCAAATGTATTTAAATATGTATTTAAAATTTTTATTTTGCTAAATAAAAAAATAATGCTTTAAATTTTGAAAATAATAAATGAAATATAAATATGCAGATAGGAGTGACGATGGAGGGGGAAGGGATACGCTACGGGTGTTAGTACTGCAGAATATAAGGGCTCCGGTACTTTTTTTCTTAGAAATTAAGCCCTGTATACAGCATGTCTCTTTCTAAGGCAGTCCCAGTTTTTTGCATATAATTCTATAAATAAAGCAGATTTTGTAACGAAATTTTCAATGGATGTACTTCTTTTGCGTAAAGTGTAATGCAATCACTTAAAATACGGGAAGTACACACTCTTCGTTTTTATTGTAATGTTTACAGACACCCTCCACTTTTCAAGTTTTCACTTTTTATAGAGATCACTTTAATAATAGTTTAATTTCGATTCATAATTGGGTGCATGATAACTATAATTTTTACATCATACAAAAAACCTGTTGATTTTACAGAAAAAATGTTAGCCAAGTCATCAATATTTATAATATAATTGAAACTTAAACTTTCTGAAAAATATTTAGGTGGAATCTTTTATGATTTTCTGAATACTAGATTTATTTTTGATGGACATTACAATGATGCCAACATCATTCGCGAATGCGAACTTACAACCCCCCATTAATAAATATATACGAACAATATTTACAGAAAAAGGACTAAATAATTAATATAAGAACAATATTTCCTAACTTTGTTTATATTTTCAGCACAGTGTCATGCCACATATCAAAAAACGATATTTTCATAATTGACAAAAATACTCAAATCTGAGTATGTCGCATAGTCAAAATGACTCAAGTTTGAAACATGTATATATTCATTTCTGAAAACATGCAAACATTCAAGAATAAAACATCATGTGCTCAAGTTTGAAAATATGTATATACTCATTTCTGAAAACATACACATATTCAAGAATAAAACATCATGTGCTCAAGTTTGAAAATATGTATATACTCATTTCTGAAAACATGCACACATTCAAGAATAAAACATCATGTGCTCAAGTTTGAAAATATGTATATACTCATTTCTGAAAACATACACATATTCAAGAATAAAACATCATGTGCTCAAGTTTGAAAATATGTATATACTCATTTCTAAAAACATACACATATTCAAGAATAAAACATCATGTGCTCAAGTTTGAAAATATGTATATACTCATTTCTGAAAACATGCACACATTCAAGAATAAAACATCATGTGCTCAAGTTTGAAAATATGTATATACTCATTTCTGAAAACATACACATATTCAAGAATAAAACATCATGTGCTCAAGTTTGAAAATATGTATATACTCATTTCTAAAAACATACACATATTCAAGAATAAAACATCATGTGCTCAAGTTTGAAAATATGTATATACTCATTTCTGAAAACATGCACACATTCAAGAATAAAACATCATGTGCTCAAGTTTGAAAATATGTATATACTCATTTCTGAAAACATACACACATTCAAGAATAAAACATCATGTGCTCAAGTTTGAAAATATGTATATACTCATTTCTGAAAACAGGCACATATTCATATTCAAGAATAAAACATCATGTGCTCAAGTTTGAAAATATGTATATACTCATTTCTGAAAACATACACATATTCAAGAATAAAACATCATGTACTCCTATTTGAGTATGTCCATTTTTCAAAATTGAGTATAAACTATTTTCTATGAGGTCATTTTTGAATATTTCCATGTTTCAAAAATGAGTTTCAACTGATTCTAATCATTTTTGAGTATGTACATGTTTCAATATTCTGAGTATTTCTGGTATTTCAGAATTGAAAGCATTGGGTAGTCCTATTTGAAACAAAAAGTTTCATAACAAAATGAAAACATCGATTTACTCAGATTTGAAAGTGTCATTTTTTTCAGTGAATGTGTTTATAAGACGAACAATAATTCATAATTTATTTTAATATGTCTCTAATACTTTTAATTATGAAATATTTAAAACCATTAAAAGTTTGTTGACGACATTACAAACAGAGGTTCAGTCATAGTGTAGTCATAGGGTAATAAAAATACGTCCTTCTACAAGAATAGACAGGTTTCAGCTAGGCTAACAAAGGCAAATTTACAAGGCTGTCAGGAAAATTTATGATGGAAGCAGGTGTTGTGCTGAAGAAACAAACATCGTTGGATGTACATGAGAAAAAGGGAAAAGCAGAGATCCAGAAGAGGAAGCACCAACGAGAAGAGAAATGCTTATCTGTTCTGCATAACGTCGCTACCTTGTCAAACTATCGAATGTGAAAAAATGCATTTTTCATTACTTTTGAAAATGGGCTGATTGTCACCACTAAATTTTATTAGAATTCTTCGCCTGGTAAGAATACTGATAAAAGTTCTGTGAAGAACAGGGTTGCCAATTTTGCCTTCTTATGTATTCCGAGATGCTGAATTTATACCGGAAATTTTGAGAGAAAAAATTTCACTTTAAGTAATCACAAAATGTCTGTCATTAAATACATCAAAAAATTCTGTTTATAATTTCTGGTATGAATTCGGAATTTCTGAATGAAAAATTACACCAAATTGGCAACCCCGGTGAAGAATACTATTAAAATTTAGTGTTGACAATCTGCCCATTTTTGAAAGTAATGAAAAATGCATTTTTTTCATATTCGATAGTTTAACATAGTAGCGACGATATGATCAAAACTCGACCATTGAAGCGAATGATATGTGGGGCCAGCTGAATCACATCAAAATCTAGTGAACGGAAGATGAAAATATAACAATGCGTATACAAATTTTAAGCAAAACGTAACTTTGTATTTTTGTGCACTATTCAGTATCACGATGTCATCTGTCTTAGTATGACTTAAGCATGAGTACGTCTGCAGTATCCAGTAATAATATAATGTTGGAGTATTCATTTTAGTTTTTGTTATATGTAGCTGTATGAACAGCAGTTGAAAATATACCAGTCATCCTTTGGAGTTCGTGGACCACTTCATAAAGACAGTATGGTACTTTTAAAAGGATTTTATACCTATAAAAATATTACTCAGCCCACTTAGTTCAGCATTAGAAAAATGCTTGGTTGATAAAACCAATTAAGAATTTTAAAAAAATTCCAAGGATTATGTTACCCCGAGGGATCTTTCAAGAAAATGAGGTATAAAATTTTCTATATGTTTCCTGTGGTAAACAAGTATTATAATTATCATATCGCCAGCGAATTTTTTGGTACCCGTATCGGGTAGTCTATAGGTTATTTTAATATTAAATATTATTTTTGATAAATTCATTATGAATAACTAAATTTTATGATAAAATTTATAAAGTGAAAATGTATTCCTGTATGAATTGATATGAAGGAAAGGTAATAATGAGTAAACATATTAAAATTAAAAGTAGATGAATTACCAAATGAGAAAATAAAGAAAATGAAATATTTTCATACTTTTAATACTTTGTCAGGATGCTGACACTTAAAATTAATCCCAATGTGTTTGTAAACAATTGTGTGTGTTTTATGTTTTATGTTTTTTATTATGTGTTTCTTTGTAAATAAACACTTTTGTTTCAACTAACGTTAATTTCTTATTTGTGATATCTTAGTCTTTATTTTAATATGTTTTAGAAGAAAAGTACGCTAGCTAATGGGTTTTTAAAGGTCTCTGTTTATCCAACATTATACATTGCTTTGTCATATGTTTAGTTATTAATTATTTATTAATTAGGGTAAGAGATTTCTTTTAACTGTCAAAAGGGAAACTATTTAACATTCCCCAAACAAAGGCCTAAAATCATAACGATCACTTATAATTTATATATATTAGCTAATTTGATGTACAGGGATGTTGGAAATTTTGTGGATGGTAGAAAGGTATAGTAGTTTTTATACGTAACTTTTCTACAGTTTATTTCAGGGGTAAATATATTTCCATCAGTTTTATAAAGCACTAGCTGATGAGCCCAGCGTTGCCCGGGCCCGTAATAAAACCTTAAATAAACCCCAAATTTGTATTATTTTATATATTTTACCCGACTTTGTATGAATTTATTTCTTTGATGACAAAATCGCAAAATCGTAAAAAAAAAAAAATACTTATTTTCTCAAGTAGGATCGTTATATAGTTTAAAATAGCTTTTGTTGTCCAAACCCTCTGAAATTTTCAATGGTTATAAATATAACGATTTTGCAACCAATGTAAAAATTACGTCAGAAATATTGTTGTCTGGTTGTAAAATAAATATGTTTTCTTCTCGCGTCGGGTCCCTTAACATAAAAAAAGTAGTATTCGTCGTCCGATCTCTTTGAAATTTAAGTTGTTTATAAATATAACTGTTTCCAAGTCCTCTATAAAATTATGTGAAAATATATGCATTTTAAATAGTGAAAACGTTACCCCAAGCTAAGCATGATCGCGGAAAACATCCCATTGTTATGGGTTTTCGCAATATCTCAGATTTTTTTTTTTTATATATATATTTGTTCTCACCAGAACGCTTCGAAATTGTTGTAGGTGATGTAAATCTGGCCTACCGAAATGTTCTAAAAAGATTGTGTCGAAATACGAGCGTTTAGTAACTTTTAGCGTAAGAAAAAAAATCTTCTCGTGAGGCGTGAAATGACCTGCGTTTGCCGGTCTTTTGAAAGGGTTAAAATACATATTAAAAAATAAATAAATATACCGTCTATTAGAAAAAGGTTTCAGCTCTACGAGCATATGTTTGGTTTGTCTGTATCTCTAAAAATGTGCTATTGAGGGACGTTGGCGTAAGGGAGAAAACATAAGCCCGGGAAAACGACCCTTTTTCAAAAATGTGTTTCAAAGGGTTAACATATTTTTTTTCGAATCGATGACGGCATTGGAGACGTAAGACTAGCGATCTTTCAGAATATGCTTTCCGTTTTTAAATAAATCAAACGGTTTAGCCGATAGAATTTAAAACAGAATTGCGAAATAAACACATTCTTTATGTAAATGGTTCTTCATTCTCGTGCGCTGCGGCAAATTGGATTCTGAGCATGCACGAGTTCTGAAAACCGGCTCGCAAATAAATAAATAAATAAATAAACAAAAATAAAGGAAAGAAGTTATTGAGCAGCTTTTAATTAATACTTTTGTTAATTTTCAAAGTATTAAAATTCTGAGACTCAGGTGCACCAGGCTAGGCCTTGGACTATCCCCACCTAAATTTTCAAACTTCTCGGTGGGCTAGATTTTGGTAGCCATCGCAGATAAACAAACACACATACACGCACAGAGCAAAACTTTCTTTTATTAGTATAGATTATCTACAAATTTTTCTACTTGACAAAAATAAGTAAATAAGTGTTCTGTTTATCCGTACACAGCACAAAAATATGTTGATTTTATAGGAAAAGACTGTCGGGAATGACGCCAGTAAAAAACTGTTAATTTTACTAAATAAATCTGGATTTATTATGGACTTTCCGTTATTTTAACAGATTTTTCCCGTAAAATAAACGGTTTACAAATTTTCTTCCACATAAAATATGTATTTATTGCGAAATATTTTTATATAGTTTATTATATAGTTTATTATTTTAGATATAACCTATTTTGCAGTAAAATAAACGGTTTACAGATTTTTTTTTTTTTTTTTTTTTTTTTTTTTTGTAAAATAAAAAAAAATTCTTTACTGGCGTCCTGGCTGGATTTTTTTACTGTAATCAATACGTTTTTTTTCAGTGTAATAAAAATTATTTTTAGGAACCACCATTTCTATTGCTAAAACAGAATTTCTTATTTAGCTAGCAAAAGGAATTTTGTTAGATATTATGATACAATTGTTTTTGACATGGAAGTTTAAATAAAAATGGTTATTAATTATAGAATATGCTAGTATAATTTTAATGATAATTTTAAATGGAAATGAGATAGACGGAGAAAATTGTAACTGTCATAAAAGTAATCGCAGAACATATAAGAAACACATAAGAAACTGGTTTTATAAAAGCAAGACTAATCCATTTATACCAGGAAACTTCTAATAAATTAATCACAAGTCGAGTGAGCCCAGGATTACATTCGCTAATAACCCAAGAATCCTCACGACTTATTTTATTTATTTTTTCCAAGCTATCTGCATTAACATCTTTATCACGACTGAAATTCTATATTAAAATTGCTGCAAACTTATACTGTCAAATAATTTTAAATAAAAAATTATTTATATTTTTTCTGGAACTAATTTTTTATTTTATATTTAATGCTAAAATATAAGCTATTTGATTTAATAAGGTGCGTCTCAAAATTATACAGGGGGAATCTAAACTCTTGGGCAAAATTTTAAGGGGTGATAGTACACATCAAGACAAACAATATTAAATAGGAAACTAAGGGTCCCAAACGTCTTCCGAAGGAGATAGGCGCCATTAAAGCTTAGGGTTCAAAATTTCAAATAATTAAAAAAAACGGAAAAATTGGTCGATTCGTTTGCGGTTTTCGCTAAAACTACTCTTTATGTCAGTATTTTCTTAAAAATAAATTTTTAAGATAAAGTTTAAAAAATGCCGATAGAGGGCGCTATAGACTTTGGAGTAACGAAAAACTATTTTTTACCGTTATTTTTTGTATCTCATTAAATGCTTTCAAAAGCTTAGACTTAAACTTAAATTTTGAGCTCAAAATCTGAATCGTTGGGAGTGATTAAGTAGCGCAAATTGAACTGCGTTCAGGAGTTGAAATTTGAAACAGCTCCCTCCCCCCACCACTTCTGAACACAGTTCAGTTATTCCCGATCTTGGTTTCGTAAACCAGGCAGAAACAATATGAGTTGTAATTTTCCAACTGGACGAAAAATGTCCGGGCCAGGATTCGAACCTGGGATCTCTTGAAGCTGCCATGCTCCACTTACTGAGCTATCCCGGTTGAATCTGGAGGGCATAATTCATCCAGTTCATGTCGGGATAGCTCAGTTGGTAGAGCATGGTAGCTTCAGCCAAGAAATCGCAGGTTCGAATCCTGGCCCTGACATTTTTCGTGCAGTTGGAAAATTACAACTCATATGATTTCTTTACCAATTTGAATAATTGTGTTAAAATTAATCCAGGCAGAAACTACAACCCCCTACACGTAAAATAAACGATAGAGTAATGACAAAATTAAACAGAAAATTTACTCATAACAGACGTGAGCAATTTCTCCGCGCAAAATAAAAAGAAAAAATTTGATGTATGCATGTAGTGCGCAATATGAATGAAGGTTGACACGTAGAAAATGGTATACGCATGATGTTCGTGAGGAATCACAAAAACTGCTCGAAAGAGTGCCCACCAGCAACGATGCGGGCCTTACGCCGCCGGCGGAGGGAGTTGTGAACATTAGTGAATACCTGGGCATCTCCCGGATATTGCCTGTTACGACGTCAATCCTGGCAACCAGGTCCTTGTCGGAGTCGACGGTAAAAAATAACTTTTCATTACTCCAAAGTCTAAAGCGCCCTCTATCGGCATTTTTGAACTTATCTTTAAAATTTATTTATAAAATAAATTTTTTATTTAATTTTGTCATCCCTCTATCGTTTATTTTACGTGTAGGGGGTAATAGTTTCTGCCTGGTCTACGACACCAAGATTGGGAATAACTGAACTGTGTTCAGGGGGGTTCAAATTTCAACTCCTGAACGCAGTTCAGTTTGCGCCTCTTAACCACTCCCAACGATTCAGATTTTGAGCTCAAAATTTAAGTTTAAATCTAAGCTTTTGAAAGCATTTAATCAGATACAAATAGTAACGGTAAAAAATAGTTGTTCGTTACTCCAAAGTCTAAAGCGCCCTCTATCGACATTTTAAAAACTTTTTCTTTAAAATTTATTTTTAAGAAAAAGCTGACATAAAGAATAGTCTTAGCGAAAACCGCAAAAGAATCGACCAATTTATCCGTTTTTTATTTGTTTGAAATTTTGACCCTAAACTTTAATGGCGCCTATCTCCTTCGGAAGACGTTTGGGACCCTTAGTTTCCTATTTAATATTGTTTGTCTTGATGTGTACTATCACCCCTTAAAGTTTTGCCCAAGAGTTTAGATTCACCCTGTATAGGCAGGCGATTTTTCGAAATAACAGCTAAGAAAATAAAGCAATAATCACGATAAAAAAATAATTAGTATATGTAATCATAACATAAGTTTATTACGATACAGAAATGTTATGTTTATATCACAGATTGTTTGTAAAAAAATAAAATTCAAAATAAGCTATCTCAAAAAAATATGGACAATGAAACGAATTGCTTTTATTACCACCGTATCAGAAAAATTTGCATTTTCTGCGTTCTGTACTTGTGACGTAACCACTCCGAAATATAAAATCACTGCTCTTTCACCGCCCCCTGAATACTAGGCCTGCGCGCTGAAAAAAATGGCGGCTGTCGCAGGCGGAATCGTTTGTACAGTCCCTCGAACTTCAACACCAATAATATCTAAAAGTTATCTTTGACTTATTTGATCTCCGAAAAACAAGGCGAAGAAAACTTTTAGAAATTATTGGTGCGGAATTTCGAGGGACCGTTCAAACGCTGAAAAAGAAATCGGCCTGCGACAGCCGCCATTGTTGTCAGCGCTCAGGCCTAGTATTCAGGGGGCGGTGGCTCTTTCTTCAGTTGTCGAATAGTTGGAAAATGCCTCGCAACGTTGAATTCTCTGCTGCTGATATTGCTAAAATTTGGCGTTTAAAGGCTCAAAATGTTAAAGTTTCGGATATTGCAAAACAAATGAAGCGTAACAGATCTGGAATTTATGCAATTTTATCGAAAATTGACAATACGATTGCAAAAAAGCGTTCAGGTCGACCAAGAAAAACATCTCTAAGACGCAAGATAGAGAAATTTTGCGAGCAGTTTCAACCCAAAAGAAGTTTGTTCGTGAAATTTCGAGGACTTTGGCGTTTCGTATTTCCAGATCTACTGTTCACCGTCGCATACAACAGAGTGGCTAGTGGTCAGGGAAAAATACAGTAAAAAAAATGTCAAGTACCAGTATATTCTTATAGAAAATTTCAAATTGATTATTTGATCGAATAATCAAAATAAATTTTTCTATAAGAATATACTGGTGTTTATCACTTTTTTTGACTGTATTTTTCCCTGACCACTAGCCACCCTGTACAGGTAAGCGAAAATCATAAATATCGCAGAATGTGTCAGACACCTATGCTGAAAGTGCACCATAGAATGGCTCGAGTTCTTTGGGCTAAAAAAACACATACGTAGGACGGATGAATGGTTAAGTGTTTTCTTCAGTGACGAAAAAAAAATCATTTTGGATGGCCCTGATGGCTAGGCATACTATTGGCATGACTTACGAAAAGAACCTCACGAGTTCTTTAGTCGACAAAAAGGAGGGGGTTCACTAATGGTGTTGGGCGCATTCTGTTTCAACGGAACAACGGATATTGCTTTTCTTAATGGTCGACAGTGCTCTGAGGATTATCAAAATGTCATTAAAAGCAATTTACTACCAATCGGAAACATCTTAGAGGGAAGGAACTGGAAATTCCAACAGGAGAATGCGCCGATTCACACATCACACTCAACAACAGCTTGGTTTAAACAAAATCAAGTGACCGTTATAGACTGGCCAGCCATCAGCCCAGACTTGAATCCAATTGAAAACCTTTGGGGAGTACTTGCACGAGATGCGTATGGCCATGGTCGGCAGTTTTCTACTGTTCAGGAACTACAGCAACAAGTAGAGCAGAGTTGGTTCTCTTTACAGCCGCACATACGACAAACACTAGTTGGAAGCATGCCTGATAGGGTTTTCAAAATAATTAAAATGAATGGATACAAAATTTGAATTTAAATGCAGAGTAATCGAAAAGTCCATATATTTTTGGGACAGCCTATTTTTATTTTTATTTTTTTACAAAATATCTGTAAAACTTATAATTTATTTCTTTGCTGTAATAAATTTATGTTATGATACTATATGCATATTATTTTTTTTCGTGATTATTGCTTCATTTTTTGAACTGTTATTTCAAAAAATCGCCTGTCCATATACTTTTGAGACGCACTATATTATTCAAAATACAGTAGCTTAAAGTATGGCAAGACTAAAGACACTTTGTAGATGGTGTCATCTTTTTAAGTCGATTTTGACAATTACATCCTTGACATTCCAATATAACAATCTGTCATTCTGGGTAATCACCTTTTTTTTTTTTTAAATTAAGGGATAAAGCAATTGTCAATTCATGTCTTTCTACACTGGTTCACATTTGTAAGGGGGAACTTGCGTTTTGGGAAAGTCTTGAAAAAAAAAATCTACTAAATATTAATGTGTCGATTTCTGTTTTTATTTTTCACATGTGTTCTTATTTATGTACTAGCTGACATGCCCGGCGTTGCCCGGGCCCGTGATAATAACCTTAAAAATACCTAAAATCAATGTTGAAGGATTTTATATTTTTAAATGAAAATCTATCCAAACGAACTGAAGGACAGTCGTTATAGTTATTGCCGATTTAGTGTCGATTTAATTTCTGAGGTTTTGATACATTGAATTTTCAATTCTGACCGGTAACCTAAATAATATAAAGAGCTTCCCCACCTTTCCTCTTTTAAACTCAAAATAATATACAGTATTGGCCAATTTATTAGTTCTATTCGAAAAAAAATTCCAAAACCTTGTTTCTAAGATGATTATATTAAAATTAAATAAAAATCATGCACTCGTGGCATCATAATTCACTTTTATATTTTAACAGAATAGTAAGGCTACTATAATTTGTGACTCGTGCTATTATAGCCAGTATACACGTCAGGACACATGGCCGTTATCATTATCTTTTTACGCGTGAATATTTCGCTATGGTACTCCATTGAGAAGTTTGGTAATTTTTGAAATTCAATATTTGAAAAACGGCATAATTATTAGATTTGAAATATATATCAAGAAAAATGCAATTTTTGTAGCTTTCTAACGCAGTTTGTCTAACAATTTTCTGACAAATACTTTTCGAGCTATTAATTTTTTAAGCAACTTCAAATGTTTCATTTTCCGAGATTAATCTGTGGCAACTATTATCGAAAATCCCAGTCGTCAGCAACGCATAGCTTTTTATTAAAGAGGATTCTAAATTTTGTTAAGTTTTAAATTAATTTACAAAAAAGAATTAAATAAAATGGCTTAACTGAAAGATATTGAAAACAAACTTACACAAGAATTGTGACACTTGTAAATTTATATAATATTTTTAATTAAAAATGCGGGATCATTTACACTTACCACTCAATTTTTCTTATATAAAATGTTTTTATATTTCAACATTAAAATAAGAATGGCGATAGAAAGGCCACGTGTTCCTTTCTAAAAATTTAACTGTTGAACATACAGAGTAATAGTAATAAAACATGGCGTTTAGGTACGGTAAAAATAAATAGCGCTATTCGACGAGACTGCTCTCAGCGCTCGGAAGTTAGCGTACTGATCTCGAAAACTATATACAAGAAAATCGTCAATTACAAACTTGTAGGACAACATAGATTTAATGCGAGAGGGTAACCTGCGCACATGAATCTTGCGAATAGTACTTATACAATACTGATTTGTTTGTTCATTATTTCCAACAATGTTACGATGTTACGTCATGAAATGCGTATCAAAAGAGAAACTAAGGGAAACTGAATGTTACTGAACAGATTTATAGTGGGTGATTAACTTTTTTAACTGCGGTTCAGAATGTATACGTTCCAGTAGTCTATTGTTTTATTTTATTCGTACAACTTTTTTGAAAATTAATCTCTGCCATACATTTATACTAGGATATTTTCAAGAGAAATCTACCACAAAGAAATATTTTTGTAAATTGTGACACGATTGAACCCCGACATTGATCCGTAATGAAAGGGTTAATATAATCGTCGCTACCATGTCAAACTATCGAATGTGAAAAAAATGCATTTTTTATTACTTTTATAAATGGGTCGATTGTCACCATTAAATTTTAATAGCCCGGTTTGCCAGTTTGGCTTCTTTTTTTAATTCAAAAATTTCGATTCCATACCAGAAGTTTCAAATAGAAATTTTTGCTTTAATTAATGACAGAAATTTCGTGATTACTCAGTGTAAACAAAACATTTTCAAATTTTCCGGTATGAATTCGTCATATCCGAATAAAAAGGAGGCCAAACTGAAAACCTTGTTCTTCACAGAAATTTTTATTAGTATTTTTGCTAAACGAAGAATTCTAATAAAATTTAGTGGTGACAATCGGCCTACTTTTAAAAGTAATGAAAATTGCATTTTTTCATATTCGATAGTTTGACATGGTAGCGACGATATAAAGTGTAATAAATAATGTTTTCTCTTTCGCTTAGTAAAGGAGATCGTCTTAATGGAACATTTTCTGATACATTTGTTTTGGAAATCAAGACGAGAAAACGAGCGCTGTACGCGTTCTATTTCTAACATGCAAGTGCTCAAAAATGCATTTTCATACTAAACCGATACTAATCTACAACTGATTACTGACAAAAGATAAAAGGTTTAGAATGGACTTTATGGAACACTTGTATTATTATAGTTATATTGAAAATGGTAGATCCTTCGATTATTCATGTAAAATATTCGTAAACTAATAAGTATTTCCATTTATTAATGCTTTTTTTTTCTTCTTTTTGTCAGCATTTCAAGTTATCCCAAAGCAATTGAACATTTATTGTGAAACAAATAAAACAAAACAAATAATTTTCAGCAATAAAAATTTCAACAGAACCAAATATTTTGGTCAAAGTTTTCATGTTAAGGTTTGCTTGTCATCCAAATCTGTGAGCGAAAATCAGGTAAATTTTTAACAAATTTATTAAACCAGAAAATGTAAAAAAGATGCACCTGACCGTTTCTAAATCAATGATAAACTATAACTTTCATTACTGGATCATTTTCATTAATTTTATATATGCCAATAAATCGAAGCTTCATATATTTAGGCTCAAAGAAAGAATTGTTGTGTGGTAAAAATTGAATATAGAGTTTAATCAGGAAAATCAATGTCATACATAGAATGGACTTTATGGAACACTTTGTATTATTATAGTTATATTGAGAATGGTAGATCTGTCGATTATTCATGTAAAAAGTTCGGCTAATAGGTATTTACATTTATTAATGTTTTATTAAAATTTGGACAGAATTTCAAGTTATCCCAAAGTGATTGAACATTTATCGTGAGAAAAATAAAACAAGACAGATAATTTTCAGCAATAAAAATTTCAACAGAACCAAATAATTTGGTCAAAGTTTTCATGTTAAGGTTTGCTTGTCATCCAAATCTGTGAGCGTAAATCAGGTAAATTTTTAGTAAATTTATTAAACTAGAAAATGTAAAAAAGATGCACCTGACCTTTGCTAAATCAATGATAAACTATAATTTTCATTACTGGATCATTTATATTCATGTTATATTTGCCGATAAATCGAGACTTCATAGATTTAGGTTCAAAGAAAGAATTGTTGTGTGGTAAAAATTGAATATAGAGTTCAATCGGAAAAACCAATGACAACCAGATAAATATGGAGGTGGAATTGGAATTGTTTGCGGTTATTTTCCTGTCTCTGGAATGGAAACTTAGATTTTTATATAATGTATTATGAATTATTATAAATAAGTAAATATTCTAAATAAATAATTGATTATATGCGCAGAAAGTTCAATATTTAATATTTAATTTGGCAATTAAATATCTGGCAATTAAATATTTGTTTAAACCTTACCACAATAACGACCCAATGTTTGCTTAGCGCTGGTATTCAATTGGAGAATTTATTAGAACAGCATCCTCTTCACTAGATGTTTACGTTATTGAATAATGCTTAAAATAAATTTTCAGAAAAAGTAAAAATTCTTAATTTATTTCAAATTTACAACTGGCAGAACATTTGATAACGAAATAGAATGAATTCGTTCATAACAAACATCCTTTTGCACCAAATTTGAATTTTATGAGAAGAATAAATTCATTAAAATAATATCTAGCAAACTGGTAGGCATTTGTTTGTCTGAAAAAGTACTAAACATATTCACATAATTTCCCAATTATTTGTACGAGTTTATTTTCCCAACTTCTCTAACAAACGATTTTGTTTTTCTTAAATGTTTCAAATGTGTTTCTTAAATAACTAACAAATCTTGAAACGTAAAATATTTTTCAAGCGTACTCCCTAACATTTAGTAAATATTTTTTAGAGAGAAGTTCTAAAAAATATAATTATTTCTTTTTTAATCCCAACTGCGTAATATGACAAAAACAATCAATCGCAAGGAATTGTCACAGTTATTTTCACACGAATCATTAGTTTTATTTAGCTTCAAGCAAAAGCGTAACTCGAATATACTTCATAAAAAAACTTACAATATTCTAAATTAAATTATTATTATTATTATTATTATTTTTTAATTTTAATCAACGTCACTCAACACAGCGGCTTCTGTATATTTCTTTACATTTGAACACAATTCTTTTGTATAAACTGTTTCATATTTCCGAAAAGTGACAGTGCAATCTAGTTTCAAACATCAAGAACACAAAAGATAGACAATTTTATGTTATGATTATGTTTCTTTAAATAAATAATAAAGAAACCTCCAAAAACAGAATAATTACTTTTCTATGCGTTACATTTCTATGGTGCTTTTAATGTTGATTAAAAAAAATATTTTTTTTAATTCAGGATTATGTACGATAAACATCTGATGCACATTAATGAATATCGATAATTTTTGTGATATAAATTTTAAGGTTCATATAACATGTTCATCTGATTAATAGGTTAACAAGTCTTGAACATATTAAGGAACTTTTGAAGAAAACTTATATTTAGTTACAAGGTGTATTGATATATATTCAGAGGAAGATTTGCATGGAAATTGCACAGCATTAAAAATATATATATTCGAGAGAATTAAAGAAGGATTTTTCAAATCGGATTAGAATAAGATGCAAATCGACTGAAGCACATGCTATTAAAAATTGCATTGGTAATAAAAAAAAAGTAGGTAATGACAGTTGATGAAAGAAGCCTTTTCAGAAAAACGTATGTAAATGCAAATGGTAAATTAATTTTTTTTTAAAATTTAGTTTACATAAGTAAATTTAAAAAAAAATAAGGGATGTAATTTAACTCTTTCAGGAGCAAAGTACTTCTATTCGTAAAATGCTGAAATGATTGAATGACACCAGGATTTACAAACAAATTTATTTGAAAAGAGGTAAAAGGCTTTTCTACAAGCACTTAATAGTAAAAGGAATTTTTTCATTCCAAAATTCTGGTACCAATGTGCCATTTAGGGATAAAAATTAAGTCGTCCAAAAATGGAACACCGCCCTTCAAGGGGTTAAAATTATATTTTATGACCAAAACAACAACGAAAAAAAAAACTTCCATATTTACTCATCTATAATGCGCACACTTGTTTTTGATGAGGAAGAAAAATATGTACCATGTGTAATACACAGCATTTTAATGGCGGATAATTAGAGAAATTTAAAGAAAAAATCTGTAGATTACTAATAAGAAAAATAAATCTCGAACATAAATTTTCATATTTACTCATGCATATTTTGCCCTTTTATTTAAGTAACATAAAATTAAGATTTTAAACAGTAGATACTTTTATCACATTATAAGCTTAGTTTTAAAATATTTATAGACGCCGGAAATATAATGCTACTTATAGTTACTGAAGCTCGTGAAAAATGGGATTAGAGTTTCTTAGCTGTGCGCTTGCGTTTAATCTGTTTTCAGAATATGTGCGATTACCATGGGAAAGATAAATTAACCGCCTCTTTGAAACCGCAAGATTTACAGGAAGATATAACATAGCTATTGCTAGAAAATCCAATGTTGGTGATTCTTTCCTATGATTGTGCAGGAAGGAAGAAAAAAAATGGACAAATCGACGCCGGAAATATAATACTTACTAATAGTTACCGAAACTCGGTAAAAAAAGGGAATGGTGTTTCTAAACTGTGCGCTTGCGTTAATTCTGCTCCCAGAGTATGTGCGATTACGATGGGAAAGATAAATTAACCTCCTCTTTGAAACCGCAAGATTTACAGCAAACTATAACATAGCTATTGCTAGAAAATCTAATGTTGGCGATTCTTTCCTATAATTGAGCAAAAAGAAAAAAAAAGAAAGAAAAAAAAATGGAGAAATCGACGCCGGAAATATAATGCTACTAATAGTTACTGAAACTCGTGAAAAAAGGGAATGGAGTTTCTTAACTGTGCGCTTGCGTTTAATCTGTTTTCAGTGTATGTGCTATTACGATGGGAAAGATAAATTAACCGCTTCTTTCAAACCGCAAGATTTACAGCAAACTATAATATAACTATTGCTAGAAAATCTAATGTTGGCGATTCTTTTCTATGATTGTGCAGGAAGGAAAAAAATAATAAAGAAAAAAAATGGAGAAATCGACGCTGGAAATATAATGCTACTAATAGTTACTGAAACTCGTGAAAAATGGGAAGCGAGTTTCTTGACTGTGCGCTTGAGTTTAATCTGTCTTCAGAGTACCTACGATTACTATGGGAAAGATAAATTAACAGCCTCTTTCAAACAGAAAGATTTACAGCAAACTATAATATAGATGTTGCTAGAAAATCTAATGTTGGCGATTCTTTCCTATGATTGTTCAGGAAAGAAAAAAAATGGAGAAATCGAAGCTGGAAATATAATGCTACTAATAGTTACTGAAACTCGTGAAAAATGGGAAGCGAGTTTCTTGACTGTGTGCTTGAGTTTAATCTGTCTTCAGAGTACCTACGATTACGGTGGGAAAAATAAATTAACAACCTCTTTTAAACCGAAAGATTTACAGCAAACTATAATATAGATATTGCTAGAAAATCTAATATTGGCGATTCTTTCCTATGATTGTTCAGGAAGGAAAAAAAATGGAGAAATCGACGCCGGAAATATAATGCTACTAATAGTTACTGAAACTCGTGAAAAATGGGAAGCGAGTTTCTTGACTGTGCGCTTGAGTTTAATATATCTTCAGAGTACGTGCGATTACAATGGGAAAGATAAATTAACAACCTCTTTCAAACCACAAGATTTGCTGCAAACTATAATATAGCTATAGCTAGAAAATACAATGTTGGCGATTCTTTCCTATAATTCTGCAAAAAGAAAAAAAAAGTAAAAAAAAAAAAAAAAAAAAAAAAAAAAAGAAATGGAGAAATCTCAAATGCGACAGTTCAATGACTTAGCAAAAACATGCTTGGTTCTCGGAAATATTCAGTATATAACTCGCAGCCTACTTTTTATACCTAAAATTACGGAAAAGGAAGTGTAAATACTGTACCTAGTACATTTATATATTCAGTCTGTTACTATTTATTTTGTATTTACTTGTTCATTCTATTTTTTTATATTTATGCGTCCATCTATGGAAAATATATATACACATTTTGAAAATAAAAAGTTATACGTAAACATGCATGAAGAAAACATTTATTTGTCGAATTGAAGAATCGCTTCAAGTTGTTCGAAATCCGAATTGCTTAATTGGTATTTTATGCAAATATTTTAGAACAGTCCAGGAAAGTTCGTCATGAGAAATTGAAATATATTAATTTAAGATGTAATATTCAAAAATTCTATTCAATTCTCAAACACTTAAATAATAATAGATGTAAATTTTATACATGTATCAAGAAATTTTACGTTCTATATCGGGGTAAATAAAGAAATGGAGAACACACTTGAATATAAAAATCGAATAACGTGAAAAGTAAATGAATAGATAAATATTTAATTGTATTATGGTTGATCTAAAACTTGAGGATTTGCAGATTAACCTAAATTATTTCACGCCTACATATTAAAAATAATTTGAAACATCCTCTCATGAAATTTCATGGCATTTTACAAAAACTACGCCTAGAAAAGCATAACCAAATTTCTTCTGAAAATTTATAGCCTCCATTTAACTTATAGTAGATGCTAAAAATAACGAAGCAATAAATTGTTTTGTTAGTGCGAAAAGTAATTACCGCTCAGTTTCTCTGCGGATATCACACTGGTTGGCATGGTAACTAACACATTCTATTATCGAACTGAAGCGCTTTCATAATCCGATGACTTATCGGAAGAAATAATTGTTTGTTAGTCTTTAGCTTTCAATTATGCAGAAATGAATCAAATAACATTTAAAAAGAATTTAAGAATACGTATGGTATCTTTGATAGTGTGAATGAAGCAGATTTAGCATGATATTTGTAATAATAAATTAAATGTCGTAATTTAAAAGGATAAAATGAGCGCAAACCGTGCTAAAATGTTCTAAATTAAGATTTGGTTTGATTTATAGATTTGGTACAGTAGCAAAAAAAGTTCCAAAATTGTGATTTATATGATAAAGTTGGTATAGAAGCTTGACATTGGGAGGATGGTTGCGTTTAAGATATAAATGCTCGCTAAAAACGGTTTCTAAATAATTCGAAATTTAAAAAGTGAAATGTGCAAAAAACGTTCTAAAAACGTTCTAAATTACAATTTAATTTGATTTATCCGTTTTAGAAACTTCAAATTTAGTATATTGGTTACTTTTAGGATTCAGATGCACCGTAAAAACAGTTGATTAAAAATAGAAATTTAAATCGTGAAATGAGCGGAAAACGTTCTAAATTACGGTTTATTCAGAAATGCTTAGGGATAGAAACTTAAAATTTAACATTTCTATTATTTTTTAGATATAAATGCTCGAACAGACCAGTTTTTACAAAATTCGAAATTTAAAAGAATGCAATAAACGTTCTAAAATAGCGATTTTTGTGATGCTGCTGGACAAGAAATTTGAAATGATCAGGGTCCATAAGCCGTGCTTTTGGCCCATGAAATAAGACTAAAATTCAATTTTGTTATACTGACTTAATAGTTTCATCTTTTAATATTAGAAGGTTTTTCCTGTATGATTTCAAGAATAGTTTTTGCATTTTGTTCTGATTTATGTGACTTACAAAAGCTCAAAATTCTTATTATTCATAGTTTTTGATGAAAATTACGCAATTTCTCCTAATTTTATCTCAATTATTTATATGAGCGCAATCGTCCAGCACTTTCTTCTTTACATATATTATAAAATACATAAAAATGTACAACATATGTAAAAATAAAAGTGTTGCAAAGCTGCGCTCATAGTAAAATATTAAAAATAGAGAGTGAAGTAAATGCATTCCCTCACGTCACTAAGAGACTTTAGGTTGCAGCAACGTATTTATAAGTGCTAAAATGAACGTAACTATTGGTAATGTAGCTTTGCAACACTTTTATTTTTACATATATTGTACATTTTGATGTATTTTATAACATATGTAAAGAAGAAAGTGTTGCACGATTGCGCTCATATAAATAATTGAGGTAAAATTAGGAGAAATTACGTATTTTTCATCAAAAACTACGAATAATATGAACTTTGAGCTTGTGTAAGTCATATAAATCTGAACAAAATGCAAAAACTATTGTTGAAATCGTACGAAACCTTCTAATATTAAAAAGTGAAATATGTCAGTATAACAAAATCAAATTTTAGTCTTGTTTCATGGGCCAAAAACACGGCTTATAGACCCTGATCCTTTGATGACTGCATTAGGTAGTATTATTATATATATTAGTACACGATATGTGTACTTATATATGAGTACAAGATATATGTACTTATATATGAGTACAAGATATATGTACTTATAAATGAGTACAAGAACGATGTCTGAAAAAAATCGAAATTTAAAAATGAACGGGGAACGTTCTAAAAACCTTCTAAACTATAATTTATCTTAAATTGTTAGGGATAGAAACTCGAAATTTCACATGATCGTTACTTTAGAGACATAAATGCATTTACTGAAGAGTTGTAAAAATTTATAAATTTCAGAGTGTGCAAGAACAAAGAACGTTCTGAAATTGCGATTTCTGTGATGTAATTGTTATTGGAAGCTTAGATAACTAGAATCTTGGAATTTTGTGTGGTGGCTACTTTTAAGATAATGACGACAGATTAAGAACAGTTTCTAAAAAAATCGAAATTTGAAACGAAAAATGAAATGAATGAAAAACCTTCAAAATATATTCTAAATCAGGGGTGCAAAAATCTAGGCGCCAATGGGCCGATTCCCACCACTAAATGTTTAGAATTCTTCACCTAATAAGAATACTGATAAAATTTAAGCGAAGAATACTAATAAAATTTAATGGTGGGAATCAGCCCATTGGCGTCTAGAGTTTTGTACCCCTGTTCTAAATTATCATTTACGAGTGTCGATCCAGAAATAAGGTTCCCAATGAGCTCCAGCCGCACGGGAAGGTGCGAGGCCAAATACGGCAACAACGCTGTGCGCGGCTGTTCCCGCACTCCCGATTCCCCCGGCCGCGCATTGCTGCGCCGCTAATTCATGGCTCAGCAGCCGTCAAGATGGAGGTTCGCATTGTTGAACTCGCCAAGTGCGTAATTCGTTCCGTAATTCGTTCCGTAATTATTGCACGCAAAAGGGACTCCACCCGTCCAGAACCACCGGCGAGGATGACTGACAGCCGGTGTAACACTGCTTCACAACAACGCCCAACTTCACGTCTCCCTTAAAACCCAGGAACTTTTGACACAATTTGGGTGAACTGTGATGCCTCACCCACCTTACAGTCCAGACCTCACACCTAGTGATTATCACTTGTTCCCCAAATTATACGAACACTTGGATGGCCAACACTTCCAGAGCGACGATGACGTCAAAGAGAAGGTGAAACGCTTCCTCAACGGATTGGTGCCGGAGCTCTACGACATTGGGATACAGAAATTGGAGCACAGTCTACAAAAATGTGTAGAAAAAGATGGCGATTATGTAGAGAAATAGAGCAAACTTTCTTCTTTCCAACGACGTAAATTTCTATGAGAATAAACAATGTTGTATATTTGTAAATTTGATGGGAACCTTATTTCTGGATCGACCCTCGTATTTGGAATTCAATTTAGTTGTTATCATTCATTTAAGTCTCATGTTTGCATAATGCAGTGTAAGAATGAAGTTTACTCAAAATATGGCTTAATTAGTAATTTTTGGAATCATCCATTACTGTATAATTTCCTCTAATCAAAATAGGCACATGTATACTACCTGGAATATCTCAACAATTACGCGAACAAAGCCGCGGTTTTTTATAATCATACATATTTTTAAAAATAGACATATTTTAGTTTATATATCGAAAAAGTACCTACTATGTTACGTAATTTTATTCATCGTGACTATTTAATTTTTACTCACATCTGTAGAAATGTTTATGAACATAGCACACTTAAACACACTTTTCTAATATATATATACAGGGTGTTCCGTTAAAGGGGTCCAATATTAATAGGGGTAATAGAGGAGATCACACGGAGCATAAATCAGTATATAATGCCTGGCCGGATCTCAATAATTTTCAAGTTACAGCAAATAGAATGAAAAATCGGAAATTTGTAAAAAAACCCTCATTGCTAAACTATCGATAATGCTACATAAAAACGAAGCACATATTTAGAAAGAGCAGAAAAAATCCTACGAAATGACATAAGTTGTTTTAGAATATTGAGAATTAATGGCGAGTTACAAGCTCTGAAACAGTGAAAAAATACAAAATCAAATATTTAGCAAAATAGTTAATCGTTAATTCCAAAAATGCAACTCTACCTACATCAAGGAAAATGTTATAAAATTTGGTCCATTCCGAAAGCTTTCGAAGAAGTTGACAATAAACCATATCAGTTTAATTGTATGGGAGAAATCAAGCAGTTCCCTAGTTACAACTCTGTACTGTTGCACGCTCGGAAAGAGCGAAACTCCACCCATGACGATTGTAAACACCCCGTTTTAATATCTTTCAATTATACATTTCTGATCAACCTCTATCAATACCCTTTCATTATTCAGTCTGGTCAAGTGAATGACATATTGTGCAGCTCTCGCCTTGTCTTAAAGCAAACTCCGTGACTGCTGCGTTTCCTCCATGAACTTTCAGGATGATGAAGAAGAAGTACTTTTTATGCAAATTTTCTATGTGTATAGGAAGAAAAGTGTAATAAAACAGCAGTCATCAGTGGGCGTTATGTTAAAGGGAGGCTGTTGTAAGTGGGATTGTAGTAAGTTGATGTATAATAATTATGCCGGAATACTCTAACGAAGAATATGCGGACATGCATCTGATGTACGGGCAAGCTCATGGAAATGCATGTCTAGCACAGCGCATGTACCGTGAGCAATTTCCAAGGAGACGTTGCCCAAGTTCGAAACTCTTCATAAAAATCGATAGACGATTACGGGAGACTGGATCGTTTAATACAGCAAGCATTGATGCAGGGAAACCTCGACATGTACGAACACCTGCAATGGAAGAAGATGTACTGAATATTTTTAAAGATAACCCCTCCACGAGTACACGAGCTGCTGCGTCTGAAGTCGGTGTTTCTCACCAAAGTGTGTGGCGTGTTCTGCGTGCAGAAAACATGCACCCCTTTCATGTGCAGCGGGTACAACTGTTATCAGTAACAGATTGTGCTCAGCGGACAGAATTCGTACGCTGGTTGCTTAATGTAACAGAAAATAATCCACAATTTCTGGAAAATATTTTATTTACTGATGAAGCAACATTTACGAGAGAGGGCGTGGTAAACACGCACAATATGCACACATGGTCATATACAAATCCGCACACTGTTTTGCCGTCGAACGCACAACAAAAGTTCAGTGTGAACATATGGGCAGGTGTCCTCGGCGATTATCTCATAGGACCATATTTACTCCCAGATGTACTCAATGGCAGTACGTACTTGGTTTTCCTATGGGATATCTTACCGCAGTTACTGCAAAATGTGCCAGCAACATTGCGCCACAATATGTGGTTTATGCACGATGGCGCACCGGCACATTTTTTCATAGGTGTTCGCAATCACCTCAATTCAACATATCCTGGGAAATGGATTGGACGCAGTGGACCTGTTGCTTGGCCTGCACGCTCTCCAGACCTCAATCCGTTAGACTTTTTTGTTTGGGGACACCTTAAATCGCTGGTGTATGAAACGCCTGTGGATACACCGGAGGATTTACTAGCGCGAATCGTTGTCGCTGCAGGAGACATTCCCAACTCCGTCGGAGTTTTTCGGCGTGTTCGCCAATCTTTACGACGTCGCTGTCGGCTGTGCGATTCTGTTAATGGGCGCAACTTCGAACACCTATTATAATAATGTCCGTTCGTCTGCCTTCCGACATTGAACTGTGCAGCGCAGGCCAGAAGACTATGCTTCACATATGTCATAAAGTACGTGGAATGTAATTCTTTATTTGTCATTTTTCTTTTATTTTCAACACTTTTTGGCACAGTATTTTGTAAGTCACAGACTGTGGTGTACTCAAATTGTAAATTACAAAGTTTGTATGAATTAATTTAAAATTTAGTGTCTTTTTTAAATTTATAATTAATAAAATTATTATGCTATTTGTTATTATTATTTCCTATCATAAATTATGATGCACATATACATACAATAATTGTCCATGTAAAACATGTACTGAAACTTCTTGCATAGTTACAAATCGCAATATTTTTAATTATTTCCGAATTTTCACCACCAGTTTAATTTTAAGAAATTTAACTTAAGCTTTATATCAATAAAAGACCACTTTAAAATGTAGACTATTATTGTAAAGTTATTTTGGTTCATTCAACTCTTGAATAATTAAAAATGTTGCATCTCAGAAGAAGCATGATCGAAAATGTATAGTTGAGAGTAATTAAAAAGGCGGTGTTTCCAATCGTGATGGGCGGAGTTTAACCTTTGCTAGTGTCAAAGAAAGCGGAGTTGTAACTAAGAAACTGATTAATTTCTCTCACACAATTAAACCGATATGGTTCATTGTAAGCTTTTTCGAAAGTTTTCGGAATGGACCAAATTTTACTACATTTTCCTTGTTGTAGCTAGAGTTGTCTTTTTGGAATTAACGATTAACTATTTTGATGTATATTGGATTTCGTACTTTTTTCACTGTTTCAGGGCTTGTAACTCGTCAATAAATATTGCTATTTTAATACAATTGATGTCATTTTGTAGGGTTTTTTCTGCTCTTTCTAAATATGTGCTTCGTTTTTATGTAGCATTATCGATAGTTTAGCAATGAGGGTTCATTTACAATTTTCCGAATTTTCATTCTATTTGCTGTAACTTGAAAACTATTGAGATCCGACCAGGCTTTATATACTGATTTATGCTCCATGTGATCTCCTCTATTACCCCTATTAATATTGGACCCCTTTAACGGAACACCCTGTATATATATATATATATATATATATATATAACACATAATTTCTTCAAAAAATATTATATAAATGTGAAAAATATTATATAATAATTAGAAGCGTTTTTCAATTTTGTCAAAAAGAAACGAATTTAGAAAAGAATTATTGAAACCTTTAGAAAACCCTGAAAAAATATAATCCGGTGTATATTATGTAATATGATAGTTACATTCATAATTTTAGTTAGCTTGTGTTATATAGAAACGATACGAGCATGAAAAATTTTAGTACTCTAGATTTAATATTAAAAACAACATACCGGAAAATGTTAATCTTTTTTTCAAAAATACCGGAAAAGGATTTTATACACTCAAAGGTGATAGGTGTTATCAATTTCGTACACCATTGCTTCTGAATAGTAATCTTTTTCATATCGAATTGCAGAACTTTCTAATAAAATTAAAAAAGTCTACTATTTGAAATAAGGGTGTTCGAAATTGGTAAAATTTCTCACTTCTGCGCACACAAGGCTGTCATTGTATGTTCTATAACATAAAGGATCTGTTTTCTGGATTTATAGATTGTGAAGCTATATAAAACACTCAGTTTCCGAATTGTGTGAATCAGCTTTATGTTTTAAGCATAAAATTGAAAATAAATCATTTATGTCTTCTATACCGATTTTTAATAGTCTTTTAGGCATTAGTAAGAAAGGTGCGTTTGAAACATTTTAAATATTTTCAGGGACGTAACTGTCCCATTCACATTTTCACTTATATGCGCATTTGTTGGGAGTTGAGCACACAAAAATATACGCAATCGCAAGTATAGATGGAGACACATGTATATTTGCAAACAAATTCAACAGCATGAGGTAGAAAAGCTTCCAATTACCAAGGACACAAAGAATGAAACGACACCGAGAATCTTATTTTTTAAGAGTGCGAGTAACTTTTTGAATATTTTGTTTACAGCAGATATCATAAGAAAACAAATTACACATAAAAGGTATTTACTTTCAGTCCACCAAACCTACACTATTCATTAGTGGAAAACATTTAGATAGAAATGTAAATTTATAAAGGATTGACGGGCGCAAATACGTTCGTGGACGTATGGTTCAAAACAGCTCTTTTTAAGGTCTTTGGCACTTCAATATGCACTATATGGCCAAAAGTTGACGGACACTTTCGATTTTAAGCATTTTCTCGAATATCTAGAGAAATACTTGAGGAATTCTTCTGACATTTAAGAAATCTAAAGGGCAAGTTTGACCTCATATTTTGCAGCGAAGGTTTGACATCGAGGGTAATTAGAGGACCAACAACAAATTGAATAAAAAGTAAAATTTGCGATCAATTTGTAAATTACAATGATGAAATGTACCTAGCACAGGGTTTGTACCATGTGCCTGTAGCACATTTCTATGTGGCTTCTGCATAAACTTTCCGTTAATTTGTGTAAGAATTGCGCCCATATTCAAGAATATATAAAAGTTTCTTAAAAAATTCAACACATTTCTGTAACTTTTTCGTTTATATAATGCAGAGTTTTCAATCAAATTTAATCCCTTTTTCAAGAAACTAGGCTCAGTCAAAATTACCAATACACTGCAATTTAAATAGAAATATATTAAATATTGGATGAAATATGAACACTTGTATGGAATAATATGTAACTGCGCTTGCGTAAACGATATACTTTTTTTTTTGGTAAATTTTGCAGTTAATTATATATAGTAATAACTAACTCATATAAAAAGGCCAGTCTACTATCATGTAAACACAGAAATATATCGGCGATGTAGTGATCTGGATTTCTGTTGCTTTCTAAAAGTAGGCGATGATAAGGAATTTTCCACAAATTGTAATTTTATATTAATTAACTTCCAACATAGGTATATGTATTTAAAGCATGTCCACGCGTAGCATTTGAACCGGTGCTTCGTTTTTAATAGTTTTTTGCTCTTGGAATGGGGTCTTTCTGAAGATTCTTCCAAGAAGAAATAAAACTTTAATAAAAATGACAATAAAAAATACAAAATGAAAAATGACAATTTGTGCAAACTCTCTTATCATCCAGTTGCTTTTAGAAAGTAACTGAAATTCAACGTATTTAATCGCTACCATTCTGTATTTTCACAGTATTCAACTGACCTTGTTATTTGAGTCGTACAGACTACTATAGATTACTAATTTATAAAAAACGACTTTCTATAGACTTTCTATAGACTACTAATTTATAAAAAACGACTTTCTATAGACTTTTTATAGACTACTAATTTATAAAAAAAACTGTTATCACACGCGCAGTTACAAATAATTTTATACAAATGCTCATATTTCATCATATATTTAACACACACATATAGTATATATATATATATAGTGTAATACTGTAATTGCGGCATATTGTTTCTACTGCACTTTGTCAAGTTTATTGAAAGGGACGTTTGCTTTGGCTATTATATAAACAAAAAAAATGCGGAATAAAAAAAAATACAGAAAGTTTTACATATTTATAAATGTATGGCCATTCTTACACAAATATTGTTCAAGACCTATTGTCATATGCTACCGCTACAGAAAATTTCAAGCAATTTATTGTAATTGCAAATTTTATTTTATCTTTTATTTTTTATTGGTTCCTTTATTGCTCTCGTAACTAAACCTTCGATGAAAAATGTGTGTTCAAACATTTTTTTTTAAATACTGAAGTTCTAGTAGAATTCGCCAAGTATTTCTCAAGACAGTCGACAAAACGTTTCAAATCGAAATTGTCGGTGGCTATTCCGTGTATTTTAACTAATTTAAAATTTTCTTCATTTCAAAACACATATTCGCTGAATGTAACTGGAATCATTGTCACAACTTTTGCTTGATAATACACGTCAGTGCAAGCAGTAATTTTGTAGAAAGTAAGTGTCGGAATCCATTTATTTGGTCAAAAATACAGTGTTTTTTGCTCCAAACCATACTTAAATTTTCGCCCATAACTTTAAACAACATGGTGGCGTAATGTAATGATTGTTTTGATGACTTACTTCGTTCTCTGTGAAATATGATGACATATCAAGAAGGGCTAAAATGGCCACCATTCACGCCCATAGAACACTGAGCAAGACTGTTCTTTTCTAGCTTGTCTCTGTATGATATGACACAATATGCGACACGATGTGGTGCACTTACAGTGTCACATTACGTAAATAGGGTATGCATGGTGTATGTATGATGTCACTTCACGTTACTTACTCCATACTTTTACTATGTTATCTCCATATCTCCATACTGACATCATTCTAGACTGTTCAAGATTATATATATAGCGGTTGCGCTTTAAATTCTTTAAAACTTTTAAAAATCGTTAAAAAGGAACAAATTATGCTAAAAAATTGCGGTTTGCATGAATAAGAATAGATGGAGATTGGATTTTTTTAATAAGAAAAAAAGTTGTGGTTTAAAAATAAAGATAGATGGCGTTGGCATGCATAATATGAAGTAGATTTGTTCAAATCAGGCCATCAATAAAATACCTTGACTTACATAAATTCTTCAATCGATGATAGCATTATTCTATCGTTACCAGATCAAACGTTGTTGGTTAAGATTTTTTACAAGAACGGGGAATCAGCAACCGATTCATTGCAAAAATTCCACACGGCAAAAGGACTCAAGACGAGAAAAGAGCCTGTTTCGTGTGCTGAGATACAAAAGCTTCTTAGACGCTACAATAAAATGGGTATTTTACTATAAAATTAATTTGCATACATTTGCTTTTTATTATGCATGCCAGCGCCATCTATTGATAATTTTTGGAATAACACCTTTTTTGTTATTAAAAATCTGACCGTCGTCTGATCCTATTTTTGCAAACCGCAATTTTTTAGCGTCATTTGTTCCTTTTTAACGAATTTTCGGCTTACATATATACATCCATCTTGTATATTTACATACATACTTAAATTCAAAAATTTTCAATAGATAAAATAATTCACGAGGAAATTTTCATAATTTGGATTCAACTGAAAATTAACAAATCTATTACGGTGATATAATATTTCGTAATGCTTATTTATTTATATTTTTTTTTATGGACGGCAAGCATTACAGAGGTGAATTAATAATCCTTTTTCTCTACAACAACGGTTTTATTCGATGGTCGGGGTGCTTTATCAAGAGAACGCGACGTTTTTTTCCCGTCTATTCAAGGCAAAAAGCAACTCTGTTGGTTTCTATTTAAATAATTTATTGAATTTAATAAATTTTGAATGTATAACTTTCTATATTTTTTTGAAAATGCATAATTTTTATGTATTTTAGTATTCAAATATATATACATTCAAATATATATTCATATGAATTTTTATAGAATAATACGGAAATATGAGCCAGAAAAAAGGAAAACATTATAACTTTTTAATTATATATACAGAATATGTTGCATTCACATTAAGTTTTACGTTTTGTATATACTAGGTGACATTTAATACGAGTATTACATCAAAAAGTGCACTGTCAAAGACTTGTGATATATTTTTTCAGATTTCATTGATAAAAAAGTAGTCCTCCTAATGCATTTCCGATACCTTTTTTATGAATGACGGGGAAACGTTTAAAAATTACTTTGTGTTAACTTCTGGGAAAAGAGTGGGAGAAAAAATATTCGAACCAGAATAGATTTTTGTAATTAACACATACATTAAGGTTTAGCTTCTTCGCTATGTACAAATTCGATGATCTCGAATTAATGGTACAAATGTTAAGGGTTGGTACCGGACACTGTAACAATCATTTATTGCATAGGGAACCAGGTTCGGAAATCCATTTATTTAGTAAAACTTACAGGGTGTCTTACTTCAATACGAAGTCGCTTTTTCGTTCATAACTTTAATAGTAGTGAAGATACTTTAATAAAATCCTTGCAATACCCTTACAATTCATACAAAGATGAATCTATTGAGAATTATTTTAAAATATCTTTGTTATACCTCCGTAATAAATATTATGTTGTATCTTCTTTTTCAACAAAAATCACTGTAACGAATTGATTGAAGAGGAGTCAAGCTGATTCTTTTTAAAGTTTAATTTGGACACATTTAACAATTAACATTTGCAACACAAGTCACACTATACATATATCGAGTTTCACTTGGCAATTTATGCAGGATCAATTTTTACTACTGTTCAGAGCCTACGCTAGTCACGCGAAGAAACGCTTATGCTAATGTTAAGTCTATGGGAAGGTTCTTGGCAGATTTCTCGCTCGCATTTTAATATTTTTAAATGATTTTTTTTTGTATAGGATAGCTGAGGTCAATCCCTAACGTTGTTAGTTTTTACTTTTTTTAATTTCGGTTACAGATATTTTCTAAGCGGACATTTTCAATTTTGGGACAGGTTGGAACTGGTTCTGAAAGTGAAAGTACCCTTATATAAAAAAACTGGAACCAAAATCGAAAAAGTAAAACCTAATAACATTAGAGATCGACTTTAGCTATCCTATACAAAAAACACTATTTAAAAATATTAAAATGCGAGCGAGCAATCTGCCAAGAACCTTCCCATAGACATTAGCTTGCGCGTTTTTTCGCATGACTGATGTAGGCTCTTCAAAACACAATCATCTATTGTTCTGAAATTTCTTTCGAGATGGGACGATGACATTCCGAAATTTTCCAATAGGGAATAATTTTTCCGTGGCGCGATTGAGTGGCAACAATCTTCACTACCGTTAAACATATGAACGAAAACGTGACTTCGGATTAGAGTGAGACTCCCTTTAATTTTGACTAAATAAATAGATTTAGTGAAAATTAAATTAAATAAATAATCTATAAAATAAATGATTTTTACAATGTCCTGTACCAACCCTTAAAGTTTGTAAATATGAATTCGGGATCACCCGGAGGCTAAAAGATATTTATTATGAATTTATTAAAAACGTATATTTTATGTTAACTTATAGAAAGATTTAATTTTAACTAATTTTTTTCACTCTATGGACTTCTACCACTTTCAAAATCAATCCACTTTCAATATATATATATATATATATATATATATATATATATATATATATATATATATATATATATATATATATATATATATATATATATAATACTTTTTGAACTCAAAACGCAATGAACAAGTTCTTTTATTAAATTCAACCAAATCTTTAATATAAAGATGGCATGTATTTAATTAATAATGGAATAACTAACTTTAAATCAATAAATGACCAAAATTTCAATTTAGAGACGTCATATACGAAAGTCTCATACATTTGTCACAGAAAAATAGCAAAATATCATAACGAATAAAACCCATTATGAAATTTCAATAGGGAAGAAAAATATATTTAGTGACATTTGAAGAAAGTTAAATTGAAATAAATATTATCGAAGTATGAATCGGAATAACAAATGGAATATAGATATCAAATAACGATAGAAATTTGAAAAAAAATAAAGCAACATGTGGATGTCTAATCGTCAGTCAGCAGAACAACAAATGTCGTAAAAAATGCATTATTTTATATAACAGACTGGCAAAATTACCAAGAATTGTCTGTCCCTGCTGATATAATGTATAGAAAGATTAAATCAAAAGAAAGCACAAGAAAACCAGAGAAAAACGAAAATTGTACTAACACTTTACATAACTATTGGGACAAAAATGAAAACTTGGAATAACAAATGGAATATAGATATCAAATAACGATAGAAATTTGAAAAAAAAATAAAGCAACACGTGGATGTCTAATCGTCAGTCAGCAGAACAACAAATGTCGTAAAAAATGCATTATTTTACATAACAGACTGGCAAAATTACCAAGAATTGTCTGTCCCTGCTGATATAATGTATAGAAAGATTAAATCAAAAGAAAGCACAAGAAAACCAGAGAAAAACGAAAATTGTACTAACACTTTACATAACTATTGGGACAAAAATGAAAATCCGTACTTATGTTTCGCGAGAAATAAAGAAGAAAAGAGAAGTAATCCAAACGAATTTACTTTGATAACCAACTTCTTCTAAACAAATAATAAATATCGAAAATGAAAAAAGACAGACGGGAATTTCCATTACCCGTTTCAAAAACATTTTCAATTTTCGTAGCAATCCGAAACATTTTACGAAAATAGTAGATAATAATGTATTCGAAAATTTATGTGTTCTTCTAAAGAAAACTGTATAACATAGGATAATTATTATTTTTTAAAACTTGTATGCCGGAACAAACGTATTAAATGTCCTGTTAATAGAGCATTTTTGAGGAAATTTAGAGACTGCAAAGAAAAGCTTTTTAATTTCTAATCAAATTTATCTAGGTGCACTAAAATAAAATACCTTTTCTCGCAAAAAAATAATAATTTTTATCAATGTATCTAGTTTAAAATGATGCATGAACACGCATAAAAAACTCCCACATTGGTTGGTTATATTTACTAGTCAAAGTCACGTCACATACGTTTTTTCATAACGTACACATATTTTTACATACAACTTGCAGATCATGCATTAGAATGAAAAAATTTCTAAGTTTTTAAATTAACCTCATGACCAGTCGTCCATACTTCATAAATTATCTGCATACTCTTATTCATATTTTTCCGTACTTATAATTGTAAATCCCTTCTTATGTACTTACCTGCATCTTAGACACTTACATCCATCATACATACTTACATTCTTTTAAAAAGTACACACCTATTTACATACAAATTCCAGGACATGCATTAGAATGAAACATTTCCTAAATTTTTAAATTAACTTCATACTGAATAGTACCTACATCAAACGTTATCTGCATATTCTCCTTCATATTTTCTTTACTTAATGTTAAATCCCTTACTTATGCACATACTTGCATTTTACATACTTACATCCATCATATACAGGGTGATTCCAAATTCATGGTACAAACTTTAAGGATTGGTACAAGACACTGTAACAAACAATTTTTGTATAAGAAAGCAGGATCGGAAATCCATTTATATACTCAAAAATACAGGGCGTGTCACTCCAATCTGAAGTCGCGATTTCATTCATAACTTTACTAGTAATGAAGATACTTTAACGAAATACTTACACTATGCTTACAATTCCTATAAAGATGAGTCTGTTGCAAACTTTGTTAAAATATCTTCACTACTGTTAAAGTCATGAACGAAAACACGGCATCGGATTGGAGTGAGACGCCCTGTATTTTTGACTAAATAAATAGATTTTTGACTCTGGTTTCTCCTATACAATAAATGCTTTATTCAGTAGGTTGGTACAGGACGCCGTAAAAAGCATTTAGTGTATAGGAAACTAGGGTCAAAATTCATTTATTTAGTCAGAATTACAGGGCGTCTCATGCATGGTTTCAGATATAGCTGGTATAATTGTATGCTATTCTTTTCGACAAAACCATGAAAATTTTTCCTTTAACACTTTTACCAGCTACCACACAAGCGGCAAGTATACAGGGTGTTCTAGAAAGGACTCCCCAACTTTGAAATGACGTAACTTCGAAACAGTGAGAGATAGAAATGTGAAACAAGTTGAATGTTAAACAGATAGGTCTGGAATTTGTTATACACGAATTTGAAAAAATAGTTCCAATATTGGATAATAGGTGGCAGCACAAGCACATAGAACTTTAAATGGTACTCAGAAGTGTAGAAATTTCATTCGTGCGTCTGTTTCATTGCTGACACGTGTAAAAAAGTTGTATAGAATTAGAGAATAATTCGGAATTCAAGAATATCATGCCGTATTCCTTGGAACAGCGACTTTTTATTGTACTTAAATACCATCGATTAAATCGAAATCCGACGATGACAAAGCGAAGTTTTCAAAAAAAAATTTAATGTTAAAAAAGGTCCAGACTTGAAAACAATTCGCAATTTATTCAACAAGTTTGAACGGACGGGCAGTGTGGCCGATGATTTAGGCGGAAATGCGGGATGCAGTCGATCAGTCATGAGACCTGAAAATGTGCAAGCAGTCGAAGAAACTGTTAGACGTTGTCCTCGAAAATCCATAAGGCGAGTCGCTGCTGAAGCAGGATTGGCAAACACCACTACGCACAATATAATGCGAAAAGGCCTGAAGCTGTTTCCCTATAAAATACAGTGCCAACAAGCGATCACAAATACAGCTCTACAACAAAAAAGAAGTTTTTGCAAATGAGTTACTGCAGATGATTGATGAAAATAAAATTGATGTCGGTCATGTATGGTTCACCGATGAGGCCCATTTTCATTTAGAGGGATATGTGAACAAACAAAACTGCCGAATTTGGGGCACTGAAAATCCGTTTGTGTGTCTTTCAAAACCACTGCACTCAGCAAAAATTACAGTGTGAGCAGGACTGTCCAGTAAATGAATCATTGGGCCCTTTTTCAGGAGGGAAACGATTAAGGCATCTCGATATACTGAAATTTTACAGCAGTTTATTGGAACATTTCAAGCTCTAGAGGATGCACCAGAGATTTCATGGTTTATGCAGAATGGGCCCGACCGCACCGTACTACTACAGTGTTTGAGTTCCTCGAGGAATACTTTAGTTAGAAAGTCATTGCTTTAAATTATCTTAAAGTGACAGGTATTGGTATGGATTGGCCACCATATTCCCCGGATCTGAATCCATGCGACTTATTTTTGTGGGGTTACTTGAAGGACGCTGTTTATTCTAAGAATGCCCAAACGTTGGAACAGCTTGAATTCATCTGCGAGGCATGTGCATCCATTTCAATAGAAGTATTGCAACAAGTGATTTCGAACTTTACCGTTAGGTTGCGTCATGTTGTTGCAGAAAAAGGTAACCATATCGAAACCATTGTAATGTGATTTTTATCTCAGTTCAAATAGCTCACTTTCACGAACTATTTCAAAGACACAGCTTTGTGATTGCAGCCCCCTCTCGTGTCTAATATTGGAACTATTTTTTTAAATTGATGTATAAAAAATTCCAGACCTATCTGCCTAACATTCAACTTGTTTCACATTTCTATCTCCCACTGTTTCGAAGTTATGTCATTTCAAAGTTGGGGAGTCCTTTCTAGAACACCCTGTAGATGCTGTACAGAGCCTGAAGAGTCGTTGAATTTGTACACCAGCATTTTTCCACAGAAAAGTTTACCTTATATAATGGCAGAATTCCAGCTATTATGCAATGTAAAAATTTCTTTGGTGATAAAATGGAGCCAAATAATAAAAGAAGTGTATTTGATGCTAGTTCCAAAGGGCTTAAGATAGAACTCTGATTTATATTCGTTTTAATTTTAAAGCAGATAAAGTTTTTAATATAGTTTTAACGAACTGCTGGATCATTAATCCAGCGAAATATTGTCCGCAACCCACATGTGGGGTTTGCGATGCATAGTTTCGAAACCTTTGCCATACCTGAAAAAACTTGTAATTCATTCTGCTCCACCATACAACAGTGATACAACAATGGTTTCTTTCCGTGATCGCAATGCCTTTAACATAAATGAAATAGTCTTTTTTTTTTCAACGACTGAAAACGAAAAACATCTATGACACTAAAACAATTGAATTGCATAAGATTCTTTTTTTGCAATTGGTTACATGTACCAACTTTTATAAAATGAATAGTATTTGTGTTTTAATATACTTATATTTTTACAATTATTATAATGTGAAAATGTCTTTACTATATTTTGAAAGAAAGAAATAACACGAGTTATTCCTTCCCGAAATGTAATTAAGAGAAGTGAAAATCTTTTATGACAAGCACTTAGTGTGATTTTTAGAAATTAAAATAAGAAATATCGCCATGCTCGCAGAATATACATATTTTATACCATAAATTTACTGCTCTTACTTGATTAATTTTTTTTTTCTTTAGACGTTAGCAAAGATAGAGACGTGTATGCAAATATATGGTTTATTCAACATAATTGAATTGACGTGCCTAAAAAGTTTTGGTTTTAGAAATGCGATTACAGTCTGCATGCAATCCGGTAATTAAGTTAACTAATTGAATGTGTTTTATTATATATATATATATTAAATTCTGTGCATTTAAATTTATATGTTTTACTATAACAGCTAATGTAAAATATTATTATAAACCATCTTTAAAAAAGAGATTCGATCATTTATGTTATAAAAAGTTTTTACATTTTATTTCAAAGATACATATATTATATATACATAGAAGTTTCCCTTGCTTAATGCAGTAAACCTTTTTTAGATGCTTCCTCGATTAGTGCGAAAAGCACAAAATGGGTGATATATTTTTGCCCGCAAGATGGCGTCGAAATTTTGAAAATGAAATTGAAGAAAAGCTGCAAAAAGAAATAATATTAATAATATAAAGGAATCTAAATAAGCTTTTAAAAAATTGAATTTCTAAAACAGCATTTGATACATATCGTCGCTACTATGTTAAACTATCGAATATGAAAAAAATGCATTTTTCATTATTTTTAAAAATGAACCAATTCTCACCACTATATTTTATTAGAATTCGCCGTTTAATAAAAAATACCAATAAAATTTCTGCGAAGAACAAGGTTGCCAGTTCGGCCTTCTTTTTTATTCAGAGATGCCGAATACACACCGGGAATTTTAAGAAAAAAATTTACTTTATGTAATCACGAATTGTTTGTCATTGATAAAGCAAAAAGTTCTAAAGTGTAAGTCAAAATGAATATAGCGATTACAAACTATTTATTGTAAAATAATTTATCGATAAGATTAACACAGAATGTAGACGGAATTTCAAAATTTTGTATACATACGTCATGGATGTTCAGTCACCGACGCAAGCGCATTACAAATGCGTACTTTGAGTTCTTCAGTTGTTTTGGGCATAGTAGGCACTTTGGGCAGGTCTTTCACTTAGCCCCATAGAAAAAGATCGCAGGGTGTCAAGTCCGGAGAACAAATCCGAACAGGTCAAGTCTGAACAAATGCTTCAGAATGTATGGCGTGAAATGGACTACCGCCTAGATGTTGTCCGTGTGACCAAGGGAAGTCCCATAGAACATCTATGACGTATGGCTAGAAAATTTTGAAGTTCCGTCTACATTCTGTGTTAATCTCATCGATAAACTCTGTTCCATTAAATAGTTATAGCCGTTTGTAATCGCTATATTCATTTTGACTTACCCTGTATTTGAAATTTCTAGCAGGGATTCGAAATTTCTGAATAAAACAGGAGGCCAAACTGGTAACTCTGCTGAAGAATACTATTAAAATTTAGTGGTGACAATCAGTCCATTTTAAAAAGTAATTAAATATCGATTTTTTCGTATTCGATAGTTTGATATGGTAGCGACGATGTAGGCCCAGACATGAGGAGAAGTGTTAAAACGCACAAGAAAGAAGACTGTGCAATTAGCAATTGATACGTTTTCGCTTAAATAAGTTAAAATGTATGTAATTTTGAAGTAATCAAAATGTATTACAATAAGTTTTAAATGAAATTATGTAATTTTTTAAAAATTAATCTAATTGTAAATAAATATTTCTATTAATGGAAGTTCGTGAAAATCAGATAACTATTTTTAAGCTTAAAATAAAGCTCTAATACGTACTTTCTGCCAATTATACATCAAACCACAGCATCTAGTACTTTATTACATTGTCTATTTAGATAGATGGGGTTTTTGAGAATGTTGGCTATGGATCTATTGCGATTTTTCCTATTCAATGTATGTTTTCGTTTAGTGCGGTAATATCGCGGATTAATTAATCGCAATAATTGAAGATAACATGTATATCTATATATTGTAAGTGTACATGTATATATGTACATATATACATTGAATTGTCAAGTAAAGATTTTAAACAGTGAGAATGAGTATTAAGTGAACATCATATAAATAAATATAATTTGGTGATTTAATTCCTTTATTTAGAGCCAAAAATGAAAGAAAAGCGTGATTACAAGCTAAACGCAGTCCAGAAATTTTGTTACAAAATTTCGTTTGTTTTATATATTTCATAGGCCATTTTGGGTTTCATATAAGTCCTTTCACATTTCAAAAAAATCATACAATTAACCAAATTGTCCTATCGTGGAGTGTGATTTACACCACGAGACATGTCAATGAGTCAGATTTTTTTTATGATGATAGAAAAGGAAAATGGTTCAAAGAGGCTCATACATAAGTTCTGAAATTAAAAAAAAATCTTACAAGTTCAACAAACTGTCGTATCGCACTGAGGTTTTCACCATGCGACTTGTAAGAAAGTGGATGTTTTTTGTGGCAAAATAAAAAATAGTTTAAAAAGTTCCACAAGTCCCTCCACATTTCAAAAACGTAGAAAAATTTCACAAATTGTCTTCTCGGAATGTGGTTGGAACCATAAGAATTGAAAAATTGTCGGTGGTTTTGTAAAAAAAAAAAAAAAAAAAAAAAAAAAAAACTTTGACATGTCTTATGATGTAAACCATTCAACTATACGACATCTTGTTACTATGTAATTTGTTATGAATCTTTAAAATGTGGGGGGGGGGGGGGATGTATCCGTCTTTTGTACTTTATTAATTTAATAAATTAAATGTTTAATTTTATGAATTTTATTACAAGTATATTTCACTTTATCATCAAGTATTTTTAAAATTTATATTTTAAAATGAAAATTACTGAAAAAAAAAATCTTTAAAAAATACATTGAAATTTCAACTTAAACTATCAAATAGAATATCAAATGTGCTAAACAAAATTTGGTGAAAATTACACCGTTTTAATTGTTCTTTTTATCGACAAAAATAAAAAAAGGCGATTATAAGTTACAAGCAATTCAGCATTTATGTTACAAAATGCCTTATATATATATATATATATATGTATAACATATGACGTGATTTGTATTCGATTATTAATATTGATAAATTGGGGAGGAAATCCCATAGGATTATATGGGATTTCGTTCCCAATTTATCAATTAGCTCACTGTATTGCCTGTATCTTTTTGAGTTTTTGCGATATTTGACTGGTCTTTTTATATGAGTTTCTCTATAGTATTGACTACCAAATCATGACAAATGAAGTTATTGCATAAGTTATCCCATAAGTTTTCATGAAGTTATTTCAAAGAATTCTTTTTTAATATAAAAGAGATGAATTGTGAAATTAAAACATATGTTTTGTAAGTTGAAATTTAAGTATTAAACCTGTAAGGCTAAAGTTTATTTCGCTATTTCCAGCGAAAATAATATATTATATGGCAGTAAAATGTTTGGAAGGGTTAATTTTATCTTTTTAATATTGATTTTTTTACAACGTATAATGATATAAATGAAAAAATAGATAGACAATAATCAATACAATACATACAATATGTAACAAACAAAAATTCCCTTTCAAATAAATTTAGGTCACTTTAAATTACTTTGAAGCGTTAAACTAAAATACGAGATTCTATTTTCTATTTCACGTATAGTTATTTTGAGTAATATATTCATAATTTAAACAATATTGTATTATTTATTCAGTAAAATGACAATTTTTAAAACAATTAAAAATTAAAATAAACATAAATATAAAAATACATTTGAAATTAAAACTTTCAGCAATGTTTAAGGATAAAATTAACATAAGAAATTAAGTGCAATCGTAGTATTATTACCCTTATTATTGACCTTATAATGGTCGAGATCGATTAAAATTGCGGTAAATTAATCAGGCTAGAGATTAAATTTGTGTTAAGTTACGTTATTTATAACAACCATGGTTTTGCTGCAAATTTTTACAGGGTATATTGATAAATTTAGTGATATTTTAAGGTTAATCATTTTAAAATTCAAGCCATAACAGTTATATTTCTTATTTTATTGATTTTTTGCTAACAGAAAGAAAATTAAATTAAATAGATTGATTTTAAAAGAAATAAATAAAGCAGGATTGATTGAAAAATTGTTTAATTTAACAGGACAAATTTAGAAGTAGTAGCATGTTAATTATCATTGTGATTTGACATTAATCATCATTAAAATCAAGGATATGTTATATCCTCTTTTGATGGGCGATCTTTTAATTATAGTATATATTTACTGCAACTACATCAAATATTACGCAAAAATAATTCATTTTACATCCCTACAACAAAATACAGATTTTCAGCTTTTTCAATTTTTTTGAAAGCTGAAATAAGTAAATAACACAGAAAGAATAAATAAAATTCCGTGTCTAAATTTTATGTTAAAACATTAAAACCTTCAGTGAACCTTTCGCTTTGAAACTTCCTTTGGCGAGTGCACGAACTGCTTATGTTTTAAAAGTTAAGAGTGCTGATGAAAGAAAATAGTTTACTATAGTTTCGTGCTGATCTTAAACTTTTAAGATTTTAGAAAAGTTTATGACGTTATTCTATAGAATTCTTTTTTAATATAAAAGAGTTGAATTGTGAAATTAAAACATATGTTTTGTAAGTTGAAATTTAAGTATTAAACCGGCACGACTAAAGTGTATTTCGCTATTTCCAGTGAAAATAATATATTATATGACAGTAAAACTTTTGGAAGGGTTCATTTTACCTCTTTAATATTGCATTTTTGACAACGTATAATGTTCTAAAATTAAAATAATAAATATACAATATCCAATACAATACATACAATATGTAACAAAAAAATCCCCTTTCAAATAAATTTAGATCACTTTAAATTACTTTGAAGTGTTAAACTAAAATATGAGATTTTAGGTTCTATTTCAGTATAGTTATTATTGAGTAATGTATTCATAATTTAAGCAATATTGCATTATTTATTCAGGAAAATGACAAGTTTTCAAAAAATTAAAAATTAAAATAAACATAAACAAAAAATTACATTTGAAATTGAAACTTTTAGCAATTTTTAATGATAAAATTAACATTAGAAATTAAGTGCAATAATAGAATTATTACACGTCAAAATAAATATTTGTTTCTTTAAATGATGTTAGTAGATTTTCAATAATTACTTTTGAGCGCCGAATTAAAGTATGCAATCATATTTTCGTTTCTTTTATCATTTACAAATTTATTGAGCAATATAAGTAATTATATTTGTAACATTATTGCATTAGCTACGAATATACCAGCCTTATACAAAATACTACCTCTAAATTTAATAATAGAAGAGGGAAGAAATAATAACAGAATTTCTTTAAAAAGAGAAGTGAGATTATCAAAAGAATATAAGTTTTTGTTTTTGGATTTTATCACCTGGACAAATAGAAAAGACACGGCATAACTAAATATTATAAACAACAAAACTGTCATTGCAGAAATATTTAAAGAAATCATATGTCACCAAAAGGTATCATGAAATAATAATAATAATAAAAAGAAAGAAAATGATTTTTATATTTATTACACATCAAGTGAAAGTTAACGAATTTCAATCAGATGATTAAAAATGAATTAGGACGAAATAATTCAAAAAAAGATATTTAGGTCTAAAAGTCAATGATTAAAAAACGAAAAAAAAAAACGTATTGCACGAGTGAGTAGGTAATCTACAATAGCTTCATTTATGTGGGATACATATGGAAATAAATTGTTCAAAAAGCATATAGACTATCAGTTCTGGCATATCTGTTACATTATCTTAACAGGTATTACATGTGAAATCGTTTAAACTTTGTGTAGACAGCGCAACAGTTGCATTTTTTTAGTTTAATATCAAATACAAAATATGAGTAAGAATAAGTTGTCAAGAGCTTTATCAGTAAAAATGATTCCGAAGTTTGAAAAACGTGATCATGAATCCCCCTGCCTGGCAAGGCAGAAAACATAATCAGAACATGAAATTAGAATACAGTGTAGGTAAACAAGAAGAAAAAAAGATATATCAAGTTAAAATCCTTCTTTAACACAAAATAAATATATAAATAAAATGAAATATCAGAAACCACATCAGCTTCGGAAGGATTTATTTAAGGACTCTTTCCATCAGATAAAGCTTACACATAACTTAATTTTTTTAAGCTCGCCAAAAGTTTAAATGAATATGACTCATGTAAACCGCTGTAGTATTAGGCTCCGTGCAAATCACATTCTGCGGAGACGGTTCTTTTTTCGGCGTGTTTGATGTTGGGACATTTATGTCAGACTCTAAAAAAGGACGGTCCCTGACGTGTTCCTTGGGGAGAATGCCTTTTGTTGCTTTTGTGCACTTTGCTTCTAAAGAGCAATAAAAATGGTCACAACTGATCAAGGAGACTTTGGCAAAAAAGTCCAGAGAAATAATTTATCACTTCTCGTCGCAGAATGTGATCTGAATTTAGGAGCGTTTGTTCCACGTGAAAAGAGGATGTAACGGCAGCCACTGAAACTGGATTAGTGTAACTGTATTCTGATATATCAAATGAGTTGCTAATTAATTACTCTCTAAAGATAGTCGCATTCATTTATGTTTTATTGGAGATCACATAAGTATTTTTATTTGATATAGCTTATTAGATATGTTGTAATTGCACTAACAATTACAGAACTTTAATAGAACAGAAAACATTTGTGGTAGCAACGGGAAATATCTGGTGTCGCATGTGGTCAAGTGACAATTGTATAGAATTATTATTTAAAACAACACAAATGTCACAAAACACATATGCATCATTTAATAAAACTTTATTTAAGGTGTTTTTTAAACATACATAACTGTATTTCACAATGATAAAAACCTAACGCTTTCAAGCAACCTTAGCAACTAACACGCAGACATATACAAAAAAATAGTCTAAAACTAGTAAAAACATCGTTTTCTGCTGAAGAATGGTCAAACCATTAAAAACAGGCCATTAGTGCTGGCAAGCATTGGAGGGAATGTGCTAATCTTATTCCACCTTGAACAATCTGTAAAAGCTTATACCACAATTTAGGGATGTTGTAAGATACCGAATCATTGCATGTCTTATCTTTTCTGGTTAAAATTTCTATGGATTCTTTTGTTATTGCTTGATGAAAGGAGGATGTGGGTTTAATTATTAATAATCGACTGCTGAAGAATGGTCAAACCATTACAAACAGGTCATTAGTGCTGGCAAGCATTGGAAGGGATGTGATAATCTTATTCCACCTTGAACAATCTGTAAAAGCTTATACCACAATTTAGGGATGTTGTAAGATACAGAATCATTGCATGTCTTCTCTTTTCCGGTTAAAATTTCTATGGATTCTTTTTTTATTGCTTGATGAAAGGAGGATGTGGGTTTAATTATTAATAATCGACTGCTCTTGTTTTAATCTGGAAAGTGCCGTTTTACTTTTATTGTACTTGATATCCGCAATATGCTCTTTTAAACGAATTAAAGTTTCTTAAAGTCATACCAATGTAGTCTTTAACTTTATAACATTTCATCCTATTTTCTATTATTTCTATAGTAACTCGTTTTCTGCTGAAGAATGGTCAAACCATTACAAACAGGTCATTAGGGGTGAGAAGCATTGGGAGGGATGTGCTAATCTTATTCAGTCTTGAACACTCTGTAAAAGCTTATACCACAATTTGGGGATGTTGTAATGTACCAAATAATTGCATGTCTTATCTTTTCTGGTTAAAATTTCTATGGATTCCTGTATTATTGCTTGATGAAAGGAGGATGTGGGTTTAGCTTTATCAAAATCTATTTTAATCGACTACTCTTGTTTTAATCTGGAAAGTGCTGTTTTACTTCTATTGTACTTGATATCTGCAATATGCTCTTTTAAACGAATTTTAAATTTTCTTAAAGTCATACTAATGTAGTCTTTAACTTTATAACATTTCATCCTATTTTCTATTATTTCTATAGTTACTATAGGTTTGACCATTCTTCAGCAGAAAACGATTTTTTTACTAGTTTTAGACTATTTGTTTTGTCTGCGTGTTAGTTTTATAACCCTGATGACGAGCTAAGGTTGTTCGAAAGCGCTAGGTTTTTATCATTGTGAAGTACAGTTATGTATGTTTGAAAAACAGTTTAAGTAAAGTTTTATTAAATGTTGCATATGTGTTTTGTGACATTTGTGTTGTTTTAAATAATAACTATAGTACAAAGGTGATTATTGATTCAAATGTGTGTTGGTTTTTCATAGCTCAAGTTTATTTTAATTGTATAGAAGTTAATTCCTTATCTGGAAATTCTGACAAAAATACAAAACAATGACAAAAATGACAAAAACCTATCAAATTTCTTTCAAATAAAAAATATATGAAATAGGATATTTTTTAGTGATGTGTATCTTTGAATCAATGGGCCAATGTAAGCTCTTTTCTGGACTATCTAATTTCTTTGAAACTATCCAGGAGATATATAAGTGATACACTCAAAATTAAAGTTTAAATGCAGTATAAAACTATTTGAAAATTAATTACATTTAAAATTTAAAAATTTATAATATAACTAAAGTACTAAAAGATTAAAAAGTTGATTTCTATGAATTTTATGCACTGATTTATCATATAATTGAGATTTAAAAACAAATACGTTCATGTTCTCGTTTTAGAGTAAATTGTTATAACAGTGCATATTCAAGAATGAATTTATTTATCGACCTATAGACTCTTCTTTTTTTCTCAGTTAATTTATTCGAACAGATAGCAGGATAATTGTATTTCAATAAATCTCGTTTTAATGCCAAAAACACGTAAAGTAAAGTACACTAGAGGAAAAAAATTAAAGTAAAAAGTAATCATATAACTTGAATGCTGTTGCAGCTAAAAACATATAGAACTTTCACAATATCTATATTGTGTGATGTCTGGAATATCTTCAAATTGCAGACTGTTTTATTTCTGCAAAAAAATTATTTAAATGAGAATATAAGATATGCTATATAAAATCGGATAGATACAAATTAATGCACTTTTTTATAACTTTTTAGATACACGTAAAAAAATATATAACGTGTAAGAACGCCCCTTAGTAAAATCATTTTCGCCATACCATTCTCCCAATTATACGCCATTTCTCACAATTTATCAAATGCCGTCTCATAGACATGTTCAATATTTCACACCTAAAACTTTTATTAAACAAGCATATTTCTGTGTAGAAAAAAAAAACTATGGAACTACATTATAAAGTTAACCTCTAGCTACCACTACTTACTTTTCATACTTCATCTAACTGAATTAACATAAATGCTTTTCTTTTAATGTACTTCCTTTATTAATCTTTCATGTTAGTATATTGTTTATACTCATACTAGGCATTATTGAAAAGTTCATTGAAACTATACAAACTCACAACGGTAAATCGTGTTTAATAAAAGATACTCTTTAAGTTAAGTAGGCCATTTCTGCCTTACAGCATTCAATTATTCTTTGCTAGATATATTCTCATGAGGCTCTCATATATATATATATATATATATTCTTTTCGGCAAAGTAGATTGCGAGAAATGTTTAGACAAAGCAAGTATACTCATGAGAGGGTTTCCAAAAGAGTTATTTGGGATTGAAATATACGGCTTTGGTAATGATAATCAAGATGCGAATGGTTTAATTCTAGGTACTTTAGTAAAAATAAAGTTGTAATTTTTTGTAGTAGGTAATTGTGAACTTGTACTTACACTTATTTCAGTACTTAAAAAAATGTTTTTACATGAAGAGAAGCATTGAATGTTTCAATTATAGCATCGAAAATATATTATAAGGCTTTTCATCTCATTCTATCAAAAAACATTTGCTGCAACGCATTCATTTCAATTGTAATTCTTCATCAATCTTGGAAGAGAAGTAAATGCATAGACGTAAATCCTAAAATAAGAAAATCTCCAGTATCGAGATTTCTTAATAAACTTTCATTGTCAAATGAGTAAAAATCCATAGATTGCGTTTAACGGAAAACTAGAACCATTTAGATCATTTTATGGGCTTTCTAGTGCCGAAGCAACTTTACATTCAGGACAAATGTTCATGAATTATCATTTAATGCGACAATATTCAAATTTATACGAGAAGTACTTTTAAAATATTAGCGATGGATTGTTTCAATTATTTCAAATATATATATATATATATATACATAATATATATATTAATCATCGAAATATCGAAATCATCATATATATATATATATATATATATATATATATATATATATATATATATATATATATATATATATATATATATATATATAAAATATATTATGTATATATATATATATATATACATATGTATATATATGTATATACATATGTATATATATGTGTGTATATATATATATATATATATATATATGTTATATAAAAATTTATTTCCTTCGTATCCTTCCATTTTATTCGCATTAATATTTTAAAATTAATCTAACTTCTGTCATAGTCAGTATTTCCTTAATTCTTAATAATATCTATTCCTTTTTAAAGTCCTTTTAAAAGTAAATATCCGTATATTAATAATTATTTTATTCCAAATCTTAATCTAAAATTTAAGATCATTCGTAGCTTTTATCAGTTCCCCAATCTATAAAATTCTGAGACGCGTTCTCATTTCGAATGTTTTTTAAAATACATTTTCTTTTTATTATTATTTTTATTATTGCTCTGATTTTTTCGCGCGCTTGGGATTTTAACTTCAAAATTTATCCGCACCCAAGTACGGGATTTTAGCCTCGCCCTCTAGCCTCATTCGCTGGGCTGGAGCTAGCTTCTCATTCATTGGGTTGTGCGCTCGTGACGTAATTTCTGTATATCTCCGCGGAGAGAACAAAACTCGCCCGCACCGGTCGGAGCACTAGATTTTTGACGTTTTCGGAAGCTAAACAAATATGTGTCTGGCATTTTTATGTCCGTAGAATATTCAACTGGCCCAGTAACATCTTAATTCAATGAAGTGAAGCAACGTTAGCCCGAGGGCTATAAGTTTTAGACCTTTGGGAATTGTTTCTGTGTTGTTCGTCTTCTAATAAAATTATTTGTCTGGAGATTGGCTGGATTTATTGGAAAACTTTGGTGGACTCATTTCATTGCTTTCTACTTCGCAATACTCGCTAATATCGACTGCAACTTGCTATATCGTTGAAGGACTGCCATCTTTTCATCGAATATTATTCATCGTAATATCTCAACCTCGTCAAAATGCTACACACACACACACACACACACACACATATATATATATATATATATATATGTGTCCGCGAGTATGTGTCTTCAAATTTTTATGTTCAAAATTTATACAAACTAACTTAATTCGATAATTTTTTTTAATGTTAAAAACATGTAAATAAATTATTATTTATATTCTTATTATGCCTTTTTGAAGTGTATATTTAATATCATGCATACTTATAGAAAATCACGCCTATAGAAACTATACTTAAGCGAGACATTTCTACTTCAGTTCCATTAGATTATTCTCCTAGATTAACTTTTCACATAAGGCACATAAATCCTTTCAATAAAATGGATTGCTAAAAATAGTTATTTTAAGCAACCGAAACCATTAGTTTTCCGAAAAGCACTCCTTCTGTATTGGAATTTACGCTTCTCTATTATTAGAATTATATTTTAACAATGGATGTACCAAACAAGAAGATGCAAATGGTTTATTCTATGGATCAAAAATTATTATTGCAGTTTTCTAACTATAAGTAATTGTGCATATGCGCTTACACTTATTTTAATTTTCAAAAAGGATTTCACGAGAAGCTTATGAATTTTAACATTCAAAACATCGGAGTTGCATAATAGCAGTTTAAACTTTAATTATTTATAAAAAATTAAAAAAATTAAAAACTACTTATAGAAAACACTGTGTGATATATGTGAGTTTAAATTCTATATTAATTTAACTGCATTTATGAATTTTCAAAGTTTTTATGTTGAATAAATAGAAAATCTAAGCAAGAAATTCTTTTTTTTTTCATGTTTTTCCGGCAGAAATATTATTATTAGTTTTTGTTATCAAATCATCGTTACTAACTGTTAAAGGACATTCCGATTATAGACGAATTTGTAATTTGAATTAATTAAATTTTAATTGAAGTAGTATAATTTAAATACGAACTTATGCACATGCAATGAATTGAAAATTCGTATATAATGTGTTTCCTACTTTGAATGTATCATATGTGTAATGCAATTATAAAATAATAAAATTTCTTTAAATATATGTATTTTATGCCCAGAGTTACGAAAGGGAAAAGTATTGAAAAACAAGAATGGAATCTAAATTTTTAAAAAATTGTTTAAAATCCTTTAAAAGTTAGTTTGAAATGGAATTGAATTGTTATTAATAGGGTATAAGAAGAAATATAGTGCCGGATTCCGAAGTCTTTGCACGGTCAGTGTTAGCAAAATAAAGAAGCCGTGGATATCTCTTGCATTGTGCTGTCCTATAAAAAAAAAAACATTTTTGAAATTTTCTCTATATAAAGTGAAAAATGAATTAAAAAAAATTGAACATGGCTAAATTTTTACAGCTTGTTAAGATTTTAATGTTGAGCATTTTTCCTTTTTTCACTTTATTACGAAATGGCAGCGAATTAAGCGAAATAAACGAGAAAAACATACTTTTTCAAAAATTACCCATCTTACCTGAAAGAAAACCCCACACCTGACATAATCAGCGGAAAATGAAGCATTTTATTACATATTAATGGTTTAACATAAAAAATTAAAATTTATGTAGATCATTCTAAAATAATATTAGAACAAGAAAATCTGTAAAAATGAAGTTCATGTTTTGTCAGAATTCTGCAATTGTTAATCTAAATTATTTTAAAACTAAATAAGCACTCCTTAGGTATTTTTAACTATTTTTTATTGTTCTAAATGGTGCATAAAAACAGAACAAAAGAAAAAAATGGACTTTTGTGAAATATTTGGCGTAGTACTAGGCTGTTTTTTTAGGAAACATTTCACTGTGGGTTTATTTTTAGAGGAAAACACAATATATATTCTGTTTCTGTTTCAAATCATTTTCTAGAATTACTGGAAAACAGTGCTCATGTCTTTTTGCTATAGTTGTTCAATGATATTTTTAAAGAATAATAATTACGGTTTTGTAGATTTTAGCCGGTCCACAGTTTGGCAAAATCGCGAAAAGCTGGTCAAAATATGTGAATTTTATTCAAGTTGCACGAAACTTCGTACACAAGTGTTTTTCAGCATGCTTAATACGATTCCGTAGTAAAAAATTCAAAAAAAAAAAATGGGGGATCCAATATGGCGGACTAAAAAATTAAATGTTTTGAAAGTTATTCAAATTGTTTGAAATTTCGTATACAGGTGCTTTGAAGGATGCTACTTACGAATCAAAAGTTAAAATTTCAATGTGTAAATAAATAAATAAATAAATAATAAAAATTAAAATTAAATATATATATATATGGCGAATTAGTATAGATACCGAAAGTACGCAGTAGAAATAATTTAATAACATTTTAAAATTGTTTCAACAATAATTTTTTCATTTAAAAAATCCCTTCTTATGTAGAAATAGTATTGATCATAAACATTTCCTCATGACAACGTTTCTTGATTTTCATGTCGCTGAAAATATGTTTAAATTGGCAACTTTTTTAATTATACCCAATCAGTGGCAGAAATATGACGAAACTCACAATTCCTATTCTTTTAAAATATGAACTATGGCAGAAAGACATGAGTACTTTTTCCCGGTAATTCTGGAAAAGAACGTCAAATAAAAAGTGAAGATAGACAAGAGATAGCCCACGGCTTCTTTATATTAATAATATCGACCATGCAAAGGATTAAGAATCACACAAAATATTTCTCTTTATATTCTTATCAATAACAACTCATTTCCGTTTCAAACTGTCTTTCAAAGGGTTGTAAAACATTATAAAAAACTTAGACTACAACCTTGTTTTTCGAAATGGCAAGTATATTTACATTATTTTTATTTATTGTTATTATTATTATTTTTCTATTTGTGAACAACAACAAAAAAAAAATACTTTGAGCCCGAGACCGACAAAAAGAAAAAAAAGAGAACTGTATCACGCTTTAATTAAACCCTCTTTTATTTCAAAATTATTTTTTGAATAATATAATACACGCCAACTAAACAAAAAGATGCCATTTTCGGAAAAAATAACTCTGGACAAAGAACTGCTGGCACTCAGCTTTGGCAGAAGATCACAGCAACACAGACAATAAAACTAATTTCTAACATATGTTCATTCCCTTTTACAATTTCAAAATTTTTGAAGCGACTAAAAAAGTGATAACAAATTGGTTTTAAGGTATTTTTCGTTAGCGAGACGCGGCTGATATATTGCCAAGTATTCTTTATAGTTGTAACTGTATACTAATTATAACAATAATGGAGTTAATAATGCTGCAAACCATTCTCGCTAAATAGACCATGAAACTGCAAAAAATGAAATAGTTTAAACAGTAAAAAGTTGAAAATAAATAATAAATAAAAAACAAATTGCTTAATACTTTTTTTGCTAATGCACTTTTATTAATTATTTAGTGAGTTTTAAGAATCTTTATTTACAATCACTGAAAAAGCCTCAACGAAATTAATTTATTTCGTTTGTGTGTGCGACAAGGTAAAGTATATTTGCAATTTTGCTACATATTTTATATGATAAGCTATATTTAACTAAATACTATACAAATTAAAAGAATCCATAAATTTACGTGGGAAAAATTCTTATTAACCAAGATTTCTACGCAATCTGAACAGTTGTATTTTCAAGCTTTTTCTATCAATCCTTATTAACATCTAACGTTCTTTCTGGTACCGAGCATTTATGCAATGTACTTCCAAGTTAAATATTTTGTAAAAGTACTAAATATATCTGTTCCTGATGGATACTTTTTTGTTTGAAGAATCTTCAGAAATTCATGTATTGGAGAAATTGTTTTTCTATTTTCGTTCGAAATGATTATCCAGCAGAATTTATAAAAGAAACATACAAATGATTCACCTTTGACTATTGCATAATTACTTTTGTTTGAGTAAAAATAAAGCATCTTTTTTAATCGACTTCCAACAATGGACTTTATACAATTCATTTGTACCTCCGTCTACGTCAACTGTAAAAGAAAAAAAAATCCGTTTATGGCCAGTACAATTTTCGTATTTTTACGTAAATGTCTATTCAACACAAAGTGACTTTGTGGATGATTTAAAGAGTAACACGAACATGGATTTGAAAGTATCCTCGACAGACAAATCTAAATTTTCATTTTCTCTAAAGCTGTAGGATTTAATTTTATTATTGCTCGGCAATAAGATAAATATATCCGTAAAAGTCCAGAAATTGTATGGGCAAAATGCAAAAATTCTTTTCAAACAGTTAAAAAATATATATGTATATGTTATATAAAAATGTATTTCCTTCGTATCCTTCCATTTTATTCGCATTAATATTTTAAAATTAATCTAACTTCTGTCATAGTCAGTATTTCCTTAATTCTTAATAATATCTATTCCTATTTAAAGTCCTTTTAAAAGTAAATATCCGTATATTAATAATTATTTTATTCCAAATCTTAATCTAAAATTTAAGATCATTCGTAGCTTTTATCAGTTCCCCAATCTATAAAATTCCGAGACGCGTTCTCATTTCGAATGTTTTTTAAAATCCATTTTCTTTTTATTATTATTATTATTATTGCTCTGATTTTTTCGCGCGCTTGGGATTTTAACTTCAAAATTTATCCGCACCCAAGTACGGGATTCTTTACTGTTTTAGCCTTTCCCTCTAGCCTCATTCGCTGTGCTGGAGCCAGCTTCTCACTCATTGGGTTGTGCGCTCGTGACGTAATTTCTGTATATCTCCGCGGAGAGAACAAAACCAGGTCGCATCGATCGGAGTACTAGATTTTTGACGTTTTCGGAAGCTAAACAAATATGTGTCTAGTGTTTTTATGTCCGTAGAATATTCAACTGGCCCAGTAACATCTTAATTCAATGAAGTGAAGCAACGTTAGCCCGAGGGCTATAAGTTTTAGACCTTTGGGAATTGTTTCTGTGTTGTTCGTCTTCTAATAAAATTATTTGTCTGGAGATTGGCTGGATTTATTGGAAAACTTTGGTGGACTCATTTCATTGAATTATACTTCGCCATACTCGCTAATATCGACTGCAACTTGCTATATCGTTGAAGCACTGCCATTTTTTTTTCATCGAATATTATTCATCGTAATATCTCAACTTCGTCAAAATGCTACATATATATATATATATATATCCCAAATCCTTAGCAAAAATGAGAAATTAACTAGACTTTTAACTCTATTATTTGTCAAGGCTATTCTTAAATCCATATTCGTTACTTTATAACACATTAACCTTCTCACCACCGCGAACTGATATATCCGTTCACTATGATGTAGGTTTCACTGTAATAACAGTATTGTTTAAATTAATATATTTCTACAAATATAATGCAGTTTTAAAATATTGAGTAATGATTGATACTGTCACAGCTTATACTCATATACGTAATTAAGTTTTTTATATCACGTTTAGAAATTCCTCTTTTTTTAGCATTTTAAAATAATTACAGAGAAAACAACATTACAAATTTACCCTTTTACTCGGCGGTCAGGGGATTATCGTAATAATTTCATCGGAAAAAACAATTTTCGTAAAAGTACGGAGTAATCAACTACATTTGTTTTAATGATGTCCACGCATAACTTTTGAACGCATTTCCGATTTTGATACTTCTTTTTTTGTTAACAAGGGGGCGTTCTGCAGAAGTCTTGTTTCAATTTTATCAGAATCGAAAAAATGTATGTTTGCTTGTTGTCCTTTTAGATTGAATTCACAGGCTCTAAATTGGTTAATCGTCATAAATCGTATGGTAGGCAGTACAACTTTATATTTTAAAAATAATCTTGTATTACTATAGGATTGCCTACTGCGAATCAAATGAGCAATGACGGCAAACATAGAAATTAAAGTTCTTGGGAATAACAATAAACGGTTGCCACAAAAGCAGTCTGTTGTGATAATCTACTCAGACTAAAATATACCATTTGGCCTGCAATAAGTACAGAACTATTCATATTTAGATATTGAAATATTTAAAAGGAACTACTTGAATATATAAATAAAATGAAATAAAATAAAAATTAAATTATGATTATCAAATTAAATGTGCCATGATTAACAGATTGCAAAGTGGTGCATAATATTGTACAAAAATGATCTTTTAAACCAAATAAAAGCGCAGACCAGCTACGATGTTGCTAAAGATCGGTTTTGAACAACATACGCAGAATCATGGTCATTGATTGGGCACTTAGTATCAATCTACAAATTATTTATGAAAGCATTTAATGTTGAAAACAAATTATCTTTTACTTAACTTGTAACGAGGTGTTTGAAAATTACTAAGATTGTTCTTATTTACAACATGACTTGAAGAATCAAATAAATATCCATATCGAGGTGGTGCATGGTGTAAGCTATCACAATACACACGAAATGTTGAGTCATTTTCCGTACACAACCTTCTGATTGAGAATGAAACAGGCGAATGTTTATATGTTAAGACTTGTGGTAGAGTGTATCTAAGTTTAAATTTATAAATAGACAACCTATAAATACTATCTTCGATAGTACTATAATTACAATATATTTTAAACAAATGTTTTTTAATTTAACTTTACGAACATAGTTCTGTACATTTATCTTGATATGTTTTGATGTTAGAGTATGCTTTATCGTATATCTTGTTTAAATCATGAAGTAGATTGTGTACTTCAATATTTTTATCTAAAAATCGTTGATTACTGCACTGGTCACATGTATCAAATATTAATGAAATTTTCCTACCAAAATGAAGAAAGTTCGGGGAAAATAATGTAGAAATGTGTGGAATTGAACTGTGAATAATTTTTATGCCTAGAGAATAATTAAAATTATTGTAAACATGGGAGATGAATAGTGGTCCTAAGGCGGAGAAAATAACTGCAGGTCTCCCAAAGGTAGTAATAAAACTAAACAAACATTTAAAAACTTTAAAAGAAAAAATATCAATTTGTGGATAAAGATCGACGTACCTTCAAAAATGGTCAGCAATAGTTAAGGCATATCTTCCATTAACAAAAGAACCATCAAATCTGTACGTATAATATGGCCAAAGTATCTGGCCGTGCAAGCAGGCTACAACGTTGCAGAAGGGGTACGATGATGTTTTGCTTGTAGGCATTTAATACACGATGCAACAAAATTAAGAGTATCAAAATACATATCTTTCCAAAAGCATCTAACAGAAAGAAAATCATACGTTTCTGCGTTAAAAAACATTTAAAAAATAAAAATAATAATGTAGAAAGAGTCATCTAATAACCACGGATGCCTGTATCACGCCTATTGGAAAAATTTAAAATTTCCAAAGCAAGTAACAATTTATACGTCATATAAAATACGATAATGAGACATCACACATACTACTGAATTACTTCAAATTTAATGAAAACAAAAGAAACGGAATGCAAAAAGATTCCATTTTTGTGATATAATTAAGTCGATTTAATAATTGGAGACGTACGATTTCTACAGAAATATTCCTAATTATTTCTTTAATTTGCTCATTATTTATTTATTTATATTTTCGTATGACTGACGATGAATAATTGTTAATTCTTCATAATTTCAATATGTACTTGTTACTAGAACTACCACGTAAAAGCATTTTGTAAATATATTTTCTTCCCGGATAAGCTATATAACTATAACCTTTGATACACGGGAAGAGAAGACAAACATTTTGATACCGCATTTATCAAAATCCATCCACCAGTTCTCATTATATCGGGGAATAAAGAATCTTACATTGTCCACGATCAAAAAGATTACCCTTTTTTTTCCACAAGTGGTCAAAAAAGAAGTGTTTCTCGTATTTAAGAAAATAACTACGGAAATTTTTTAAACACATTACAAGAAAACAAAGTCTTATTACTCTACACATTACTGTAATTTTAAATAACGTGACTGCACATTTTGAAATTTATTTTGATTTAAAATTTACCTGTATAAAGTCTTTTATTCAAAAGTTATTGAGAAATAACGTTTATAATGCGTGAATAATGTCCAAATTTTTTAAAAATACATACGTATGAAAATGTTTCATAACACATATTTTTGTTAAATGATATAATAAAAATGCATCATGTTTCAGAAAGAAGCCAAAATTGTAAAAAAAAAATGAATAAATGTATCTTGATCTCTGAAAACATAATGTAACCACGGCGAAAATATACAATAACACCTTCTGAGCTATCCACAATTCTGAAAAGCGTTCGTTATGTTTAGAAACCTCAGAAAACAATATATTTTCGATATTTAAAAAATATTTCATTAAATACAATATTTTTTTGTTGTTGTTGCCACTGATTTTCGAAACGTAGTATCGATTTCCGAGTAGTTTTTCTAGTGTATTAATCAGTTTTCTCGATCCGGAATATTAGTTTTTAGAAAGCTAATTCACAATTAAACAATTTCAGCTGCGAGACTGAATTTATACATGCAACAGAAATAAAAAATTATTAACTTTATTGTTAATGTAATGCTGTTAATTTATCATGTTTGTCTGTAAAATATGTTTGTTGAAGATGGAAATATTCTTTGAGAATTGATAGCATCCCGAAAAGATATATTCCGGGTTGAGAAAAAATGACTAATACACAGTAAAAACTGCTCTGAAACATTTCCGATAACCAGTAGTAGCAAAAGAAACTCTATTTTTACAAACGTTTTTTTTTAAATCTCGAAAATATAGTGGTTTCTGAGAATTGTAGACATAAAAAACTTTTCAGAATAGTGGATAACTCGGAAGAGGTTATTATATATTTTCGTTCTGGGTTATATAATATTTTCTTAAATTAAAAAACATTTTATTTTTTTAACTGAATGTTTCACAAAAATAGTAACTCGTACATTCCGAAAAAAAATCACATTTTATTTTCTTCTCGTTGGGCATTACTTCTTTTTATGTACCTCTCTAAAATGGTTTGAAATATCTTATAACAAATTTGTCCATTTATGTCGAGTACTTTGTGATAAGAAATGGGAGGTAACGTAAAACTGCTTCTTTTTATGGACAGGGAAATAAATTACATGAAAAACTATTTGGAAAGAAATGCCGCAGAGAAGTAATGTTTGCGCGTTTTACAGGTTAAAGTTTTGAATAGATGTAGGAAATGTCAGATTAAAAATGAAAAGAGACCAAAAAAATTTATATAAAAATCTAACTAAGCACACGAAAAGAACCAAGAAAAATATATGTAATTTTTATGACACAAGATTTTTCATTTTGAATTAATGTCATACAAATTGTATCATTTATTTTATAATTTTTTTTTCATTTATAGTTTATTATAAAGTGAGTTTTACAAGGTATATAAAAAAAGGAAGTGGAAATTTAAAAGGTTTCACAACAAACAATTTCTTGTCAGGAACGTTGAATAAGACATGTTTTACACAAAGCTAAACCCGGATTTTTTATTCATTATTTTAAATAGTAATGAAAAAATGTAATTATATTTCATCACACTTAATTTTTTCATCAGTTTCAGTAAAATGCAATGATATCAAGAGAAATGCTGAAAATGGCCACCATCTGACGCTATTCGACTGTTAGTTTAAAAATAAATGAACAACGTGAAATAGCACAAATAAAAATGTATAAAATGGCAAACAGCTGTTTCGGAGCCCTTAAAGCTCTATCCTCAGTGCCAATTCAAAAGATTAAAACCGATTTAAAAGTTCAAGCCATGCAAATATGCCCGCGTCCCTCGCACGCGCCTAGACAGAATGGCGGCAACCTTTTCAAACACAACAGCGGAGTCAGGAAATATACGTGACGCAGAGACCAATAGGAGCACCTATTGGGCACCCTATTGGGCCTATAGGAACGCCCTGTAGGCAGGGTGCTCTTATGGGTCTCTGCGTCATATGTGTTTCCTGACTCGTCTGTTGTTTTTGTAAAAATCGCTGCCATTTGGTCTAGGCGCGTGCGAGGGACGTCAGCATAGTTGCATGGCTTAAACTTTAAATAGGATTAATCTTTTGAATTGACACTGATGATGGAGCTTTAGGGGCTCCGAAACAGCTGTTTGCCATTTTATATATTTTTATTTGTGCTATTTCACGTTGTTAATTTATTTTTAATATAACGGCACAAAGTTAAATCCACCTTTTTTAGAAATATTAGTTTGTCTGATTTAATATGATTTCGAGACCAATTAAAATGATTTCGAGGCCAATTCCTTTCCGTTAAAAAAGGCAACATAGTTCACTGACAAATAAAGTAGTTGTAAAATGATGTGCCTATTATACAGGGTGACAAGAAATAACTTGGACACACATGATACATTATAACTTTAATGCTAATGAAAATATTACGACCAAACTTCAAAATAAATATGAATACATTATTTCGTCTAATATATTTACAAATTTTCAAAGTGGCTATACAGAGTTTTAAACGTGTCACAAAATTTTTGGCTATGGGCCGCAACTCACTTACTGATATTTTATCCCATTCCTTGCATAAGGATTTCTTTAGGGATGCCAAAGTTTTATCAGGTTTAGCATACATCCTTGCCTCCAAGATGGACCAAACAGAATAATCCATTGGGTTCAAATCTGGGGAATACGGTGACCATTCTTGAGCTCCAATGAAGTCAGGAAAATGTGTCTTGCACCAACCTTGAGTGCCTCCAGCTCTGAGTGCAGGTGCAGAATCCTGTTGGAAGGTCCATCTTTTGCTTCCAAAGAACTTTTGTGACCAATGTAAGACAGAATCTTCCAAATTGAGTTTGCGATATGTTTGTTGATTAATCTTTACCCCTTGATCAACAAAAACAAGTGGTGTTTTCCCACTAGCACATATCCCACCCCAAACCATTACAGATTGGGGTCGTTGACGCCGTTCAACAATTCAAGAAGGCGCAGGTGCTTCTGCTGACCAAACTCTATCATTATGGATATTGTGAGCTTGTTCAATCGAAAACAGTTTCTCATCTGTGAAGACAAATGTTTGCCATCGATCACATGCGACCCGCTTTAACAGTTCTTTACACCTTTGAAGTCTTGTGCGTTTGTTCTCTGCTGTTAGCTTTTGAGCCTCTTTCATTTTGTAAGGGAGAAGATCAAGCTCTACTCTTGTCATCAAACGTGCGGTTTCTCTATTCATCTTCATCTCTCTAGCAGCCTTTGTCATTGAAATCCTAGGACTTCGTTGAACTCGCTTTTTGATAACTACCCGGTTTCTTGATGTGTTAACTGTGCGCTTTCTTCCTCTTCCTGGCCTGTCACCATCATGTCCGAGTTCTTTAATCTTTTGATTGTGTATGAAACCGTCTGCTTAGGCACTTTCAATCGTTGAACAATTTCACATTGTTTCATTCCTTGCTTATGTAATTCAAGTATGGCAGATCGTTTGTTAACCATAATGGTTATCACAAGTAACTTACTTACACCTGTTTAGTAGATTTCTAGAATCAATTCTCTAAGATAATAACTTTATAACTTTAGTGATAGTTACAGAATTTTGGTTTTTAACTTCGACCAAGTTATTTCTTGTCACCCTGTACTTTTATTGATAGCAGACTTTACGAAAAGAGCAAAGTTATAGAATCATCAGTTGCATTTTCTTCTTCATATTACATATGTCATTTCTGGATCATTCTCATACATTTTTATACCTTCTTTATATGCGATATTAAAGATATAAAATCTAGTAAAACATGATCAAGAATAAAATATGCTTTTAAAGTAATTCTTAATCTCAATTCAAGTCTTTTTTCTGTCATTTCTTTCGCTAAATGACTTTCTAATATCTTATTTAGAACAATTTATAAAGCCTCTTACAGTAATGAATTGATTTTATAAATAAACATAATGCAACGAAGTAATAACAATCTACGCCACATTTCGCATTTGAAAAACTTTTCTGCAGCGACATCTGATAATTAACAAACTATCTGAATTTTAGATCAGTAGGGATCAATAGTGAAGGTTGTCGAACACATCATACTTTTCTAGGACTGGTATTGCAACATTTCATGGCCAATTTAATACGTAGTACTGAATGGTAAATATGTGCAACAATTTCAAAACAGGCTTCTTTACTCAATAACGTACAATGGAAATCACATCATGACTTTATGTCCATTTGTATTTCAGAACAAAATGTTTGACAAGTAGATGAGATTTAGCATAAGCATGCAAAAATACATATTGTAGTCGAAAGTGTCATTGAGAATTTTTATAAATACTAAAAAAAAAGTAAATAAATAAAAAATCTCTTATCCTGATTTCAGCATACAGTGTCATTACTGCTGGTTTTAACACATTGAACTAACTATTATTAATTTTATTATTTGCTAGTTACAATAATACATAATCATCATTATAATATTTCAAAGTTTTGAAACATTTAAAAAAACAGATATTATTTTTAAAAAGTTACAAATTGCAACATTAGGTTCCATGACCATTTTTAATAATCATGGCGCTATGATTTTTTCATCTAAATTCCACTAAAAAAAATTTAGTTGTTGAGTGATGCAGCATCTATCTATCTATCTATTAGAGTGGCCGAAAAAAAAATATTTTTTTTTAATTCGCTATACCGCGGAAAACTTGTGTCTAGGGTAGCTTAGTAAAATGCAAAAACAAAATAAATAACTTTTTACGTTTGGTGGTAGCGCATCGCACTTGAATATTTGAAATTAATCGAAAAAACAATAGTTTTCTTTCATTTTTTTAAAGCTATAAACGAAAAAGATAAAAAACTGCTATGATGAAAAAGCTTTAAAAGAAATATAAAAAACACATTTATAATAAAACAATGAACAAAATGATTTCATTTAGGGTAGCGCAAAGCATTTAAAAAATCCTTCAATTGACATAACAAGTTGTATTCTGAGTCCTTCTATTTTGGCAGCAGTCCAGCGCGACGCGCTCTGCTGCGAATTAGAGCCCGTCAATACTACCTGTACCAACGTTTCACAATGCACTGCGTGATGCGCATGCGTGTGCTTTATGAAACAAAGGTTTCTGTCAGTTGTTCACTAGAATTCTGCCGGCAGTGATTAGCAGTGTGTTATTCTTGTGCGTTTCAATCGCGTTTCTTAAAGACTGATTTCATTAGTGACTGCTTAATAAGTGATTTGATTAATTGATTATATTAAACACTGTGTTATGGCTGTTTCCAAGAAAATTACTCGCAGTTTGGGTGACTTTCACTGCCCGTTATTTGGCCACCCAAAAGAATTACCTGTGAATAAACTTCCAACTTTTGAAGACGTTCTCAAGTGTTGTTTCCAGGAAAATTACAACTTAGCCTGGAAATTAAACAACAGGTCAGTTAAGTTTTCTCACGTTTCGAATATTGTAGCACCACAAGTTAAATTTGCGTTTGATAAAGCTTCAATACCGACAGTAACGCCTTACAGAATTGTTCAGTTAATAAATGCATATCATGACAATTTTCGTAATCTTATGAAGTCCTTTAAGCGTGATAAGGGTAAGGAAAAATTCAAAATGAGAGTTGAAGATTTTAAAAAGAAATCTTTGTTGCTGTTTGATGTCTCTGCGTGTAAGTGCAAAATAACATTAGACTGCAATTGTAAAATGGTCCCTGAAGTTTGTGAGTGTTCTGTCTCTATTATTTGTAACTGTGAAAAAGCAAAAAGGTACCCATCATTGAACTAAAATTCTTGTACTTCCAAATAATGCATGGTATTGGTAAAATTGGAAGTGTGGATGTAAAAGAAACAAAAAAAAAGATCCAAAGACATATAGGAAATAGGTTGAACATGAACATAAAAGAACTCAGACCAGTCTTGATTTTTTTTATCCCAGCCATCCTGCTCAAAACAAGCTGATACAGAAACTTTCTTGCCAGAAGAGATAGGCTGTGATTCATCGTCTGAAGACATTGAAGATGACAATGATGAAGATTTTGAAGATTTTATGCCTGAAATTAAGTCACCATGACAGATGCGCATTAAATTAAAAAATACTGCGCTGACTAGTGATCGCTTTGGATTATCAGATAGAGCAACGGCAGCTGTCGCCTCAAGCGTCTTGCAAGACTTTGGTCTACCGTAACTAATGATGATCACAACCATGTTGTTGACAAAAAAGAACTTAGAAGAGAAAAAATTGTTAACCGCTCCGAAATGCAAAGCAAAACAAGGACAACCTCAATCGACTTCATGGACTATATTTTGATGGGAGGAGGGATAACACCCTAGCTATTGAAAAAGTGATCTCAAAGCAATTTCGAAGAACTATGGAAGAGGAACATTACTCAATTTTACAAGAACCAGGTTCTGTGTACATTGGTCATGTTTCACCCTCTTTTGGGTCTGCTCAAAATATTGCCAATAGTATACTTTCTTACTTGACTGAAGTTGGAGTTTCACTTCATGAACTGGACGTAATTGGATGTGATGGTACCGTTACTAATACGGGATGGAAAACCGGTCTTATTCGCACAATTGAAGAAAAGTTAAAAGACCACTACAGTGGGGATATGCCTCTTACATTTCAATGAATTGCCATTCCAACATTTGTTTCAAACTTTAGATGGTGAAACGACTGGGCCAAAATCATTTAGTGGTCCGATTGGCACACAGCTTAAGAAATGTGAGAAACTCCCAGTGGTAAATTTTGACGGTGTTGAGTGTGAAATTCCAGAAATTGACCGGCAAATTTTAAGCAAAGATCAGCAGTACCTACTGGACATTAGTTGTACTATAAAAGTAGGCAGCTGTCCTGAAGATTTGTCTGTTCGTGAGCCTGGCACACTTTCCCACTCAAGGTGGTTAAGAACGGCGAACAGAATTCTCCGGTTGTACTTTAGTACTGAAAATCCAACAGACGAACACAAGATCTTAGTTTCTTGTCTCTTAAAGTCATATGTACCTGTATGGTTTAAAATATAAAAAGTAAATACTTCACAAATGGACCGGAACATGCATTGGAAGTTATAAAATCGTCAAGATTCCTCCCTGAAAATTTGCTGAAGATCATTTACCCAGTGATTGCGAGAAACGCATTTTTTGCACATCCAGAAAACTTGCTTTTGAGTATGATAGTTGATAAAAGGGATCATATAAGAGAGTTAGGTTTCAGAAGATTTATAAAGGCTAGAAACTTAGCTTCTGAAAGTAAGTCAATAAGGTGTTTTCAAACACCCAAACTCAATTTGCTAGCTATAAACTACACCGAAATGATTTACTGGAACTCTACTACACTTTCACCACCTTTGCTGCGAAGAGTCACCGATGAAGAGATTTGGTCTAAGGTTCAATCAGGTGAAACAGCAGCCCAGTGGAACTTTGACCAATTCCCTTGTCACACCCAAGCAGTAGAACGATGCTTGAAGCTGGTAACCGAGGGGTCACAAAAAGTCGTCGGGTCCAATTCCAGACATGGTTTTAGAAGAAGGACACTTTTCTCGAGATCTTCAATGCCCAGTTTTTTAAGCAAATCTTATTTTAAACTGTCAAAAGACAGTAAAGACAAGTAAAGGACTATATTTTATTACAAAGTGAAATTCCATTCAGGTATAGTACAATCAGAAAAGTAGTTTTTGTTTCAATAAAAAAATTTTATTTAAAAAAACTGCTTTTTTTTAAAAAAACGTAATACGTTGCCAATGTATTGCGAAATGTATATATTTTTTCATTTATTTATCATTCCTATACTTTGTTCTACTAAAATATGTCTATAGATGCTTGTTATAGAAGTTATTTGATTTATTTCCATTTATTAGAAAAAATATATAAATCATGATTTTTCTCAAATTTTAGGCCCAATGCGCAACCGCCAGACGTAAAAATTTATTTATTTTGTTTTTGCATTTAACTAAGCTACCTTAGACACACGTTTTCCGCAATATAGCGAATCAAAGAAAATTTCTTTTCACCCCCTGCAAAAAAATGTATAAAAATCGTATATTTTCTCAAATTTTAGGGCCGATGCGCTATCGTCCGTCATAAAATTTTATTTATTTAGTTTCTGCGTTTTACTTAGCTACCCTAGACACAAGTTTTCCGCGGTATAGCGAATAAAAATAAATTCTTTTTTTTCGGCCCACCCTACTATCTATCTATCAATCATCATTTATATTTATCCACCTCCCTGTATATATATTTATAAAAGTCTGTTTTATCATTATTTAATATATATCTTCCAAATAAAATTATTAATTTCAATTCACCAAAATATAAAAATAGTCAAACCTGAATAGCTGGATTATGAAATATTTATGATGTTTTAGATTGCCAAACCGATAACAGTAAATAAATGAATTCTTAATGTATATTTCTATCTTATAGAACAGAAAAAATCAAGTAAATACATTCTCCTCCCGGAAAACAAATAGTTATCCTCTGCATCACACATTTCTGAGTGGGATAGAAAGTAAATATGGTGGTGTTCTTTTTCTAGCAGATTATATGATGTTAAATTTTGCCCTGCTCATAAAATATTTATGATACACGTATTACTAGCTTGCCTTACAGCATTGTTTTTTATCAAATAAAGTGATTGTGTTTTCTTAAAGTGCTTTCCTTAAGTAAAACATCTTTTTATGGCAGATGTTAAAGTTATTTTTAGAAAAAATCATATTTGATTACGAAAGGAACGAAATAATGAAACTTTGTATTGCGGTTAAGAGTAAGCCACATTTATTACAAATATTGTATGAACAAATTATGTTTTGAAAGCCTGTAGTATGTTATATTAAGCATTCAAATACTGAAATCGAATATTCTTTTATAGCAAATGTAAAGTTATTTTTTGAAAAAAACGTATTTGATAACTTACTTAACAAAACAATAAAATTTTGTACTGCGGCTATGTATACGACACATTTATAAGAAAAATTGTATACAAAATTTATATTTTGAAATCTTGTAGTTGTAATATATTTTATAAAGCATCTATATATTAAACTCGGAGCAGAAAAAAAATTAAATCAAATCAAATATCATATAAAAAAATTAAATACAAAATTATTATTTGAAGTCCATCAACAACATTACTAACAATGTGATATAAAGTATATTTTTAACAACGTGATAAAATTGATGTTCGATCTGATATTTGAGAGGTTGAGGAGGATCACAGTTATTCGTTTTTTTTATTTCTTTTATTATTTAGCCTAGGTTTTCAAGAAACGATAAAGAAATACAATTTAAAGTAAAAAAAAAAATAAGCATAATATTTTTTAGGATAAAAAGCTTGATATGATTATATTTTACATTACATCACAACGATCAATTATTTTAGGAAATAACGGTTAACACTTGTAGCTAAACGCAAATGTTAGAGCGAAATTTACTTACAGACTTGAATCGAAAAAAAATATAAAAAAAAATACTATATTATTTCTGAAATACTAAAATCTATATATATATATTTCTCTTACGTGGCGCGAATTGTAGCTTATGGTTTGGCAACAATCGTAGTTTCCAGAGCTCAGACCAATGAACAGACTAGATTGTGTTAGATCAGCTCCGCCTCCAATATGGCGGTCAGTGTGATAGCAGTGAAACCATTGAATGAAACTCAAACTAGCAATTATTGAAAATAAAATAACATATACGTAATCCAAAGCGTCTGAGATGATTGCTCATTTTAATTATGAGTAATATCGTTAATTTCAAATGAATTCTCAACTCTTATTTAGAATTCATTTACGAATTTCACTCACTCAAAAATCGAACAAAATAAAAATATCAACTGTCTAGATTGTACCTGCCGCCATCTGTTGATGTCTTGATGAAGTAAAAAATAATTTATTTTGTAAAAATCTATAATCAATTAGAACGAAATTTAAACAATGATTGATGATATATATATAAACTATCTTCCTATCACGTAGCGTTATTATTATTATTTTTTTTAATGAATTTAAGCCGTGCTGTACAATATTATAGGTGCAATAAGGTTTAAACTAATTATTTTTCCAAGAACTTTTTTTAATAGTATTTATTGATTTATATGCCCATTGGTACGCCAACTAAATGCAATTTTAGTTCAGCGGAGAATTACTTTTTTACATAAAAAAGAATTGTCAATTTCATATGTTCAAATGTTTTATGGTAGAACGTATTCCGGCTAGAATTGCTGAAAAATAAAAAGGGGCGAGCGAGCGAAGCGAGCTGTGACCGCGTAGCGGTCTCAATGTGAACTGCTTCGCAATTCACGGGGGGTTGGCGAGCGTTAGCGAGTAGTGGGCTGAGCCCCCTAGTATAATGAAAATTTTTTTAACTATATTTGACAGAAATATACAAATTCTCAAAAAATGTATAGTTTATAATATGTTTATCATATGTGTATGGTACTTTCTTACTTTTTTCCCTAGCAAATTAAATATATATATATATATATATATATTTCTTAAATTTTTAAAGTATTCTCTTACGGGATTTCATTTATGTGTTATTTTATAATCCACAAGCTCTGTTCTATACTTTAATCTATAAATAAAGATAATCGAATTTTTCACGATTCTGCCTCCCACTTTCCATTTTCTTGAATACATATCAATATAATAATTATAATGTTGATATAAATATGTTAATATAATTATTACCATAATGTTATGGTAATAAGGCCAATGCAGCTAATATAGCCAACACGTAATAATGTTATTAGATGTGATGAAACCCGAAAAATGGTGCTTGAATCCAGTCGTTAGAAGTCAGAAGAGCTGGTTTAGTAAAGCTTTGCAGACGCTTGAATTGAAATGGCATATCAGATGGAATGAAGGGTATGCGCGGAAAGAAAGCATCCCCACATTTGGCACAGCCTATCAAAATTGTCGTTTCAATGACATGGGGCTGGAGCTTCTTAACTACTAATCTTGTACTGTTTCAAAATCTTAAAGGATTTAAATATCTGAGAAGCATAATGAATGATCCATTCTTCAGTACCAAGTTATACGGTGACATTCCGGGAGGGTCCAAAAAGTTTAAAAAGGGAAGGTTACTGCACAGCCTAATTTTCTTCAACAAAGGTATCTATTGATTTGTAAAATACAACTACTTCAGGTTAAATACAACTCTTCTTGAATTTTCAAGTTGATATTTTTTCAAACTATCATTTTTTGGTGAAATAATCACACTATCGCAAAGCCACTTATGATCCGTACAATGTTGTCGAATATTTCAAAATATTTTTGCTTTGAGTTCTTCAATAGATACAACTTTGTTACCAAATGCTTGTCTGATTTTGAATTGATCAGTGACTGTATGAAACTGTATTAATCCATTCCCAATATTTAACAAATGGTCAACAAATTGACTATCCAATATGTTTTCATGCAGATGAACTCTCATATTTGTAGTTAGTCGCAAAGTACGAACACGCTTCTAAAATTTTACGATTTAAGGTATGCATTAATCTCACCCGCCATTGTTCCTTTCAGAATGACAGGTAATGATTTTCAAAAATCTCCTGACAATACAATATTGATTCAACACATTAGTATATTATTGCCTCTTACAAATTGAAGTGTCTGATAGAGGTCCTGGAAAGTACTCTGGTGTGATATGGTGCTTTCCTCCCATACGATGAATTGACATTTCAGTGTAAAAACATCTGATATCCTTATTTTGGTTCTTTAGAAAAAATTTGCTCTAGGGACGTATAAATTTGTGGAAATTCTAATATATACGCATACACACATATATAGATAGGAAATGGATTTAAAAATAGTGCAAATGAATTCTGAGAATCCCAAAATGTTAAAATATGCCAATATTCCCATAATCGAGTTTTTATCATGTTTTAACACTTTCCTCACGCTGTATGTGTACAGAAAGTAAAACAAAAACAGGTTAACACAATGAAATCAAATGTGCACCACAATCACGTTAATAAATGTTCATTAAAAAACGCCAATGCTCATATTAATGCTCCTTGTATTTTGTATAAATATTTTAAAATGTCAGTTTTATTTCAACCATGACGTTTTATTCACCTGTTGGCATCATATATGTATGCCTTTTGTACTTACTCATATTGATGTTCCTTGTATTATTGTCAAATATTTGAAAAAGTACGTTAAACTTTCAATATACCGTCATATTCGTTTTCTTTTTAAATCTTTAATGACGTCATATTTACCAGATTTCTATACTTTCTCATATTTATGCTCTTTTTACTATTTATTACGTTTGAAAATGTCCGTTAACTTCCAATATGGCGTCATATTCATTTTTCTTTTTAATTTTTGAAACTTTTAATTTCATTTTCATTTTTCACGCGGAAATTTTTCAGTTGAATTTTTATTGCTGTGGAAAGAATTTTATTCTGGATTTTGAATTATTGGCAACTGCTTTAAGCAAAAATGGTTAAATTTAACAGGAAATGACTGTTAGATTGTTGCTTTTTTCATTAATTAAAAATTAACTATAATTTATTTCGATTTTGCATTAATTTAGATGCCTTTGCTGTGTTTTAATACGCCTGTACGTAAAATTTCACGATTTTCGCATCTAAACAGTTGATTTGTATAGAAAGACAGACAGACAAATTTTCAGTTTCATATATTAGAGAGTGAAATTTTGTCTACTGTTTAAAAGTACCGTCAATAAAGATGCAATACGTTTCCACAAAAATCGTAAATGAATTTGCTTTGCCTCAGTCATGCAACATTTTCCCATTCCCCAATCTTGAAATCCATTTCTTAGGGTGTTTCCGTGGTTGTTTTTGTCTGATTTAAGATATGCAATTTAGAAATAATTTCACATAAAACAAATCTTTAAAAAGCAATTCTATCCACTACTCCTGAAATGTATGCATAATCATATTCACATTTAACTTCTTCTTAACTGCGCTCTTTTTTCTTATTCATGTTTTATTTCTGTAACAATACTCAATAGTGTTGAGTTAGTAGTAGCGTATAATGGAACGTGGAATATGGATTCTAGAACATAGGCCATTTTTTAAAAGTCATCTCTATACCTCATTTCTTTGTGTTTTTCACAAATTTTCACCAAAAGCCCTGTATATTCTTCCTTAATTGAGTTTTAAATTAAACAGTTGGCATAGAAAACTGCTATGCAATCTTCTGATTTTTTATAAACCTGCTTCCACTCGTCAGTTTTATTAAATATTATTTATTTTTACTGTTTAAGGTAGATTTCAGTTACAGAGAGTTTTCGTCTTAGCGAATTTTTTGTATTCAGTATATAATGAGCATTTCTCTCTAACGAAATTCTTTAACAAATCGTTTATTCATATATTATTATATTTAATAACTTTCGTTTATGTGAGATTAACAACCTCATATCCGTGTTTAGAGGTTTTACTATTTAGTAAATAACAGGTATTTTTAGTAAATAACAGTATTTTAATCAGAAATTTGTTACTATTTATTTACTTTTTAAAAATATGAATATTTCTTTTCGTTTTACGCTGGATTCCGTTATAGACAGGTTAGGTCGCCACAGATTTTACTTAATTTAACAAATATTATATTTTAAAATGATATAACTTATATTAAAATTTATATTAAGTATATTAGTTATTTATTCATTTCATGAGTCATTTATTTATTTGTCATACAATTGTTTTAAGTATAATTCATTTAACGGTATGTGTTGGAATGCATTGTAGAGATGTTTATTTTACCAGGTTTTCCTATTATCAGAAAATAACCATTAATTCTATTAAAATTACTCAGTTAGTTAAGGTTTTATTCATTTTTTAACAATTTTAATATAGGTTAAATATTTTGCGTTTTAGGTATGTTCATGTTACACAGAGGCTCGCGTTAATAGGTTTTACCGTTTTCAGTAAGTAAATAAACAGTATATATAAATGTTTTATTTGTATGTTATTATGTTTTCTAAGTCTTGAAGTAACGATTTTGATATTAAATAGTAATAAAAACAGATATTGCATAAAACGTACAATTAGTAACATTTTCCAAAATTTTGTTACCTACTTAATTTTGTAAAGAAATATGAGAGATTTTTTTTAATTAAATACCTTTACGACGCGTTTCTTTGTGCAACACGAAACAAATGTAAAATATATTGTAAGTTCTTTTTTAAAATATCCTGATTATCAACATTTTAATATCAAAGATTACGTCAATAACATCTACCGTCCCAAATAGCAAAATGGTGTTGCTATTTTTTGAAGTTACGACCAAACTGTTATAGCACCATACAGTAAATGTTTGCTTTGAATACCTTCAAAAGTTATGTTATAGTCAAGTATTGCGATTTATTTCCCTTTGCCATGCAATTCGAAACGTAATCTTGGACTTCATATTTCGAATTGCTTGGCAAAGTAAAATAAGTCACGATTTTGACTCTCTATAACTCTGATTTTTGGGGGTATTCAAAACAAAATTTTTGGGTATGAATAAGAGTAGAACAGAGATTATTTTTTTGTGATTGGGCCTTTTTGTATACAGGAACATTATAAAAAAATTTATTTTGAAATTTTCTATCCCCATACAAAAGAAATATACAATTCGAATTATCTACCTTCTTACAAAAATTTTTCAATTTACATAATTTGTCTATCTCTTAAAGTTATCTCATTGTCACTTTAAATAATATTTAATAATCAGGGGTCTGTTTAGGAAATTTAGGGGTCCTTAAAAGACCCTTAACAAAAATTCTCATCTTAAAAGAGGATCCTTCACAAAAATTTTCATCTTAAAACAAACCCCTTCGCAAAATTTTTCATTTCAAAACAAAACCCTTCACAAAAATATTTTCCTTAAAAATAGACCTTTCACAAAACGTTTACATCGCCAAACTGAACTTTTTACAAATTTAATCTTTTAAAAGTTAAATCTAACCTGTCACAAAACAATTAAAGTCATCGAATTACATATTACTTAGCTTTTTTTTAATACATTAAGAATGTAACGACACAGGAACCTGAATATAGCTATATTTTCACACAAACTTATTATGACTACAATTTTCACAAATATAAAAAAAAACTGTTCACGATTTCACAAAAACAGGTCCCTGCGAAAGAAATCCGGACATGCCATGTTAACAAGTAGCTGTGCTGACTGCTTATGCACATTGAAAAAATAAATGCCAACTCAGCTGCTGATTTTCATATTTGTTCAAAACTATTACATATTTATTTTTCATGTATTCCTGAAAATTTTATAATGTAACAAACTATTGAAACTGCTATTTTTATTTATGTTACACAATTTTATTTCATATTAACTATAATCAACTTATGCAAATAAAGGGAAATATTGGACAAAAAGTGTGCTATTTTGCCATAATGAGTAGAATTTTTAAGCATTAAATTTTATGAGGATATACTTATCAATTTCTTAATTGTGTCTCTTTCAGCCTATTTAGTTAGCTTGAAAAGTTTCGAGCTTTAAGCAAACTGCTTATGTTAGTGGAAGAGAAAGAAATCATTTCTGATACAAATAATAATAATAATAATATATACATCTAACTAATATGCAGTATTTAACTTTAACTGCAATAAACTAATTAATAATTCATTCTCTCTGTTGAAATTTATACAAATTTAAGTTGATCATATCATGTGTAGGTTAATATATATGAGAAATGCATTATAGATCAGGTGTTAAAAATAGCCAATAGACATTATAAAAATAAATAAATAAATTGCATCTAAGATGTTGGGTTTTGTTTAAAATTTAGAAGTCATTTTACTTACAACTAAATTTTGAATAAACTTTTTTAACTTGAAACTCAAAGCCTAAATTAGAAATAGATATTTTCAGCTTGAAAACAATACAGATTTTTGTTACCTTCAAACTGGTTAGTATTTATCATCATTTTTTCTATTATTTTTATTTTTTGTTAGAAGTAGTGCAGAGATATTTATTTATCATTATTATTTTTAGATGAAAAAAAATATTTGAGCAGTGCGAGTTAAATATATTTACAAAACTCAATGCTCAATCATCTTAAGACATTCTTACATACACTCATTCAGCCACACTTTGAAATGTTTCAGTGTTTTATTATTATTCATATGTTATAATACAGGGGACACACCAAACATATTTCAAGATAAGACACATTTATAAATGCTAAAATATCAATTCAGGAATTGCGATTTATTTATTTTATTAATAATTCATAATGTGTATTGAGGTATATTTTTATTTCTTCATTTCCAGATGAAAGACAAGCTCTAACAAGAACGAAAAATCCTGCGCCAAGCATCGATTATGAAACACTTTCCAACACAGAAAACTTCGACGAAACTTCACAGTTAAATAAGGTGAAAGAAGATATGTAAGTAAACAGTTTAGAAAGCATATAACACATTGGAAAATACAGTTTTCGAAATTACCTTCCAGTGTCCAAAAAGGTAGTCGAATTATTTTGTTGCGCCCTGTATATGATCAATAGATGTGGATATATAGTATGTTAAATTTTAGTTCAGTTAGAATATTCACATTTAGCAATTTTCGCCAATCGATGGAAATGCAATTGAAATCTTTTGTACAGCTCTGTATATTATGTGAAGACTTTTGTACACACCACATATTAAGGTAAAAGGCAATTTAAAACTCACTCGCAGCAATTACCAACCGTAAATGACAATGAATTTTTTATTTGTGTAGCACTGTATATGAATTTATTTATATTCCACAACTTTTATTATAATCTACTAAATTTAGTTCAGCAGGAAAATGCATAAAGTTGAAAACGCGGTTATCACACATAGACTGTAAGTATCGCACATGTACTGTAACCGATATCTTTTGTGTGTCCCTGAATATAAACGCAATGCACACCACACTTTTAAGAGAGCAATTTATAGTGCACCTCAGTAATGCATATAAGTTCCTTTATGTTTGAAATAGTGAAATATCACTAAATTACACTGCAAACGATTATCCCCCATAGAACAATGTGTAACAGAATTCTTTTGTTTGACCCTGTGAATGAATAATAAATGCTTCCCCCCCCCATATTCTACAAAAAGCATGTTTTAATGCGCTTCATAATTATATATCAATTTCATCATGTTTTAAAAGACGTAGCGTCATCAAAATGCACTTGAAACAATTGACTGTAATGTAACGGAATACTTTTGACTGTCCCTGTGAAAAAAACTATAAGTGCTACACACTTTAGTTGAAATAGGGAATATGCTATAGTAAACGACAATAAAATACAAATTTTCAGGGCAATCCAAGTATATTTACGTGAATTAGAGCACGGACAGACGGCAGACAAACCGAAATCATAAACACTTTTCAACTAGGTTGGCAAAGTGTTAAAAAGGAAATCTTGATAATAAAAAGTATTTGATTAATAAAAATATCTCCAGAAATTTATATTTTAACAAGTTTGCTATTTCTTTCTTATACATATTATCAATAAACTAATTTAATATTGTCTAATTACTCTACAAATTAATGCGTTATAAGTTAGTAAAAATCAATTCTCGATAAAACTTGTAAATTCTTCAGTTGCTTACAAATACAACCTATGGCCAGAAAGTTCGGTGAATGAATTTTTATTTCAAATACAGTATTGTACAGCATCAAATACAATTTACTGTCCTTCAAAATAATCTCCATGGATAGTAATGCACTGTTGGGAACGAGTATATAAGTCCTGGAAAGTCCTGTAAAACAGTTCTTTCGGAATGTCTTTCAGCTCGGCCGTCACGTTGCGATGAATGTCGGTGATGTCCGTAAATCTCTTTCCCTTCAGGGCTGACTTCAATCTGGGGAATAGGAATAAGTGTGCAGGTGCCAAATCAGGTGAATAAGGGGGTGATCAAGTGTCACAACTCCATTCGTGGCCAGAAACTGCCGTACAACCAAGGCGGTGTGTGGCCGGGCATTATCGTAATATAATAAATAATATCGTAATATAATATATAATATAATATTGATAATGCCCGGCCACACGCCGCCTTGGTTGTACGGCAGTTCCTGGCCGCGAATGGAGTTGTGACACTTGATCACCCCCTTATTCACCTGATTTGTCACCTGCACACTTATTCCTATTCCCCAGATCGAAGTCAGCCCTGAAGGGAAAGAGATTTACGGACATCACCGACATTCATCACAACGTGACGGCCGAGCTGAAAGCCATTCCGAAAGAACTGTTTTACAGGACTTTCCAGAACTTATATACTCGTTTCCAACAGTGCATTACCATCCATGGAGATTATGTTGAAGGACAGTAAATTGTATTTGATGCTGTACAATACTGTATTTGAAATAAAAATTCATTCACCGATAGTTTGCTTAGACTTCAGAAAAATAAGAAATTAAACTCATTTTTCTTAAATATAACAACTTATGTTTCAACATTTTTTTATTATAATGCATCATTAAACCTATTTCTGGAAGATTAGTAACAAAAACTGTGCGATAAAATTCATTTGATAAAAATGTGAATAATAGAAATTATTATAAGCTGTAGATAAATAAAACAACAACAACAACAACAACAAAAGAAACAAGCAAACAGGTTCTGCGACATGATTTCACTTTCACGAGATAAAAATATAAACTTTCGACATCAAGATTCTAATGATTTAAAATTTCTTAGCTTGAAAATTATGTATGGAGCCATTTATGATAACACAACATATCTAAAATATATATAACAATAATAAAACATCATATAAAGAATACTAAAACATGTCAAATACTTGTATTTAAAGTGAATGATATTACAATGTATTCTCTTTGTTAATTTTAACGGCTTTCAATACTTGAAAAGTGTTGTTGATCAGTTTATTTAATCGCCATAAATAGCGTTATTTAGTATTAATAAAAGTGTTTTTGAACGCTACGATTCGACGACAGCCATTACTTTTTCTAGTGCTACGATCTCACTTGATGACGCCGAGAAGGAGAAACACGTCACAACGCACGCGCCAGTCATCCTGTGGGGTGCCAATACTTAGTGCACAGCACCTTAATTAGATTCAATCACACAGTGAGAGGCAAATCGGCACCCCCAACCACATTTGCAAGCCTCTACGGTACCCTAGGGTGCCAAATGGTACCACCGTTTCACCCCAGGGTACCAAACGGCTCCAGGTTGTCACCTTTACTTTTAACAGTGTAAATTCATGAACTGTCCGAGAATTTCTTTACATTTTTAAGAAACGTTCTTTCAAAATATTGCGAAACTAGTTGTCCATTATTTCTCAAGAACGTTCCAGATTTTTTATGAATTTAAATATTTAGAAAAAAGCCAGTCTGTATTATCCAGCATTCTCTCATTGGTTATTATCGTAATATTTAACTACGCTGTTAAAACATTTGTGGTGGGTTAAACCAACTTTTGGTTTTGCGATAGCTGCAACCATAAGATGGTGAAATTCCATTCCAGCATTTGGAGCTTTGGCTCACGAGATTTCGCACTTTTATGTTTGCAGCTACTGAATCACTAAACATTCGTTAAACCCCAACATAAAATTTTTAACAATGTACAGGGGTTATATGAGTTTGTTAACGAATATAAAATTATTTATTTTCTCATTCAATAAAACAACTTCTATTTGTTGCAGATATAGATAAACGTTGATTTTTCTTTCATGCAGATGTAAGGATTAAACTTTTTGAAATGCACATCTTGCGTATTTAATACGGATATAACTAATAAACTAGGAATGAGAACCACGATTCTTATGAATTGCACGTATAATTGGAATTCCTTAAATATATATTTTTGATGTGCTCATACTTGGCATACCTTAAATGTCAGAAAATGCATTTTGAAAATTAATCCAGCTTACAAACTTTACGTAACAATGGAATGAAAACTTCCCCTGGCCTGTTTTGTTCATAGGTTTTGAATAATTGTATTATAAATTGATAGAAAATATAACAGAAACAGTTTAATCTGAAATATGTAATATTTTCCTGTCTAGATTTTTATAAGCATCATGTAATAAAAATAATCAAATGTATAAATTATTTTAGCGCATTCGAATAAATAACTGATGTTTTTCTCTGACATTAATGTGTGCATTTTACAGAAGTTTCTCTTTCATTAACTACTCATTAAAAATAAATGAAAATTTATATTTTTGCCTTTTTATGATGAATTTAACTATAGTAAAACCTGCTAAACCTGCTAACGCTACAAATCGAAAAACCATTTTAACACATGTGATATTTGTAGGGCTTTCATTTCGTCGATATCATGACATTTTTACGTGTAAGTCAGGATTCTGTGACAGACAATTTACGTTTTCACCGGTTTTACCGTTTCTAAAGAATGATGCTTTTACCGAGATTATAATTATTTTGGTTGTTCTAAAATGTATTTGCCATTTATCTCAGAATAAAGCATTTATATTTATGAAAAAACGTTTTATGAACTAAAACTATACTTCACTTTGCTGAACAAATTAGATTAGGAATTTCATTTCTATATTTTCTACATATACTTTACTGCATTAAAATACATTGAATTAAAAAATATATATATTGTATTGTACATTAAAAATGTCGCAACAAACGTTGATGAGAAAGGGCGGATTTCTATTCATTACCTTGTGCGCGAAATAGCTTTCAAAAGGATTGTGAAATAAAAAGTAAGATGGTAAAGAACGATTCTTTCAAAATTCAAGTTTCTAAAAACTTTCAAACTTCAGAAAAGAATTACCTCAAACAGACTTTGTGGGATTTTCATGTCGATCAACTATAAAATAGATACTAAAGTTTTTGTGAAGTCAAAGAAAAAGTTTTGTCTCAGGTTTTTTTATTTCAAAAATCCCCAAATATATCTATGACGACTTTTGTAATATGCACAACATTTTTTAAGTTAAATAGGAAATGAAAAATGAAAAATGAAAATGAAAAATGAAATTTTTAACTCTTTTATCTGAATTATAATATATAAAAATGTGACAGGACAATCTTGACATTTTTTTAGAATTGCTAGAAAAATACAGTGAAACTTCAATTATCCGGACTAATGTTTTCCGGAAATAATCAGGATATGCAGTTATTCGTTATTTGCAACAATAATAATAAAAAAGATTAACATGAAAAACAATATATAATCGCTTTTATTTAAGAAAAATGTAGGCCTAATGTATTCAATCTTTATCAGGCCTAATGTATTCAATCTATATCAGGCCTTTCTTTAAATAAAATCACTTCTTCTACAGAAAGTTGTAGATGCAGTACTTACGTACGCACATTACTTGTGTTAATTCAATATTTTTAACTAGGTTAACTATTTTGCCACATACCGTAAACACTAACTTAAAAATATCCAAATATAGAATCTGGAAATTCCAAATAATATAAATTTCAATGTTTGTTAAAAGAGAAATTATATTTTTACGGATAAATACATAAAATTTGTATTTCAATAAGATTTTATGCCCTTCAAAGAAATTTTCATTTCTTTATATCCATCTGGAAATTTAGCAGAAAGATTGGAATTCGGATATTTGAAGTTCTACTAACTTCAAATATCCTGTCTACTAAATCTGTCATACAATGATCCTATTTGAATCCACATTTTTTAATGATGACTTAGTTACGGATACATTTAGGGCACCGCAACAAGTTGAATTAAAAGAAATAAGTGACCAATCCGCATTATAAAAAGTTAGAAATGATTTGTAACTTCTACAAATGATTCTACATGCTACATGGAATTTTTGTATTAGCTTTATTATAAATGACATGTATATTAATTAAAATACAAATGTTTCTTTTAGAAATACCAATTTGGTTTTCATATTCTTTAATTTACAAGTAATATTTAGGGTTTAATATTGAATTTAACGAACCTTACAGAGAATTTGACAATGCACAGAAGAAATATTTTGCTGGAAAATTACATATATATTTGAACTTTCGATGCGATGTGAGTCTTTTTGGAAAATAATAGTTACCTGCTCATACGCTAAAGATAAGACATTTTTTTGTTTATCTTAATTTTGTAGTTAACTATACAAAACAGTACATATAAAATTACAGTTGAATTTCGGGAAAATTCAGTAAAGCTATCCGCGATGCAGTATCACATGCATACAGTATACATTTATACATATATACATACATGTATAATTTTTTTATATCTTTTTTATTCATTTACACCTAATTATTTAAATACTTACAATTCGTTATTTCTCTTTAAAGTTGTTTAACAACGAACCCCGCAATTGTTGTCTCTTTTTTTATCGTCGACAATTGGCTTAGGTCTGTCCCGTAACTGAAAATTCCATGCAATTTTCTCTAAATATTAATAAAATTCAAAGTAATGCTCGTTTTCTAAGACATTATACTTGTTTTTGAATTTCCGGTATCGATTTTGGCACACCAGGAATTTTTATAATAAATGAACCTTAAATAAGATGTTATGTCCATGATTATATTCGTTTTAAGAGTGGTTTTCAACTTATACATGTTACAATGCCGAAAATTATTACAGGAATTATATGGTGAGATGCATTTTTTGAGTGTAAGCAAAATCCTTTTATGGATGTAGAACTCGTAACTCGTATGAAGAAAAATTCATTGATTTAATCTACTTTTAATGAGCGTAATTTAATTTTTAAGGAAGGTTTATTCTTTGAAGTAAAACGTTTTTCATGTGCGAGAGAAATTTGTTTAAAAGAATAAATTAATTGCTGATGATATTTATGGGCTGCAAAACTAGGCATTACAGGCAACTAGTTAAAGGTTCCTGCTTTAAAAGATACCTCCATATCTTAACTTTCTCATTTCTTGTTGCAAAGCCGTCTTCTTTGTCAGCTTCATCATGATCAAAATTATTCCCATTCGAAAGCCCATAACTTGCGTGTTTTTTTATTATTAAAAAGTATTTTATGTTTTTTTTCTGGTTTGGAAATAATCATTAATTTTAATGTTGTTAATTGTAACTTTCCTTGGGCACAATCCCGTTAATATTCAAGAATAATTTACGAAAACTATATGCTGTAAAACCTGGGACCCCAGTGGCAGAAAACGATTATGCCTTCAGTTGTTACAATGGCGATGCTTTGTTTGGTTCCGTTTAGTTTTATGTGGAGTTGTCTCTTTGTAAAGTTTCCCGCTCTTTGTGCTGTCGTTCCTCCTGTGCTATTTCTCGTGGGCATCGTCTGCAACACGAATTATGTTATTATGGATTTATCGATTATGGTTATTAGGCATTAACCCGTAATCGCCGTACTTAATTACATTGACTTTGACTTCAAATATTTCACAATAAACAACAAGTTGTCGATGTAGGACTTAATAAACGTGTTAGGAAAAGATCATTCGGGAGAACAATCTCGACGCTAAAGGTCACAAAATCATAGTTTAAGCTGTTTCCTGCAAAATCTCGATGGCCAAGCTTGATTTTGATATAGAATTATTAGTCGAATAAATTCACCTGTCTTTAATCGTATTGCATTTTACTTACATAAGATTTATTTGCCCCATACATGCATACTACAACCTTTAACCCTATAACAACTTTGTAAAAAAAAAATAAATAAATAAACAAAAGTGTTTAATTTAATATTGGAGACGATCAGCATACACAAATGAATAAGTGATAGATTCACTTTTTCAACGCAAGAATGGTAAAACATAATTGCTTTTATCATAAATGAAACGATATCTTTTCAGCGATTGAAAAAAATATACTGTCTCTTGAAAATATTACATATATATATATATATATATATATATATATACAGGGTGGTCATTAAAAAACTTTGACGATATATCGAACTCTAGCGGCCGGTTCGTACAACTGATCGAGATGAGATTTCAGATATAGTTGTTCACAGGTATGAGCTCGATATTCTGTGAACGGCAACAAATTGGCGCTCACGGTTATGGTTATAGCTACAGAAACTCGAAATTTTCAAATGGCAACGCCCATTTTTTTTTCAGCGCATTCGAAAACCCTACAGAGAATTGGAACGGTACGTGTATCGCAATAAAACGACGCGTTATGCACGCACAAAAATAGCTCTGCGAACGTCCAAAAAACCCGATCAGGGTGCACGAAGGAAACTTGCATATGACAGAGGCAAAACACCATTCACAGAACACCATTCGCCAGATAGTCAGCGTAGATAACGGATAAAAAGTGGGGATGATAGTTCTTCAGTCGGGAGCTCGCACATGCCGACGAAATGACTCTTCCAGCGATAGTTCGTGGTGAATAGGTAAAACTCTATAATCAAAATGGGATGAATGCTGCGAAAACCTTGCGTGTTTACCGTCGAAACCATCGCCAAATACATGGCCCATGTAGCCCGCTAGCTCTTCGTGATTTACTAAAAAAATTCGAAGAAACTGGTTGCACCTGTGATAGACCACGATCCGGACGATCAGCTGTTTCTGAGGATACTGTTATAGAAGTGCATCACATAGTGACTACATGACGCAAACTGTAAGAGGTGCACCTCGTGTATTGGAAATACCGAAATCAACGCTCCTAAATCTACTGCTCTCTGTAATCCGCATGTTTCCTTACCGGTACCAGCGCGTCCAGATGTTGAAAGTGGGGGACCATCAACAAGGTATAGACTTTGCTAATGAATTTCTTATCTGATATGATGGAGATAACGACTGGCCTCTTCGCATATTATGGACGGAAGAGGCACATTTCACCTTAACTGGCAACGTCAACACCAAAAATTGTGTGCTCAAAGCAGACATGAATTCGCACGCTGTGTCACCAGTACCTTTATACGACGTCAAATTTATTGTGTGGTGCGGCATTGCAGGAACAATTATTATCGGGCCGTACTTCTTTGAAGAAGCGACACACACGGGATTTGTAACTTGCTCTGTAACAGGCTCCCGCTATACGGCAATGCTGCAAAATTACGTCATACTAGAATTGCTTCAGCGAAATGCACTGAATGACTTCGTTTGGATGCAAGATGGTGCACCTCCACATATAGCGAAGTCTGTTCGCAGGGTCCTGGAACAGCATTTTTGCGACTGTGTCATCTCACGCCATTTTTCATTTCCGTGGCCTCCGCGATCCCCCGATCTCACTCCTATGGATTTCTGGTTCTGGGGATATCTCAAATCTAGAGTGTACCTGTGCAATCCGTAAACTTTGCCGGATTTGAAAGATTCTATCAAACGTGAGATTGCAAACATCCCTCATGCGATGTTACGTTCGGCTGTATTGTCCACAGTCGCCCGCATGCAATGTGTAATTGCCTGCGATGGTACCCATGTGGAAAATGTGTAATCAAAATAAAAGTTTTCTTTTCTTCGGTCTGTGTTGTAATCAGTGATTGGTGTACTAAATCTGTGTCATATAGAAATTTCCTCCGTGCGACCCGATCGTGTTTTTATTTTTTTATTTTGGCCGTTCGCAGAGCTGTTTTTTGTGCGTACATAACGAGTCCGTTTCTTGCGATACACGTAAGGTTCCAACGCTCTTTAGGGTTTTCGAATGCGCTGAGTATTTTGCTACGTAAAAAAAAATGGGCGTTGCTATTGGAAAATGTCGAGTTTCTGTTCCTATAGCCGTAACCGTGAGCACCTCTTTGTTGCAGTTCACAGAATCCCAAGCTCATACCTCTGAATAACTATATCTGAAATCTCACTTCGATCGGTTGAACGGACTTACCGCTAGAGCTCCATATATCGGCAAAGTTTTTTACGACCACCCTGTATATATCTAAAGAAGTATTTATAAATAAAAATACACTAAATATAGACCTAAAAGATATGTTTCATGTTCTCAGTATGTGAAGAATAAAGCATTATGTAATTATTTCACATCTTAGAGATTTATATCTGTAATAATGTAATTGATATATCTTATACTGAATTATTCTTTTGTTTTAGAGCAATGATTACAAATTTCTTGCTAAAAATATACAAGATCAAATTGTGTTTTAGATTTTGTTATCTTTATCATTTTGTATTAAATCATGACTAATACATTTTTTAATCGGATTGTATCAACATTAATAAATGGTAGTTATCATCTTTAAATGTATATTTTTAGATAATTGTTTCTACTTAATAGGTTGCCATTTGTCATACCGAGGCAGAGTTCATAATGATTGGAGGGAAATGCGATTTTTTTTTTTTTAATTTAGAGCGTCCGCCTAAAGAGTAATTTTCATGTTGTTACTCTCTAATGTAAAGCATGTAGCGCCGATAACGACATTAACAAGGTCGTCCACTATAATAAGAAAAATTTTCATGTCTCAAGTATTTTTCATTCGATTATGTCGTTTTATACATCATTTAAAAGATAAATAAATTTACTGTAAAAAAGGTTTATTAGACGATAAACAGAAAGTTTTGAGTTAATTTTTGTATTTATTTAAATAATTAGCAATGTTGATTTAGGAAACAAAAATTATTCATAATTAAAATCTAGATAAAATGCTTAAGTGATACAAGTATAAACAACAAAATGCTTATAAAAACCCTTTAATGATCGACATACGTTTCAACGATCATACGGCGCTATTTTCAAGATATTTAACGATAAACAAAAATGATCTCGCAAATTTTTGAAAATAAACTTGAAATTATGAATCGCGTGATCATATGCGTAAAAAAAGCAGGAGCTTGAAGTAGCCAACTGTAAACGTGAAAATTAATATTTCGTTATTGCTTTTTTAAAACTGAAAAGTATCTTGTGCCAAATTTTAGGTAATTCAAATGATACGGATTCATTGCAAATGTTTACGTTACACATGTAGATTTCTATTGATTCACGGATAATAGATGGGGAACGATTTTTAAAATCATTTTTATTGTCTCGGTTCTATGTAGTATTGCCAGTGCTGTAGTATTTCTGTCATATTTGATATCTGTCATATGCTTTTTTAATCTTGTTTTAAAGTTTATAGTGGTCATTCTTATATAATATTGTAATGTTCCATCAGCTCTGGTGAATGGGATTTCATAAAAACCTGATAGTTGATATGGCTCTATTGGGTCTATTTTCTTGCAAACTACGCTTTTTAATTTTATGGATAGTTTTGCGATAAGACATATATTGAATTTGCTAAGTTTATATTTCAATCTTTCAAAGAACACAGGGAAATATTGTAAAGTAGATAACTTTGTTTATTGAAGTTTTTCTTCTCCTTCTTCTTCATGCTCGGAATTACTTTATTAATAGTGCTATCTTTACATCCGTTGTCTCTTGCTACTTCATGTATTTTATTTATTTCACTTGTTAACTGATCTTTAACTATCCATTAAATTAAAAAGCGTAGTTTGTAAGAAAATAGACCCAATACAGCTTTATTTACTATCAGGTGTTTATGAAATCCCGTTCACTAGAGCAGATGGAACATTACAATATTATATAGGAATGACCACTAGAAAGTTTAAAACAAGATTACAAAAGAGCATACGGCAGATATCAAATATGATAGAAGTACTACAGCACCGACAAGACTAAATAGAACCGAGACAATAAAAATTGATTTTAAAAATAGTAAAATAATTTATCCACCAGGACTCTATTTTCTATCTATTATCCGTGAATCAATATATATCTACATGCGTAACGTAAACAATTGCAATGAATCTGCCTCATTTTAATTACCTAAAATTTGGCTCGAAGTACTTTTCAGTTTAAAAAAAGCAATAACGGAATATTAATTTTCACGTTTACATTTGGCTACTTCAAGCATCTGCTTCTTTTACGTATATGATCTCGTGATTCATGTTTTCAAGTTTATTTTCAAAAATTTGCGAAAATATTTTTGTTTATCGTTATACATCTTGAAAATGAGCGTTGAAACGTATGTCGATCATTAAAAGCTTTTTATAAGTATTTTGTTGTTTTGTTTCTATTTGTTTCACTTAAGCATTTATCTATACTTTAATTTTAATTAGTGATGTTATTCTGTGATTATATAAAATTATTCTAACTATGTAAAATTATTATTATTACTTTTTTTAGATGTCATCATTCTTATTATAAAAAAATGCCACTCAGGATAGGCATTTTTGGATATTATTGGTGACAAACCATTCATAGGTGTATGGACTAATGCATAAGTAAAAAAAAATACTTTTGACGAAATTTTTAAGTATAATAATTATTTTTTTTCAAAAGATAAAAAATGGAACTACATCCTTTTTGCAGAAAACCCTTCAATTTTTTAGTCAAGAAAAAAAAAAAAAAAAAAAAAAACGTTAAGATGTCTGAAATTATTTTTCCTTTTTAGTTAAAATTTAGTTGGTTTTTCAGTGACAATTAATTTACAAAAAAAAAAATCATTTTAATTTTTTTCAACTTGTTTCATCTGAACATACTTGTCAAGGTTACTGTCGACCAGTGGTGTAGTCTGAGAAAAACTAGAAGGTATACGCTATAGGCAGAAGGTATCCCAGAGAGTATATGCTATAGTTTGGTTTGAGAAACACGGGGTATATTGAGCTTCTTTAAAAAATCCAGATGATATACCCTGTCGAATAAAGTAGAGCACAAACTGCAGCCAGACGAAAAACCCTATATGACGTATTTATGGTCGGATTTTCTTTTATTACAGCTCAATTTAAAAGAAATTGAAATTAAATTAAATTATCTTTAAGATGAGATGTAACAGGAAAGAATCGATGAGAAATACTTATGATATGACCTGCTTACTGATTACTGTTGGCGGCCATCTTTATGACGTCATCTACACGCCGATAATGAGAGGGTGAACCATCGAAATTATTCAACATAATTATTTATTTCTCAATGAAAAAAATCACCTACCCATCTAATCTTTACGAGATCTGTCTTGGATCACGTTTTTTTTCTTTTCTTTTTCTTTTATATACATATACGCCCCTTATTGCTTGTAAATATTATTAACATTTTATTTTCTCTATTTGACTGTAAGTATTTACTTACTTCTTTTGTTACTAATTTGAAAAATCTTGCATTTTTATTGGCGTAACGAAACAAAACACTTATGAGGTAAAAAATACGAAACGCGCTCGCTGAAAGGTTAAGCAAAAATCAAGTGTAAAATAGCATACTTAAAGCAATAAATAAAACACAGTGGAATTTTGTTTTAATTACAGCTGTGGAAACATATTTAAAAGAAATTAGTTTAAAAACCTTTTTTCCCACGTGTAGTAAACATTTAAGCTTCAGCTGACAAAATTGTTAAGAAAATACATTAACGATAATTGCTTCTACAGTCTAGTGGATTTAACGATAAGTAAATTAACCGTTATAAGTAAATTATGCGTAAACTAACTTTCTCGAAAATTTCGTGAATGATTAGTTTTATTTTCTATAGTCTGAGGTTTGTTTCTATAAAATAAAATACAAATTTGCTCCCTAAAGGTATAACCATTTACAGTAAAAGTTATATTAACACATTTTCGAATGCTGTTTACTGAATGAATGATTTTTGTTTAAAATATGTGGGACAAGTAGGGAATTTCACACTTAAAAATTCCAGCATTATAGAATGATTCAAATCAGTAGTGGAGTTTACAACTAATTTTCCTCTTACGGTAAATCATTCAAAGTTCTGTTTAAAGAGTAACATTCTTATATCTGTTTTGTTAAATATCTTCAATTTTGTCTTTCAAATTATTACTTAACTTTAAAAATAATGACAATATTCCGTTAATGGGTACTTCCTTATCAAATATTGTGAAAACTCAGACATATATCAGCGATACATTTAGCTAATTGACAAATTGTGTAAAATTCTTTATCATCCAGCAACTGTAAAAAGCAACTCATTATATCGCCATTATTCTGAATAGTTGCGATATTTTACTGGAATTTTATACAGGGTGTCCCAGGATTATTGGGACAAACTTTAAGGGGAGGTAGAGGAGATCACAAGGATTCAGATTTGCATAGCAACCCATGGTCGGAAACGGCTTCGTTCGCCGTTAGGTGGTGTTGTTCACAATAGCATTGGAGCACCTCTAACATCTGCATATTATGGCATCTTTTTGTAAGAGGTGGTAACAAGCTTACTTGACACTATGCCACAACATGTCAGAAGCCATATGTGGTTTCAACATCATGGGGCACCTCCCTATTATGGCAGATAGATGTGTTCGTGAACATTTGAATCAGGTGTTTGGTCACCGATGGATTGGCCGTGGTGGACCGGTTCCCTGGCCACCACGCTCTCCTGATTTACGCAGCATAGATTTCTTTATTTTGGGGTGCATTGAAAAGTGCTGTGTACGCAACGCATGTGGATTCCGATATGGATTTGGTTGCAAGACTCGTCTGTGCTGCTGCGGATATCCAACAAAATCCAGGTGTATTTGAGCGAGTCAGCCAATCAATGGTCCGACGGTGTAATGCATGCATCGCTAGCAATGTTGAAAACTTTGAACATCTTTTGAGACGTTTTCACATATCATATACCACAGTACATGTAATATCTTTGACCAATAAATTATTTCAGATGATCCCAGTCTTGTGCGTTTCTTATCCCTGTCACACTACTTTCCCATGATGTTTTGGATCATGTTGAAACCACATATTGCGTCTGACATGTTGTGACATAGTGTCAAGTAAGCTTGGTAGCACCTCTTACAAATAGATGCGATAATATGCAGATGTTAGAGGTGCTCAAATGCTCTTCTGAACAGCACCACCTAACGGCGAACGAAGCCGTTTCCGACCATGGGTTGCTATGCAACTCTGAATCCTTGTGATGTCCCCTACCTCCCCTTAAAGTTTGTCCCAATAATCCTGGGACACCCTGTATAAGTTGCCCTAAATAGCTAACTAAACTAATGCAAGTTAATTTTAAGTTTAGAAAAACTAATGCAAGTTAATTTTAAGTTTAGAACAGAATTTTATGCAAATAACAATCAAAACTGATATTTCAATAATGTAGATGTAATACATATGTATTTTTTATGTATGTTATAGATAAATTATATATTTCATCGCTATATATTTCAATATATAATATATATATATATTATAGATAAATACTGTGTTATAAGGCCTTTTACAGGAAAAAACTATTTTCTATAAAATATTCTTTAGGGGTGTTTTATATTGCAGAAAATTTCAATAATAAAATATACCATTATTTCGATCAAAGCTGGACGGAATGCTACCAGACATAAATAATTGTGTCACGCTACGATGTTTATAAGTCATAAAGTGAGGTTCTTTCACGTATCTTTTATAATTATTTTCCGACAAGGAAATTGAAAATAACAATTGTAGAAGTTTATGCATAGATAGTTCTTTTACGAGGCAAAGCATGAATAATCAATATATGGCATTTGCGAACAACATACTTTAGCATTAAAAGTTAGACTAATAAAATAAAATGTTAATATTGATTTCTAAGATTTATTACACTGTTGTTTAATATGAACAAGTGATATATTTATTTAATTACATAACAACAAAAGGTAAAATATATTTGTTTGTTATATTTATTTTCGTGCGACTAAAACGTGTAATGGTATTAAATGTATATTTGGTGCAATGTAAATGTATAACAGTTGATATCGAGTTAGATTTAGTAAACAATCTTTAACATTTGTATGTATTTTAAGGTGTATCACAAGAACCACTTTATCGAATAATTTTTAAGGCGGTAATAATAATAATAATAATAATAATAATAATAATAATAATAATAATAATAATAATAAATTCGCGGCTGAATAACGCGAAACTTTCTGGCGCATTCATGAATTATTTTTTTTAACTCAAAAACATACAAGTGGCAGGAATGACTACTGTATTGATTTGAAATTCAAAATAGTGTTTTTCAGTTTTTCGGTAAAGTTATAATATGAGTTATAATATATTGCTATTGCGTGACGTAGCGATCGAAATTTTGGTTCAAAACTTTCAAAAGAACAAGAAAAAAAAAAAAAGAAGAAGAAGAAGAAAAAGAAAAAAAGAAAACTTACAAAAGAAAACTTTTCTTTGTTCAAAAGAGCCTGTTCTGAAAGGTCATTTACCTTTACTGAAAACAGAGAACACTATTCGATTTCATATTCTCTGAATAAGAACATTTGTCAATTTCATTCCTCTAAGAGTAAATGTGACTTGCGAATCCATTATAAAAATGCCAGTTTGGATGTGAGAACATCCTTAAGAAAGTAAATTTCAAGTTAAATTTCAAGAATTTTGTCTTGTAACACAAGAATATTGAATCTAAATTGATTTTTTGTTTTCGGAATGTTGGCTGAAAAGTAAAATGTTCATATTTATGTGTACGAAACATAGTATTTTTGAGATTTAATAGAAAGTAGCTGACAAATCAATCATAAAAATTTCTTCTTCAGGTTTAACAAAAAATTGATTGCGTTATTGGCTTATAAATGTGCCTACATAAGTTGTATAAAAACGATTTAAACCTTTGTAGTACGGTGAGGTATTTTTTATATCAAAATGTCACAATCGTACCGGAATTTTGGAATAAAATTTAGCTTTAACATTGCACTTGAAAAAAAAATTCTACTTATTTTTAAATAAGTATGTTCCTAAATTATGGTGTCATTCAATCATTTCGTCACTTTCGCAACAGAAGTACTTTGCCCATGAAAGGGTTAAAAGTTAAATTATTAAGCAATATTTTCGATTATGATAGATTTCTGGTAAATGTTTTTGACCACCCATGATTAACTTTATCAATATACAGAAAAAATTTCAAAAAAATAATTCAAACATATGTTACATTGTAATAAAAATAATTATCCTAACAACACCAGGCTTAAAAATTATGTTGAGCGTTTGATCAAATACACAATCAGATTGTAAAAATCTCAGTGCAGACAAAAGTTTGAAGTTTTTTCCATGGAGTTCGTAAAGAAAATACGAAACACTAGTTTTAATTAATGCATGTAAAAATATTTTATTCAGTGTTCTTATCAATGTTATATCTTATTTTCTTTTATAATTTAGTTATTTTGAAATCATTTGTTATTAATTAACAACCACCAGTTTTGTCTGGTAAAAAGATTAAAAGAGAAACCTGTCATAAGCTAATCACTTTTCAGCTAAATGAACATTTTGCGTTCTTTGCAATATCCCTTTGAACTGTTTTAATTAGTTATTTCTACATTGCAGTCATTAAATGAAATAAACATAAATCAGCATACTTTAAATGTGCTTTTAAATACTGATAAACAATTCTCTTTGAAAACCAATCATTAAATTAATTAAATTTAAACTGTGTAATCTCATTAATAGCAGTTGTTAGTACCTGATAAATGATTCTCTTTCAAAATTACCGCTTTCGTCGTTCACTGCTTTTACCGGAATTAAATATTAAAATAACATGTTCAAAATTTAAACGTTAATTTCATCTATACTGTTTTAATGCTGTTTATTTCATTTATGCATTATTAGCTTGATGAAATGTTAGATTTATGTTTGATGCATTTTATTTACTTGGTTATATTTTGAAGCACAATTTCCACATATTGACAATGTTTCAAAACTTTAAGGAAAATATATATTATCCATACTGCGTATTATTAATTTTACTTTACCGTATGCCCTAAATATTTTTTTATTCTTAAAATCGAAATAATACAGTTAAAAATAATTAAACGGAGATGTAGGGTATTCCTGGGTGTTTTGGATATTCAACAATAAAAATTCTTAATTTCAAGCAACAATCTTTAGTGGATAAAAATATATTTTAATTCTCTCGTACGGCTTCGTTAATTAATTAAAAATTATATAAATGTCATTGTTAGTTTGAAAATCTGGCATTGATAAAACTGAATAACTTGTTTAAAATTTGAGTTTAACTTTATTTTAAAATTATTGATATGACAGATACATGTATACATGTAAACGGATAAGCAGAAAAAAAAGATATCATAATTACTTTACAGTATCAATAATTAGTGCTAAAAATTATCGATAAAATAGTTCATGAGTCAGAATATATTGAAACGTTCCTAACACTTTAAAATATTCCTACTATGCTTAATTTTATAAGTCAGATTTGGCTGGCGTCAATACAACGAAAAAATTTAGTTCACAGATTTTGGCATAAAATGATCGTCAAGTGCGAATCCTGTGATAAAATCATCCGATAACAGTAATTAAATTTACATTATTATTACAATTTTGTATCACTGCGTCAATAAATTTCAGGGCATCAATATTTTTATTTAACCTATTTCTTCAATGATACTCAGTTGTATATAACAGTAAATTAAAGAAAAGCGAGACCTTATAACAGAAAAAAGATTAATGTAGTAACTTTATTCGGTCTTTTATGATCTTAGTAATGTAGGGTGACTTCTGAGTGCACATGAAAATAAAAAAAAATATTACGTCCACTATTTAGTAACTGGTCATTTTTTCTACAACATTGTTTGGAGCCCTTAAAAGTTTAGAGCCCTCTGTTTACCTTACACTACAACCCTGTATCTTCATAAGGTTCTCCATTCGGCGTGAACTTCGTAACTTAGCCTTACCTGACTCTTTAAAGCACTAACTATAAAGTTAATTAACTCCGTACACTGAACTCATTATTTTATCACGATGTAAAGCCATAATAAACTTTTTTAAATTATGCTAGGTTACATGGTTAAATTGTAATTAGTCATTTAGATTTATTTATTACATATACATTTTCGAATTATATTATACCAACAATAATTTCAACAGGATTTTCATTTCAACATATTCTTTCTGCACGCATTTAAATTTTGAATTTGTAAATGTTTGGAGGGTCAATGTAGATCGTTATTTCACAAAATAATTATTTACTTATACACTTCAGAAATGTTATATTCCAATCAGTTTCATTGCATTTAAGAATGCAATTTTCATTCATTTTCCGGTTTCAAAACAAAATTTGTTACTTAAAATAAAACTCCAATCACATATTATATTCAGAAACTTATTAGTAACTTTTTGAATAAATCAAAATGATTTAACTGCGCTGCAGCCAGTTTTAAATTAACAGTGTTCGTAGTAATGCGATATGCTTATTCCAAAGAGAAATGAAACTAATCCAGTATTTAAAGAAAAAAATATCATAATATAAACCAAATTGCATTTAGATAACTATAAATATTTGAAATGTTGATATTGTGTCAATTGCTGGAAGTGCACTGTAATTTGGTCTGTGACACCGTATATTGAGCAAGCTGCATTTCAAATTATGAATTATAGAGCTATGTGTTTTTTTATGTTAGTTGATAATCATCTATAGCACTTCATGTGATGCCATAACATTTCACACCAAACAAATGAGGTCTTTTTAAACATCGGTACAATTTGTTTCTTATTGTTAATATTGTGCACCGACGTACAGTTTTAAACACTGTATTTTCCATTAAGTATGTGGATTAGAACCTGGATTCTCTTCTGAAAATTGTTTGGCGAGACATATATTATCCATTATCCCTTTAAGTTATTACTTTATTTTTCTGTTCTTGCGCCCTGTTTATTCACATAATACAAGGTGATTATAATTAAAGTTTCACTTTCAAAATGCTGTAAAAAAGAACCACTGGTCAGAATGACTTCAAATTTGAACTGAATATACTGGTAGAAGGAGGAAACAGTATAGCATAAGAAAGAAAAAGTCCCAAAGTGTATGTAGATGGCTCTGTAAGCGGACTAACGAAAGTGAATTCGGCTACAAGTGACATTTTTAATCGAAATACGATGGATTTGGCGTGAGTTGCAAAGTAAACCAACCGTACTGTTCAATGTGCATGAGCGTTTTGATTGTTTGAAAGAAAAAATGGCTTAGTGGAAAAACAATCCATCATGGCAAGGCCGTACCACATTCGATGGGAAAAATCGGTTTTTAATTGTCCTTGGGACAAAAACCACATAAACGCACATAATGATTCGGTTTTTAATTTCGCATGAGTGTCTTTTAATTTGCATAGTATGCCCCTTACAGCGTCATCAATTGATACACTTTGGAACTTTTTTTTTCTTATGCCACGTCGTTTCTCCCTTTTTCCAGTATATTCAGTTAAAATTTGAAGTCATTCTGACTAGTGGTTCCTTTTTTACAGCATTTTGGATGTGGGACTTTAATTATAATCACCCTGTATATAAATTTAAGATTTGACTATTAAGATCTAAAAAGAGATAGAATGGACAGAAATGTCCAATTTTCTACATTTTTCTGTTATTATAAAAGTATACTAATCTAATAAAAACATTTTATTCAGAATTTCATCGTCAATCATTGAAACCACTAATAAAAGTTTTGCTTAGTAATGGATTATCGAAATTGTTTCTTGCATATGATGCTCACCTGATGTATTTAAATGCGAACTCATAAATAAGCTCATGATCAATATAGTTCATTTTGTTGTATTGTGCGAAGTATGATATACAATGAAATAACAAATAAACATTTTAAAGTTTAAAAAACATTAGAGTGACAAACGTAATTACATTCAATTCAATTTTATGTTATTTATTTCTATCATATTTATAAAAAATATCCGTAGTGACAATCAAACCGTGAATCAATGAAAAGTCGTAATAACGATTAATGGGGTACGGTTTAGCAGGTGTTTTTTCGGTATCAAGTACTCAATTATACATATTACGCTGACTACCTTTTGTAGGTCTGTAAGACCCGCACATAGCTTTTGTTTTTATTTATGGCGTGGGCACTTTGCGCGAAACATTTTTATTTTGCATACGGCTACAGAATACAGACTTTGTCCTGGGTCCTTGTTCTTTTGTTTAAAAAGTGGTTGTTAGAAAGTGTCCCTTTTAAAGGGTTGCTGATTAGACTTGGCGTTCCACCAGTTGAACAAAACGAGTTTCCTGCGCGATCGTCTTCACATAACTAGCAATGTCATCTCCTTTTCAGCGTATCGCCACACCCGTATTTTATTACTCATGTTAAATTATTACTTATTGTATTATTCCTCTTCTTAGTGTCGAACACTACGCCAACAACGCGAAAGCTATACAACTGCTCTTCCATATTCGTGCTTCGCAACGATAAACTTATTATATGCCAGTCTTTGCGCCAGTGCGGTTAAATGTTGCTTTTGGACCAGTCACGTCACACACAAGTACCACACATTGTTTATTTTTCAAATAACCATTATGAGAACACATTAAAACAATCATAGCAATCGTGGTAAATTATAAATCATAAACAATCATGGCAAATTTAAGAAATATAAAACAATTTAAACTGTTCCAGCAGATTTATATAACATTTTATTACTTAAATCAATAAAAAAGAGAAGTAACATAAATTAATTAAAATATTTATAGGGAAAAATAACAAGATCCTATGTATGAAACATATTATGCAGATTTCTACGGTAATGGCACCGATTTCCAGCTTTTTATCCGTTCATTGACATAAGACTGATGATGTCTATTTGTATTAAAATTAATACATATACTTGATAGGGTAGTCGACCAGTAAGTGAACAGTCCCCAATGAATGAAAAATTTGTAAATATTTTAATAGAATCAGATTTGAAAAACTCTCCACTAGACGGGGTTACAATATTGCCTTAATTCTATTCAACAGGAAGCTATCTCATTCCTTATTAGTTACTGAAGTTGCATGACTTTAATTTGAGAACGTGTTGGATTTTTCATGACTGAGCAACACGTGGATTCTGTGCTGAAATAATAAGTTAAGTGCTATGTCATTTCATAAATTTGATAAGAATTGATTGCTTTTGTTTGCATTATGCACTAATTTCATTGAACATACGTTAAATATACATATTGTAACTATATTTCTAATTGTTTTAAATATTGTAGAATAAGTACAATTTGGAAATTGTACAATTTTGGAAAAAATTTGTTTAATAACTGATTATTCAAATGTTACAACCCCAATGAATGGACCCCTGTTCATTGAATGGGATTTGTCTGTGTTGCACAGAATCAAAGAACAGTACTTATTTCCTTATTGTTTTATACATTAGTAAATTTACTGATTGAACAGAAAACAGTCTCTAACCAATCACTGAACACATGTGTTTATTCACTGGAAGGAATACATTAGGCTACTTTTCCTAGTGACTGAACATTTTGGGTTTTATGTTTCTGTGGCTTCTATTATAGCCTATATTTTGAATTAAGTGATTTATCAGCAATGGTAACAAATGAAAAGGTAACAGATATAAAAGCATAATTAAAGAACTATACACGCACATTTTTACATGTAATGATTATTGATGTGCTTGAAATTTTATTTTTTCATTGTTTTTAGATTTTTAGATGTCTGATAGAAATATCCTTACAGGTGACCAAGAAGATTCCTCAAAAAGGAAATATGGAAGGATCAAATACTTCACAGGAAACTTGAATTCCAAGCTGAGAGGCCAGGTCAACTCAGTTTGAACAAGGCATCTTTTCATTTTAAAATTCCTAAAGCAATGTTGTCTATAAAACTATGGTAGAGAAAACAATTGAAGGTAGGCGTATGGGACAATTGCCTGTGTTGTCCTTAGTAGAAGGAAAACTCCTTGAATATTAGATTGATTAAAAGTGAAAATGGGATTGTCAGTGAATAAAGAGGAAGTAAAACATGCTGTTTGCAATGTCATGAAACTAACTGGAAGAAAACATCCAGTTATAGATAACAGTCCAGGGAAGAAATGTGTGACTCTTATTCTAAAATAGCTTTCAAGGATAACACAACGTAAATAATTCCAAACAGGAAAGTTTGTCTCACAGAAGATTGTATTCGACAGTGGTTCCAAGAACTTTAAAAATACCTTGAAGAGGAAATGTGTTCAGACCTTTTATGTGGCGATGGCATACAAAATGCTGATGAAACTGGTGTTGAATGCTGTACTAAAACAGGAAACGTCATAGGTCCTAAAAATTATACAATCGCACCTGAGAACGAAAAATAAATCATTATAGTTTTGGAAAACTTTCTGCCAGTGTTAAAAAAGTTCTTCCGACTGTTCTTTTTCTATACCAAAGGATTCTCGATTTTACCTTGTTTCTGAAATAGAGAAGTATAGGGCCAAATATTTCAGGAAATAGAAACAGGTTTATATATATATATATATATATATATATATATATATATATATGTGTGTGTGTGTGTGTGTAATTTACATTTAATTTCAGACTTAAAAGTGGCGTTTTTTCAAGTTAATTAATTATCATTCTAGGTTAAAAAACCCGTAATTCAATAAAAGCATGTTATACATTACCTGTACAAGTTGTAAAATAACATAGTATGAAACTTAAGTGTTTTTTAATTTCTGCCTGTTCATTGATTGGAAAATTTTGCATTCATTCACTGGTAAGAACTGTCCATTTACTTGATTTTTGTACACCTTTTTATTAAGACACCCCCAACATCCCAAACAAATGAAATATAAACTTACTTTTAATATTTTTTAATAATTTGTATACCAACACATGTATTTGCGCTGTCAGACACCAAAAGGTACATTTTCTAAACTATTATTAATCATTTTCTTTTAAAATGTTCCTAAGTGTTCATTTACTGGTCGGACAACCATATATACGCATACTAGAATTATAAATACAGGGTGTTTCACAAAGGACCCCTAACTTTAAAAATCAATAACACGAAAACGGTGATAGATAAAAACATGAAACCAGTAAAAAAATCGTAAGAATCGTATACGTAAATCTGAAAATTTAGTTAAAAATAGCACCGATAGATGGCACTGAGAGCGTTAAGAATCCTTCTAAAGAGAGTTCAGAAGCATAGAAAGACCAGCCGTTAACGATTTCGCCATTGAAATCTGACCGCTATTTTCGTATAGTGAAAATAATTCGCATCGGCCACGTTGACTGTCTGTTGAATTTTTTTGAAAAGCTCACGATTTGTTTTCCCATCTGGGCTTTTTGCGACTTGAAATCGCGTTTGAAAACTTCTCCTTGCGGCAGTAGAGACTCTGACTTAAACGGTGGTACACAATAAACACATGTTCCTTCCCGGTATACACCAATTTCGGAATTATTTTCACTATACGCTAATAGCGGCCAGATTTCAATGACGAAATCTTCGACGACTAGTCTCTCTATGCTTCTGAACTCTCTTTAGAAGGATTCTTAACGCTCTCAGCCCCATCTATCGGTACTATTTTTAACTAAATTTTGACATTTACGTATAAGATGCTTACGATAATTTTAATAAACATGCCACTGGTTTCATGTTTCTGTCTATCACCGTTTCCGGGTTATTGATTTTTAAAGTTAGGGGTCCTTTGTGAAACACCCTGTATATGCTTATACATATTCGGATACGTTTAAACGTATATCGTTTAAGGTATACATATTTCATATCGACATATTATACGTATATACGTATATCGGTTAAACGTATATTTGAAATACTTATCTTGTCGAGAGCACTAATTAAAACTAGTAAGGGAAATACTGGCATCCTTTTGCAATTAAAAACTTTTCTATTAAAATTACCTTAACGCATTCAATATGTCTCGGTGAATTTTCATTTTGTTCATAGTAAACTGTGAAAGAAAAATGCCATTTGAAGCTCTCTTTTTGTTAACAAGTCATATTTGTGACAAACGGTTGTTTTAAAGTTAATGACTATACAGCCACATAAAGACACATCTTTATCGTTTACCAATAGCTAATTCCAAAACCGTTAGTTGTCGAGCTACTGTTCCGGTGACAAAATGTTTTAAGTGTTGTTCTTCATCATATGAACACTCATTTACGTCAAAACAGTTATTTTTTTAAATCGAAATTTAAATTTTTATACGGTTCCTGGGTCCCTTAAGTATATTTTTAAAAACATTCTCTATGCTCTCATAAAAATAAATTTTTGGAACGAACAAATCTTACTGAATTCTGATACATTGAATTTTATGAATTTTCTGCATAAAAATGCTTCCCTTTTTAGTGTTACGAAATCTCTAAAATTAAAAAGAAAAAAATCGACACTCGATAAATTTATATCGTAGAAGAATGAGAATTTTACTATTTTGCTTGTAATTTTACATTATTGCATAGAGAAATACAAACTGTAACTTATGAGACATGCAACACATTTTAGGTAACGATACTGTCACGGATATTTTATTGGTTGCGAGTGATGTAGCTTGAATATGTAACCTTTAGTGCTGTGTCATAATCTGTTAATGTATGTAAAAATTACGCAAATAAATATTAGATATTGTATGACAGCTTTTACAAACAGTCTTAAATGACTGTATTGTGTAATGATAAACAAACTTTTAAAAATATATATTAATACATGTATTAATAAGTTGTAAGATTCAATATTCATGTAAACGATATGTAATTTTACGTAAGATTAATATTTAGCACGTCGATAGACTTTTAACATTACCAATGTATGCGTCGAAATATTAAAATGGCTACTAATTCGCTGAAAGTCAGATGAGTCTAGTACTGCATACAGTCTTACTCTCATCACCCTAACAGGTCTTCTTGTGGGGTGCACCTGTCACTTACTGCTTGCAAAGGTACCCTTTTTTTTCTTTTTTTTTTCAAAAACGATTAAAGCTTTTGAAGTCAGCGAATATCCTATATTTGTTTGGTGATTAAAAATAATCAGGTTACCCGGAACGACACGGTCTTTAGCTTTAGATCTTGCATTAGTCACATGAAAATACTCCTAAATTAATGTTAAACCTATTGGAACGGTTATTATTATTTTTAATTTTACGCTTGAATTTTTTTTTCTAATTTTATTTCCATAGGATGGCTGAGGTTGATCTCTGAACGGACCTTTTTTTTTTGATTTTTTTGTATTTGATTACAGTTTTTTATGAGAAGACGTTCAATTTCGGAATCAGTTGTAAAATATAAAGTAGCATCATTATAAAAAATCTGCAACCAAAATCGAAAAAGTAAGAAAGTGTCCATTTAGAGATCAACTTTAGCTATCCTATGCAAAGAAACAATCGTTTAAAAATATTTAAAGTCAAACTAGAAATATGACAAGAACGCTCCCATAGGTTTAACATAAACTTTCTAGTTTTTCCGCATGACTAATGTAGCTTCTTAAGACCTAATAAGCATGATCATTCGGGTTAATTTTTTTTTAATTTCGTGACTTTCAGGGAAATTACTAAAACCTAAAAAGCTCTAATACTTAGAAGTATAAAGTGCGAAAAGGGTAGTTCAGAAAGAATTGTTGAACATATACAAATTATTTTTTCTAGTTTTAAAAAAGTTAGTCATTCAATTGCTGAAAATTACGCTCACCTGTCTTAAAGTGTTAGAGGAATAATATGTAAAAAATAACAATATACATCCATCTGGTAAAAGTTGGGCTGTTTTCTGTATATTTCTATCTTCTGCGTTAGTTATCTATGTTTTACTGAAACTCATTTAGTTATAGTGCTAGCTGTGATACTGTTAATAGTCATATCTCACTGTTAATAGATATGCTATATTCCATTTAAGATTGATAATAAACGTGATAAGATTTATTTGCGAATTTATAATGTTATAAGCATCCATTACGTATCTGGGAAACATTTATCTATGGACTTATTATATCAATTCGTGAAAAGCCAATTGATGAAACTCATTATTGATCATAGCAGCCATAAATAAACTATGAAGTGAATGCTTTGAGTTTTGACCTGTATGCTTCAATTAAGGATTACGTTATAATTAAGCAAATATAGCGATATTGATTGACGCTGTGAACAGTTTTAATCTATTTTAATGAGAATGCAATAAACACTCCTCAATTAAATAAGTAGTAATGCATTCACATAAATGATGAGTCCAGGTATTTAAAAAAATACTTTAATAATATTTAAATTTAAAAATACATTTTATGACACTGATATGATCTGTTGTGAAATTTAAAAACAAATATAAGCCATTAAAGATCAGTTTCAAATTCAGAGTGATATAAGTCCCGCACAAGATATTTAATATTTCGTGATCTGAATTTTTTATATAAATTTTTATTTTTATAACTGTTTCATTTCTGTGTTTTGATAAAAGAGCATAGTTATTAAGTAAATCGATAAATAAAGTAGTTTGCTATGGAATAAAGAAAATAAATTTGTTTTTGACAGGCTTTTTATGGTTAGTGTTTCGAAGATAAAGAAATAAATTCTTAGCACTTTGTTAAATGTCCTGTTTAAATTCAGACGATAGGGACTTAGCGCAAATCGCCCACGACAACTGCAACGTAAGGCTTCTATCTTCTCCCATCTTTTGCAGTTATTTAACAAAGGAACTAGTTTCGAGAACAATAATTTCTGTTCCCATCATCAGATAAAAGTCAAGAGAATGTTTTCCATAAAAATATATCACATAGTAGGCTTCGAAGTTATCTTTATGTAGCCTCCATTATTTCCAAACGATAATTTTTGTCGAATATTTCTGTAAACGGTAAAATAAATCGAGCATAACAAAATTATCACAAAGTGTGCTTTTATAATAATACAAGATATATCTAAAACAAAAATTACTTTTTGAAACAAGTGGCCAAAAAATAGATCGCTCTAAAGCTTGTATATACATAGCTGTCAAAAAGTACGCTTTTTTGTTACCAGTATCATTGAAAAAAAATTGCCTTATTTATTCATAGAAAATCAACGATTAAATAAAACACTATTTTCGTTTCAAAAATAGTGGTAGCATAAAATCAGAAAAGTATATGTATATGTATTGGTTGCCAGTATAGTTTTGAAATCATATTTTATTTTCATCGTAGATTGTTTGTCAATTTCAAAGTAAGTTTAATATGTGTCTGGAAGTAAGGTTTTAGTGAAAGTCTGTAGTAAAATTAAATATATGTTTAGAAATATTGGAGAAATTTATCAGACAAAAGCCTAATATATTAATTTTGTTTGTTATATTTTGTAATAATTTTAGACTCAGCGAAAGTAATTTATAGATACATATATCTGTTATTAGCTTATATGTATTTTTTCGACCTACTCAAATGTCATTTTAAATTATGACTCAAAACTCGAAGCATAATGACTCGATACCTATAACCATTATTGTTACAATATAAAAAAAAAGTTATGCCACTAAACTTTTCTGCTAATACAAATTTAATCAACGTTGCGCAAATATTATTTACTACGTAATAACGCATAAAGCTGGGTTCTATTTTTATTCAGCATATTAAAAGGTATGAAACTAATTATTTTGTTTAACTTATTTTTATTAATTGTTTTTGACAACCTAAGTAATGTGATGCTAGAATTAGATTATCCTTTAGTTTAATTTCCTTAAGTGGTAGAAAACAATGAATAGATGTAATGAAAATAATCTGTTTTTGGAATCAGGTCTGTTAAATTAAAGTACAATTTTGTTACTGCAGCGGGTAAGAGTAGTGTTTTTACATTATTATGTTTTCTAGCAACCTATAAATGGCAACAATGTTACTCGATTAACTGAAAATTCATAATCATCAAGGCTATCATTTTAAAACAATGCTAATCATTGAGCGCGGGATTACTTTAAAAGTCACCTTCTGTTATTTAATTTTCTAATTACTTTTTCGGGTGTTTGTGGATTTTCTAACATTGTTTTTAGATCGATAATCTGAAGATAAGGTAATTTTAGATAATATAATCTGAAAGTTTTAAATTTGGTAAAATATTTTCACTGCAACTTGATCTATACTAAGGAAGTTTCATTATTTTTATAAAAAAGAAACTATGAATATCTGAAAAATTGTACCTATTTCAATTTACCCTAATGTTAAATTTTAAAGATTGTTAGTTTTTCATAATTGTTTTTTCGTATTTCTTTGTTCATGTTTATCCTGAAGTATTTGAATTGAAACTTCTAAAACATATTTTCTAAATTTCTTTATTTCACATAGCGAGAAATCTTTGTTTCTATTTGAAAATATCCATTCTGAAAACTGCTTGTATTAACAAATTTCAAATCTTTAATGGGCATCAATGTTGACCTATGGTTGATGTAAATCTGTCAATTAATATTATTCAAATACGAATTCTTGCTACATTCTTCTGACAGAATAATCTTCATCTTTTCGGATAATCAGAAACCAATTATTAAACTTCACTTGTAATTTCATGGATGCGAAAACGGTACTATGGATTAAATATTTATAGGCTTTTTAAAGATAAGATGCCAAATAGTAGTAAAGTGTTACAATTTTGAAAATTACGTATCAAACAGATTTGAATTTGACTGGCAGGGGAGGGGCTACCAAAAGGATGTGACATCACGTTCAGAATGTCGTAGAATGTTCTCAAAGATTCCAATCCGGAAGTACAGGTTTCAAAACGAGCATTATCATTTTAAAATAAAGCGAAATGTCACGCAGGAAAGAAAAGCTTACAGGGGCAGTTTTAAAAGGTAAGGTATTAAAATAATTTTAGAATGCGAATTTTAATATTAAATGAATAAAGATTAATAAAATAGTTCTTAAATTAAATTAAATAAAAATATGGCAGTAGTTGTAAGGAACCACAACACTTGTACATTATAAAAAAGAAAAAATATATATATTTTTAAAAATCAGCTTGGGAAATACAAATTGTAAAAAAATTTTAGTTGCGAAGAAGAATTTTTTGTTAAAATCGGTTCTTCTTTTCGTCGAGAAACTGATTAAACCGGAATTAAACAAACTTAAGAAATTGATTAAACTGGAATTACAGAAATTGACCAAGTTGGAAATGAGCATTATTCGCTCTAAAAAAACTGCGATAGGCGCTACATACTTTGGAATGAAAGTGAGCCTGGCAGAATTACTGTGTATACATCCAGTATGTCTCATCATATGATTAATTTTCCAGAAAACAAAGTAAGACTTCTTAAAATATCGTTATTATATCTTCATTACTGTAAAAATTATGAAGGAAGATTTGGAGTTTCCTAAAGTGAAACACCATGCGTTTTTGTCTGAATTAAGAGATTGTGACTAGCATTCTATGTCGATAACTATTGGTATTACAATGTATTACTATCATAACATATTATTTTTTGTTTCAAGTGTTCGCGGACATTGTCAATAGTGATTCGAAAAGTGGAAGTGCTAGAACATATGTACAAATCTAGAGCAACATTTTGAGATAAAAGCATAACAGGATAATCTATGAATATGACATAAACGAAAACACTTGCAGGCAGGCAGATGTCAATCTAATTCGGGAATAATCAAGACTTTCACAATTTCGATCCCTATCAGAAAGGGGACAATTACCTTTCTCTCATATCGCCTGCATAGAAAGTAGCCATTTCGAAATGAATTCTTTGTGGATTGCGTTTTTAAGTTCTTACATGTTATATACAGTATGCCCACTAAACTCCCTTGCCACCCTCTTAACTTCGGAACGGCTTCTGCTATATTCATAAAAGTGGTGTCTAGGTATAGCAAAGTAGTCATGCGCTACTCAATGAAACCGCCTACGGCACAACTTGGTGGAATGCTGCGGGGTTAGCATTCCTATCTCGAAAACGGAAAGAGATAGAGAAAAAAAGTGATTTACAAAGTTGTAGAGCATCATCGAAATAGTACGAAAAGATACCTTGTGGACATTAATGCAAAGAATAGAACGGTTAAAACGCGCATTTGTTTTTTCGTGATTTCCTGCACTGTGACGTGACAAAACGATCTTAGAAAGAAAAAACAACTAGTTATAATAATGTATCTTTAATTTAGATGTTCAAACTTCTCACCGTCAGCTGCAATGCATATTTGGATCCTTGTTTGAATTTTACGTTGCACACATTGGAGCAAGATGGTGATATAGATGGTGACAAGTTAGCACAAGCATCGAAAATGCGGCGTTTAAGGTCCTGCAATGTTTGAGGAGGGGTCGCATACACCTGCTCATATTTTTATAACTGGTTGTTTTTTTCTTTCTAAGATCGTTTTGTCACGTCACAGTGTAGGAAATCACGAAAAGACAAATGCGCGTTTTAACTGTTCTATTCTTCTTATTAATGTCCACAAAGTGTCTTTTTGTACTAAACTGATTATGCTCTACAACTTTGTAAATCACTTTTTTTACCTATCTCATTCCGTTTTAGAGATAGGAATGCTAACTCCGCAGTTTTCCACCAGGTGGCGCCATAGGCGGTTTCATTCGGTAGCGCATGGCTATTTTACTAAACCTAGACTCCACTTTTATGAATATAGCAGCAGCCGTTCCGAAGTTAAGAGGGTGGCAAGGGACTTTAGTGGGCATACTGTATATATGGGAATGTTTGAAAAACTTAATATTGAACTGAAGTCATCAGGCTACAAGTCTGACATTATAACAATAATGTCACATGCGGAACATAGATAAGTTAAAGCATCACTGTATATACCGATTAAGCGGAGTAAAAGTTTTCAGAAACTACATGAAGCTTGCAGTTAAACTGCTTTCTGATATTGTACAGTTGCACGGTGCGTGAATGTCTTAAAAGAAGATTATGTTTCATTTTTCGTTTGTTCTTCATCTTGACACGAATGCCCGAATTTGAAAGATAAACACTTAAATTCCTTAGATATTGCACCGCATGATGATCGTACAAAGTCTATGTGACGAGATTATTGAAATTGACGGGTGTATTGAAACAGGCATAGAGTAAAAATATCATACACTTGCAGATTTTATTGACGTGATCGTTTTGGTTAAGATTATTAAATATTTTTAACTTTTGAATAATTTGCATATTGTTTACTGCCTATTTATTATATACCTTCATTTCTTTACTTTACATATATCATACATACTTACATCCATGTCACATGCTTACGTATATCTATCAGACACACATTACAACATATAGTACATATTTTCATAAAATAAATTCACATAGATAAAAAGGGTGTATCATAATTCCTTCAGAGGGTTGGAAAAGTTATTCTTAAAAACTATTGCTTATGCAGCAAAAAGTTGCAATGCACACTATGTACAATTTCCGCGTCCACCATCAATCGACGATAGGGATTGTTAAGCTTTCTGATTGGATGTAAAAGCGAACGCTTCTTAAGTCATTTCCGGTATTTGAGAGGATTATGAAGATATAAGAAGATATTATATAAGAAGTTAATATATATTATTAGATTATATAAAAATATTAGATTATATAGAAATTAATTATATTATATAATTTATCATATTATATTAATTATATATACTATATATATAATATATATAATATTATTATATTAATATATATATATATATATATATATATATATATATATATATATATATATATATATATTACTATTTTATGTATTATACAGCCATGGAAAAAATTATAAGAACATGTTGAAAAATGAGTAATATGTATTAAAGTAATCATCATCTGAAAAAAAAATCAAATATAACTTTCTACTCGTAATTAGGAAACATTAGGAACCTATTAATACGAAATTAAAGTTACAATAAAATTTATAAATCACATCTTAATAGAAATATATGACGTGAAACATGGAAAAAATTATAAGGACATAATGAATTATGTCTGGAAAAAATTAATATTCTACAAAATCACATTTTTTTCAATGACGCCAATTAATCGAACAGTCATCGACTCAGAATGTTCGGTTAAAGTTTGTTTAAAAATGTTTTTCCATTCTAATTCGATGGATGATGTCTGCATTTGCATACTCTGCCATGATTATATATTCTGTATCTAAAATGCCCCAAAGACTCTCTGTTGGGTTTAAATCAGGGCTTTTTGGTGGTCAATCCAAAAGTTGGACAGAATTGGCCTCGAAAATGTGATGCACGAGACCCATGGCAACTTGCATTGTCTTATTGAAACAAATAATCACTATCTGTGATAAGGGGTGCTTCATGCAATTTTCAGCTAGCATATCCACATATGATTCTGAATCCATTCGACTACGAATCGACACGAGTGGTGTTGTTCCATTGGAAACAAAACCTGACCACACCATCACAGAACCTCCTCCGAATCGGCATTTGGAAAAAATAGGTTTATCTTTTTGCAAGTCATGCCAATAATTGCGGAAACCATCTGGTCCGTCCAAATTATTTTTTTTTATTCGAAAATACTACATTTATTCAGCTAGATCCAAACGAAACGCGTTTTGGAGCAAATTCCAATCTAAGCTTCTTATGTAGTTTTTTAAATGGTGGACGTTACAGTAGTTTAGCATATCTAACATTGAGGTTCTTTTGCAGAATATTACTCACTGTTCGGCTAGTGCATGGTAGATTCGTTTTTGTTTTGAATAGAAATCTGTTTTTCTTAAAGTAAACTCGACGCGCAATTCCACGTTTGTGACTCATAATCAGAGAAATAGTTCTACGCGTGCTTCTTCTTGCCATAATATTTTGGATTCCCCAAAAAAGTATAAATTACTGTTTAAGATCTGTTTATATTCCTTGCAATTTCACGTCCACTCATTCCACATTTTCTGTAAGCAATATTTTTTCCCTTTTCAAATCCAAATATTTATGTGCTCTTTGGCATGATGAAGAAAGGGAGCAACTGAACAATCTTACTGCGCAGCAGTTTTAGACTAATTTAAATAATCCTATGATGTTACCAAATATGCAAAATTTCGTTTGCGGTTTCAAAAGAAATGTGTGTCCTTATAATTTTTTCCATGTAGCAAACTATTAAAATCTTTTAAATTTACGCCTTTTAATGATTTTCCAAATTATCAACTTAAAGTTTATTTAGAAATGTTCCGTTTCAAGCATTTTTATCAAACAAACTTTTGTATAATTTTCTAGCCAAGTGGCTCTTATATTTGGTGATTTTTCGCTTGTCCTTATAATTTTTCCATGGCTGTATTATATTATATTATTAATTATATAATATTTAGAAATTTATTACATTACATAGAAATTAATAGATATTATATAAGAAACCACGTACAACAGGGAATGACTTAGAAAGCGGTCTGTTTAACAACCAATCAGAAAGCGTGATAGTCGCAATTGTCTATCTACGGTGGACAGGGAAATTATGCTTCCAGCATATAAAGAATAAATTCAAGCTATGTTAAGCTTTAAAAGTGTTCAATGAATCCTTGGTGATGTGGCATACTTCATTTCTAAAATAAAGTACTTCCCATACTCGTTCCAACACCTCGTGTTAACGCTGGGAAATGCACGTGTGGTTCGTCAACACATTTATGTTAAATCACCAGGCACACTAGCCACGAACACATTATCTCTGATGAACCAGAATTAAGATAATCATAAACATTTTTTATAAATACAAATTATGTCTGATGATCTGTTAACGTTGGTGATATATGCACGTATTTTTTAATAAGTCGAATTTAAAATGCCCAAAAGTATGTAACAACATTTTAATAATCTAATAACTATCAACATTCTAATTTTTCAATTCTACTGAAACCAGTTTTTTTAAGCTAAAATAAGTTTAAAACTTACCACAAGGAAGCAAAAAATATTTTAATTAATAATTTTTTTAGCTATTATATTTATTTAATTAAAAAAAATAATAAATTTGACTTTTGAAAACCATATTATTTTATTTCTAAAATTAAAAAAATATTTCATTAAAATGTGTATAAATGTATTTTATAATCTTCTACAACAGAAAATTCAATCGAACGTCATCTAAAAGTAATAAGCAAACAGCGAACTTTCTGAATTTATAATAAGTCAACAAAAATCCTTCAAATGTAAAAATGTCCAACATCGAATATTTGTCTACCCGAAAGCTGGATTATGGAACTACTTTAATTATTGTTTTATTAAAATTAATTTACAAAAACAACTCATTTGTAAAAATTGAATACATATCTTTTATGTTTGTTTTGTTTATAAACAGAGTTAATACCTTTAACAGTAGCATTTAACTATTCATTTGTGTTATACACGAATGGAAGGATATTTAAATTTTTAATGCCTAACATACATAAATAAATGAATATTTGTTTAAAAATTATTATTAAATTTCATTGAGAATTAAAATAGTTCAGCAATATATTGTTCTTATGATATTTAATCAAAGATAATATACATTTGAATTTAATTGAAAAATGTTACTGCATATAAAATATCCCAAAAGTACATAATAATATTTTAAAATTACTACATATATACAAACAGAAATGGATAAAAATAAATATTGATATTTTTTGTTTTGTCTTTTAGATTAAATTGCAAAGTATTTTGTAGATCCTTTTTTTTATTGCAGTAGCAGCCTCTAAACTCCATATACAGTTATATTACAATTATCTGAAGCCTTTGGCGTTGCCCGGTACCATGATAATTACCTTAAATATACCTACAATCAGTGTTTAAGGATTTGATATTTAAAAATGAAAATCTTTCGAAACAAACCTAATATTGGATACACTGCCTTCGGCAGCGTACACCCTCGAATTTGTAAGATTTTATATTTTAAAATGAAAATCTACCAAACGAACTTAGAGTTGGTGACCTTAGGAGTGAAGAGCATAGATAAGAAGCATTTAAAGAAGAAGAACTTAGATCAGAAGAATTTTGAAGAAGAACTTTGATAAGATATGTAAAGTTTCGAACATCCGTCCACTTAATAAAGGAGTTTCAATCCTGTTAACTTTTATTGTTTTAACACTTTAAGGACGGAATTATTTTTCTCTTTTAAAATGCCAAAATTGCATTTCATACCAATTTTTCAAATTTCAACTTTTGTCTCATTTTATTACGCAGTTTCTGTTATCAAATAAATAAAATATTTCGTTTAAAAAATGGTGTTATTTAAACAACAAAATGGTTTTCAAGCAGTCCGGGACCATATGGCACCGCTAACCCTTAATGGGTAAAGCAAATATCAAAGTTTTTGCAACGCAATTTTCCGGCAAAACGTAATGCCAATGTAATACGTGCAATATTTTATGTTCATAATCACCTATTATTAACCAAGCGTGTCTGTCATGTTAACCACGTATGTCTAAAGTTCTCAACTCTGGAACTGCTAGGTGTACCGAGTCCAGACGGATACCATCCAATTTTCGAAAATTCTGGAAAAGACATTCTGCTCATTCTCTAAGGAATTCACCCGTAATTAGTCGAGATAATATTACAAAAGCCTGGAATACTAATTACTTGACCGCGAATATGATCTTTCCGGCAACAAATGACGGAAAAGAGAGATTTCCTCAGAAAAATATAAATTAAAATAGTAATAATTTTATTACTATTTTAACGTTTTATTTCTCTTTTTAATATTCACGTGTTTAATATTCACATTATTTATGACGTAATTTTCTCCATTTGCTGTTCTTAACCCGTGATCATTTAATTATTACGTTAAAGTTTTATTTCTGTTTTTAATAGCCACGTGTAAATACATTGTTTAATTGAAAGGGAATATTATTATTTGAGTTCTTTTAAAAATTGGTAAGAATACAAATAAATGGCCTTTTTGAAATATGAAATAAATCATTAAACTAAAGAGGAATATGCTTGTAAAACAGAACACATAAAACTTTTTAAAAAATCTTTTAATGTAAAAATCAACATGTTTCGAATGCACAAACGGCGGCATTTTCAAGATTAAAAAATGATAAATAAACTATTCTGGAAAAATTTTTGAAAATAAACTTAATAAATTTTAACCACTATTTTATATGTATAAAACAAGGAGGTGCTTAAAAATGGTCAAATGTAAACGTGAAAATAAATACTTTCTTATTGTTCTAAACAAAAATGTTTAAACTACTGCAAAAGGATAAGACATGCGATAACTTTATATTCGATGATACAGTAAATGAGAAGATGTTTTCAATTTTTTTTTTTGTAAATTTCTTCTTTAAGGTACTTATCTAGTTTTTAAATTATTTAAACTGTATTGTTCCTTTTAAAAGAAACAATTGATTTTATGACATTTTAATGAGTTTGCAAAAGTTGTTGTAAAGTAATAGTGGAAAAAAGTGAAAGGAACGTAGCGCTTTTTCAGAATTCTCGTCGAACAACGGATACGACAACATTTATTATTTTTTTTTTGTGGTTTTTCAAATATGGTGAATAACGTGTAAATACTTAAACCATTAAAGAACATACATAAAATCATTATCAGTCATTTTTTATTTGCTAATGCATATTTATGTACATATTTTTTTCACGCTTTATAATTCTCTATGTTTTTTTGCCTTCTCCCGATTGATGTCCGGATGTGTTTTCTGTACTTTCAAATATTCTTTGAAATTCAGAAAGCCATCTTCATCCTTGTCGTGTTCCGAAAAGATCACTTCTACTTCCCCTGCGATAAAGAAGCATATAAGAATTACTACATGAAAAAGTATTTAATGTATTTTAATGCATTCGAAGCATTGTCTTTACAAAAAAAAATAATGGTGATATATTTTAACGTTAATTTGATTCAATTTTTGCGAATTACGTACTTTACGCATATGGGGTACATATATACACCCGAACAGGTTATGTAATTATAAGCTTTAATTTCACTAAAAGCAAGTGTTATTTACATTATTTTCCTAGAATTCAATTGTAAAGAAATTATGATGTATTTTAACGTTAATTTGATTCAATTTTTGCAAATATGCATTACACAAATAATTTCCGATTACATATATATATTTGTTATATTCTCATGGTAAATGTACAGTGTGATTAAAAAGGTTGGACACACATAGCTATAATCAGTTCCCATACTCACGTATAAATGACCTATGAATCATTAGAAAGACAAAGAAATTAAATTCTGGCACTTTATAGCAAATACAGTATACTGTACTACAGCTGCAGTTGTGACCAAGATCACTACTCCACAGCACTTGATTCAATTTTCGCGAAGAATCATTGCGTACTTTACGCATTTAGGTGCATATATGCACCCATTGTTCTGAACATGGTAAGTAACTATAAGTTTTAATTTCACAAAAATCAAATGTAATTTACATCATTTAATTTGAATTCAATAGTAAAGAAATTATTAGATATTTTAACGTTAATTTATTCAATTTTTGTAAATATCCATTACACAATTTACTATTTGATATGATATATATATATATATATATATATATATATATATATATATATATCTTTTATTTTCTCATAGTAAATATACAGGGGGATTAAAAAAGTTGGATACAGATCGCTATAATCAATTTACTACATTCACGCGTAAATGGCCTATACACCCCTTGAAAGACAAGAAAATTAAATTCTGACACCGCAGCCCATCTAAACATCAAGTCAAATATACTACAGCTGCAGTTGTGACCAAGATCACTACTGCACAGCACAAGATTTTTTGCATTTGCGAGTTCTATGTAAATGCGAACTTTTTTTTGTGCGGGACACTTAAAAGGAAATCTATGTACAATCTCTATCAATAACTTTGAAGGTTTTAAAATGCAGTATCACAGCTGCGGTGAACTCAGTAACGCAAGAACTTCATGATCAAATACCGAAAGAATATAGCTTCACTTCACAAGATGCGCAGACTCTTTCAAATTTCAAAGAGCCTGACACCAATATTTCTGAATAATTTTATTATTTAATGTTTAAAATGGTAGACTTTGTAATCGCCTCCTTTAATTGCAATATTTGTAATTTTTTAATTAAAAATGGCTAAATAGTCCATTAAAATTTTGTCTAAATTTCTACGCATCCTTAACCTGATTTTATCCGTGCAGCTGTCGGAAGGGCATATTAAGCAATTATAAGCTTTAATTTCAGTAAAATTAAATGGGATTCAAATCAACTTTCAATGAAATAGTCAAGAAACACATCCGTATTAATTGAGTCAGTCATTTTTAATCACCCTGAATGATAAACACATTTTAATGTAGTTTCCGAAACTATTCATGACAGATTAACTATTGTACTTAAAATTAAATGCAAGCAAAATTTGAAAAGTTTTATGTACTTCAAAATTTGTGCATAATAAAAAGAAAAAATAATAAAAAAGCTTAAAACTAACACAATTCAGAAAAATACCATGCATAAAATAAGTGCTCATACACTCCTTTATTATGCATAAAGCGATGCAGACTTTATTCATAATAGAAAATTTTACACCTCCTCAAACTATTCTCAGCTGGTTTCTGAAATCTTCAGGCTAATAACAAGCCTTAATTTAAGCAAAATTCATAAGAAAACAAATATTAATTTTGCAGTAATCGAAAAACAGGTTCTGATAAATGCATCAAGACTGTTTTCTCGATAAATAAATAAAAGTTTGCAATTTAATTACCAAATTTAGAAATAAAATAATGTACATGTTCTATGAAAGAAACACTCAACATACTTCTATATAAATGCATGGCAGTGTATTAGATTACATAAAAATTGTAAGATTATGTAAGATTGTAAAATTATAACATGTAAGATTTCATTAAAATTTTCGTAAATAAAATTATTCTTCTGTGCATTTTTAAAGACTAAAAGCTCAGTTTTAAATTTAAGAAAAAACTTTTTGTTATGTTTCGAAAGCACTTATTTTGCGATGAAATCTGGAGAACTTATTAAAACTTTGTAATAAAATATAATAGAGCTTTAAAAATAAACTTTAGTATTTTAAAACTTTTTATTGAAACGGTAATCTTTATGATCATTTTTCTCGAGATTACATTTTTATATAATTGATCGAAGCATTTTATTTTTTTTAACAATTTAGTTTACAAAAAATATGCGTAATTTAAATAAGAAAACCTTACCTTCGAACAAAATATTTTCTTAAATTCTAGTGAGTTGTTTATATTTATTGAAGGCAATCACGAACTATTTTTCACACAAATTGATATTTTCCCTTTAAAAACACAGTGAACTGAAGAGGCTTGAATGAATGTTTTTTTTTTTTAATTTTATATATAAAGACTAAAAAATACTTTAATAACCTGTCTGGATTTGGTATTATTATGTTTAGAAGGTGTAGATGAAAAAATGGGTTACAATTGCAATAAAATCCTTTTTTAAAACGCACCCTAACAAAATTATTATACACTGCTCAAAACAATTAAAGGATATTGCAGTTTTAGGTGGATTTTGTATCTGGGAAACTTTTTAGCTGATTGATACATGGTCGACAGACATAGTAGGTTATATGAGAATAAATTACACATGTTTGGCAGAAAAAAATGCATTTTATTGCGCATTTGTGTACAAAAGGAAAAAAACACAATTTGTGCATATGAGAAAAAAAGACTAAGAAAAGGTGTTTTCTTCAAAGAAAATCATTTTCAGTAGGGGGTATGGTTTCCACGGGCGGCCAGCAACGTTGAACACCTTTGAGGCATGGACTCAATGAGGCTATTAATGACGAGTTGGGGTATTCTGCCCCACTCTTCCAGAAGAGCTCTTTCCAGTTCTTGGAGAGTTTGTGGGGGTTGTTGGCGGCCAGAAACTCGTCTTCCTAGAGCGTCCCAAACGTGCTCGATTGGATTCATGTCTGGAGAACACGCTGGCCATTCCATTCGAACGATTCCTTCCTCGAAAAGGAAATCCTCCACCATGTTTGTACGATGTGGCCTGCAGTTATCGTCCATTAAAATGAAGTTATCTCCGATTGCTGCAGCGTAAGGGACTACAATAGGTCTGAGGATCTCATCCCTATATCGGCGACCAGTCAGAGCTCCATCTCGAATGATGTAGAGGTCAGTGCGCCCGTCAATGGAGATGCCACCATACACCAACACTCCTCCACCGCCAAATCTGACACTTTCGTGCACGAACGCAGGATTATTCCTACTGCCACGGTCCCTCCAGATGAAAATACGCCTATTATCCGGATGCACAAAAAAACGGGACTCGTCAGAAAACAGAATATTGCTCCATTCATTTCTCCTCCAGTTGACATGCTCGGTTGCCCACTCCCTGCGGTCGCGACGATGCCTTGATGTTAATCTAACACATGCTATCGGTCGGCGAGCATACAGACCTACAGCATGGAGCCGGTTTCGGACAGTCTGAGTTGAAATCGTGGTGCCTGTAGCCGAGCGAAGGTGTTGTTGGAGAAGAGTAGCGTTCATGTTTCGGAGTCTCCGAGCTGTTAACGCTAAATACCGATCTTCATTGGGCGTTGTTGCCCGTCTACGACCTTGCTCTGGTCTTCGGCCTGCACATCCACTTTCCAAAAAACGGTTCCAGATCCTGGAAATGACACTTTGTGACACTCCAATGGCTTGCGCTACTTCGGCTTGAGTTTGGCCCCATTCTAACCTACCAACAATTCTCCAAGCTTCTGAATCTGTCAAATGACTTCGCTGAGACGTCGTACTCATCGAAACAAAGCAATAACTGAATGCCGATCATCCTTGTCTTCATTCTCTTTTATCCAGTTGAAAGTCAAATTTCATTCGCTGCCGCTGAAGCGACGTTTTTGACGTCGAACTCAAAATTTGCGTACTCCACAGTTTGAAAACCAGAAAAATTTGCATTTGTGATTCTCTTCTTCTATTTTCGGCAAAAAAAATTTCGTTTATATGTTTATTTTATATAAAACTTCAAATATCCTTTAATTGTTTTGAGCAGTGTATATCCGATTCATTTAAAAAAATTTCACAATACTGTAGGGGTGCATTTTAATACACATTTTTAAGCACACAAATGATTGTTTTAACAATGTTTATCGTTCTAAAATATTCTAAAATTTGTGCGTTTTTACGCTTATATAAACAGTATCGTCTCTTTATGTCTATCATATCATTTTATAAGTTATATTGAAAATAGTAATAAAGACAAAGTCTCTCATATTTATTTATTGCATACTTCTATTTTTAATTTACGTTGAATGGTTCCGATTTAAACATCAGGTTAAATATTGATTTATTTCAGAATTATACTTCTTTTTGCCTAAATACATATATCTATAACACGTAAAATTTGCCACAAAAATAAATGTTCATACCATTTTAAAAGGTGCATTGAAAATAAGAATAAAAAACAATAGTTTCACCTTGTTTATGCCTGTTTCGATTTTTTAAATGATTTCTATTTAAACATTTAGTGAGGCATTAATGAATTTTAACACTTCGCATATTGTCTTTAGTCTGAAATCAACTATATCACGTAATGTTTGCTACACATGAAAACAAAAATTATAATTTCATTATTCTGATATGAAACCTGCTCTTTAAATCAATGTAAAAGATCTAGGATACATTCTATAAATGATAATAGATGGCGCTGTTCAGAATCTGTTATATTAAAACATGTCTGTGTTTGTATTTGAGAAGTACAGCTCATATTCAAAATATTAGAATAATTTACTTTTTTTGTACAATTTGAAAATATCGTTTGGTAATTTAAAGTCTTTTAATGCAAATATGCAAACGATATTTTTATTAAGAACTTATTGTTGATTAACCCCTTGAAGGGCGCCGATATATTATACATACCACTTAATTTTAAACCCAAAATGCCACATTGACACCAGAATTATATAATCAAATTTTGAATTTATAAGGTACATCAAGGAAAGTTTTTACTTATTTTAAAATAAATTCGTTCATGAATCTTGGTGTCAACCAATCATTTCAATATTTTAGCTCCAATAGTACTTTGACCCTGAAGGGGTTAAACTTATTTATTATCTTAAAATTAATATAATTTTTAAAAAGATTAATTGAAAAAAAATTATTTTGAAAAGTCAAAATATTGGAATATTTATTCAAGTGGTTCAAAATATTAGAATATTTCACATTAATTCTCCTTTAATTCTCACTAATTCATAACTGGTGGCAGCATTGATTAAATTCAGACGATTTTATTTAAAACTAGTATTCTTTTTGCAGTTTGTTTCCCTTTTCGTCTTAAAATGGGTCGTTGATATTCCTGAATCTATTAATCTTCGTATGGTTGATTTGTATCGGCACGGTAAAAAATGAATGTTATATAGCGAATTATTTACATTGTTCGCAATCAAGCGTTAGTAAAATACTAATACAATATTAAAAAAATGGAAAATTTCAAAATAATTGCCGAAACGGCGGCCGAAAACCAAAAACATCTGCTAGAGATGACAGGAAACTGAAGCGTATAGCTAAGAAAAACCGTTTTAACAGTGTGCGATTCTTGCACCGAAAATGGAAAGAAGAAGGAGTTGAAGTTTCTACATCGACAACATTAAGACGTCTCCATAAATTTAAGTTTGAATCTCGTGCACCGAAAACAAAACCTCTCATGACTGCAAAACAAAAGCGTATAAGATTGGATTGGTGTAAATCAAAACGTTTATGGAGCGAAGAAGATTGGAAAAATGTATTATTTAGTGATGAAAGTATGTTTTGTGTTTCATATGGTAATCAAGGTATTTGAGTTTGGAGAATGAGGCAAAAAGCATTTGATAAAGAATGCCTTAAACGTTCCGTAAAATTTGTTGCTAGTGTCATGGTTTGGGGTTGCATGAGTGTAGAAGGACCTGGAAAGTTATACATCGTCTACGAAAAGGTTAACTCTCAGATATATCAAGAATTTTTGGAATATTACATGATTCCATCATCAGAAGATTTATTTGAAGATAATTTCATTTTTCAACAAGATTTAGCGTCACCGCATACCTCAGTGTCAACTAAGAATTGGTTCCGTCAACGCAACATTAAGGTACGTCCTCGGCCATCAAACTCACCAGACCTTAATCTCATCGAAAACGTATCGTGTATAATGAAGAAAAACTCGAAGAAGATCCTGCTTCAAGTAACATTGAGTTAGTGGCACGTATAAAGTCTATTTGGGCTAATATTGGTAGAAATGTTTGTAAACTCCTTGTATATAGTATGCAAGATCGATTACGCTGTTATGAAAGCTAAAGGGGATTCTAAAAAATATTAACTACCACTTACTTCATATTCATAAGGTAATTATGTTGCGTAAAATAAAATATTCTAATATTTTGAACCAATCTAAATTTTAATCTAATATTTTGATGTGTTTCAGAAAGCTGCATACCTAATTTATTGTACTGTATTTTATATTTTGTAAATGTTAAAATCTTATCTAAACATTCCAGATTTAATTTATAAGAAATTTAATTGCATTTACTTAGTATCAAAAATAAATAAATTAAAAATAATTTTTTCTTATTGCTTTTTCTCAATTATTATTATATTTGGAATATGAGCTGTATTCTTTCCATAATATGAAGCGTTAAAAATGAAACTAACATCTGTTATTATCATGGATCCAGAGATGTCATAATAACTATTGAAAATTCCAATTTTCAAATTATTTCCGAGATTTTTTTGCAAATTTCAGAGACATTTTGCTAATAGTGGAAACAAAATTACTCTATTGTTCACACAAAAAAAATAGACCGAAAGAAAAGAGAAATAATAGAATTATTTTTTTTTGTCATTTTCTCATTAACATAGTAACGAAAAAGTTTACAGTTTCAATAAAGTATACATCACGATTATCGTATACTATCCGAAATGGTGAACATACATCTTTCATTCTTTCGCCTGTATAAATTTATTTAATGACATTTCTTTTACTTTTTCTCTAAAAAGATTATAGCCTGCTTTTGGGAGTTATTTCCACATTTAATTAATTATTAAGGAAAAGTTAAAAAAAGTGCAAAAATATTGATCTATATGAAATGCCATTTTCCGAATTTGAAGAAAATATAGATGAATGGACTTTAATAGATCATGGAGCTATTCTAAATTATTCTTTTTGCCGGCACTACAACGTCTAGAATAAAGATGACTGCATTCACTACCATGTACCCCAACTACGGGAAACTATCGGAAAAGTATCCTGACTACGTATGATACCTTCGTAAAACTTTGAAAGAAATATTCATTAAATAAAAGACTATGGACACGGATGAATGTAGGTGTTGAATACATACGATCAGAGAGGGATTATCCATTGTTCTCCTCGCTATTTTTCTTCTAGATGCTAAACGAATACTGAAGTTACAAACACATAAAGGTATATAAAATCATTAGTTGCTTGATTGCTATGCACAGTTTTTATGAGTGAAGAACGACTTTCACTGGATTTCTGCACCATCTGTCAAATGTAATTCGCATACTGCATATTGATATTTTTCTAATATTTTTTTCTTTCAGGATCCTAAAAGTGTATTCAATTATTGGATGAATATGTTATCACATTTAATAGGAATCGTGCATTTTAATTTTTACAACTGATATATTTTTGTATGTGTTAAAATTATGACATTTTCATACCACCAATTTCGAAATTTTTCAAAGGACAAAATGCTTTGATTAATGTTGTCATCTTCGTGTATAACGTAATTGTAATCGCACACTGAACAATGTTTTACGATAATTTAGCGTGTCATTATAAAAGGGATGTATCATACGCACATGATGCACATTGGAAGAGAGTTCTCTCCGAGTTTTTTGCAAAATCCTCTCGACCAATCCCATTTTCGTTTTTTGTTTACCCGCATGTCACCAATCTTTTTTAAAGGCAATCTACTATCATTGAATCAAAATCACGTAATTTTCAAAAAGTAATTTACATTTAAACTACATTTTAAAAATAATTTATCAGTCAAAATAAAAAAATTTATTAAATCGATTGTTGTAAATATTTCTTCATATCGAAGATTCCCCCCCCCCCAAAAAAAAAAAAAAAAAATCGAAAGATATCATACAATATAAACGCGCTTTGGGTTTCTACGCAGCAGGGATTTCTTAAAATATGAGGCGTCATTCAAGAGACTCTTTCCATTTATTTTATTTTATTTTTATTTTTATTTTAGGATACAGTTGATGTTGGAAGGAATTCTGGAAAATAATCCCGATCGTTGGAAAAATGTTAGGAACTCTGGTTATGGCAAAAAGACAAGTAAATCTTACAGACAGATTTTCAGATGAAAACAGTGATAATTTGCCTCAGCAGTAGATTTTTTTCCCATATAAGCGAAATATATCTTTGAAAAACAGAAAATTAAGAAGTATATATTAGTTAGCCAGTCTGGCATGTGACTAATATCTGCAAATAAGGATGAGTCTTTCAATATTTCATTTTATTTTTACTGATTACAATTCAAATACTTGCGTTTAGTTAGCTTACGCATGTTTTAGCTTACACATGTTTATATTGTCCGAAGACATCTACAATGAAAACTAGTCGGATGTGCCAATCCCAAAACTTTCTTCTATCTCACGCAGGTTTCGCATACACTAAAAAGAATCCGCAACCAACTCATATCAATGTCTAACTGAGTCTAAACTTTTATCAAATTCCGTACATTAGTTCTTGAGATATGACTATTGCTAAAATCATGTAAATCTTGAAAAATGCTGCATGGCAGTGCCACCTGTTGGGAGATTTAGACCAAAACCTAACCAACAACAACTTATCACAACGTCTAACTGAATCTGAAGTTTGATGAAAATCCGTGCATTAGTTCTTGAGATATAGTTTTCATGATAATAATGAAAAAAGAAGCATAACAGCGCCACCTTTTGGGCTATTTACATCAAAACGTAAACAACATCTATTTATGTCAAGGTCTAACAGAATCGAAAGTTTGATGAAATTCCGTGCATTAGTTCTTGAGATAGAGCTATCGTAAACATAATGAAAAAAGTAGTATAGCAGCACCACCTGTTGGGATATCTACACCAAAACGTAAAAGCGTCTATTTATATAACGGTCTAACTGAATCTGAAGATTGATTAAATTAAGTGCATTGGTTCTTGAGATACAGCTATTGCGGAAATTGCAAAAAATGCAGCATAGCAGCGCCACCTTTTGGGCGATTTTCACCAAAAACTAATCGGCACCAATTTATATCAGGGAATAACTGAATATAATGTTTTATTAAATTCTGTGCATTAGTTCTTGAGATAGAGTGCCACAAAATTTTTGTCGCATACATACAGACAGACAGAGTCACAGATTCACAGACAGACATTTTCTAAAAACAGTGAAACCGTGTTCAGGACCTTCTAAAACATATAAATCCGTCTAAAACCGGAAGTCGAAAATTTTCAGGAATCCAATACTTTCTTCTTATAAAGATAGAAGAAAGTAAACATAGATAGGAATATGAATTATATATATATATATATATATATATATATATATATAAGTTATAATTGTGTAATTGTAATATTGTATTGATAAAAAATAATGCAAATGATAATAAAACTAAATTTATAAAAGTAATAACTGTATAAAAAATACCTCTCAACCTTTTTTGTTATTTAAAAAAAAATTCCTCATATATATATATATATATATATATTCGTGATAATTTTGATAGAAACTTCAACAGAAATAAATTTACACTTTGTCCTTTTGTGTTCGCCTTAAGCCATATACTATCATGCAACTATCCTACCACGCAAACTTCGCTTTTTCATATGTGTGGGAGTTATGTGGGTGTAGAAATATACAGAGGTATATTAAGAATTAAATTGTCTAAGTATATTTAACATTAAATTAAATAAAGTAAATATTTTTTTTTCGAAAGCACAAATAATAACAAAACTAAGTGTCCCTGGTGATTCATTATAATGGTAATGTCGATTCTTTCTTACAACTCTGATGATTTAAACATAATTCCAATTACAAAATGTATAGAAGTAAAGTGTTGCTTTCAGATGTGGCATTTAATTTAAAAATTACTGTATATGTATTAAAGTACGAAATATCAATTACTTATAACTTGTATTTAGAAAAACTTTCTATTTAAATACGTCTAAACGTTTACGATCAAAACTTAATGAGTTTTTGAAATTTGAATAATATTTTGAAATTTACGAATTTTAAGTGCTTTTCGGCACAAAAAACGCGTATGTCCGTTTTTAATGTCCAATAACTTTTAAATTGATATAATGCAAAGCACCACATATCGGAAAGTTTTGGTCGTAAAATTCTGAGACTTTATTTAATATCCTTCTTATTAAACTGAAGGCGGCAATATTTTTCGAACTATAAGTTTTAGAAAAAGGGTTTATTAAAAATTTTAAAATCTGATTTTAATGTGTATACAGCCACTTGTTAAAAAAGTTATAAAACCAATAAAACCATCAAACCAATTTTTCGAATAATAAAAAAATGTTAATTAAAAATACATTTTCTTTACCATTAACTTAAACAAAATAATTGATATGTTTCTATCAACAACTTCCGCGAGGATTACATTCAATTGAATTGTATTTTTGTTTTATCTTATTTATTTCAAGTTGTTGTTGTTGTTGTTGTTTCTAATCCTAAATAATCTAGCCGATAGTCTAGACCAAGTCCATGAGCCCAAAAATTTGGAGGAAGTCCAAAACGATTATTTCAAGTGAATTCTGCTACATAAATGAATACAAATCCGCAGATTCTTTAAGTATGTCATCATTGCATTATTGTGTGTCACCCGTATTGTATGCTCTCTTGGCTCAATATAATTTCGTGAAATAAAAATGTAAATGAATGAATTGTCTGAAGAAGGGAAGTATTAGAACTTACTTTCCAAATCTTCATTACTTGGAATTTCGCCATCATGAGCTTCAGCTTCATGCGTAGCATCGTGCTCTAATGCTGTATACAGTTCTAATCCATCCAGTTTTTTATTATTGTCTACATCATGAGCTCTAATAAAAGAAGAACAGTCTATGCCAAGAATTGAGGACAAAATACAAAATTTATCTCAAATTAAAAATTTGAGATTTTTTATAGAATATTGAATTATATGTATTTATACATTTGTAATAATTAATCATACATATAATAAAAAGTGAAAAAAGGTTGTATATTCACAGATTATAATTTTATATAGATTGTTTAAAACCAAAAAAGAAAACATCAATTAGCGATCTCAGTTAATACACACCCCAACAGCCTGGTAATATACGCGTCGCAGCATCTCATGCATTTAAAAATCTTATAACCTAAAAGTTCATGGAATTTATAAAACAATTTATCACTTCAATTTCCAAAACTGACTTTTAATGCAATAGAATGACTCTCCAGAATATTGATTGAACTTATTCTTGTACAAAATAAGCAAAATCTCATCCTAATTTGGTTGTTGATAAAGACCTGAATTTAATAGTTCTTTAAACATTTTGCATCTTATTTTATAATCATTAATTTGTTTCTTTTTTTCTAAAATCAAAATCAAAATATTTAAATATTTTTAAAAGGTGTCACTGAAAACCGCTAGATTTTATTTAAATACGTATTTTACCGGCATGCTTCTAATATTACAGAATATAGTCATATGAATAAATTACTCTTCTCCGGCACGGGGCTTACGTTAAGTGACAACTATAACACAAAAGGAAAAAAAAATGGTACATCCAAATTTGTATTTTTTCTGCAGTGTTTTCTACTTTTTTCACAGCATTATGATCAAAACCGAGCCATGCCTAAAAACACACCGTAAGTGTTACAGCAATCATTATGTTTCTTGCAGAAGTAAAACTCATTTGCATTTTTTTTTACCGTTACTCCATTTTCTCATCCCTAAAGGTAATTTCTGAGCCAAACATTATGTACCAAAGAAGGTGTAATTAGTTGAAATCAGTTATGAATTAAGCATTTCCCTGTATTTATTTTAATATTAGAAAGCGTTCTCTAGTATCTGAAAGCTTCATTACTGCTATCCATTCTCTCGTAAAAAAAAATACTTTCTCTTTAAGTTCTTCCACCTTGTTAAGTTAGGTTCTACTACTAATTAAATAACCTGTACGTTTGTGTATGCGCGCGAATAGTTATTGTCTTACAAAATTTTCTTGGGACACTCCAGTGGCTGAGAGGTTCTGCTCTCAAAGCTGGTAGACGGGAGGTGCTGGGTTCAAACCCCTGTCGCGCTTGTCGACTTAACCGTTCGGAGTTTTCCGTGGTTTTCTTCGAACCTTACCGTAAATACAGGTTAGGATCCCTTAGAAAGACCCCCATGGAGGACACTCCACCCTTGGGGCGATATCCCTCGCGTATCTCCCCCGGCCGTCATAAATCAACCAACCAAAAATTTCTTGGTATTAAGAAAATTATTCGTTTCATTAGTGTTGCCGCTAGAAGCGCCGTCTATGTAAAATGTTTAAAAAAAAAAAAACTACAACTTTTTTGTGAGTTGGGTTTGAGATGCCGATCAGTGAAGTTGTGTAAATCTCGGCTCTCGACCATTTTTATTGAGTGTTGTGAGATATTAAATGAGATACAGTCCGCAAGTGAGTTTATTTTATTTTGAGAGTGTGTGTTTTTTATTTGTAGTGATTATTATTAACTGAGCTATCGGCGTAACCATATTATTGGTCTCCTCTCGCCGGAGAAAGAATATAATTTGTCGATGTTTATGTTTTTTCGGGAATCGTCTGCAGAAGATAAATTGTGTTTGGAATTCTATCAAGTAATTAGAATGAGTAAAACGAAAATTAAATCATCGTATTATTTATATTAAAGTACAAAATATTGTGATTCAGAATTCTCTTTTGTGAATATTGTGAATAGAGTGTGAATATAGAAGAGTGTGAATATTGTGAAGTATTTTCTTGATTCCAGAAGAAAAATAATTTCGATTAACCTGGAGGATTTCGTATAATACGGAAAAATAAACTGTGAATGTGTTTACGCAGAGAACTGATATTCTTTATTATTGTGACAAATTTGAGAATAGAAAAAGTGGATTGCATCTTTTCAATGTGGAATTATCAGATTTGGAGATTTATTAATAAATAAAAGGTACGTCAGTTTTATTTATTTTATTGTGAATTGTATTTATAATACAATGTTTAAAGGTGCAAAAAAGGAAGATTATCAGCGAATTGCTGCTGAATTAGACATAGATATATCAGATTCCAAATTAACTATTTATGATTTAATAAATTTAATAAAGGAAAGTTCGAAGTATAAAGCAGATAATAAACTGGTTGAAGACATAGCAAACAGTTTTATAGAGGAAAGAAAAAATGAAGAATCAAAATTACTAGATCTTGAGAAATTAAAAATTGAACATGCAAAGTTAGAAATTGAGTTGGCTAAGGCCCGTGCAGAAACTAAAAATGATAATTTAAGTGATCTCGAGAAAAAAGATAATATAGAATCTTTAGACTCTCTGATTAAAAGTGTAAGAACGTTAACGATTAAAATTCCATCTAAACCAGAAGGAGTTATTTTTTTTCATCGTTAGAAAGAGCATTTATTTCTAAAAATGTCCCAGAAAAATATAAATCGGAAATTCTACTAAATCTGTTAGGAGAAAGGGCAACAAACGTAATTACGTACATCAAAGATGGGGAATTAGAAGATTATTCAAAAGTAAAGGCTATAGTACTTAGAGAATTTGAGCCATCCCCCCAGACTTGTTTAGAAAATTTTAGGAAAGCACAACGTCATCCTAATGAAACATATGTACAATTTGCATCCCGATTAACAACGAGTTGGGATTATTATTTAAAATTGAGGAATGTGACAGATTTCAAAACTTTAAAACAGTTAATAGTTTCTGATAAGATTTGTCAAACGCTTGATAAAGATGTCATGTATTTTATAAATGTTAGACAAGCAGAATCGTGGTTTTCTCCCATTGAATTATCTCGGGAAATTGATTTATATTATACGTCTAAGGGAAAACGCGTGGTTGACAATTCTAGAGCGAGTAATAAAAATACTTATTATCGAAATGTTTCTAAAGTTTTTCTAACTGACGTAAAAAATTCTAAATGTATTTTGTCATGTAGTGAAAATCATCCTTTGCATAAATGTCCTGTTTATAAAAACATGTCAGTGGGTAATAGAGTTGAGCTTGTAAAATCCAAAAACCTTTGTTTTAACTGTCTTATGAATCATAAAGTGATTGATTGTAAATCTAAATTCTCTTGTATTATTTGCAAGAGAAGGCATCATGTAACTTTGCATTTCCCGCGTGAACAAAAAATAAATAAAGGTGAAAATCCAGAGATAATTTCACAGGAAATGAGTTCTAAAAACGAAGTCGGTAATAAATCTAATTTGGATGCTCCAGTATTCCAGCCTTTCCAAGTTAATAACCAAAGCAATTTATTTTCAACGATATGTAATTTGTCTAACGAGTTAAAAGCTGTGTTACTTAGCACATTTGTTTGTTTAATAAAAGATGAATATGGTAATTTTCATGAAGACGTGGTTTATTAGATGTCGGTGCAAACTCTAATTTTATGAGTAAAAGGTTAGTAGATAAACTAAATTTGAAAACAGAAAAGACTAATATTTGTATTTCAGGAATAAATAATTTGTCTCTTAATGTTAGATCTAGAGTTAACACAACTATTTCGAATAGAGATAAAGATTTTTATTTAAAATTAGATTTTTTAGTCGTTCAGAAAATTACGGAATTTACGCCTTCTAGACCGCTTGAGATTTGTATTTCATCGTTAAATAACATCAAATTAGCTGACGAAAAGTTTAATGTGCCAGGCTGTATTGATTTGCTTTTGGGTGCAGAAAATTTCTATGAATTTTTAAGGCCAGGTCAAATTTACCCCCAACCATTAAATACTAGAATAGTGTTACAAAACAGTGTTTTCGGTTATATTGTTAGCGGAAGCCTTCCGGCTAAGGTTGAAAGTAATATACATTGTGGGTTGATAACAGATAATTTGGAGTTAGAAAGAGTAATTCGAGATTTTTGGGAAATAGAAAACATTGAGAGAGAATCTGAAGTTTCTTGAAATAAGGAATCAGAAATTTGTGAAGAACATTTTCTGAAAAATTATTCCAGAACTGCAACAGGACAATACATGGTAAAAATGCCATTTAAGGAAGACTCATCTTGTCTTGGAGAATCAAAGAAAAAAGCTATGAAAGTTTTAAATTCATTATGGAATCGCTTAGTTAGAGAACCTAAATTTAACAATCTTTATAAAGTCTTTATGCAAGAATATTTATGTATGGGTCATATGAAAGAGGTGATAGAATCTGAAGAACCAGATATCACTTATTACATACCCCATCATTGCGTGTTCCGTGCTGAATCAAGTAGCACACCATTAAGAGTTGTCTTTAATGCTAGCTCCTTAACTTCTACCGGAAAATCTTTAAATAGTTTGCAGTACAACGGAGGAACAATCCAAGATGAATTATTTAGTATAATGTTGCGATTTCGAAAGCACAAATTTGTTTTTGTAGCAGATATTAAGAAAATGTACCGTATGATATTGATACATCCGAGTCAAAGAGATTTATTGAGAATCTTGTTTAAACCTGAGGTACATGAACCAGTTAAGGTGTATAAATTATGTACGGTGACTTATGGCACAACGAGTGAACCCTTTTTAGCAACAAGAACCCTTACCCAGCTAGCTAGAGATAAAGGAAAGGAATTTCCTTTAACTGCAAATGTATTATTTCAAGACGTATATATGGATAATATTTTGACAGGTGCTGATGATCTAGACACAGCTAGAGAGATCCAACAACAACTGATATCTTTGTTAAAGAAGGGAAGCATGGATCTTCACAAATGGTCAGTAAATGATTCTTCTCTTATGTGTAATAATGCAATATCTGAATATTCATTTTCCAATGAGACAAAAATCCTAGGAATATTGTGGAAGCCGCAACCAGACTGTTTTGGATTTAATTTAATTATAGAGCAAAGTGAAAGGTATACCAAACGCTCAGTATTATCACAAATTGCCAGAATATTTGACCCGTTGGGTTTGATAGGTCCAATAATTACGAAGGCCAAGGTTTTCCTTCAAAAATTATGGTTGCTGAAAATAGATTGGTGTGATTATCTTCCAGTGAAAGAAAATATCGAATGGACTAATTTTCTTACTTCCTTAAAAACTGTAAATATGATCAATATCCCAAGATTTGTATTTGTAGAACAATGTAATTGTGTGGAATTGCATGGTTTTTCAGATGCTTCTGAACTTGCTTATGGTGCGGTCGTTTATGTAAAATCTATTAATTCTTATGGTGATTCTGCTATTAAACTGCTCACTAGTAAATCTAGAGTAGCTCCTCTAAAGCATATTACTATCCCTCGTCTAGAACTTTCTGCAGCAGTCCTATTATCTAAGTTGATGCAAAAAGTGTTAAATGCTCTAAAGCAAGAAGTTTCTAAAACTTGTTTTTGGACAGATAGTACTATTGTACTTGCATGGTTAAAAAAGGAGTCGAATGATCTAAAGACATTTGTCGCAAACAGGGTATAGATTATACAAAGTTTAACTTCGATTGATCAGTGGAATTATGTACCTTCCAAGCAAAATCCTGCAGATCTCATTTCTAGAGGCCTAGATCCCATCAATATCCAGCAATGTGATTTATGGTGGTTCGGTCCATCATTCCTACAACAGCCTAAGATGGTGGAGTCTCCTGATATTATTTCTGTTGAAACCAGTGAGTTGTTTATCCGTGAATTGAAAGCACCATCAGTAACTCAAGTATGTACATTAGTTAACACTGTTGAGCCTTTAGACATCATTCATAACAGTTCTTCATTCATAAAGCTGCAAAGAGTAGTAGCATGGTGTAATAGATTCATCCATAACTGTAGAAATCCCTTGTATCCCAAAGGTGGAACTTTAACTAGCAGCGAACTCTCTCAGTCCTTATTCTGTATAGTAAAAAACATCCAGAAGACTTCATTCGTGAAGGAAATGCAGTATTTGGAAAAGGGTAATGCAATCCCTAATAATAGTAAACTGACAAACTTGTGCCCGTTTTTAGATGTTAATGGTATAATCCGAGTTGGTGGTAGACTGAGAAACAGCAACTTATCCGAGCATAAAAAATATCCAATTGTTATTCCTTCAAAACATAATTTTACTTTTTGTGTAATTAAATATTTTCATAATTTGTATTTTCATGCAGGTGCTGAGACAACTCTTTCTCTCATCCGAAACAAATTTTGGATCTTATCTGCTAGAAATATAGTTCGTAAAATCCTTTTCAATTGTATGACTTGTAAAAAGGTAAATTCTAAGAATTCAGAGCAACAGATGGCTGATTTGCCAGCTTCTAGAGTAACAATGGCCCGAGCATTTATGCGTACTGGATTGGACTACTGTGGTCCCTTTGAAGTGAAAAACTTCGTGGGTAGAAGTAAACAGGTAAAAAAAGTATTTATTTGTGTATTTGTGTGTTTTACTACAAAAGCCTTGCATTTTGAAATAGTAAATAATCTAACAAGTGAAGCATTCTTAGCAGCACTTAAACGCTTTATAGCAAGGCGGGGCAAACCTTCTGATATATATAGTGATAATGGTCGAAATTTCGTTGGTGCCAATAAAGAATTAAGAGCAATTCTCAGATCTTTATTTAAAGATAAAAGTGAGGAGGAGATAGAAAATTATTTAGCTAATGAAGGTATTAACTGGCATTTTAACCCCCCTTCAGCTCCTCACTTTGGAGGTTTGTGGGAAGCAAATATCAAATCCCTTAACCCTTTCAGGGGCAAGCACTTGTGTTCCTGTAACGTTGAATTCTCACCGGAATTTAGGAATGAATTTCGCTCAAATTAAGGAAAAGCAATTTTTCAACATTTTTCCGTCAAAGTTAAAAAAGTAAAATTTAATTCAAAGTTTCTGGTTCGAATCGTATTAAAATTAGGTGGTATATAATATATACCACCGCCCCTCAAAGGGTTAAATACAATTTAAAACGTGTTGTAGGTAAAACTATTTTAAGTTATGAGGAATTCTTGACTCTTATTACTCAAATTGAGGCAGTTCTTAATTCTCGGCCACTCTGCCCCCTTTCAAATGATCCAAATGATGTTGAAGCTTTGACACCTGCTCACTTCCTTATTGGTTCCTCTTTAATGGCCTTACCAGAACCAAATTATACAGAAATTCCTATGAATAGGTTGAGCAGATGGCAATTAGTTCAAAAATTAACACAGCATATTTGGAAAAAATGGTCATCAGAATATTTGAACAAGCTCTTAAATAGACCTAAATGGTACAAGGGAAGGGCAAAGATAAAAGAGGGAGATTTAGTATTAGTAAAAAATTCTGATAATTATTGACCTTTAAAATGGCATTTGGCCCGAATTATTAAAATTCATCCAGGCCAAGACAATATTATAAGAGTTGTCACCTTGAAAGATAAAAATGGCACATATAAAAGGCCACTGACAAAAATTGTTGTTTTGCCATATGTGAATGATGGTTTATTGAGTACTTAAATTCATACATTTGTTTTATTAAACTATATACTTTTCCTGCAGTGTATTACATTCTTGTGTTTATATTTGTAAATTTAGTATTTTATTTAGTGTAGTATTTTTGAGAAGAAATTGTGTTTTTTGAGATTGTATTTTTCACTTATAGGTTGTGTTTGAGTTATATTGCATTTATATTATTGAATGTTAGCAACATTCAAGGCCCGGCGGTATGTTGCCGCTAGAAGCGCCGTCTATGTAAAATGTTTAAAAAAAAAAAAAAAACTACAACTTTTTTGTGAGTTGGGTTTGAGATGCGGATCAGTGAAGTTGTGTAAATCTCGGCTCTCGACCATTTTTATTGAGTGTTGTGAGATATTAAATGAGATACAGTCCGCAAGTGAGTTTATTTTATTTTGAGAGTGTGTGTTTTTTATTTGTAGTGATTATTATTAACTGAGCTATCGGCGTAACCAATTAGTCTTTAACAAGAGGTATTTTTATGTTTCGGAGGGTAAATAAAATTCAAAAAAGGATTTGTACATATATGTGACTTAAAAAATACATTACGCAAAATATCGGAAATCCATTTCTGCATCGGAAAATATTTCAGTCCACGTTCCAAATATGTTCAGAAAATCAAATTTCAAATGTCTGTAAAGAAAAGAAAAACACTTGTTACTTCACTACTATTTAATATGTAGTTTCTGTGTTGCAAAATAAAGAAAAGAACAGAAATTACAACTATTGAAGGACATTGGGAAGGATAATTTAAAAAGTAATAAAACTTTTTTTAACAATGTATATTATTTTCTGTGTATAAAACAGAACAATATAATAATTTGTAGAATATAAACCGAACTTTATTATTATTATTATTATTATTTTCTTTTAAACGTTATATTTCAGTTTTTCTTCAATAAACGAAAGTTTGCTATATTTTAAAATCTAATGGAGGAACTAGCACCTTAAAGTATTTATTCTGAATAAAAACGTCTTTTAAGCAAATGATTTATAATTTTACTTCTTATATCTCAAATTTTTTAAAAATAAAATACAGTGATTTTGAATTGCTTTGTTTGTGATTTTAAATGTATAACATGCACATAGATGATAATCAATTATTATAATTTTTTTAATTCTGTCTTTTTTTAAACTTTTAATTCTAACGTTGCAACATAGTGAAACATTTTCTATTTTACAAACAAACTTATTTATCAAACAAATTTAGAATATTAATAATAAAAAAAAGTAAAGTACTTTTTTCTGGAAATATTCTGAATTATCGAAAGTATTAAAAAAGCGGCTTTCTAAAACAAATTTAGCTATGTCCGTCCATACATTGAAAAGTATCAGACCTTTTTTTTCTTCGTCACGTAAATCAGGTTTCTGACTATCTGACTTTGGACTTGCCTGGCTGGAAAGTAAAATTACGAGATACTAAGTCCCTTTCTGAATTTCGTAGATAATGAATATATGCCTTTTACCGTCGTTTGCAAGTGAACACTGATGAGAATTGGTTATTAGATACAATTAAAAATGGATAGTTAAACAAATTGTATTCATTTTCTAGTGTTTTCTCAACGACTTATAGATTTGTGTATTAAGGTCTCAATACCCAGTAAAAATTAAATCTAATTATTTATTTAGCATGTATTTTTCTTTTATATATAATGGATTCGGAACTATAAAACCTCGTTTTAAGAATGTGACTATAAATAAAAACTTCACCATAAGATATGCAAATAAAATTAGTCACTTATAGTCACACATCCACCATACATACGCTATAGGATACAGATCATTAAATTCGTTGTGAGCGCAATTTTCAGTTTTGAAATTAATCGGACAAAATACTTTCGAATTATTCAAACACAGTGTTTAAAGGCACAGACGATATAAAATTTAAATCGTTTAAAATGCTTCACAATTTAGAATTGTAAATTTTACGATTAAAAAATAAAAAAAAAGTGAAAGAATTTCAAAAATAGTTTGAACACCCCCCCCCTCCCTCTCCACCCCATTAAAAAAATAGAAAATAGAAAAAAAAACATTTGTTGTAAATTTGAAATAAATCCAATGTTTCCATTTGTAATTGCCCATTCTTCGAATTAGAGGAACAAATTGGATAATATAAAATTTTCATAAAATATTTTTTAGTTAATTGGGTAAAACTGAGGAGTTTTTTTTTTCGAAATTTAACGTTGATAATTTAAAATGTAAAAGGTGAAAATTTCTAAAAGGTGAAAGGAAGAGAGAGAGAGAGAAAAGACACTTTTTGAGAAAAAGGGAGTTAAAATTTTAAAAGTGAAATATATTTAGGGCATAAACATAAAAAAGCACAATGAGTGTAAATGTCATAAATAGTGTGATAAATAATGTCATTTTGCAAAGTGAATGCTGTTCTTAAACTTCTATTTCTTCAACTATTTTCATAAAATGTTTGAATCATTTTTTGAAAATTTTACAGTAGTATTCCTTCTTAAATATCCAAATGACATATATAAAAGGGTACTTATATATTTTGCGTGAATTCAGACCTTTTTTAACGACTATTAACAAAAAGAAAAATTTAATAATTAAAAAGGGGGGGGATTAATTTCATTCCATGCGGAACAAAAATCAGCTTATAAAAATATATTTCATATATCAAACAAATAAATTATATAGGAAACTAAATATAAGTCATAACAGAGTTTTGATAGTTAAAAAATTACATGTAATTCATAAAACTATTCATATATCCTATGGTTAATTCTCTTATTCTTATTTTTTATCATCTATTAAACATAGTGTACTTTTCTAGGGTTAAAATGTGTACTTACTCTCTATCGATTGTGAGCCGTGGTGCACTTTTTCCGAAAGCTACCAATGCTAGGCAAGCGAGAACTATAAAGACAGGCAACTCCATAGAACAATGCTGAAAAGTAAAGTTTTCTCTATGTATCTAAAATTTTTCTTTACATTTACTCTTTAGAAAAATACTGTTATGCATTTCCTTGATTTGGTTTTGAAGATTTTACACTTAAAATTTTAGAAATGTATAATTTTATTGTTTGTGAAATTCAAAAATTTAAATTTACTCTAATATCTAAATGTTAAAAAAATTTATAACAAAAAAAGGTAATAATTTCAAAACTTTTCACGTATGTACATTAAATAACAACCAAATTTATAAATACATAGCCTTATATTGTATCATGGCTACAAATAAAATTGTTACTATATATTAAATATATGACTAATGTGATTATTTATACGTGGCTTATTTAATTTTAAATAAAAAAATTCAACTGGGTTTACTTAGCAATAATAATAATACTAATACTAATATATCATATATTATATATTATATATATACAATATATCATATATTATATATATACAATTTTTTATATTATATATTATCTATTATATACCAGGAATCCACGGATACATCGCACACTCTATCTTTGTACCCACACTTGACGGTGAAATGCTTAAAATATTCATTGCTTAACATCCCCATATTTACTAAATTATTTATTTGAAAAAGGCAAACAGCTTCAGCTTTTAGATCAGATATATACAGTAAAATTTTCACTTCATTTCGTGGAAGAAGAGGGAAATTTGTTAAAGCTAGAAGCTTTTAAATTACTTTAAACTTAAAAGGTTTAATAATATATCACCATCCTCTGAAACTGAAAGAAACTCGTTCTTGGATTCAAAGACCATTCTAAAATATTAAATTAATTAAGCAAGTGATATAAAATAATTGATCAATGAAGTAACAGTAAAAAATACAATTTATGAAATATTATCTTTTAATGTTATCATGACATAACATTCTTTGCATTATATATACTGAGGCCTCCAACACGGGCTCCCCGGGTAACAAAACATAGATATAAACGATTTTTTAAAATTCAAAACCCCAATAGATTTTTGTAATTTAATATATATTTTTTAGATTGTTCACTAACCACACCAAAAAGCATTCTTTTATGGAAAATATCAATTATGTATTCAAATAAAGGAAAATATAAATTATATATTCAAATAAACTTTTCAAAAATTTTAAAAACAATACTTTCCTATAAGCCGCATGCAGAGTAATATCCGAAGCTCCCCGAATAACACAACATAGATGATAAACCATTTATTTAAGTTAAAAACTCCTTTAGATTTTTTAACTCTAATATTTATATTTTTTAGATTGTCCACTAACCACACCAAAAAGCATTATTATCTGGAAAATATCGATTAGATATTCAAATAAAGCAAAATATCAATTATATATTCAAATAAACTTTTCAAAATTTTAAAAGCAATACTTTAGTATTAGCCGCATGCAGAGTAATATCCGAAACTCCACGGGTAACACAACATAGATGATAAACCATTTTTTTTAAATTAAAAACTCCTATAGGATTTTTTAATCTAATATATATATATATTTAGATTGTCCACTAACCACACCAAAAATCATTGTAATATGGAAAATATCAATTAGAGGAAAATATTGTTTATGTATTTAAAAAAAGAGGAAAATATCAACCATATATTCAAATAAAGTTTTGAATTTTTTTCCCCTATTAGCCTCATGTCAAGTTTATAGCCGAAGCTCCCAGGGAACAGAACATAGATGACAAACCACTTTTTTTTAATTAAAAACTATAATAGTTTTGTTTACATTTAATATATATTTTTTATCTTTCCTATTAGCCCTATGTCAAGTTTATAGCCGAATTCCCGGATAACAAAACATAGATTAAAACCATTTTTTAAAAACTATAATAGATTTTTTACATTTAATATGTAATTTTTAGATTGTCCACTAACAACAACAAATAGCATCATTATATGGAGAATATTAATTATATATTCAAATAAAGTTTTGAAATTTTTTAAAAGCAATACTTTCGTATTAGTCGCATGCCGAGTTAATAACCGAAGAAATTGCCAAATATATTCGGTTATCGCAACTTAAGCAACCTTTTTATTCTGATAATTTTAGTGGATTTAGCGAGTTGTTCGATTACATGTCTGTTAAGTGTGTTTTATTTATATTATTTTATGTCTTATTCAATTATTGATGAAGTTGTTATTCCGTTTTGGATTATTAGCAGGAAACAAATACTTACTGCACTACCAGTATTGCTTCAACGTCAAACGGATTAATATCGTAATCGGGATGCACGCGATAGAGATCGATTTCTTAAAATCATGTTTTAAAATATTTTTTAAAATCATAAAAAATCCGTAAATTGAGATATAGTTTTCAAACACCATTGGAAATAATTTTTATCCCATTTAACGGTGAATAATTTGAAATTCTAGAATGTTTAGAAGTTTAAAAAAACTGTAGGAAAAGTGATATTTATTGGTCGGTTCGTTGCAGTCATCAAAATGACGCCAACGTTACTCAAGGAGATTTTTTTTCTTTGTAACATGGATTAAAACACCCTTTGTATAAATATATTTTAAATGCATAAACTGCCATATAATATAAATACTTAAAATGTATTTGCGTTCAATGTTAAAATAAAATTTATTTAAATTGATAAACTTTTTTTTTTCATTATAAAAACATACGTATGGATTTGGTTTCATTTAAGTAGATGTATTAAGTAAAACATACTACACACATGAGCATAACTTGTTAAAAGAAAATACAGTTCCTCAGGAACCAATAGGGTTCAAGAATTCACAGGAACATCTTTTCCGAAATTTACACGTGGCAAAGACACGCTCCCACATTTGTTTCTTTACACATATATTTACAAAGTATGTCAAATTTGTCACACTACCACACCCTAAATTTAAATATTTATATTTAATTAATAAGCATGCAAACAAATTCTGCTAATGTTATTTACCGATTCAGTTATGTAATATTTACGACACTCTTCATAGCGAATGATTCCAAACGATAGATTATATATACTGTGATTATATTACTGTGATACATGTGAATTATCAAAGTTAGATTCAGTTATGCTCAGTTGAAAATTTGTAGATGTTCAGATAATGTACCTCTCTCCAGCTACACTCTAAAAACGACATTTTCAAAACAAGCAAAAAATACTCAAATCTGAGTATGTCACATAGTCAAAATGGATCCGATTCAAAATTACTCTAGTTTGAAACCCGTATATACGCATTTCTGAAAACATGCACAGACTAAAGAATAAAACATCACGTGCTAATATTTGAGTACGTCCATGTTTCAAAATTGAGTATGAACTAACTTCAATGTGCTCATTTTGAGTATTTCCATGTTTCAAAAATGTGTTTGAACTCATTCTAATCGTTTTTGAGTATGTCGATGTTTCAAAAATGTGTATGAACTGACCTCTATGTGCTCAGTTTTCAGTACGTCCGTGTTTCAATATTCTAAGTATTTCTGGTATTTCAGACTTGAAAGCATTGGGTCGTCCTATTTGAAACAAAAAGTTTTATAACAAAATGAAAACATCTATTTACTCAGATTTGAAATTGTCATTTTTCTCAGTGTATAGAGAGCAACTTAATTCATTTTACCCTAGAAAACATTTCGCGTGTTCCTGAGTTTAACACAGCTGTGAAACACCTTTTAATTGTCCCAAAATGTCTTGGCAGATATGTTACATAGACTACTCTTTTTACAAACACTCAATGGAAAAAAACACTTCTTTATTCAATTCATGAAAGCAAAACAAACGTTTGCTGCATACTAACCGTCTTGCACATGCATTAGACGAAAGTTTATCACATACTTGCGGTAACATGTAAAAATTTATCGCATACTTGCGGTAACATGTAAAAATTTAGCACATTCTATTTCAAATCATCATTCAAACCCATACCATTCACACCATAGTTCTCGTAATGTAGAATGCGACTGAGTAAATCATTTTGAATTACCCTATATAGAAAATATTTACATTTGTTTGATGAGATGTAGAAAGATGAAGAATAAGTATTATAATCAGTTAATGTTCTTGAGTTTAACAATTGACTAAAATAATTGTATAACGACCGTCACAGGAAAATACTTAAGGATAAAAAAATTTAAAAAAAAATGTGTGGATATTATAAGGTATGTGCAACCTTAATCAAATGATACAATTATACAAAATTTGTTTATTTTGTTTCAAATGTTAAAATGGAAACTACAAATCTTCGCTTCGTTATGTATTCCTGCATAAATTATATGTACATTTATATACTCATCTATATCAGAAAGTAAGAAAATGCATTACGATAATAAATTACTTCGTTTTATCTAAGTTGCAAATTGCTACCATACATTGTAACACCGTTGCTTTCTTGTCTGCAATTAATGAATATCAATCAAAATTTTGTAATATACTTACATTGTGGCGAATAGCGAATAATGCTTGATATACACGTTTAAATTTAGAACCGCAAAATTGATTAAAGAGAGGTTAAAGCTTTTTGAATTACTACGTCATGAATTATAAATTTAGGCAATAGTAAGCAATAATTATTAAGCTTAAGCATATTGATTTGAGAGAAATACATAAAGTAAAGTGTGTGAATGTACCCTTTACGAGCACGGAAATATGATGTCAACGCAAAAGAGTTCGAGAAAGTAATGCACAGCACACTCTAGTACGTAAAATTAAACTCTTTATTTTTATCTTCTTATTTTTACTAACGCACTACAACTTGAATATTAAAATGTAGTCATAATTCGGTTATTAGAATAGTCACAATGCAACACTAAATTATTCAGACAAGAGTGTAATTACGTATGTTATCGATGATCATTCTGTTATTTTATTTAGAACATAAAGTTTTTTGCATTGTTAATTTTAATGTCCCTTTTAGTTTAGAGCAGTGTTGCCAGGCCCAGAGTTTTTGCGGTTACGGTAGAAATATTTAGGTAATTTTTTTTCTTAGTGGGCTTTTTAAGGGCGTACTTCTATTCTAAATTAGCTTTTATGTTTGATTCATTCTAAGTTATATCTATACAAGTAATTTATAATCCAGGGTGGCTAGTGGTCAGGGAAAAATACAGTCAAAAAAGTGATAAACACCAGTATATTCTTATAGAAAAATTCATGTTGATTATTTGATTGAATAATCAAGATGACTTTTTCTAAAAGAATATTCTGGTTTTATCACTTTTCTTTTACTGTATTTTTCCCTGACCACTAGACACCCTGTAATCGTCATCTAAACTTTACATGAATATGATAAATGCATATCTAATTTAAGCATTTTTTATATAATTTCTCCTATTACTATATGCTCTATGAATATTCCTCATGCTCCAAGCTTCTGATCTCTTAACTTTTTTTAAAATTTAATCAAATTGCAAGATAGAGAATTCCTATAGTAAGTAAATTACTGAAGTAAAATAAATAAATAAATAAAAAAAACATTCTTATCCATCGATTTTTTACGAAATATACATGAGTTTAACTTTGCAACTAGCACTAGATGCAATTGAATTTAGACACAATATCAGTATCATAAATATCAGAAAAAAGTACACAATTCTTTTAAGTAAGGATTATAACAATGACCAGACAAGAATTATAATAAATAATGAATGAAATTTATTTGGGAATGAATGAATTTCATTTGCGAGGCAATTCATCAGGCAGCAAAAATAAAGAAAGAAAAGAAAGGAGGACAGCTAGATGCTGAATTACCGAAAACCGTATGAATTAACTGACTTTTATGATATGCGTATTATTTTTATTTTAAGTAAATCAAATATACAAAAAAAATAGCTAGATTTTTTTTCACATTTGAAAAAGAAGTAAGAGGATTGATTTGTGTTATACGGATTTATTTATTTTACCCAGATCACATTATTTTTTCTCTGTGGGAAGGAAGCGAGCCTGGAATTACATGAAGAAATCTTGATTTTAAGAATAGGTTGGACATAAGCCAGACATAAAATCTGTTAATTTTACGGAAACATTATATTTGTTTTACGAAATATATGTATTTTAAAAGAAAAACTTGACTATTAAAATTGATTATTTTTCTAAAAATAACTGGTGTTTTATTACTAACCATTTTGCTGTTTAAATACCAACATATTTTTTTTTCATTTTTCTTAACTTGTATCATGCTTGTATAGAGTTATTTCTGTAATCGATTTTCCATTCATTTCCTGATGCGCTAGTTCTGAACATAAGTCAATGACTGTTTAATATTTCAATATTTTGTTTAAATACCAACATATATTTTTTTTTCATTTTTCTTAACTTATATCGTGCTTGTAAAGAGTTATTTCTGTAATCAATTTTTCATTCATTTCCTGATGCGCGAGGGTTCTGAACATAAGCCAATGACTGTTCAATATTTCAATATTTTCATTTAATATATGAATTAATAGACAGATTTTAATTAAAATTTTATTTAATGATAAAAATACAATGTAAAAATATTTTTCAAGCATGAATTATATTAAATATATTACCATGAGTCCGATCAATAATCATTTGTTTGATACATTAAAGTAATATTAACATTTGCAGTGAAATAAATAAGCATAATGAAGTGGCAGCTTCAAAAGGAACCATTAAGGAGAACAACATAATAAAACAGAAAATTACTATTTCAAAAAAATTGAAACATTCAAGCAGTTTGAAATAATAAAAATAAAAAGCACAAATAAATAATATTATGTACAAATAGGGTAGGTTAATAATGCGATTAAAATTCCTATTTAAAGAAATTATTTCTATAAGATCTTCATCCTTTTCCGATTTTTGGTGCTCTAGTTTTATTATCAAAAAGTTAGTTTCTATTTTAAGAACAGTTATAATAATGTGTCTTTTTTAATTATTTTAATTATGTTTTATTAGTTGTAATTTTAATTATGAAATAGATAAAAACTTCCCAACAGAATCGAAGTTACCTTCAGATATCAATATCACTGACAGGAGGGTTTGTTTTTTTATATGAAAGCCAGTTAGAATAGTTTGGGACCATTTATTAAATTAAATAATGTATTGTGCTATTTAGAAAACAACAGACAACTCCTACCCAAATTGTCTACTTTTTCGTTTGTTATATTATTTTTCATATTAACAGCCATTTCTTTCTGTAAATATCTCGGCAATAATGAATGTGAACAGAATTTCGTTTATTATCGCCAAAGAAAAATGCTGACGCTCGGAATGCAACTTTTTTTCTGCTGTTTTCTCCCAATAATATATTACATAACATATTGCAATAAATTAGTGTTAAATAAATTGCAATAAATTACTTTTACTATATTGAGCATTTTCTATTTAGTTCATATTTAAATGATTTGGATAGTTTGGCACCGTATTAGAATCTCTTGAAATGAAATTCAATATTTCAACATTTGTAAATTAAAAGATACTTGTATTACCAGGGGTGCAAAAATCTAGGCGTCAATGGGCCGATTCCCACCACTAAATTTTTAGTATTCCTCGCCTAATAAGAATACTGAAAAAATTTGAGCGAAGTATACTAATAAAGTTTCACGAAGTTTACTAATAAAATTTAGTAGTGGGAATCAGCCCATTGGCACCTAGATTTTTGCACCCCTGTGTATTACTATTATAATTAAATATATTACTGACATTTATTCGGTGCATTCGTAATTATATAAATACGTAGTCCTTATAGTTGTCGTCTGGTCCGTCCATATGTTCGTCTGTCCGCATACAACAGCACAAAAACTACCCAACCGAATGGTTTCAAATTTAATATAATCGTTGCAGAAGTTTGTCGAGTCATTTCAAATTTTATGAAAATCGAAACAAAACTTAATATATTAATACAAATATTCTTCATTCTATTAAATCCTATCATACGTAATTAATTAAATGATATCCCATGATAGGTAATGATTCTAGGTTGGCATGGTGATTAGGATTTTACGATGGAGTAATATTATTTCCGTAATTATTACTGAATTTAAAAACCGAATTTGTATACTAAAATTGTTTCTTTATAGCAATCATATAATCTACCAACAGTTTTTTGGATAGATGTTTCCGGAGAAAAAGATAATAAATGAAAAAAGAGTTGGATTTCAAGTTCTGAAATTTTCACAGCTAGGCTTAAGTTTCCCATTGGAATTTTCAGTAAATGTCAACAAAAGATAAAATGTTACCATCTTAAAATGTACTTAAGTTTTTCGGAAATTAATCATATCATAATAACAGACGATATAATTCATTTCACTGAAATAATAACGAGCATTTTTTTTACATTGTCTTGTATTGGATGTTTGCGCGAAGTATAATTTTAATGTAACTGAATTGTAATTAATTGCTTGTAAAAGTGTATTGAAATTTAATTTCATAAAATAAAATTAATATCTAATTAATATGAAAATCTCCATATAAAATAAATTATGTATTCATGCATTTTTGCATAAGAGTGCAACAGCTATTGCACCAACATCTGGATATTTATAAAACTAGTTATAGTACGAACGCACTTCATTTGTCGCGGTTGACTAACAATTTCCAACTTGTTTTAATTTCATTTATCAATCGTGATTTAATATAAATATCCACTAATATAAAATTTTGAGATTCGTGATGTGCCAAAATCGTTTAAGATAGAGTTTAGTGACAAAAACGATAAACTTAGTATGATGATAATCGGAATGATAAAAAATAATTTTTAATGCTCATGAAAAATCAAGATAAGGAAAAAAAACATCACTTTTGGTTGAATTTATTGACGCGGCAGTGTAGGTATAATAAATAACTACTCCTTAATTGTAAAAAACATCTTCATGCTGTGTACTCCATACTTGCATACATTATATACACAATTACATACACCCCTTCCCTCACTTGTCTGTTCTGTTCTGATATACTTTCATCATTCAACCTATACACACGCCTTATACGCTTTCATAAATCTTATATACTTGCGTATAGTAACTTCCAATAGATAAATAGATGTAACAATCTATTGTTAGTATTTGAATGTAATAATAAGTAATACAAATCTGCCATAACATTAATTTACCCCACGATAGTTGATACAAGAATTTTTGTTTTTCATTATCAGGATGTTGTGACATCGACAATTATGTTAATGACACGACATTATTTTCGACATTTGCAAGCAATGTGCCACTATGCCGCGTAATAAAAATGATGTGTTGCTGATACATAGATATTTTGTCACACATTTATTAAAACGTCACACATGATTGTTTTCAGGCCCAAAATGTGTATATGATTTGCTTGCGTATTTAGATCTTGTCTTGTCATAATACAGCAATACGTCCAGATGGTGAGCATTTGCATCTTCTTCATTATTAAAAATGTATCTAAATACTCATATCATGATGGAATGAGAATCCGCATAACACATATAAAGTAGTGTAATATTTATTACTCTACTAATTGCGAACTACGTAAGTATACAATAGAATGTTATTTATTTCTCTAACAATTTCTGTTACTTATTTCATTTTATTGGGTTATTTTACTGACGTCAACAGCGTAATTGTTTATTTCAATCAAACACGTAATACTATTCATAAAATCGCATTTAATAAAACAGATATAATCTCGATGTCTACGCTGAATTATACTTTGTAAATATTTAACCATTTATGACAAACAAACACAGATACTAACGATTTTTAAAATATCGTCTGTTTGCAGCAAAACTACTTTTAATAAAAAATAACATACATTTTCCTATTTATGACAAATAATTTCCAATACATCGTAACGGCTTAATATTTGCACAAATGAGCATTCTTAAATGGTGCATTTTTACCTGATATTAAAATACTAATAAGTTTAAATTTAACCTGTTTCCAAATAATTATTAAATCTGAATTGTCTAGATGTTATATATTAGTGAACAACTTGACTTTTTTTTCATTATTGGAGATTAACAATAAATGCGTATATAGATTGCATTAACAAATTCCCTTTTTATCTAAAGTCCAATCTGTACATTTTATAAGCAAGCAATTCTACTTTTCATTTAGCTACTAGGAAAATTTGAAACTAATTTATGTTTCCAAGTGACGTCATTTAAAATATTTAAAGTACCATGTCTGTAGTAAATCATTTAGCATTTAAAAAATTGTATTCATTTTATTTCTAGATTTTTATTCTAATTCATTTTTTCTAAAATATCTTTTACTCGAATACTACATTTTTTGTATTACTTATACTGCGAAATATATGCACTTTTGTCAAATCTGACATATATTTAATTCAGAAATTCGGAATTCGTTTTCTTTTTGTTTTATGCGATAATAATAGAACAATGGAACAATCTAGACTTTTAATGGACTTCCTAGTTACGGAGCAACTTTACATCCAGGCGATATGTAAGCGAAGAGCAGATACATAAGGGAGCCATTGAAAAAATTAGGTTTAATTGTAGTAAATAACGACATGATAATGAATAACTTTTTAAAAGTTATATAAAAATTAAAAATGTAATAAAAATATTACAGAAAAAAAGTAGCAGAAAAAAATTAAACTAAGGTTAAATTTATAAATTAAATTAAGGTTAAGTTTACAAAAATTAAAAAGACAAAATTCCATTACTTCCTAAGATAAGAAATACAAATGACATCCGAAGGCTAGCCCTATCACATAAAAATATTATAGAAAAAAAGTAGCAGAAAAAAACTAAGCAAGAGTTGCCAAGATCTCCGGATTTTTGCACACCAGTATTTTTTTAAAGAAAATGTTGTTCTTTTAAATCGCAAAATGTTCCGATTAAATAAAACAACATTTTCTGTACTAAATTACTGGTATCCAAAAATCCAGAGACTTGACAGGTCTGATTAAACTAAGGCTAAATTTATAAATTAAATTAACATTAAGTTTAATAAAATTAAAAAGACAAAATTCCGTTACATCCTAAGATAGGAAAGGAAATGACATCCGAAGGCTAGTCCTATCACAGGAAAAAATACAGAAAAAAATGGCAGAAAAAAAATTAAGGTTAAATTTATAAATTAAATTAGCGTTAAGATTACAAAAATTATAAAGACAAAATTGCATTACAATATATGATTACAATTCCATTATATTCAATTATTATTACAATTCCATTATAATATATGAAAGACAAATAACATCCAAAGGTCTATCCCTATCACATAAAAACAGACACTTTTCAGTGACCATACATATATTTTAATATAAAATATAAAATGTTACAAAAGTTACAGACTAACAGGATATTTTTCAAAGCAATTATCATTAGACAATATATGCAATTGTAGACATTCCTTGAATTAAATATAAGAAAATAGCTATTCTAAGTTTCTGGTATGAATTCGGAATTTCTGAATAAAAATTCGTCAGGTTTGACAACACTGAATACGTGTTGCATTATAGATTAGAAAATTTATATTTAATTTATTTCCAAAGTACTATCCAAACAAAATTTCTCAACAATATTTTTAACAGCAAACATTTCTGTTTTTATCAATTATTTGATACATACTCTATTAATTATGTATTGAAGGTACATGTCATGTAAATCATTAAAAAAATATTTAATTGTTTACTAAATCATAAAATACTGTGAAACTTATATTCACCTTATTTTAAAAGTATTATCCAAACGAAATTTTCAAAAGGAAACTTTGCTAGGAAACGTTGCTAGGAAACTTTTTATATGTGTTTCTCAAACTACCAGACACGTTTCAGATTAACTGTGCATTGAAGCACTATTACACGAAATGAAATAAACGCTTTAGGGAATAAGTAAGTATCTTTATCGCTGTTTATTGAAAGTTCCGGCATTGAAATTTCCGCTTCCGCAAATAATTATCTGAGGCTTTGTTCACGCAAATCCTAACAAGGCAGTGAATTGGTAAAACAATCAGATTTTATGTTCAGAGGCAGTTGATTTATATATACATTTAAAATTTATTTATAAATAATTAAAGTGGGAAGAATTTTTTAAAATACGCATCTTTTATGTACACTGCCGCTTACCATTTCATCTTAATTGCATCAAATTATCAAACGAGAAAGGTAAAATTGCAGTTAAACTTCCGTTATCCGAAATCTAGCCATCCGGATCTCCGAATATCCGAATCGACAATGAATATACAAATACTTACTAACTGAAATGATAGAATCCAAACCATTTTAACTCAGCACGGTCGTTTTATGATTATTGCATGTATTAAAACGAAATATATATATATTTACAGATTTCTTTTGAGTTCACTTTTTTAACAAAACCTTTTCTTCTATAATTTACATTAAATATTACACGTCTTGGAAGATTTCATTATACTTTTAATTTTGATGCAAACTTAATTATTACAAACTTTTTTACAGACGCCTGAAGTGAATTATCAGTTAATACAATTAGGTAAACTCAATTATTTAAAATTAGTACATTATACATGCATTTTAGCGTATAATGAATTTGAATGGTGCTTTTAGCGATTTAAAAGTCTTTACACATACAAATCACAAATGTAAATAATCTATTTAGTTATTATCATTATTCCTTATGCCATTTGCTGTTGCTTCCCTTCTGCAGTACAACTTGTGCTGCCAGGTTTCCCGATATACGAGGGATGTCCCGCTTTTCTGCGATTCTAAGACCCGTTTTGCGGCACGAGACACCAGAAATCTCGATTTTGCATGTTGCACAAAATTTCTTTAAATTTCTTTTGGTTCTTTTCTTGTTAAATTTCTTATGGTTCTTTTCTTGTTAAATTTCTTTTGGTTCTTTTCTTGTAAAATTTCTCTTGATACCATGATATTCGCTTCTTTGCATTGAGTGGAACTTAACAAAGAAACATCCGTGAAAACATAAACTTTCTAGAACGGAAAATTTTTATGTTACCGTTGAATCGATTATCGTACAAATGTACATTAAAATAGAGAAACATGTCTAAACCGAACATATTTCGGGTATCTAATGATTCTGTTTTAATAAGATTGGCTGTACTTTTTCGGTAAAACATATTGAAAACACAACCTGTTGATTACGGAATATATCCTTTCTGAGACGTAAATATTTTATCTTTTCTGAAACATAAATATTTCATCATGGAAGTATATTGAGTTTATGTAGTACAGTAAAACCTACTAGAACGGAATCACAATACTGGGTTAAAAAAATCGTCTTAAGTAAGTTTCCGACTTAGCAGGAAGATTTATAGGATGTTCTGTGTGTTGGGAACAGGCAGTTTCTACGTTCAAAATATGATTACATTATAGACTGGTTCCATTTTAATAGAATTTGCTACTTATTTCTGTCTCAGTTTAGTAGCCGCTGGTCTCGCTTCTTTTGACTCTTTGTTCTCTTATTAAGATAGTAAACCTGGCAACAACAGATACAACACAGGTGATTTTTTTTTTCAAAATTTTTGTCGAAATTCAAAACTTTTTAAAATTTTGTATTATTTCATTTATTTATTTTTTGTTTTTAAGAGTTTTTTGTGAAAACAATCTAAAAATCAGAATAATGAATTGCATTACCAAACATTCGTTGTGTCAATTTTCCATGTAACTCATTGATCACGCATACCAAAGAGTGTCTTTTTATGATGTGCAGTGTGAAATAAAAAAATTTGCGCGCTTTTATTGTGTGAAATAATTAAATAATAAAGCAGCTCTTTCGTTTTTTTCTTTATTTTTAGAAAAAACACGTGAAAGCGAGTAAACTTATGTATTTTGTAGAAGCAGTGTTACAATTTTTTTTCATGAATTCATTATTAATACGGAATATGGGATGGGTGGAGTGTGAAACTTTTCCCAGAAATATTAAGTTTAATTATTGTTTAATTTTCAGCTTAATAGTGAAGATTGTTATTCTTGTAAAGATTGAGCATCATGAAAGTATGAGCTAAATTAAGCCCTTTTCAATTTCTCCTACACTAATTTAAGTGGTTAACAGACTCTTATACTTCACTTATCCTTTGAAGAATTACATGAGTGTCTGGAGTACCCCCTAATTTTGTGACAGACATGAATAATTTCTTCATACATGAATAGATAGATAAAATTTATATTAATATTTTCTTTACAATTATCCTTAACATGTATTCAGATGAAAATACTTTTCACAAACTCATTTAGCTGTATCGTGTTGTATGTTAGTTGTCGAATCAATTTCATCGCGTACCGCACTTTAGTGTACCCTGCCGTACGTAGTAGAAAAAGGGATAAGCTATTTATATTTTTAGGACTTTAATCTAAAATCTAGTTGGGCAAGAAATGAATTAAATTATTATCTCAGGATTTTGGCCTGCGTTTGGGGAAATTTGACCAGCATGGCAGCAGTTCAATCTTGCTTTTGAGAATTAAATATTACTACTTCTAATTCCATATAATTTCATAAAATAACCTTCAATGAAGCATTTGAGGCTATTGCCGAGCACTAAAATGTCATTCTACGCATATGCATGAGTTTTATTAATTGAATTCATGAATATTGCGCATATTATGATTCAGACTTTAGAATTTGACTAGATTTTCCTTTTCAAAACCATATTCCATAAAAAACCGCATTTAAAAAATATGCCATATATTATTAAATGTGAAGAGATTCTATTTTTTATTTTAACATTTTAATGAAGTTATTCAGAATTCATTACGGTATTTTTGCAAAAAATGTAAAGACATTTTGAGTCATACAATTAAAATTTACGTATATTGATTCGAACTGATAAGATTAAAAAAAGCAATGACTGAGAAGTCGATTCTTTACAATCCTTAGACCGAAACCAGATTAGGTATACGTACTCTTTGAATTTGATACTTTTTTATAAAGATACCTTACTATTAAAAATATATTATATTATAGTTATTCCGTTCGAATATTTGTGTATTTTGCACTGTAAAAATGAGTAATTACTGTTCAATGTATTTATATACATGAGAATAAATTTATTTCAGCGTCATTAAGCGCTTCCAAGCGTACTGTCTTCGTCAAGGATTAAAATTGCATGGATTAGATTCTTAATGTGCCTTGTGTATAAAATAGGAAAGTTATTAGATTAAAATTCAAGCTAAGAACTTGTTACATTAAAAGATTAAAATGAACTAGAAAACTACTTAATTCTAATCATCTGTAATCCCTCCAGTATTAGAGAAGTCATTAAAGAAACTGGAAATATTCGTAATAACTGTGTGTCAGGAAATGTAATTCTCCAGAAAGCAATAATTTTCCATTAGAAAAATATCTTACTTCACAGAAAATTACACAACTTCTCATACATTATAAAATGTATAATTTAAATTCACACAATACTTTATCTCTCTTCACTTATGTTCAGGATGGAGTGTGCATTCATTAATCCTATAATTATCATCTGTAACATTCAACTATTGCACATGAGTTTATACAGAGATTTATACAGAGTTTTGCTGAGATCAATTTATTAAAGTAGTTATCAATCAGTTACCTTTTATCTCAAGTGATGGATAATCTATTTACACCTAGACACGACAATCTGAGATGTTTACTTTATTAAATAAATGTTTATTTTAAGAGAAGCATTAGAGGTGAAAATTAAATTAACATTTTTTCATTAATGCTTGCTTTCTTATGGAATTACGCTGGCATCAATTTCATTTAAAATGTGTTTAATATTTGTAAATAAATAATATATTTCGGTGCGTCCCTGTGAACGAATTGTAAATTCTATTCAGTCCATACTCTACAGAAAGTAGTATTGACCGTAGCACATATCTGTAATCCGTATCAGTTTCATTATGTTGTAAGTATAATGGGAACATTAAAATTCACCGTAAACAATTTTTTCTCCATTTACCATAAAGATACGGAATTATTTTTGTGAAGGAAAATAATACCTAAATATTTCATCTTCAACATGGAACATGCTTTACTACATCTCATTTCCATATATCACTATCGTAAAAATGAAAGTATATGTACGAGTGTTAGAGAGCGCAGACAGGCAGACAGACGGCCAGAAAAACTGAAGTTATAAACACTTTTCAACTATATTGGAAAACGTTAAAAAATGTTTTTACAAAAACATAATGTTAATATGTTAATATACTTCCTTCTTCGTTGCTTATCGTCGGAATTAATTCTCGTGCTTCTATTTTCAACACAATTTGTTTCTTAAAACGAAGAAAATCATTTATAAATTTCATAAAAAACAAATTTTATTATTAATTTATAATAAATATTTCTATTGATTTTTCTCGTTTAAAGAAATTTTGTATTTATTGTAATTTAAAACAACTGTTGTATTTTCACGAAGAAAAAGTATACATCTTAGTTGTTCAAATTACATACTTTATAACAAATATGCATAAGAATTTTCTTCTTTCATAAACCATTATGCTTTTTAAAATTAAACTTCTAAAGGCAGTTGATTATTATTCCTTCGCTTTAAAAAAATCCCCATATATTTCGATTTTTTTAAATATATTTATAATTTTGTAGTAAAATTTTGAAAATTATGTTACAGAAAGAAAAGCATTTAACACATTTAATAACATTTTATAAAGAATATGAATTCGTGTCAACAAACATTTAAAAAATATTTCTCCACTTAAAATATTGAAAGAACAACTTTTAAAATTTCTGTTTAGCGATAATAATTAGTTAAAACTGCAATACATAAACATTTTAACAAAAATTAAAAATATATATCTATATTCCACATTTATGTTCTTTATCATATAGCATAAAACTTGTAGTTTTTTTTATACAACTGATATGAAATTCTATAAAATGTATTTCGAAAATTTTCAAAGCAAGCACATTAGAAAGTACCATTAAAAATCCAAATAAAAAATAAATAACGTTCTTTAATTTTCTAGGGTTAGTTTTTACTTGTTTACATATTACTTACATATTATTTACATACACTAACTTCAAAATTGAACAAAATAGATGCCGATATAAAATGCGCGCACAGCTTGCTTTAAAAGTTGTAAAATAACTCTTGACATAAGTTTTGAGAGTATAATCACAGTTTCATAAGTAATTACGTATTTAATATTTTTTGAGCCATTTTGAAGATAATACTAAACTGAGTTCATAACTCACTGTTGACAAACCTAAAAAAAATTCAAAAAGATTAAATAATTTGTAATTGGAAAAAAAATACAAATTTGCAATTGGGAGCTTTATTATCAGCAGCATTTTTAAAAGCGAATACGTGTATTACACCGTTTATTTATTTATTTTTCTTAAATCTTCAATCTTCATCAAAAATACTTTTAAAGTGTTGCATTATGCACAATCTCTCAAACTTAAAAGTTAAAAAAAATTACATCAAAAAGTAATTAACAATGAACCGAAAAATACACTTTAAGTAAAAATACCCATATAATACATTTTTAGTAGATCAACTGCTTAGATCAGGTGTGACCAACCTTTTTAGGAAGAGTGCCACTATTTGAAGAAAAACAAGAACGAAAAATCATGCGTCAAGCATAGATTATGTAGCACTTTCCAACGCTTCCAAAATAATTTTACAAATCATACCGTTTAATAAGCTAAAAGATAACATCTAAGTAAACAATTTGGAAAACGCATAACATATTTAAAATTATAATTTCAGCAATTTCCAACATATACAATATTCGGAAAAATATCCGAATACTTTTATTCAGCCCTGTATAGGATCTATAGGTTTGTATATATACTACATGGAATGCTAAATTTTAGTTCAGTTAGGAAACGCGTAGCACAGTTTAAAATTCTCCATCTGGAGTTTCTGTCAATAAACGGAAATGTGTTCGCGAACTTTTGTGCTTCCCTGTATAGGATCTACAGAATTTATACACACCACGTAATAAACAAAAAGTGAGTTAAATTTAAAATCGTGTTCAGTAACTTAAAATGCACTTCCAGGAATTGTTAACAGGCAGTGGAGAATTCTTTTGTGTGTCCCTGTAAATGAACGATGATTGCTATGTACACAATATTCTGTAGTAAGCCTCTTGTAATGCACATTAGTGATATATATAAATTTCAGTGCGTTTAAAATAGTGAAACATTACTTAAATAAACCGCAGACGATTTTTCTCCATAGAACGCAATATAACGGGATTCTTTTGAGTGTCCCTGTAAAATAACTATAAGTGCTACACACTTCCGTTGAAATAGGGAACATGCTATAGATTGCGACAATAACATATAAAAATTGCAGAGCAATCCGAGCATATTTACGGGAGTTAGAGCACGGACAGACGGACAGACGGCAGACGGCCATACGGCCAGACAAACGAAGTCATAAGCACTTTTCAACTAGGTTGGAAAGTGCTAAAAAATTATGCGTGCTACCAATTTTTCTAACATACTAAAAAATATAAAAAGGCGAAAACATGTTATTTATAGGGTGATTATGTGATTTTTACGCAAATAGTACATTTTTTTCCCTGTAAGTCTGAGTAGTGGAACAAGAACGAAAATTTAAACAAGAACGAAAAATCATGCATCAAGCAGAGATTATGTAGCACTTTCCAACGCTTCCAAAATAATTTTACAAATCATTACCGTTTAATAAGCTGAGCGATAACATCTAAGTAAACAATTTGGAAAACGCATAACATATTTAAAAACGTAATTTCAGGAATTTCCAACATATATTTCCAACATATACAATATATGGAAAAATATCCGAATACTTTTATTCAGCCCTGTATAGGATCTATAGATTTGTATTATATACTACATAGGATGCTAAATTTTAGTTTAGTTAGGAAACGCGTAGCACAGTTTAAAATTCTCCTTCTGGAGCTTCTGTCAATAAACGGAAACGTATTCGCGAACTTTTGTGCTGCCCTGTATATGATCTACAGAATTTATACACACCAAGTAACACACAAAAAATGAGTTAAATTTAAAATCGCGTTCAGCTACTTAATGACGTAATGTAACTTAGACGTAATGTAACGGAATTCTTTTGACTGTCCCTGTAAAGTAACTATAAGTGCTATGCACACCCTATTCCATATTAAGCTTCTTGTAATGCACCTTCGTGATATATATCAACTGCAATGTGTTTGAAATTGTGTAACATCATTAAAATAAACCGTAAATGATTTTTCCCCATAGACCGTAATGTAACGGAATTATTTTGAGTGTCCCTGTAAAAAAACTACAAGTGCTACACACTTCAGATGAAACAGGAAACATGCTACAGATAACGACAATAACATATAAAAATTGCAAGGCAATTCGAGCATATGTACGGGAGTTAGAGCACGGACAGACGGTCAAACGGCCGGACAAACCGAAGTCATAAACACTTTTCAACTAGGTTGGAAAATGTTAAAAACACTTTTCAACTAGGTTGGAAAGTGTTAAACACACTGTTAAAAATTTACGTAAAATAATAATGCAGTGACCGTAAATTTTACATTGACTTTACCATTTTTCTAAAAAATTGTCGAGACACCGTTAATTTATAAAGATTTCATTCGCCCAGTGATAAAAAAAATCATCGTTTAGCAATTATTTATGAATCTGGTACAATGATTGTAATTTTACATCTATCGTAAACTCCATGGACCAATGAGAATGCTTTCTTCAAAATATCTGGTATCTGGAATGGCAACTTCAGGAAATTGTTTGTGTTTGTTTACATGCCATGCCGACGCCGAGACAGAATCTTGTAAGGATGCACTAAAATTGGTACGATTTTAGTGATTTAATGTAAGTTACATTGCTGTTTTATAGTTTTATGGTATTTATTTTCATTCAGCTATGTTTATATATTAAAAAATTACGTTTTATATCGATCTGTATTACAAGATCAATCTTATTTACTCGTAATAGATTTCGAAATTTATGATAAGTTTTCACTTCCTAGTTTGATAAAAACCGTTTCCGGTATAACTTTTTTTTTTTCTCTAGTCGTCTTTGATCATTATTATTTTGCTGAATTGATCGAATAATGGGTCTATGATGCTTTGGTGACTTGATTGAACTATTTTATCTTGATTGGTTGTTTTGAGCTTCTAAAAGTAAAAATTTTTCAAAATCATATTTTTTTATTTATTTTAGTAAGTAAAGGTTGTAGATAAATAAGATAAAACAGCTGTTATGTAAAGCTAATATACTTGTTTTTATTTAACTTTAAAGTTAGTATGTTTAAAAGAAAGCTAGTATAAACAATATTACTATGATTATTTATGAACTTCAACATGGGGCACAGTAGTCCACAATCCACTCTGCTCCTGTAATGCAGAATGTTCAAAATATTTAATAATTGCTTATTTTCTATAAAGAAATATTGTTTTAAAGTAGTAAGAAAAATAACAATTTATTTAACATTAATTTACTATGAAATATTTTGGTTTTGCATTTACTGCCTTTGAATAAATATTAGTGTGAATGTTGTCTAATTGGTGATGATTCTATTCAAATAAGATTCATGAGATGCAAATTGAATGGAAATCAGTTTATTTTTCCCGAAACTGTGGATGAATCTGTTGTTGATGTCAATCATTTCATAATGTTGCTTCCAGACCCAAAAATATTTCAGGAAAATTCCAGGTTCAATTTTACTCATAAGTATTTTGGAATTTCATTTGCAAATTTTAATGTGTGCTGATTTTTTTTGTACTTAAGTAATAACTTCAACTAAATTGTTCCTGTATTAATCTGTTATTATTTTCAAAATATAATGAATTATTTTGTTTTTGTTTCAAAATGTTACTTGTAAATTTATATTACTATGTTATCTTGGGGTAAAGGGGAAATAAAAATGAATTAGATTAATAAAAAATAGATTTATATTGTATTTCAGATAATTCCTAATAGCGATCCACTGTGCCCCACTTTTGGGACACACTGGTCCACTTTATGGGTGCATATATATATATATATATATATATATTTAAATATACTGAAAACTATGTTCTGAGAAAATTATGATGAATGTATTTAAAGGCTTAAGGAATATTAAAAAATATTTTCATGCAGATTGGGTTGCCCGTTAAAGAGAAAAAAAATTAACTGAAAAAGTGGTCCACTGTGTACCAGTCTACCCTATTAGAAAACAGTAGTTTCGTGTGAGCTTGGAAATAACACCAACATTGGTGCGTGACTGAAACACATTTGTTCTGACTTCGGAAAACACAATGTTTTGGAGTGTAATATTAAGAAACTTAATGAATACTATATATAATCATGACATTTAGCATCTATAATAATAATGAGTTTTTCAGTGTAATTGTACCCACATTAAAATAATGTAGATTACTTTTACGAAAACTTTTTTATTTACAAAAAAAAAAAAAAAAAAAAAAAAAAAAAAAAAAAAAACGAGACGAAAATAATAAGTAGCTGTAGTAGATCAGTAGCGCCATCTGTTAGAAAATTAAAAATTAATCTTCTAAACGAATTTATATACTGGGTTAGTACCTTGTTCATACATTTAATAAATGGTTAATTGTTTATGAACTGTCATGCTAATTCATTTCTAAGTATACACCATGCAGGCATTTTTGGCAGTCTATCTGTGAAGTTTTGTATACTCAAAAATAGATTTGAAAAATTGTGCCTGAATTATAACCATTCTATTACTTAAGTGCAGCATTTTTTTAGCATACAATGTTTCAAAACCAGGGTCGCCATTTCACAATTTTCTTGGGGGGGGGGGGGGTGAGGAGGACTTTTCTTTGACGGCAGTAGCATAGCCGAGGATGAGGTTCGGCAGGGCTGTAAACCCTCCCCCTCCGAATGAGAAACGTTTACTAAATCATAGATACAAAAGAAGTAAACGAATACGAATTCGCAAAAAAGATGAAAATTTCCGTCTTAGCAGGTATAATTTCAAGATACTATGAAAGTTTTCTGTTATAGGAGGTTTTGTTACCTTTGTTTAAATGTAGCCTCTAAGAATGTTAAAACATTCTTTCTATATTGGACCTCTGAAGAGCATAGTTGTTTTACAATGAAACTTGTGAAAACAAAACCTGTCTATGACAGAATTCTTCTCATCCGAAAAAAAGTTTCGGCGAAAAAGCACCAAACAATTATACCTACTAAGACGGCGAAATGTCTAAAATTTAGGTTTTTAATAGCCCTTTTCAACTAATTCTTTGCAGGTTTTACTGCAGGGGTGCCATTTCAAGATTTTTTTGCGAGGGGGGCAGGACTTTTCTTTGAGGTATGGGGTGGGAAATAGTGCATGGGATTGCACAAATCACACACAAAATAAGAAAATCCTGCACAATAAAAAAGTTTGTACATGATTTTGCCCTCTTAATTTCTTTTGCCGAGAATTTTTTTAAATTTCCGTGAAAGTCTGTGATTTTTATTTATTTATTTTATGAAATTATGCAAAATTAGCTAATTTTTCAATTGATCGCGAAAACATAGCGAATTTTCCCAATTGGACGTAGAATTAAACAAATTGTTAGTTGTAAAAATCACTAATTTTCTCGAACTGCCATGGAAAAATATGGAGAATTTCGCCAAAGATTGTAGAAATAAATAGCGATTTCTGTCATTCGGTCGCAGATAACAACATTCATTCGCATAAAAAAGTCAAATTTTTTCAATCAGATTCAAAAAAAGATTGCAAATTTTGTCAAAAGACTTTTCAAAAAATTGTGAATTTTATGTAATTAGCACGGAAAAAAATCACGGATTTCATCCAAAGGTTCTGCGGCAAATCACTAAATTAGTCAAACAATCGCACATAAAACAAATCGAGAATTTCATCAAACGATCACGCAAAATAATCGCAAATTTTGCCAGTCAGTTTCGAAAAACAAATCCCGAATTTTAACAAACGATTGTAGAAAAGGATCGCAAATTTTGTCAAAAGGTATCAGAAAAGAAAAAAGCAAATTTCGTAAATCGGTCGAAAAAAAATATCTTGAGTTTCGACAAATGGTCGCGGGCAGGGCTTTACAGATGCGGTCGCCAGGGTCTACCAAGTTATTTACTCTTTTGGGGCGATTTCTGTAAAAAAATTGGCATAATCCTGTTAATTTTTTATGACAGGGAGGGATGTTAATTTGGATGTATAATTTATTGGGTTCTGGGTCTGAGCTCAATGAGAGAAAAATTCATTTTTTTTTTCAAAAAAAATGTAAAAACACATAAAAAAGCTAAAACATTACAATTTTTCAACTAATAAAACTTTTATAAATTCTTTAGTGAAGTTAATTGTAATTAATAAAATTAAATAACTTCTTCTGAAAATTAGAATAAATGAATAATTTTTTATGTGTTTTAAAACAAATATTTATGAAAGAAATTTTGAAAAAGGAGAATTTTAATTAAATAGTATTTATTTGAAGTTATATCTGTGTTATCAGAAAGGGGGGAAAAACATCTAATTCAAATGGTGGCAACTCAGCAAGAATAATTTTCCTCCTTTATGTTATTTCGCAAGGAAGTTTTTAAATGCACCACAGCGGGTTATTGTTTTCTGAGATTGTAATAAAGTCCTGCATGGTCGGGTTGTATCCAACCCGAACCTGCAAATTACATTTGAAGTCAACCCACAAGCCACAACTGGCATGAACCCAACAAAAAAATTTCCTCAACCTGCAACCCGACCCGAACCCGCAAGAACAATTTTCGGCGACCCGCAACCTGACCTGAACCTGACATATTTCAACCAGCAATGAAAGGACAATAAATCATGTTTTAATACTATTATGAAAAGTCATGTACAATTATATCTCTAATACAAATTTTATATATTATAGAAAAATGGGCAAATCTATATTCTTTAATATTCAGATATAGTGTAACCTCTGAATAGCAGATACCTCAAGATCATTGAATAGAGTCCTGCATCCGATCGGGTTGTTTCTATCTTTTTTCCTGGCTGGGATGACTCTAATTTTCTTTCTGCTTATCGGGTTCATCCTAGAATGATTCTGTCGGATCATGTATGTTTTTTGAAAGTCTAATTGTTGGGATTTTCACAAAACATTTAAACAGAACTATGTTTTAGATGAAAATAAATATGTATTTTAATATGAATAGGTATATATATTCAATTTACTGCATGAGAAAAAATAAAATGTACAAGAAATGTAATCATAGATTGTGCTTTTTTTACGGTGCAGTTAATAAACATTTTTAATTTTTGTCAGAATATGAAAATATTGCAAACATTTCATTTATGATACTCACAAAAACACATGTATTATATTTGTGATAGTTATGAGCACATACACATGCTACATGTGTGTAGATTTCGAGGTGCCCCCTATTCCAAGGTATAAGCATACAAATATATGTGTTAAGAATTGAAAAAAGTGTTCATTAAATAGAGGTGTCTGCTTTTTGGGAGTGTCCATTATGGAGGTCTTCTTGTATATATATTTAATCTGAAAAAATACTGTGGACCAGACTTGTATAAAACCAAAAACTTCTTGCACACATAAATGTTGGGTCAAAAACTTTCTGCAAATTAATTTAATGTTTAATAAAATTATGTGTTATTATTTTGACAATATGAATTAAAAACTGTAGTTTAAAATACTTACCATTTAAAATTAATTAATATTAATTAAAGAATAATTATTTTGGTTAAAAAAAATAATAAAGCTAAAAATCCATGATAGGAAGAGCTGCATTCTTATCAATTATTTTGTCAATGCATTTAGATAGCCCAATCCTTAATATTTTGAGCTCTTCGCAAGTGCCTTTATGAGACTTATGAGAGACTTATGAGAGATTAATGTCACAACAATATCTTTCATCTTTAAACTGTAAATTGTATGCAAACAGTAAATAAATTGGAATATTTTTTTATTTTTTGATATTAAAACAAAAATTATGTTTTTATTTTCTAAAATGTTTTCTGCAAAGTTTCGAATTTTGCAGAAAATTTTCCACGCGCATATATATTATACAACGAATATATTATACAACTCAGCTGTGTATATTTGAAAAAGCAGGTCAACCTGAACCCGACCTGCAAGAGTCAAAACCCAACCCGAAACGCAACAAAAAATATAGCAGCGACCTGACCCAAACTGCGTGTGAGGTAAAAGCAGGTAACCTGACCCAATACAGGACTCTAGATTGTAAACATACAGGATGTTCCTAAAATTTTGGAACAAACTTTAAGGCAGGATAAAACATTTTTTGTACAGGAAACCAACATTGCAACTTACTTATTCCATCCAAACTATAGGGCATCTCACTAGAAGCTGAACCAGAATTTTTGGTAACAACTTTAAAATAATGAAGATATTTTAGTGAGAATTTCTTTGTAATATATATATATAACTTTGCTTTGTATGAAATATGATGACATCATTGGAAGTGACTGAATTCTGGTCTGTGACATAATATATGTGCTGTCAGCTGTATTTTGAAGGATAGGATGTGTACCTCACTGTTTGGATTTGAACTTTGGCAATTTACAGCATTCTCATCATGTCATCCTGTTTCACAGAAATTAAAGTAAGAAGTTTGAACACCTCGTGACATTATTTTTATTATTGCTAAAGTAATAAACGAAAATCCAAGTGATGCTTATAGTTAGATACACAATATATTTTTGACTGAATAAGTAGATTTCGATCCTGGTTTCCTGTAACAAAATCTCCTTGTCTTGATGCAATATAACTACCCCTGAAAGTTTGTTCCATTTTGTTTAGAAACACCTTGTTTGTGAAAAAGCAAGAAACAGAATATTAGCTTTAACAGATACTATTCAGGAACTCACATTTATACATCATTCCTTATTAATTGTCTTCTTTTACAGTTAATTTTCTTAAGTGTCACTTTTAAAATATCAAATAAATAATGTAAAAGCGATATCTTTTATTTAAGGGATTTTGTTTGTTAATTCAAAATATCTTTATTTATTCATAGCTAAAAATAGAACTTATGTAAGATTTATTTATTTTTTCTTTTTTTTTAAAGTAATGGGTTTGGTCCAGTATCAAGATATTCGACCAATTCTAATATTTGAAACGGCGAGTACTTTGATATTTGGCCTAGCCAAATAAATACATCGAATATTCGGTACTTTTATGTTCACCGGGCGCTGGTGATATATTTGTATACATGAATATATATATATGCGTATAGTATATATCACTGGTGCCCTTCTAACATAAAAGTATTAAATATTCAGTATATTCCTAATAAATAAATAAATAAATAAAGATAAGATATACTGCATATTGGTATTATCAGTGTTGACATTCTTTTTAAGGTTCATCTTACTTTACCTCTGATGGATGATGAATGGTGGTGCTGTTCTTCATGGAATTCAAAAGTTCTTTAGAAAAGTTTTTTCGGAGGTAATTAAACATTTTAAAGATATATCATAATTTAACTTTTAAAAATATATAAAATTTAGGTCCAGATATTTTATGAAAAGTATGTCTTGTGAGTTGTGGTACAAACTCTCTGAAAATATCAATAAGTAATCCATAAAATCAATATATTTTAATATATTACAGGGCTTGAATTTCAGGGCGAGATTGCGGGATTCGCGCCGAAAATTTTGAAATCCCGCCCAAAAAAAGATCGTGGGCGGGAGCCTCCCGCCCAAAAAATTTCACAATTTTCGGAGATTTAATTTACCTGCAACTGAACGATAAATTTCGTGATTTTTTTTCCCGCAACCGATCGACGAACTTTGTGTTTTTTTACGCGACTGATCGACGAGCTTTGCGTTTTTTACGCGACAGATCAACGAATTTTGCGTGTTTTCCGTGGCAGATTGACGAACTTTTCATTTTTTAAGCGACTCATCGACGAACTTTGTGTTTTTTCTGCCACAGATCAACGAATTTTGCGGATTTTACCGCGACAGATCGACAAACTTTGCATTTTTTCTGTGACTGATCGACGAACTTTGCGTTTTTCCACGATCGATCGACGAATTTTGCGTTTTTTCTGCGGCCTATTGACAAAATTCGTGTTCTTTCCGTGATCGATCGACGAAATTCGCGTAATTTCTCCTTTTTTTTTTCTTTCGACAAATTGACAAAGTTCGTAATTTTTTTTTACCTGTGTCTGACTGACAAATTTAGATTTTCTTCTCTGCATTCGACTGATGAATTTCACGATTTATCTCCGCGACCGACTGAGGAATTTCACAATATTTTCCCGCGACTGATTGACGAATTTCGCAATATTTTCTGATGAGCAATCAACGAATTTCATGTTTTTTTCCTTGACTGAAACAAGAACTTTTAGAATTTTTCCGTAACCGATTGGTGAATTATTCGGTTTCTTCTGGTGACAGATCGATGAAATTCACTATTTTTTTTCCTCGCGCTTCACTGAAAAATTTCAAGTTTTTTTCCGCAAATGACTGACGAATTTCGTGTTATTTTCTTGTGACCGATTAACAAACTTCGGCATTTTTTCCCGCGACTGATCGACGAATTTAGCGATTTTTTTCTATGAACATAGACATAGATAAGGACTTCTAATAAAATAGCCTTTTGAATAAGAAAATCGTTTCTCGAAAAATGTTTCAAATACAATGTCTGTGTAAAACAATTGTATTAGTTCATCTACCTCTTCAAATCTTGTCTGCTTGACAGCCATCATCTGGTAGGTATAACAGATTTATTCTATGGTATTTATCTGCATTGTTGTTTGTAGGTGTCGTTACCTTAGCACAGTTGTACACTGGCTGCCATGAAGTCCCATAGTCGCAAATCGATATTAACACTATTTCGTTAGAAATCCTTCTCTATTTCTGTTCATGCATAAGACGAATTTCATTATCTTATTCCCTCAACCAATTGACTAAATTCACAATTTTTTCGAACGACAAATAGACGTTTTAAAGATTTTTTTCCTGTGACCGAAAAGAGGGAAAAGAACAAAAAAGGGCAGTAAGAGCCACCGGTCACTGCACCCTGTTAAATTGGCCTACAGTCAGCACTAAAAAAAATTAGATTAGAAGAGCTGCAAAGATCTTATTACTTTTACTCCTTGAAGTAAAGGAGTAAACCTTTTTAACCCTTGTGAAAGAGTAAAAGTCTACCTTGTGAAAGAGGCTTCAGCACCCCTCAATCAAATAAAATCTAAATTCAGAAATTTATTTAACAACCTAATTGTTAAGGGTCCCTAACACATTTAATGGAACTTGAAAAATACACTGCATATATAAAACTTAACTTTCTTCCCTTTTTCATAATAAAAATAAACATTTTACATAATCATTCTCAGTTGACTTAATTTTTTCAATGGTATTTTGTCATGTCTGCATTAATGTAATTATTTAAATAGCACGTAAAATAATAGTAGGGTTTAAAGATTTTTTTTCCTCCCTCCCAAAGATTATAACTCCCCTCCATTTAAAAATGTTGGTAGGGAGTCTCCCCTCCTTGGAAAAATTGAATTTCAAGCCCTGTATTATATATTAGGTATTTCGTTTCTAGAGGTATTGAGAATTTTGCTAATTCTCGACACTTATGCTAGTCATGCAAAGACACTCACAAGCTAATGCTAAAACAATGGCAGTGTTCTTTACGAACTTCTTATTTGGCTTTCAATATTTTAAAATTATTATTATTATTTATTTTATTATTTTTTTGCATAGGATAGGATGTCTGACTGGGTATCTTTTTATTATTTTGATTTTGTGTAGTACAGTTTTTGCTTTTCATTAAGAAAAGCAAAAACTGTACTACACAAAATTTTACAAACTGTACTACACAAACTGTACTACACAATTGCAGTTTTCAATTTTGCAATGGTTCCAAAATTTAAAATATCTGTAGAAAAAAAAACTACAAACAAAATTGAAAAAAAAAGTTATACCATCAAAATAAGATATCACATGTAAAAATAAATAAATAAAACATTGAAAGAAATGCAATAAAAAAATTTGTAAAGAATGTTGTCATTTGGTTTAATATTTTACAAGTGTCTATGCATAATTAAACATAGGTTTGATTTTTCTTTCATATATATTTTTTAATTCATACTTTTCTGAATCGAACAAAACAAATGGCATTAAAATATTCAAATTGAGCTGGATAATATTGTGTATTTTTTTATATATCATATTTTTCTAGTTGTGCACACTGTTTGTAAAGAACAAATCGTTTGCAGAAAGATTATTCTTTTGCACAGAAATGTATAAACGGATCATATGTGCAATCACCACCTGTTGTTTTCTCAATTAAATGAGAGAAATTTTATTTGTCGCCAGGGGCCGATCCAGGTAAAATTTGGGGCCTATTTAGGGCCTTTCACGAAATTTCATTTAATAAAACAATTTATCAACAACTGTCTGTTCACAAAAATCCATTTAATAAAACATGACCCTTCACAAAATTGATTTAATAAAATTAACCCTTCACAAAATTCCATTTCATAAAAACATTCTTCATTAATTGCTTTTATTTTATTATGTTTTAAATTTTGCTAACAAAACAAATTCACTAGAAGGAAAAAGTTTAGCAGAAGGACTTAAAGAAGTTATTATTAATAAATGTTTGGTTTGAATTTGAGTAACTGGATTTCATATTTCATTACAAAATGTTATTTTCCATATAAATATAATAAATTTTACAAAAATAACTTTTACTCTTCATGAAATGGGCCCCAAGAGCGAAACCCTGCATCGACTGCTGGTTGCAGTTAGAATTTTATTTTTAAGGTTTATCTCATTTAAAATGCATTCTAAATGCAACAAATAAAGTTTGCATTATTTATTTGACAAAAGTGTAGGTGAAGATTTTAGGTATGATCTTTTCATATATATCTGTGCAAAATAAATTATATTTCTGCAAAAGATGTTTTTTAAACATTGTAGCAAAAACACGATTTGAAAAGAATGTGTGCCAAGTTAAAAATCAATTTGAGCTTGTGTTAAAGTACTTACTTTTTTGACCGGGTTCTAATTTGAATTTTTTTCATGCCATTTGTTTATTCGATTCAGAATTATATAATTAAAAAAAAAAGATGAAAACAAAAAAAATTATTTTTGGAAAATTTAAAACAGTGAGTCCCCTTAAAAAGTTGATAGATAATTTTTTCAATCATAGACTTTGTTTTCATTATGAACAACTAAATAGTTATTTTTTTCATTATAAATCACCGATTAATAAGTATATATCAATGTTTTCATATTTTTTACTATGTATGTGACCACACATGATTTAGCTATTTTTGTAAAAAATATTTGGACTAGTATTTCTGTTAAAGTTTCTAATTTCTTCCAACCAATCCTATCTGTTGGTTCCCTGATATTCACTAAAAGTTTTTATACATTTTTAGACAATATACAATATTATTATTGGCGATTCAAGTGCTTGAATGTACCATCTGATGGAAAAAAGATGTAACTTCTCGCTTTCAGAAAATCCTATGAAAGCCCATTGCATTACATGTATTTTTAATTTGTTCATAATGATTATATTTTTGCTCAATTTCAGATTTCATGTGATATATTAATGTTCTGTGTTTATATGACAATTTAAAAATTATCGAATTTGAATGTCTAACACTTTCAAATGCGTTTACAATAAATAATGATTTCGATGGCACTTTAGCGTTAGTTGAACATGCATCATGCCATAGTTAAAGGTACAATTTGCTGGTACCAACAGGTGTGATTAGCGCCCTCTTTAGGCCTTTTCAAGTCTCAATTATTTGCTAAAGAAAACTATCGCATTGAAATAAACAGTTGAACAGTTTAATTAGTATTTATTCAAAACAAATGTTATGACAAGTATTAAAAAGTACTACATGAAATAAAGTATGGAATTTGTAACTATCAATTTCAGTAAAATCTGTGTAATTGAAACCAATTTGATACTGAAATTTTTTATGGTTTTATATAAAATTTTACCCGCTAATATAGAAACTTGAGCAACAGAAATTTCCTTCAGTCCTGTACGATTTCATCTTGGTAGGTTTTACTATTTTCTGCAGTAGCTTCATCAGCCAGTTTATTTCTGTATTATTATCTTGCTTACTGTTTATTGCTTGTTGTTTTATTTAGTTACATAAAAAACTAACTATAAAGTTTTGATCATTTCACAACTAAATTTCTTAATTTTTAATGAACTACAAAATTTTGTAAAAGTTGTGTATGATATATGTATGCAAGGTTTGGCAAATGCGAATATGTCACTATCGGCAACAAAAATATTTGAACTGGTGACTATTTTTATATTACTTTCCAAAATTAAATTTTCACTAAGTTAAAGAATTAAAACGAATACTTGATATATTGTATCTATAGAAATAGTTAGTTTTTGTTGATCAATTTATAAGCATTTTGAGTGTCAATGATTAAATAATATGCATGTGGGAGGGTAATTTTTTTTTTACCAACAACCAGTAATTTTTGCAGGTTATCATTTTTTTCCCTATTTACCTGGTATATGTGTGTGAGAGAGACTGATGATAAATTTAGTTTTGTTTATACCTAGTGTGTTTTTTAAAAAAATTATGAAAACCAGAAGTGGATTTTGGCATAAATGGGGTTCTCTGTTGGGCCCAATTGCAAAATTTCATTTATTAAAAGGGAAAAATATACAGAATTCCTCTATTAAAAAGAGGCGCTTCATATAATTTCATTCCAAAAAAGCATACTCTTCATAAATTTTTTATTTTAATAAGATTTGAAATGTGAAGCTTGTATCAACAAATGCTTAGATAAATACCTGCATAGTCAATAAAATGGGACATGATTCATCAGAAAAATCTGATTGATAGTTAAAATAAGTCTGTTTTCTGTATCGCTAATGATTCTGATGCTAGGTTATATTCCATTCTTATTTATTTTTGATATAAAATGCAGATAGTCCAAGACATTTTGCATACTATACTTTGGCGATATATTGCATTCCATTCATGCTCAGTTAAGTTCAGACTAGTGAGCAAGCTTGCCAATCCGCTTGTAAAATATCTATTTCTATGGATTTTTATATCAGAGATTTTCAGAGCATTGCTACCTATTATCAAACAGTGTGGGATAAGTAGTATTTCTAAACAGATTTACATGCAGTTCAAAGGCCTTATCTCCATCTGACCTGTTGCAGAATCACTATTGTACCAGTGAATGAGATGCAATTTAAACAAGACCCTTTGGAAGATGGAGTAAGTTATACAGAAATTATTGGTTCTTGCAATGCTCCATATTGTTGTGGAAAACTGTACAGATAGTGCAGAAAAAACAAAACAAAACAAAAAACATGCAGTTCTTTGCTGCTTTTCCAGAGAATGCACTGCCTAAAGTATTTATTGAACAAAGGGTTGTGCTTTCCATTAGTCATTTCTGACTTTTTCATTGTTGTTTTAACTTATAGCCTTAAAATGATTTTATGACAACTTCTATTTTTGTATTTTCTTAAAAATGTATATGAATGCTTATATCCATGGTAAATGCATTTAATTTTTTTAAGGTACTTAATGTTGATCAACTCTGTGTGTGGAACAGACTACAGCAAATCAAATAGCAGCATTCATGCTATATATCGCCAAATCTGTTTATTTGTTACCTGTGTTAGTTGTTGCTATGCATATATTGTAATGTATTGTATTAATGTAATTTATATATTATAATAAATGTATTTCTATATTTTAATTGATTGTTTTGACTATTTGTGAATCACATTACTCTTCTTTTTTTTTCTGGATACATGTGCACCAATATTTTTACTGTAGTTTATCAGATTGAATTAATTTCTAAAACAATAATTAAAACCAATCTTGTAAGTGATTAAAAATACATTATTTTATGTTCACAATGAAAAAAAAACTATTATAAGCATTTTTAGCTAAGCAATCATGAAAAATATTTATCAAAAATACTTAACTATCTTCTTATTTCTGAATTTAAATCTTCCAATATAAATAGCTTGATACTTAATGCAAGTTGTATTTTAAAGCATAAGGAAATATATTTTTACTGGGAAGTTAATTTATAATACATTTCCTAAATTTCTTAAAATATTAATTTAGCTAGAATGATTGTTTACAATTTAACTGTACATACAAAAATTCAAAATATTTATGATATACTCATTGTCATTGCATATCTCATTTTTCTATTGTCAAATAAATTTTTAACATTATTTTCATCACTTTTTTTCTAAATATGAATGTAATATTACTTTTATAATTTTAATCAGATTTTGAATAACATTGAAACAATCAATAGTCTTGCTACACCTATATTTAAGTAATTTTTGGAGTAAGTTGCAAATATTTAGAAATTATTTAAATTTTTTACAGATATATTAAGTTTGTTAAATGAAAAAAAAAATAACAAAAAATGGCATGGTATTTTTCAGTCATTGTAGTTATTCAGAAATATTTCTCATCTAATTATTTATACCGTATTTTTCAGCCCATAATCTGTGATTCAAATAATTTATTTTAGACCCAGAAATTGTATTTGATAAAATACTAGTTTTTTGTTCTCGAAATATACTTGACTTCAATTATTATATAAAATTTCTGGGTCTATACTGAATTATTTCAGCCGCTGACTATACGCCGAAAAATACGGTATGTAGAACTTTTGCTTGAAAAATATATAGGTATGGCAATTTCTGTATTCATTCTACATCAGCCAAAAATCTAAATATTCATAATTTATTTCACTAAAAAAATATTCTAAAATTTATATACTCTCTACTGATTTCTTTAAAATTCCACCATATATTCATATATGGTTCAGTGATAAATAATTGATTTATTGAAAAATATTTTTATACCAAGTTTTGCAAGAATAATGAAACACTATTGTTTAATATTGAAGAAACTGCAAAGGTTTTATTTGTTGCACAGTGGTAGTTTTAAGTATGTAACTTGGAAAAAAAAAAAAAAAAAAAAAAAAAAGATAAATGTATATGTTTTTTTCAAAAAAAAAAAAAAAAAAGAAAAATTCTTATTTCCATGTGAAGAAAAATGTCAGAGTGTCAGAAGTAATTTATAAATTTTGGTCAGTTATTTATTAGTTTTATTTTATTTGTTGAAAATGTATGTAATCTTTAAGTATAAATTTAAGTTCTTGTTTAATAAATAAAGGTAAAATAGGAAGCCCATATAAAAATGTTCATATATTATATGATCAAGGAAGTCCAGTTAAGTACAATAATGAATTTATTGTTACATGACAAAAAAAAAAAAAAAAAAAAAAAAGGAAAAAAAGAAAGGCTTCTGATCAGGCATAATCAACATTATGAATTATTATAAATGTTATATTTTTTCCTATTAGTATCTATTTATTAGAGAAGAATTTAAATTTTGTTTTAAGATGCTATACATTTGTAAAGAATAAAATTAATTTAATAAGTAATTGGGTACATTTTTACATTTATTTGTGATATTTTTATTACATGGAAATATGACTTTTTATCTCCCATTTGTTACATACAATTATGATTTTTTTGTTTTATGACTGTAAAAAATATATGTATGATCTTTTAACAGTTATTTTAAAATATGGGCATATAATTGTACATATATATTTTAAGGTCATATAACAATAAATTCAAAATATGGTTAATTCACCATTATCTAAATTTATAGTCAAATGACCGTACATATATGCTTTATGGTCATCTGAAACTAAACCCATAATATGGTTAAATGACTGTATATGTATATTTTACGGTCATATAGCAATAAACTCATAATACGGTTGTGTAACCATTTTCTAAAAATATGGTCAACTGACCGTACATATATATTGCACGGTCATATGCCAATAAACTCATAATACGGTTATATGACCATTTTCTAAAAATACGGTCATATGCCAATAAACTCATAATACGGTTATATGACCATTTTCTAAAAATACGGTCATATGCCAATAAACTCATAATACGGTTAAGTAAACGTTATGTACTGCTACGGTCAAATGACCATACATATATATTTTACGGTCATATGACAATATATCTTTAATGCGGTTAAGTAACCGTTATCTTAAATTACGGTCAAATGAACGGCCGGTTTGCTGCCGTTCAAATGACCGTTTTCTTATGATGAAATTTTTAACAGTGTACACATATACATACATATACATCCACATATATGTACACTTATGTGTATGAATTTATATATATGTATATATGTACATGCGTATATGTATATTTATATATGCTAATCACTGGCGCCCCGCTAACCGAAAAGTACCCTTTTTTTATTCAAATGTAAATTATATTAATAGCAATATATCTATTTACTTTTACCTTATATGTGGTATTTATTTACGGCTGCTTATAACTGAAGTTCTGCTGAATGGATTTTAATAGAACTTACTCTGTAAGATGATTTTTCAGGGAAAGTTTTATTTTACAACATATGGTTCTACGTAGCTTAGTTAAAGAATTATTATGGGAAGTTCTATAATCAGATGAATCCGATTATGAAAGATTAGCCTTTTAAAAAGATTCTGCCGAATGGATTTCGATGGAACCTACACTGTTAGTTAGATAATTTTCTAGGGAATGTTTTATTATATAACATATCATTTTCGTTGCTCAGTTCTAGAATTATAGGGGGAAATTCGAAAATCGGGTGATCTTTTTTTTAATCAAATATTAGCCTTTTCAAAAAGTTCTAATAAACGGTCCGCTACATGATGAGATATTTTATACTTTTATGCTAGCCGGGCGCAAATATCGCCAATAGTAACATTTTTTTTTTCTCGGCAATAGCAGATTTTATTTTTTGCGTGTTTGAATTAGAAACAATACTTTGATGATGAAACAGACTGCTTTGGTTTATAGCATTATTTCTTATTTCTTATTTTTATTCTTTTGTATTTGTAATGAAATTTGTGAAAGGCGTATGTTTTAAATGTATATAGTATGTGTATTTTCATATATGTATTTTAAATTAAAAGAGCAAGAGGTTTATATTTTAAATAAAATGAATGCAATAGGATTGATGGCAGTGGAAACAATATTTGGCTGTTTATGACATGCGTCTGACTAACATTTCCTTGCAATTGTTTCAGTAACCTATCACGAGAATAAAAAAATATATATTTGTGGCCAAAAAAGGACCACCCTGAGGACTATTAATAATGTCAAAAATATTGCTAATATTGAATGTTATGATAATATTTCATAGGTCAAACTAATATACCGCTACAATGACAGACATATTTACATCTAGCCGAACTTTTGATCCTGATTGGAAAGTAGGTGTAGTTTGTTACCATATGCATTAATTAAGTAGATACATTATATTATCGGGTCTACATACATTTTTCGTTAGTCACCAGGTGTTGTTTGGTGCATAATAAAACTTAAAAAACGGGTAAGCTGATTCTTTGTTTTGAAAGTGGACTTACTCCATAATTAAGTCTACAGAGAATTGGCGCAATTTGGAACAGAATTTCTTTGATAATTTCGGTAATTTTCCGTTATACCAACATAATGCCAAAAAGTAGGCTAATGTGCCATTTATTTCAACTCTGAACGTGCAAAGATGTATTTCGTTTGATTCAAGGTTCATTTGTAGAATCCGACCAGCGCAGCGGGCGTAGCTTGCTAGTTGTATATAAATTGAACCTTATTTAGAATAAGGTTTTCGAAATTTTCCGTTATTTAATTTCCTAACAAAGACGATGAATGTAATAAACACAAGGTTATTCTTTTGTAGATCATTATTTTTTTTTTATTTCTCGGAAAAAATTAAATCGTTTCAAAAAAACTTTGAACAGAAGATTATTTTTATGTTACGAATACGTTCTCTTGAATAATTCTTGAACAACATCCCCACGTTTAATATATAAGAATGCGGAAAGGTTTTTTGAAACATGAATTCAACGAGCTAAATTATTCTTGCATAGATATTTTAAACCTCTTAAAAGATTAACAAACAAATTTTTTTATTCTGACTTGGAGTTTACTTAATGATTTAAACAAGTGAAAAATAATGGCGAATGCAAATACTACTAAATAATTCAAAACATTCAGTCTTTTACATGTGTAATGGCGTTTCTCATTACATATCCTCTTATTCTTTAAAATTAATCCTCCCCCTTTGTTGTTTCAAAATTATTTAATTTATTTAACTTTTCCTGTTTTTTTATTAACAGTAAAATAACTTTATTCTACCTTTCTCCATTTTTGCTTATTAATTTTTAATATCCGTTTTATTCAGTTCGGTTTCACTTAATTTATATTACGCATTTTTCTTGTCATGTCAGTTTCATTTCTCATCCTGTAGAATTAAAAGAAATATGTATTCGCACCCATACTGCATTTTTTCTCTTCCTTTTCACACCAGCCGGCATTTGCGAACATAAATAAAAAAAAGAAAGATAAAGTAACTGCTTTCTTTGTACTTCCTCCTACGCCGTCATTTTCCTAACGAATTTTCAGTTCTCATATGCAACCACAACATCTAAATTTAGCACTTAGTTTTGTCTAAATTTTAACGTTCATGCATTCTATGTTAATAATCCTCGCTCGATTGGCACTTCAAGTAATTACAAAATTTGTACAACCCTCTCTTCCCACGAATCTTCTGCCGGTCTGTAATTTTCAAAATTACTCCCTTAACTCTCCAAAATACTTTGTTCCTTTGCATGATTACCGCCAAATTCATTGTATATGTTGGCGACTGATAACGAAAACCGCACGCCAAAAATAAAAAAGTGAAAATTATGTTCGAAAACAATTTGTATCACTCTTACCTCGACTGTCTCAGTATTAACTTAATTGGTACGCCTCCTCTTCAGTGATTATTGCCTGTAACACGAACCTGGATACCAAATCAACTGCAAAATAAAATTGTGCTTTGGACAATTTTGTAATGAAACTATTCTCTCCCACATCTAACTTTTATTCCAGCTTAGCAGTATTTCCACATATATATATTTTATTCCTGTGACGCCGCAGCTATGCATCCGTTTATTCAAAGTCTGGATTCAACAGTATAACATGAGCTACAGTTAAGTTTACATTTTGATACTAATTAAAATTTTTAAATTACGCAAAAGTTTAAGTGTAAGCATATCAAAATATTTAACTAACAGCAACGAGTTTAAATTAATAAGTTCATTTTGCCAAAGTTTTTAACTTTTGTAAGTTCAATAATTCATGCATCAATAAAAAAGGCAGCTTGAAACATCTCTAAGTCATCAACAAAGATTATATATTGATGTTTGAGTGAAACATGATGTGAAAGTCTCAAAAACATAGCTTGAAAATTCTGATAGTAATCGTCAATAGAATAAGCTCGAAATTCGCTGTTCCTAAATCGAAGCAAAAAGATGAGGGGTTGCATCCAAGTATACTAGCTTATGAAAGTTGACATAATAAGAATGAAGAGTATCTCATTGTATATTTGATACAACACCTCATCTTTTTCTTTCCTTTTGGGAACAGCGAATTTCGAGCTTATTCTATCGACGATTACTATCAGAATTTTCAAGCTACGTTTTTGAGACTTTCACAAAAGTGTGTAATTTACATTTAGCTAATATATTATGCACAGTATAATTTGATTGAATTCGTTCATGCGCAGTGACAAAATATTTAGTAAACCTGCTCATTTTTCATCCAATATTTATTATTTTTTAATTCTGGTTTCAGGGTATTATATATAATGTTGTGTGTCATCGTTCCTGAAAAGAACATTCTTTTATATTAAAAAATTCTGAATATTACAAGCAAAACACTTGGTGAAATTTGGGATTGTTTTTATAAAATTTCTCCAGGAGTATACATGCTATCTTCATAAAAATGGACATAGTTTATTAAAAGAAGCCTCCTAAGCATGTGCTAGCGTTTCAACGCTTTTGCGATATTAGTTTTTACAGGGTTATCCAAAAAATATTCGTTTTCTGCAATTTATTGACAGCCCCCTATGGGGTTTCGGGAAATTTTTTTCGCTGAAATATATGACGTTTATCATGTTGTTTACACGCCTGAAGTTTCAGGATAATTCTTCATGTATTTTTCTAGATATTTAACAAAACGTCTAAAATCGCAAGTGACCAGTCATCACTATATTTCATTTTTTATTGATACTTTAGTTCGCCTTGGAAAACTTTATTCCACCAGGTTATAATACTTTTGGAACGCATCCTTTGATCGAGAAACTAAAAAAAAACAGCTCACTTTAACGCCGATATCTCTCTGAATTTTTACGATATTTGACTGATTTTTTTTAATAGATTGCTCCATAGAGCTGACTATTAAATTATGCAAAAAGTTCATTGTTATCGTTCGCGCATGCGCAGATAAAAAATATTTTATACAACTGCCCATAGTTCTTTAAATACTTAAATATTTAATATATTTACATTCCAATTGCACTATATTGTTTCTACTATATTTTGTCAATTTTCCTGAAACTGGCGTTAAATTTGGTTAAAAACCCTTTATGTTATAAGCAAAAAACATGCAAGAATTTTTTTAATTTTTTAAAAAATCGTTATATTTCTATTAATATAAATGCTATTCTTACACAAATGAATACACATATTGTACAATGTCTGCCTATGTATATTCTGTAGCAATAGATCATTTCGTGCATTTTATTTTACAGGGTGATCCCAAGTATTAATTTTTTTTCTATAATTTTTTGTTGGCCCCCTAATTGTCCTCCTTATCAAATCGACGTTGATAAATATGAAGTCAAACCTTTTCTTTTTAATCCTAAAAATCCAGAAGAATCTGACAAGCATATTTTTAAGTATTCGGCAAAATGTCTAAAATTGAAAGTTGCCGGTCATTATTGGCCATATAGTGTATATATATGTATATACTCTTCTGATTTTTAAGAAACGTTTAAAGTAGAAAAATTTGAGAGTTAACTTAATTAATATTTTTATTATTTCTCCATATATAACCCAAACATTCATGTATCAGAAATAAAATTTTGCTGCAAACATATTTTGACTTTAAACACCTCTAGTGCTTAAAAATGAAAATTGTAAAGAACATTTCTCCTTAAATATTATTTTTGGAAATGTAAGAAAAATTGTTATTCTTGAAAATTTTCAAACGATTAATTTGCCACAAAATGAATTTTTTGTACTTTTATAAACCACTAAAAGGTCATATACTACAACAAAATACCTTACGTTTATTTTTTTATGTTTGATTTTTATCATTTACTTTTTTCCTCAGGTCCTGTTGTCAGGTCTTTTCCTGTCTGAAGTTCCAAATTGTTTTCGTTTCGATGAAGAATTTTTTATATAAATAACAAAATAATTTTAACAACTGTTACTTTTACAAAGTGAAGCGGTATGTATTAATTTATCGTAAAGCATTTAATAAATTTAATTCAAAAGCGTTTAATTTTAGATTTCCTTGTTCATGTTTCATGCTTTGTGCCTAAAAATGATATATATATATATATATATATATATATATTATTGTTACATAAAAAAACAGGAAATAAAACATAAAACTATCAGTTTAACCATCTGCCTAAATTTAATATTTTATCTAAATAAACATGTGATTGTCTGTGCTCATAAACTTAGTAATGTATCTTTCAAGTACAGGTTATTTTGCTCTGCTTAAAGCAATACTTACCGTCACTTGGCGCAAGATAAAATGTGCACAGCATCTTATTAGATAAACTTCCTTTCTTCGAGTTTACATATTCTCTATATAACCGAATTTTATTATTCATGTAATATCTGAACAATACACTCGTTAAAAAATAATAATACTCTCACGACTCTTAATAATATTTAACACCTTGCAAATAAAATAATACTCTTTAAAATTTCAATAAAAAAAATGTTTATGAAAATGTCTGAATTTCATTGAACTGAAAGTGAACTGTGAGCGATATATCTTATTAAAAAAATCTTTCTAGTGTTTTTGCTTATCTGTTAATTAAATATGTCATATATATATTTAATAGAACGTATATTTATTCATATAAATAATTCAGAAATTAGAATGTTTGTGCTTAGAGTTGAACTTTGCCAATTGGAAGAGAAGCTGTACGGAATGAAATATATCACGATTACGAAAAATAATTTATATTTCTATTCAAATATGGTGGGGAGATAAAAATGAATATCTTTTGGTATACTGGATGATATTTTATTGCCACATGTGTATGATATTTTACAGCTACGTGGATGAGCCACTTGGACATTTGGTGTAAATGGAAAATACTCTGCTTTTGAAAATCATTTAAATTAAGTGAGACATTGGTAAACCGGCCGTATTTTAGGCTTCAGCTATAAGTTTTTTTTAAGCTAGAAAAAACTCTGGGAAATTTGGATGTTGGTTCTAATTGGGTACTTCTTGCAGTTACGCTATTCTATGATCTTCCGTTCTACGCATTACATTGTTTATGATGATTTGTGAGATATAATTTTTGGGTTGGAAATTGGTGGATATAGTTTGCTAATTAATTCACTATCTTAGAAAATGTGATTGTCAGTCGGTCATTAATTGGAACAATTCCGCATAACACTGTTAACAAAAGAAATGTACACTGGTGTGTGCATTTGGAACTGGTGAGTTTTAAATATTTTTTTCCCATAATGTTTTAAAAAATGTATATGACATGACAATCGTTGATTCTATTCTTTGCTGTTTAATTATTTTTTCTAGTTAGCAACTAGCGTGTTACTGCTTGTGTAATTTCGCATTAACGTAAAATTCAGCTGATAACCTTAAGGAAAATTTAATACTCATTATCAAGTATAATTTACTATTCTAAGAAAATAAATTACGACTTATGAATATGAATATTCTGTTTATGTATTTTGTATAAAGTAGTATCTAAGGAATTAATACACTTCTAGACACTGCATAATACCTTAACAGTTTCTTTTTTCATCTTTTTTTTTGACACGATAAAATAAAAATAGTTACAAACACCTCTTTTCCCGTACGTGCCATATAAAATAGAAAAATGTCTGTCAATTAATAAAACGATATCCAAAAGCTTTCAATAATAAAGCAAGTAAACTCTTCTTGCTCGAGCGGCGTTCGCGCAAAACTATTAAGGGGTTAAGGTCAAAAGTACACGTTCTCTTTTCGTTGTGCTGGTCTCTAACCGCTTAAAAAGCAGGCTTAGACAACTAGATTAAACATTTATAAATATGGCAGTGTATATGACTTTTAAGGAATTTTATAAATAAATAAATCCGGCTATATCTTTCCGGTTTCCAAATTCTTTAAATCACATAAATATATGCATTAGCTACAGTTCTGTATATAATTCATTTTTACTAATTTAAGTAACCGGATTTCTTTTGAAAATCATATGTCAAGAGTTTTTTTTTTTTTTTTTTTTACAAAACTTTTGGGTAAAATCTATAGCTCTTTTTTAATACTATTTGCAACACATAAGCAAGGGACAGGTGCCGGGAATTAGAATCAATGGCGCGTAATCCAAGACACTATAAAGAAATTAAAATCGATTTTTCAGGGGGGGGGAAGCCAGAGTTTATCTCTTGATACCAATGATTATACCAACGATGTCGATCCTGTCGCTTGATATTATATACTATTAAGTTCTTAAGAGATTCGTTTGATCTTCTTTCGTTAGGATAATTCCAGACATTATTTATAGAATACCGCTATTTTCAAGCAGAAGAACCAAATAAATTTAGGTTCATTCATTCGATTTTGAACAAGAAAATGGAATAAAATCCAATAATGTGTTATTTCAATAGGTAGGAAATCTGGAACCGAAGCGATATATATATATTCTACTAAAATCTTCAAAGAGATAATTAATGATATTTTATGATACCATAATTTAGCCTAGTTGGCACATAAATCACTTTGATTAACTTATATATATATATATATATATATATATATATAAAACTTTAAGTAAAATTTAACCATTGAAACATAAGAAACTGACCACATACACTGAAATCCCGATACCAAAGAGCCCTGTCAATTTACAAATTAAAATTGTAGTCCTAATAAAAGTAACATTATTAATTCAAATTAAGAAGAAGAAAAAAAAATTAAATAAATAGAAAATAAGGAATGAAATATAAACCACACGAGTATATACACAAATAAAAGCTTATAAAGTAATTTACTTTTTCAAGGGCAAGAAAATCACATTTATAAGCAAAGAACGATTGTTTTCTGTATATGACACCAGCTTTTGCTAAATATAGTGCCATATCTTGCCCGAACAATCGCTGAAACAATATTGAATAACAATACCTTTACAATGGAATATTATAAATTATACATACAATTTGAAAAGGAGTGTGAAAAAGAATTAAAAAATATATATATTACTTATATTGATAATATCCCAAGATATTTAGTATATTGTGAGCACATGTACAAAGTTGTATCCAAAAGAAGATGTTAAATTCACAGTTAAATAGAGAATCCTTCAGATCATAAATTGTAACCTACAGTTACAGTTATTTTTATTTAACTAAATAGATTACAACATTTAAAAAAATGTAGAAAAAAAATTATGATATACATATAAATAAAAACCATTAATTATTTTATTTTAATTTTAATTTAATAAATTAAAATATATAATATTACTTGATAATTTGAAAGTATTTCATAGATATTATTACCTCCATACTAAGTTTCCAAGTTTTAATATTTTAAATAAGCTATACTACTGCTATCTATTGTAAAAATATTAGACTATTTTAGCATACTATCAAATACATTGCTGCTGACATCTGGTGTACAGATATTCTACTAAAACTTTAATATTGTATGTATAATTACTTATATGCAGCTGTAATGTAGTGTAAATATATTAATTTTACTAGTTAATATTAATGATATATATAGAGAATAAGAGTTACTAGTATAATATAATTTATATTTTAACTAACCCATTTAAAATATATCTTAATTTAACCCAAACATTAATGTAGAATCCATATGATGCTTTCATTTTATAAATTAGTATTATACTTAGAAATAACATAGATTATTCAATATGGTAATGCACTTATTATAATTTAAATCCAGCTATTTAAATAATATCTACCATGAAAAAAAAATATATAAAAAACATAAAGATTAATTAAATTAAATGATCTAATAATAAAATAAAATAAATAATATAAAACTAAGAGATATGTTTATTAGTGTACTATATTTAATAAATATTTAATATTTACTAAAATTAAAGATGTTTAACATATTAATATTATATTGTATTGATTAACCCATTGTAACATCCTTGATAATTTGAACTTTTGTTACAACCCCAATAATATTAACTCCATATAATCATAACAACAATTATAGAATTTGCCCGCATGTAAATTTTAATTTATGAATGACTTTTAACTAAGATGATCCTATGCAGCACATGCTCTTAATATGAGTTATAATTTAGCGAAATATATCAACAGTCAAAAGTTGAAAATTAACGTTAAATTTTAAAATATGAATGACATTAAACTAGGATAATCCTATGCAGCAACGCACACAATAGGATTCATAGTTTAGCCAAATATATCAACAATCAAAAGTTGATTATCATTTTTATCAAGGAGATTTTAACAAAAAAAAAAAAAAAAAAAAAAATACAGACATTTAACCCAAATTAAATCTATATTTATATGTGTAAAATTGATTTAACTAAATAGTAAGGATATCCATAAACTTGTGCAATTTGAAGGATATGTTTTAAATTTTGATTTTTAAAGTTATTTGAATATATATATTAAATTAACCTAACATATTCGCCATTAGGCTCCATTAAGTGCCATTCAGTTCAATTAATGATATTACGGACCGTGGCGTGGTCGTGAAAAAATCCCATAAAACATACATTTAAGAATGTACACAAATGGTGGAATTGATAATTTGGTAATATAATGCTACATTCAGCTTCTTTTAAATATCGGTAAGTGCAAATTACATAAGGCAGTATTAAGTCGATATTCGTATTATGTCATGGAATTAAATCAGCATTATATGTGCACTTTATCAGTCATATTTTAGTTAAAACAGAATACTTTGCTTATAAAATTCATTTTATAAAAATTAAATTTTCATAATAAACTTTTTTGTTTATTTATATATTTTTGTCGATGAATGCTGACCAAGTTTCAAGAATTATAATTTTGCACTTAACTTATTCAAAAATCTGATTTTATCATCATATATATATCATACTATTTTGCGACGCACTCCATTATGATTGAATCTTGTGTGAAGTATTCGACATCAACATTTTCTGTCTTCTTAAATAAAAATATTAAATAATAAATAATAAATTCCCATTCATTATCAATAGAAGTATTTTTGCGAAACGAGAATATATGCAATGAATCATCCTCTTTTGAATTACCTCAAATTTGGCACGAGGTGATTTACAATCTAAAAAATCAATAAGTGAAATAATAATTTTCACGTTTACAGTTTAACCATTTTATTCACTTTCTTTCATTATGCATTTTATCTCGTGTTTGTGTTTATCATTTTCAAAAACTTTGCGATAAGAATTTGCGATCTTGAAGAAGTCGCCGTTTGAGTGTACAAAACATGTCATTTTTATATTAAAAAATATTTTAATCCGTTTTCTGTAATGTGTTTATCAGTTTTATCATAAATTAAATCTTTTGTTTTAAAATATCAATGTTGAAGAACACAAACTAGGTAACGAAAATACATCAATTATTCATAAATACTCTCAAAGATAAATATTTTAAACTAGAAATTTTTGGTACAGAAAGTGGACGAATGTAGGATAATTTTAAAGAGGTGTGGATCTTTTAAAATGTTCGAAATTGACAGTTAATATTTACCAGTTTCATTTGGAAAAAAGTTACAACTACTATAATATTATGTAGACTGCATATTAATCATAATAATACAACTTTCCTTTCATTATATTCTAAATTATGTTAATATCCCTATTACAAATATAAAATTAGTGTAGTCATATTCTTTTTCAGCCTATGCTATTGCATGATATTTAAATAAATGTGCAAAAAATCCACTAAACATTAATCTATACAATGTTGAAAACTGGATGATAATATTATTAGATATCAGAAGTATTAGGAATTAAAATAATTATGTTTTTAACTACAGGGTGGGCCAAAATTCCCGTATCATAGGAAAAATATGTAATTGTTAAATATGTTCTCAATATGATTGCCTCCATTGTCAAAACACAACTGCAGGCGATCGTTCATGTTCCTAAGAATGTTGGCCACTAAGATTGGTGTTATGGCATGTAGCAATTCGCTCAAGCAAATGGTTTTTATCCCTCATATTCTCACTGTAAACTTTCGATTTAAGGTAACCCCATATAGCAAACTCTACACGCTCTTCAGTATTCAGTATTTTCACCTACAAATTAAAAATATAAAAAACAAAATTTAAAAATTTAAAACTCCAATGATGCGGGACTTTTGGCCCACTCTGTACATTAAAACAAATGATGAGAAAGGAAAAATGAAATCTAAACTTGCCACATTTCATTTCAGAAATTAGCACAGAAAAAGACTTAAAATAATCGAATTTTGTGACTCTTTCCATTAAATAGTAATCTTTTTGCAATTTTCTATTCTCATGTTCTGTAATCATATATTTTCTAAGTTCTTATATAAATATTTTAAAGTTACAGATGAGATTTGGTAACAAAAAGTGCACGAATGTTTCAGAAATATTCGCAGAGACGGTATATTTTAAAGTGGAATTTTCCTGTACGGAAAAAAGCAGATTAAGGATCGTTTTAAGTCTGTGTGGAGCTTTTGAAAAGATCAGAACTGACAGTTTGAATTTGTCATTTGAAGTGAAAATAAGTAATAAATAGTGTTGTATTTGTGCAGATTGTAATTCAAATTGTTGTACTACATGCTTTGTTCACACATTATTAATAAAACACACATTTATTTTGTTCAATACGAAACATGTCATATTTACAGATGTTTATCCTTCAGCCTTTTATATTTCTTCATAATCAAATGTAACTTTGAATTAAAATACCGATAAATAACAAACGATTTTTATAAATTATAAATTGATACATTAGGGTAGCGTAAAATTAGGGAAATTTAATTTAAATAATATTCTGATTTATTTTATACTTTGTGTAGAGAGTAACAAAAGAAAAAAATACGCTAACAAAAAGAAACTAAACAAGCGGGAAAAATTCTACCTTACGACAGAATATAGATTGGCCACCCACGGCTTTTATCGTTGAGATTTTTTCAACCAAGTCTAACTCGTCAAAAAAAATAAAAAATAAAAATAAAAAATGTTAGCATAAGCCAGCTTTTCCACTTTAGAATTTAGTTAGCGCTCTAAGATTTTTTGTGAGGCTGGTGGAACATATTAGGCACGAACACACCAAGTTTTAAAAAGATTCGATGACTAGAAGTATTTTTAATAAATATAATAGTAAAAAGATGTGGCTCCAATGGGCTGAGACGTGGCGAGGTAGTTGTTGTTTACAAATGTGCTGGCTTAATGACACCCTTTAAACTGTTTTTAGTGGCATTTTAGCACTTAATAGATAACCTAAAAAAGGTAATGAAAAGTTCTATGATAGCAGCTTTTATGATGGATACAGCTAAGAGAAGTTGTTTAACAAATGATGAGTTAGCATTAATTGACGGGATCTTGGAAAGCGGTGGGGGGGGAGGGGGGAGCTATACAAATCACAAGTGCTCTACGAGACCCGATTTAAAATGAATCCTCACTTGCAATTGAGAGATGGGACTTTAAAAGGGATCCCCCTTTTCGCCCCTCTGATGGCCCCCCCAAGAGAGATACGTAAAAACCGAGGGCGCCAAAAGAAACGGGGTGGGGGATTAACCTTTAGGCGGTTTACAGCTAATTTTGGGGAAATTTTGGAGCTTTCCGGCCTATAGGAACAGAGAAAAATGGAAAAAACTAAAATAAATATGAGAAATTAAAAAAAATAAATAAGAAAAGTGCTCCTGACAACAGACGGGAGAGAAGGAGGGGGGAGTAGAACCAGACAAAAGTGCTTGATGAGATCAAACTTTTGATATGGTACATGACGGGGTTTGAACACATTGAATGTCTCCCCCGTGGAGGGGTAACTCCGGTCCTATGGGAGATAGGGCCTCGGGACCCTCTTAGAAATGTCGGCCTCGACGATTTTAACTTCGGTGTATCCTTTAGAAGAGGCCTACGTTCTCTGTGGGGCTTAAAGGGGCTGAGAAAGATGGGAAAACTAAAATTTAAAAAGAGTTGAAACAGAGAACTATGTTTCTTAAGGGAGGGGGGAGTGAGAGGCGGAGAGTAGGACCAGACCATAGTGCTTGACGAGACCTATCGATTGATATGTTACATGAAGAGGTTTACATGGGGTTTACATTTGGGGGAGCACCAAAAAGGTCTTACTGAACCTTTCCACTTGATTATGCCAAGGTTGGAGTTATGATTTCGTCTAGATCATCGTAAAGCTTATATTGGCATCCTATATACGCATATATATATTCCAAACACTCCTATATGTGCCATATACGTCATTATACACATATTATTTATGTTTTATATGTTGTATATACATCATATACACATGTCATATATATATACATAATATATGCATCATATATGGCTATAACTTGGCCACATACGTACAGAAATGTTATATATATATATATATATATATATATATATATCATATATTATTATAATGACATACATGCTTTATAATTTGGCGATAAATCTTGGCCGCTTGGCAGTTCATCCTTGGAAGCCGCTATAACACGAAAGTACCAAATTTACAATATATTAATGAAAACAGAAACAAAAATATTTCATGCTTGGTGGCTGCTATAACACGAAAGTACCAAATTTCTTTTTTATTTTTCATATCTGATAATTTGCATCTATCCTTTTTTGTAATTTTAACATTTTTGTAACGATTTTATGCATTTCTATTGCTTATTCAAAGAAAAAGTCTTCTAAAGTTACAAGAATTTCGTTAAAAACGGTTAAAATAGTAAAATGCGAACATCGTTTGGTCCATTCTCGACCGAAAGCAATTACCGTTATCATTTTCTTTTTTACGCGTGAAAGTTTCGTTATGGTACTTCATTGTGAAGTTTGGTAATTTTTGAAATTCATTATTTGAAAAACGGCATAATCATTCGATTTGAAATTTATATCAAGAAAAAAAAAAACATTTTTTTTTCTTTCTAACGCAGTTTGTCTAACAATTTTGTGACAAATATTTTTTGAGCTATTAATTTTTTCAGTAACTTCAAATGTTTCATCTTCCGAGATTAACCTGTGGCAACGATAGATTGCTGTGACTTTTCATAAACATGAAAAATGATAGAGATTGAAAGAATAAGCCTCCATGTGGGTGGCTAAAAAGAAACTAAATAAAGAAAATAATTTGTTTTCTGATTCCTTTCTTTCTTTTCTTTTTTATTCGTCGAAAAAAGTTTAAGTATGGATCCCTGATTTGCAATAATTTTACATTTATAGTGTTTCTTTTAAACAGTTAATTACGCAGTTTTCCAACATCTTTTTTCGGATAACCTACTGTATAGAGACAATTGTTTTAGAGCAGTAATATTGTCATACAAATGTATATGTTTGTCAAAAAAACTATCCAAAAACAGGAGGAAAATATACATTCAATAACATATAAAATCATTATCATTCGCAAAAGTTGAGATATGTTCAGGAAGAAAAAGAATCCGTCAATTTTCTTTCCTTTTAGAAATATTAGAGACTTCTCGTAATTTTCTAAAAAATAATTTTTTTGAGCAATTTATTTTGCTGTATTCTTCAAAACGTCTCTGTTAGGAAAACATGTGTAACAAAAACATTATTTTTTCCTTGGAGAACGGAGCAATATTGTACAGGTGTTGCTTATTTTGAAAATTTCATAACAATGTGTGTTCAAGTGTTGCCGATTTTTGCGTTTTTAGTATCCTAGATATCGACTACTATTTCCGATTAATATTACTACTAGTAGTACTACTCCGATAAGTAATACAAATATTTCTGATCTTCTCTTTATTTATTGACAGTTTTTTATGGTATTTTATGGTCTGACTATCCTATGTGACGCCAGTCATGGAGTAGTTGCTTTTTTATAACTTAGGAGCCATAGGACAAAATATTCTAACTGTACTTCAAAACTACTACGAGAACGTAATGGTATACATTCTGGGATTGAATAAAACACAGATTACTATGAGAAAGTAGTCGTAGATATTTTGGATATAAAAATTTATTAAATTGCGTACACTGTGATTTACACAACATCATAAATTTGGATAGTTGCTGTAAGCTTCACATTTATCTACATTTCATCAAAATTATCCTAACTTGTTATCGATGAACTGACGTCATAATTTGTTTATTTCGTTTTTGAAAGTTTTCAAATTTTATCCTTTTACTGCAATTAATTTATAAAAAAAAAAAAATATGAAAATATTTGCAAAGGCTCAGCACAACTTGATAAATACAAATGATTCTCGAAACATGTATCTCTAGAAATCATTTAAAGTACATACAAACATTATCATGGAAACAAAGAAGAAAAAAAGATTTTCCAGGTGTTTCAGGATTGTTTTGAAAAAAAAAAAAAGCCTCTGCCTTTGATCCTCTTTTATGCCGTTAATTTCAAAAAATACATTTCTGTTAATTTTGGCAGCGTATTGTTTCCTGAAGTTCTGATTATTTCTTTTTATAAAAATTTTTAGAAACCTTTTTTCTAAAATCGTAATTAAATATAAAGTTAAGATTAATACATGAAATTTTGACAGTATATTTGAAATTGTTTATTGTGTAGCCATTCAGTTAGTTTAAAATAACAGAAGATATTAAAGTTGTCAAAACGTTTCGAAAATAAAATATTTTAGAATATTTGAATATTTTTATTATGTTTCCTCTTATTTTCCGTGAAATTTAAATAAGTCGTTTCTGCTCATTTCTTAATCTCTGAGGTTTCTGATTCCAAGGACATCTGAAGATAAAGACAGAAAAGGAGAGAAATGAAAGAAAATGAGACTTTTCCGAATTGAATTTACAATGAGTTTTCCTAAACCTTTACAGTTTTTCATACACCACAAATCCAAACCATATTAGTAAACAACTGTATACATGAGAATGCTTTTGCAAGTATTAGAGAAGTCTGAATAACGTGTAAATTAAAACTGTACATACGACGAGGTACATACGATCAAGATGTCAATTATAAATATATGCATGAACATTTACTGCTCAAGATGAAAATTAATGGCATCAAATTGACCCTTCTATTTTAATTACATTTTCTTAAGTCTGCAAAATTTATTGGTGTCTTAAATTTGCGGTTACTTCTTTTTTAGTGCTTTCGAAATTAAAGAAAAAAAATGGAACAGCAGGTAACTTTAGCAGGTAAATTGTAACGAAAGTATACATAATCACTGTTGTCAGTAGGACACTAAGAACTTTGCTCCATGCACGAACTTATTACTTCAATTAGAATTATTGACTTGTAGAATAGTATTATGTTTTACCACTTGTTTATTTACCAAATGATTATTATTCATTTATAAATTATTGGAGCGATTCAAATATATTGATGTTCAATTTCCAAGTAATTTGTTTTCTGATATGATCTTGTTAAATGGCCATACAAATTCGCTCATCACACACTACGCTCGAATTTAATGTGTGGTGTTATATTAAAAAAATGATTTTTCATTAAAATACACCACTAGCATTCTCTTCAGGAATGATCCTGAATGTCTTTATTCCCATATCTCCACATGTCTCTTCAGCTACATATTCATCTGTCTTTCAGCAGCAAGAACAACGCAGAAGTGCAAGTACCTACTAATCGTCCGTAATATGTGTCTTAATTTGACTCAGGTTTAATACGTTTTGCACCAGAATTTAAAAAAAAAATGAATTTAAATAAATTCCAAGTAGAAACTTAAATGAAATATATAAAGATTCATTAAACAATTTTTCTGGTTCGAAACGTTGTTAAACTGGGTTAAATTAATCCAGATATTACGGAATATTAGTGGGAGCTTGGCACCTCTGAGAACGTATTTGACATATCCATTAACCCCGCAATTCAGCTTCTTAACGATTGCTTTAATAATTTTCAGCTTCCATTACTCTTAAAACATTGCAGATATAAAAATTCTGATTGTGCAATCTGTATCTGAGAACATGCCATCTTAACTTACAAAAAACTTTGCACCCTTCCCATATGTAAAATAAGATTTTAAACCAATATGTATAAATTATAACAATACAATTTACAAATATTTCTAAAATTGTATATTTATTTTCAGCAACGTATACTGGGAATCACCAGAAATTGTGTAGGAATCTTTATTACAAGTTATTCCATTAGTAAATGCGATTCTCTGAATATAGTTCCATAGGCAACGCAATATATATTTACTTATTTTGATTTATCATGTTTTTTGTTAGCTTAATTTTTTTTCGGTAAAATATGTGTCGTTAAATTAGTGCACTTTTTCTTTTTTTAAATTTTTAGTTTTCTCCAAGATGTTATTTATTTTTAGTATAAAAAACAGTAATTCATGAAACAGAAGACAAATAAAAATGCCCTTTTAAGGTGTTGGATAATTTTATATCTATATAAGGTTTATCGACGCTAGGGCTGATTGCACTGATACAAAAATTAAATTCCATTAAAAATAAATTAAGTAAAATTTACTGGAATCTTAATTTGGTATTGATTACATGATTTTGAATACAGAATGCTACGTATTTGCATTTTGTTAATTCTCTCATCAGCTCAAACCATAGTAATAAACTTTTTTAGAAATATTCCAAAGCTAATTTAACGATGGCAACGACTGAAAATTAAGATATCGTATATTATTTTATCATAAGACTTTTTTACATGAAACTAATAGTAGAAAAAGATGTAACGTTAATGATCTGTAAACCTTAGCTTATCACTCTTGAGATTACACATACACAGCTACATAGGAAAAAATCTTTTGCTATCTCTGAATTTAGTAACTTTTCTTTCCAATCAAAAATATAAAGCTGTGTTAGTTTAAACTACATTCTTATCGCTATCCTTTATTCTTGCATCTAAATATATGCAAAAAGTTTATTTCATTTGTTTTTTGTTTTGCTTTAGAAAAAATTTCTTTTAAACATACAAAAGGAGCATTAATTTTGTTTTTTGTTTATTATATTGCCAAATGTGTTAATTCATAAATTCTTATGAATTAATGGGACTATAATTTATGTTTAGATTGCATTCTGCTATCATGTACTTCAGATGTCATTTTTTAAGTTTAAAATTTCTCCGATACGCATGAGGAAGAAAAGAAAATTTGGGTTTTGCCTAAAATATATATCTTCGGATTATTTTTTTTATTATCGTATTATTATTAATTTTTGCATTATCGTATTAATTGCATAATTATTTTATTATTATTATTACACACTATCAAATAAAAAAAAAGAAAAAGAAAACAGAACGGATATCGATTATGTGATGACCATTACGCTATTCTTCTCGAGATTCCATATCCGCACAAAGGAAACATTTTCGTCTCTTGTGATCTTTGTTTTGATGTTTTTTCCTTGAATGAACAAATATTATGCTTTTCTAGCTAGCTATAATTTCTAACCGCTATATTTATTATTTCTTCTCTATAGTTTGGAGAAAATTTGCCAATTTTTTGTCTTTTTCATTTTAGACATGTGGACATTTTTGCACACAGACACAGAATTTTGCATTGTTTTCATTGTGACGTGAGGTGTGCAGATTTATAATTATTACGGCTAAAAATCAAGGTCATTAAAAATACATACTGTAATTTCGCGCGTATGCGCCGCACCTCAGACAATTCGATTTCCTACCAGAATTTATATTAAATAAAATGTGACTTACTTCTGCTTAGCACTTATTTGACTTCTTATTTTCAATAAAATTTCCGGTTTGAAAAAGACTTATCTAAGACGCACGAAATTACGGTAAATGACTTACGTCATACGTTAGCGTAGTTTAGTTACCAGCATTACTGATGTTGGATCCGCATTAAATGTTCCTATATTAAAATTTACCATCATGTCTCTGTAAAAAAACTTTACATTTTACAATGTCTATTTTTAAAAAGTAAGGAAGTTCTGTTTACCTAAACAACCTGTTAAAATGTCTTGTCTATACTTACGTGCGTTACAGAATAGACAGTCAGAAAATCTGACAGGCACACAAAGAAGTCATTTACCGTCTGACAAAATTTAAATAGACAAGTAACAAAAACGAGGTCGTTTAGAGGCTATGCGTGGATATACTAAAAGTATAAAATCTTGTGAATGCTGAAATTCTTATGATATTTCAGGATAGGTTTTCTCATTTCAATATAATGCATGCTGATATTTTCTACATCTCGACAAAGCTTGTACATTGAGATAGTAAACACTCTCTCTATAAAATATCTACTACTGCATACTTGCCAACTTCGCACTTAACTTCCGTAAAATATGGGTTAATTTAATCGAGGTTAAACACGTTTCAAACCAGAATTATTTTTAAGAAATGCATTTAAATAGGTTCCACAAAAGAAAATGAAACTAAAGATCTATTATTATCTCAGATATATTTTCTGGTTGGAAACGTGTTTAACCTGGATCAAATTAACTCACATTTTACGGAAGTTTAGTTGAAAGTTGGCAAGTATGCTACTGTAAAGGTCACTGACTATATTATCTGTCGTTTGGATGCTTTATTCTTTTTACTTCATAAATACTTAACTTTAATATACGCAAGAATATTTCCCTTTTAATAAAATAGCTAAAATGCAAGAAAATATACAAAAATATTTTTTTTAATTACAGTGAATTACCATTCTTTATCATTTGACCGCCGTGGCTGATTTTTATTTTATCCGACTTCTAGTTATATTGCAACAAAAATCAAATTCTGCAACGGAAATACACATGAATAAACATGTGACATCGAAATTAGAGTAAATCTCCGGTAGAATCGCAAACAAAGTTACATTATAAAATATAGCTGAAAGTTACTTCGAGTATTATCATAAATGATAACAAAGTTTTCAGGTAATTGATAGTGCTCAGAGAATTTGATTTAGCGAAGTGTTGTGAAACGCATATTTATAAAAACTTGTATTACTTCAAAAAGGCATTGAAACGTTATTACCGTTATCTGTGACTTGCATGGAATTTATCTTCCTTCTTTTAAACATCCATCTTCAAAATACATGTGAATATTTTATTTTCGAGAAAACACTTATGTTGCACAAAAACGTCTAAAGAATATATTATTCAAAAAACAGTGAACAATCTCTCTTTATCTATGGACAACCGACGATGTTTTTCTATCTCAATCCTCGAGGGAATGCGACAGTATAGAATGTTCAAATAGAAATACTATTCTGAATGAAAAATTTACAAATAAATGAGAGAGAAAAAAATAATCTTTTTTAGATAGATTCAAACTTCGAGCATTGGTATAATTTTTTTTTCATGTTGTCTATGAAAAAAGTATTTTTTTGTAAATAAACTGAGTAATACTATAAATCTATATGCAAACTGTCAAAAAAAATGTGATTCTTAATAACTCCTTAAGAGTGCAATACATACACCGAATTTAGAAGAATTTTATTTTAAAGTAACGGTTAAAACACCACGCCACATCTCAGATAGTTGACCGCTTCATTTTCATGCGAGAGATGCTCTATTCCATACTTTACAGATTAGAAAATAATTTTGCGTAAATTGTGTGATTTTTTTTAATCGCTAACACCACATTGACGCCCTGGAATTTTTTACGCTTTCGGGAATTTAATTTTTCATAAAAAATAACAGGTTTATAAAAATGCATTTTCACTCATTTATGACACATATATTAAAGTTTAAAGTTGTTTTTACTTAAAAGATAAAGTAAAAAAAAAAAACGGCAGATTGACAGCTGATACACGGGAGTGCTTGAAAAAAAGAAGGTCCAGCGACAGATAATTGATGTATGCAATTTACATTCGAGAAAATTTCACTAGAACAGAAATAGACTAGAAAAACTTGAACTAGAACAATGAAAGAAAGAAAATAATTTTTGTGGTCCGGGATCGAGTGAAATACAGGTAGTCATAAAGAAACTTTGTTGATATATGAATTCCTAGTGCTCTCTCCGTTCAACCAAACACAATTAAATGAGCATATAGGTATTTAAAGGTTTATGTTAGAGATTGTTTTGAACAAGAACAATGGAGCCTGCACGGTTACAGTTACAATGAAAATTATTTGAAAATTTCAAATGGCAACACCAACTTTTTCTCATCTCAAAAGGATTAGCTGATTGAAAACCCTTAAATAGTGTTGGAATTGTAGAGGTAGCACGAAGAATAGCGACGTCAGATGCATGCAAAGAAAACCATTGTAAAACAACAAAAACAAAAAATCAATTGCATTAGACAGAGACGAGGTGCACAAGCAAAAATAATGGAATAATATGCGCATAACATCGTTTCTGAGAAACATTTTAAAAGGAGTGAGGAAAATTTGTGATATCAGTAAAACTATGCCTTTTCTTCTCGTTTCTATTGCTATTTGTTGTTAATCTGAAAAATCGATGTATGCTTCATAAATTCATATTATTATTTTTTTTTCGAAAATAATTAATTTTTGAATAATATACATTTGGAAATAAATTTTCAAAACAAAAATATAATTTATAACCTACGCACAGCTTTAAACATACAAATTTAAAATCACAGCTCATTCCGATGAGTACATCTTTCAGTTGTGCTTAAAAATCTACCTGCTTTGCAATTTGTTTTGCAACGGTTACAAATGAATTTAACATTAAGAATTCCAATCTTTAAGCCTTCATAATTCCTAAAGTACTTGACTTCTGGGCTTCCCGTTTGGTATCCTATGATAAAATATATCGATTGATGTCAAAATTATGTGTCCGTATTTCAAATATCAGAGTTTGGTGCAATGTCGCTATTAAGAACACTCCCTAAGCTCATTTTATCACATAAATTGAAATAAGACAGAATTTCCACTTGAATGGCTATTTGAGAATGTTTCTGGGTATATTTGGTGGTTAAAATGTGGTGTCCTCTCTTTTTCTGGCGGACTGTTCTTATAACTTATAGAACACAGACGCCGTATAATCATTTTAATTTCGTCCTTTTAAACAATTAAAAAAAATTAGAACTATTCTTCTAAACGAATAACTGAAGAATTAGCCATTAGTCAAGGATAAAAAACTCTATTTTTTAAAACCTGCAGACGTTAATGTAAACGAGGCCATTTTGTTTACATTAACGTGTAACCTAACCTGGAATTACGTGGCGTTATAGCAGGTTCTAAGAAAACCACGGAAAACTCCGAAGACCGACATGTGTTCGGGACCAGCCCCTCCGGTTTTCCAGATTTGATAGCGCAACCTCTCAGCAGCTGGCAGAGAATCACTTTCTTTAACATCACGTATTAACTTACGTACCGTGTACACCACGCAATTAATATTAAATAATCATCACTGATTAAAACTACTTTTTACGTATCAATATATATAGTAATTAACAGTAGTTCATTATAATATATAGACGTATGACTGCAAAAACTGAATTGCGACTCCCGTCCTTACTCCTCTTACGAGATTTTGGCTCTTACAGTAATTTTAGTAATTACCACTGATATAAGGTGTTGATTACAGGTATACTGCGAGCATTTAAAATTTAAATTAATGTAAATCTTAAATACGGATTTTATGGCGGGATTTATACGGATTTTTTTATATCTGATATTTTTCTGGATGACATGTAGAAATTTTGGAAAATTTATTTCTTAAAAAATATGTTTTAAATCTATCCCAGGTTTTGTGTTCTTTCTTCGTTCATATTTTATAATCGTAACATAGAGTTCTATAGGGTTTTAAGAATGCCGCCGTTGACAAATTAGATCAAATATTTTTGTTATACTCATTAAAAATAAAGTGAGGTGAAAAACATTCCTTACAAGCCGTTTTACCGATAAATATAAGTATTTTAGCACCAATGTTTTACATAATAATCGGGTACATATTCAACGCCGAATTTAGGTATTTTAAGGGTATTATCAAAATTATTTTTATAATAGTGTATAAATGCAAAAGTACTTCTGGAAAGACACTTAAAAAACTTAAATAATTCTTCAGACATTTATGAGACAAATGAAATAAAATGTATGAAAGTAAGATATTTGAAGGATAGAACGAATACTTTGTGTGAATTTTAATTCATAAACCAAAAGCAATTACAATGTTGTACGCACAAATAAGAAAATTGGCATAAAAACCGCATACGGCCGTTTCAAGGATGCAACGATCCCCTCGGTTATAGCCCCGAGTACTCGGGGTATCCGTTTACTCGGGGCTATAACCGAGGGGTTCTTTGAACTCAATTTTATCTCTCTCTTTTTTTTTTCGCACTGATGAAGGGGATCGATGCATCCTTGAAACGGCCGTATGCGGTTTTTATGTCAATTTTCTTATTTGTGCGTTACAACGTTGTAATTGCTTTTGGTTTATGAATTAAGATATTTGAAACTGATGTTAAGAACGTTACAACGGCTTTCAAACAATATAACTGCTTCAAACGATTTCTGGATAAAAACTAAACAGATTTCTATTTTTCCTTGTAGAACTTTTCTTTAAAACTAATTTGTGTAAAATGATATCGAACAAGCGGCATGTTTACCAGATTGAAAAACACATATATTTCAAACATTCAACATTAAACTATAAAATAAAATTCTAACTCTGTATCAGTTAAAAATCAAACAAAAATCAATGTCATTAATGGACACTTTTTGTATACCAAACGATTTTTTTAAAAGCACTATGCTTTCATGATCTCATTTATTTTGATAATCAAAAATAATAAATAATCAAATAATGATCAAATGAAAATCAAAAGAATCTTGGATTAAAAGTCGCTTTATTTGGTATATTTCCATTCTCCAATGCTTGAATGTGCTGTAAGTGACATATTTCTGAATGAGGGTATTTATTTTTAATGCAGTTTTATAGAAATACATATTTCATTTATACAATGTGTTACAATCACGTTAGGAAGCAAATTTGTGTACGAGCTATTTATTCAGAGCTATTGAATCTGCTTCTCGCCTTCATTTGTTTTTTTATAAATATTCGATAGTGTTATACATAGCACACAAATAAGCACTAATACAAAGCTTTGAGATTTTCTCATAACTTCTAATTTGTTTGAATAGGATGCGTACTATTATAAAAAGCTGCATTATGAATTGAGAACCCTTTTCTGAAAGGCATTTACAGTGTTACTTCCTTGTACTATATCTCAATAATATAGAATTCAATAGGATCTATGCAAATATCTAAATAAGAGTGTATTTAAGTTGGAAAAAGAAGATAAAATTAAAAGACAGAAAATGATATATATTTTGTAATATTAGAAAATACTTCTATACATTAAATAATATTGCTCAGAAACACGGTGTGCCACTGAAAAGAAATACAAATACACAAGTTTTTACATTTAAAAATATGATTCAATTAACTTATTATTGTTAATTACAATCGTAGCTTTTACTTATCTACTGTAAATATGAATTTGTTTCAAGTAAATATATATGCATAAGATACTATTTATATATATTTATTAGAAGATGCGATTTTTCTCCCAGAAATCTATGGCGCGTGTTGAAAAATTCTACGCAAATATAAAATTTTCACATATAAATAGTATGCATATACATTAAAAATATTAGGATCAAATGACCTTTTAAAATTATCATTGTATGTAGTATATTAAAATTAGTTACTTTATGTGATATTATGTTACCCAGAATTCTATATTCAAGAATGATTCTATTACAGTACTGCATGAAGCGATCAAACTCATTGGTTTATGTCCAAGTTTATTAAATATTTAAAAAAAAAGCATTTTGTAGAAAGATTGTAAAGCATTTGCAGACAGTCCAAAATTATCTTGTGAAACTACGGGAAAGTTTTGACAAAATGTAATTCATTTCAATCTTATAACTGTTGGCTTATATACATTGGCTTTTACATTTGGCCAAGATACCACTATCAATTTAAGGTCAATGTTTAATTTTTTTGACATACCCAAATATGAATTTAACGCGATCCTACATTAAAAAGTAATAAATATTTATGGTGTAGCTTGTACGAATACAAATATTATAATTTGAGAGCTTTTAAATATTGCTTTTTAATTTTACACTTTTATATTATAATTCTCTTTTTCTTTCTTAGCTTATTTTAAACAGAGTTTCTATAATCGTACAGGCTTGTTAAAAGTAATTGACAGTCCAATTAATATACAAAAGAAAGTGTGCGAAACACTGAAATAAAATTTTTAATTGTAGTTCTAGTAGATTTGCAACACTTCATAAATGGCTAAATTAGAAATTCACGCTTTCGATTTATGTTTCCATATTTTCCTGACATTAACTTTTTGTAATTATCTTAAATGTCCTTTTCTTTTAGTAAATTCATTATTTAGACCAGAGTATTTCCAACTGCTGAATCGGGACACACTGTGTGCTGTGAAAGAATCTTTGTTGTGATATGAAAATAATTGTTACTTGAAACACTAAAAGCAGAACAATAGAGCTTTTTACGACTATATAATAAAATGAAGAAAGCTTATTTATAAAACATATATAACTGTGTTAATATTTTTTCACATAAAATAAATATTTAAAAAAGTATTTTTAATGACCATTTTTTCATGCTCGTTATATGTATAGTCCCATATTGTCAGGATGCCTAAAGTGTTACCGCAATTTTTAATAGATTTTTTCTCCTTATTTAATCTCAGAAAAATATTACAAAATATGTGATTAAACAAGGAGACTTCATTTTTTGCGATTTATATATTAAATAGACATTTTCTTATCAGAAACGGTTTTACAGGATTCATTGAAAATTCCAAGGCGTTTGCTAACCTTGCATTATGTTTCAAAAAAGAAAATTGATCAGATCATATTTACTACATGTAAAAAGATAATGGTCGTTAGATAATAACGTATGAAAACAAATAAAACAAATACTTTAATATATTTCTTATATTATCTTTCTTTCTTTCTATTACCTTCTTTTCTTCCATTATATTTCTTTCTTCTATTGTATTTAATTATTTTATTATCTTTCAATTTAATGACTTTCACAATTTTTAATTCCTTTCACTTATTATCTTTCCCATCTTCTATTATATTTCATAATTGTGTATCCTCTTTCCCTTTAATATATTTCACAATTCTTTAATATATTTCACAATTCTTTAACATATTTCACTCATTTGAAATCATAACTAAGAAAGTATACTATGACAGTGCAAGTCTTTAAAAAATCAGTCTTTAAAAAAATAATTTATTAATTATTGCTATTATTTGTTATTTTAATGCGCATTTTCATAAAAAGAACGAACATAACACAATATAATAAGATAAAGAAAGTATTAATATGAATGTTTTCTCCCAGCACTGCAATTGTTAATTAATAAATAATTTAATAAAAATATTTAATAGCAGAAAAAATTGTTCTTATCCTTATTATATTCACTGAACCTTATTTTTTCCACAGGCTAAATGAATGAGAATATGTTTTCAGCACTCTAACAGGAAATATTTCACTGATAAATAATCTTAAAAATAAAAGAAAGTGCCTAAATGCTATTTTATTCAGGTAATTCATTCAGTTAATATAAACTCCTAGCTTAAAAGTGCAACTAGAAAAGTTTGCTATGGTAAAATAAAAAGTATTTCTTTATATACTTTTTAGAATAAAAAGAACGAAAAATGTATTCAGTAACAACAAAAATAATTTTCTTTTTTTTTTAAAGCGATAAAAAAGATTAACTGGTAAAGAAACCATCTAAATGATGCAATTTGGAGTTATGTAGTTTTAATTCGTCATTGTAAATAGAGCACATGTTATGTCTTCCGTTATTTCATTATTATTAAAAATGCTCTCCATGATTTTGTCTAACATTTTAATATAGTATTCGTATGCTATGATACTTTCAATTGCCTCTTACAATGTGTTAGTAGGTATTTAACAATGTATGGTTAATGTAGGTTAATTATGTATTAATGTAGGTTAGTAGGTACACCGCACCAATTGCTTTACCATTTAAGCCATCTGGACGGCATCCAGTCTGGTATCTTTCGCTTACATATACGTTGGCAAGGCTGCATGTTCGCAGCGCAAGATGGAATGTCATAGATGGGAACACTATTCAGTGACGTACATGAGACGAATAAGATCCTAACATCGGATAATGTATCTAAATTTCCAATTAAATTTTCAGCAGGACTGAAACTACGTCATAAATCTCTAAACAATCTTTAGCCAAGGTGGGGGGTGCAAATGCTCTGGATGCCACTTATTTTGTAATGTTTTCTTTGTCTTATCTAATCGGAACACTTTCAGCGAAATTCAAGGCCAAGAAAACTTTACAATATTACTGGTATCCAGAGCATTTGGACCCCCTCCCTGGGTACGCCACTGACTATAAAGGATGTTAAATTATTTTCACTTTGCCAAACAGCGTACAACCAAACATCTTTTTAGTGCCATTTAAAGATTTTTTGCGTAGTTCCAGTCTTCTTGAAAATTTAATTGGAAATTTAGATATATTATCTGATGCTGGGAACTTATTCATCTCATCTACGCCATTGAATAGTGTGCTCATGTATGACATCCCATCTTGCGCTGAGACATTGCAGATTTGCCAACGCATATGTAAGTTAAAAATGCCAGCCTGGATTTCGTCCAGATGGCTTAAATGGTAGAGCACTTGGTGCGCTGAACCAAGGTATCTAGATTCATTTTCCTGTCCTATAGAAACCTTTTTTTATTGCTTGTTATATATAAAATCAACAAAATTTTCTTAGAATATTTGAATTGAAAATTAAATTATCAAAAATATAAAACAATAATTTTCAACTGTATAAATTTAAAATGTACATACACTAAATTTAATAAAAATTGTAATTTGTTCTACATCAGTAAAAACAATATCACTTCATCTTGCCACGAAATAACACAGTCTTATTTTACATTGAAGCATAAATTTCACCCGTAAAATACATTGCTTCGAATCAGCTTAAAGAAAATAACATTTAATTTTGTAGCTCGATCGTAAAATTTTAATATTGTTGGTGTCTAATAATCGTTTATGTGTTGAAACACTGTACATAGTCGATACGTCGCGTCGGCGTCTGTGCATTATTTAAAAATCTTTCAAAAAAAATAATATGTTCCACTGCATAAATATTTTTGAAAGGTTGTATAAGAGAGTATAATACATATTTTGTGATGCTAATGAATTTTTTTGATATTGATAGATAAAATGCATTATTATTTTATATTTCATATTTATCTTTTTAATCATTGTAATACTTCAGTTATTTTTTAGAATATCTATCTATATTATAAACGACAAAAGTGTCTGTTGTTAACGCTGACGTCACGTTGCAAATGGCAACACTTGGCGACGAAATTTCGATTTTGCGATTTTTGCTGCTGCAATTTTTTTTTTCAAAACATCGTATATTTTTACACCGTTAGATAGGAAGGGGGGGGGGGAATCTACTCTCAAATGCAATTTGTTTGAAACCTGTATCTTGATTGACTGATTTATTATAGCATTTAAATTAAATTTCAAGCATGATAAATATATATTTTTTAATCTATCTCTATCATTTGAAGACGGTTACAAAATATTTAATCCGTTTGCACTTTAAACAATATAAAAAGTTCAGCATTTGTTTCCAGCTAACATTCCATAACGCAATTAAACTTCATTAAGTAATAAATAAAATAGCATAAATAAAACACAAATTTCACCGATATGTAATTGAAATAAGTGATTAAAAACGCTGAAATTGTCAGAATAATAAAAAAAAACCTCTTGTACATAGTTTTTGGCGATTACTTCGGCTATTAACTTCTGGCACGAGACCAAAACTAAATTATCGCCTTTAATACATTTCAAAAATTTATTTGAAAATATAATTGACATATTTCATATACAAATGCTCTTTGGTGTTGTTAGAGGTAATCTGAAAAAAAATTAAATGTAAAAAATCTATTAGAGTTTCCAATAAAAAATATAAATGGTTTTCACATATATTCTCTATCCCGGGAAGCCCTGGTTGGATGCCTTAGTATATATAAAGGCATTATTATAGTAAAATAAATGATAATATGTAAAATGATTTTTGTAAATAAACATTAGTCTACATAAATTCTCATAGTATTGAGAAATAAAAATTTTCTTTTCTTTTCATTTCTTGAATACCACAGATATCCCATAAACATTACTTTTATACATAAAAAAAAAATTATACTTATTCCGTTATTTCTTTTGTTTATTGTGTCAATTTTTAACTTGCCTTTAATAAACGAATATATTAGCTTCATGACAGATTGCTAACGATTTAGTAATGTTCATGAATAAAAACAATATATACTTTTTTATGTAATATAATGACTTGATTATTATTGTATATTTTAAAATAATAATAATAACAATCGTAATAATGTAATAATGCAATAAAATAAAATATATAAAATAGTGTTCCAAAACAAATAATAATCTGTCTACATTTTGATGAAAAGAAAACGTTACTGCAATAATTTCAATTTTCATAAGCATGTAATCGGTATTTATCTTTAAAGCGGCATCTTGTAACGCTTGCGAGAACCAGGAAGAAGCAGTAAAGGTTTATTTATATCACACAAACTGGCGTAAGCACTTTGCTCCAAACGATATACTGTAGTACTTAAGAAGTTATTTATTATAAGAGAAGATGCCTCTTTGTTTAAGAAAAGGAAATAGGAAATAGGCTATTTTTCAGTTTTAAAGAATGAGCATTATAAATAATTAATTTAAACATAATAAAAACAGTTGTTATTATTTAAAAACATGATGATCTGAAAATATATTCAATTATTTTTTATTTAAAAAAAAAGATAATCAAATAAAGAAATGAAAAATGCTCTTTGATTAAACATTCTAGTAAAAAACGAAAAAAGGTTTTTAACAGATAGAAATTTATTTTAAAAGCTTGTGTACAGTGTTGAACTAAGGCATTTTTCTCGGAGAATTCTTTATGTTGTCCGCTGCGGGAAGGTTTGAAGTTTTTGACCATTAATGATCATTTATCAAAATCTTCAACGGAAGTGCTCTCCTATTCGATCCAACTGAATTCATCACCGTTGATGTTTTAAACAGAACTTATATCGTATCATATTTCGTATCTAAGAAATAGAGACTTGCGAAAAAGCTGTATTTGATGGTTTAGCGGCAAAATGGTGATTTCACATTATCTAATATACTCAATCTAAACAAGAGTTTTCCTGGCGGGTTACCATGATTTCTTACGAAGAAAAAAAATCTTTGGATGATACGTACAGGTCAATTTTGAACAAACAACACTTAATCCGATGTTTCTATTTTTAAATCGATATGTGCAGAATTCCGCCAAGCAATTTTTCAAAAATCTGACTTACACCATTGTATATTCAAGCATTTAATACTTGCGTTTTGTGAAGCCGTAATGAAGCGGAACTAATTCAACCAAATTTATTCTAATAGTTACACTCAATTTAATTACAGTAATTCTAGTTCATTATACTTTAAAGTCAATAACAAACACAAAATACCGTGGAAGAAACACAAATGTACCGATTATGATAAAATATATTGTAAGTTACAGTACGAAGCATACTTAAATGTTATAAATTGGTAAAATAATAGAAAGTTTATTCAATACTCTTTAGTAAAAAAATATTTGATTTCAAATTGTCAGTCTGTCAGTCTATTTATTCTTCAGATTTCAAAAAATTCTCACATAACTACAGAGTTATGAAATTCAGATATGTGGATTAAAAGTCGTTTTTTATTGATAATAATAACTGCATTTCGCACGTTGTAAAAATTTTCAGAAACGGTCAGTGGAAATTATAGACATATTATATTGACAAAAATTTTGAAATCATTGATCTTGAAAATACACTATATTTCCAATGATGATCGGTCACTTGCGATTTTAGACGTTTTGTTAAATATCTGGAAAGATACATGAGGAATTATCCTGAAACTTCAGGAGTGTAAACAACATGATAAACGTCACATATTTCCGTGAAGAATTTTCCCCGAAACCCCATAAGGGGCCGTCAACAAATTGAAGAAAAATGAATATCTTTTCGATAACCCTGTAGAAACTAATATTGCAAAAGCATTCAAACTGTAGAATATGATTAACTAGCTTATTGTAATAATTTGGGTTCATTTTTATGAAGATAGCACGTATACTCGAAGAGAAATTTAGGTTTTTATACAAACAGTCCCAAATTTTACCAAGTTTTTTGCTTATAATTTGCAGAGTTTTTAATATAAAAACAAGTTATTTTTAGAAAATATGACAAACAAAATTGTACACAATACCCTGCAATCAGAATTTTAAAAAAATGTATGCAAAATGAGCAGGTTTACTAAATATTGTTTCACTGCGCATGCGCGAATATACTGTGCATAATATATTAGCTAAATGTATAGACCAACTTTTATGAAAGTCTCAAACACATAGCTTGAAAGTTCTGATAGTAATCGTCGATAGAATAATCGAATTCAGCTGTTCCCAAAAGGAAGCAAAAAGATGAGGGGTTGTATCCAAATATACTAGCTTATGAAAGTTGACATAATAAGAATGAAGTGTCCCTCATTCTATATTTGATACAACCCCTCATCTTTTCGCCTCCTTTTGTTTCCCCCTTATTAGTTTCTACAGGGTTATTCAAAATATATTCATTTTTCTTCAATTTGTTGACGGCCCCTTATGGGGTTTCGGGAAAAAATCTTCGCGGAAATATATGACGTCTATCATGTCGTTTACACTCTTGAAGTTTCAGGATAATTCCTCATGTAGCTTTTCAGATATTTAACAAAACGTCTAAAATCGCAAGTGACCAGTCATCATTGAAAATAAAGTGTATTAGAACATTCCATTAATTTCCATTTAGATTAATGAATGGAGAGAATTCCACTGTAGTTTATTCCATCTGATAGATTCTTGAGATACTAAAGGTATGTTTCCAAATTCTCTTTACTAGCATCTTTATAAAAACATGTTAATTTTCATATTTGTAGCCATGGAGCAACTCGAGCCACAATTTTGGGTAAGTTAATAGATGCTACATCGTTACATATTGCATTTTTCGTGTTACTATTTCTATGGTTTCTCTTACTATGAATGCACAGTTTTGAAAATTGTTTTTGAATTTCATTTGCTTTTGAAAATAACTCGGAGTGAGTCGAAATATCTCAATAACCTAATAAAAGTTATTTTACTGTATATTATGTTAGTAAGTTACACCTTCTACCATTTAAAAAATATATATTATTACAAGGTGTTATAATTTATGATATTATTAACATCTTACTTTCACATCATATTTGGATTCCCCGGAAACTTTTAACATATGATATTGAATAACAAGTCATTCGGTCAAGTAGATTAGGATTTACAGAAAAAGAATTGTTCTTGAGGTTTAAAGTTTACAATTCCTAACGTAAAATTCATTTTCAATCATTTAAATACAGGTTGCAATGCAGATAGCTTTTTAGGAATAACCAAATATCGACTTCACGGAATGAGCTGTAACTTTTCATATGATTCTAGAAATAGCTTTCTGTAAATATATTTATACAGGTTACAAATCAGAACTTTTTCGAATATATATTTCAAATAAATATACATTTTTAAGTTAATTTTCGAAAAAAGTAAGAATAAGTAACATGAACTTTTACAAAAATAGCGATTTCTAAAACCTCAACTATTCGAATCCAAAATTACACACATTCCGGTGAGTATCTTTTGGTTATGCTTAAAAAATAAGGTCATTTCAAATTATTTTCCAGTTATTACAAATTAATTTAAGAGTTATCCATATTCTAGATCTTCATAATATCTAAGCCACTTAGCCGAACGACTTCCTCTTTGGTATTCGAAAGTGAAAAATTTACCGTAAAAACCATTTAGGATGTTAAAATTATGTGCCGTGCTGAAAATATCCATGTTTGCTACAGTCAGTTTATGAAAACGGCCCCTTAAACGTATTTTAGAGAAAGTATTTTCTAGACTTTTAATATGAACTGACAAAAGACATAATGCCCGGTAAAACGGTTAATTCCCTTTTTCATTTTCTGTGATAATTCTGTGATTAAATTTTATGTGGGCCTTCACTTGTTAGCATCTAACAAATTTATCACTGTAAAGGTTTTGCTTGCAGTAGATAAAAAGATTTTTTAAAGATGCTCTGCGTTAAAATGCAACAGCCTTTAAATGTTAACCAGAAAGTTACTGTAAAAAATAATGTTTTATAATGTTAGTCATCTATATTTTCCTACTATTGAGTTCTATAAAATTGTCATGTCACTGAATGTTAACTATAAAATGTATTCTTGCGAATTATGTACATCTGAAATGCAATTACATTTGAAATGTGAATATATGTTTAATCTTAACAAGAATGTTAATCTACATACTGTTTTTCAAAAAAATATCGTATAATAAAGCATTCTTGAGTGAAGCGTTAATCAAGACTATCGCTAGAAAGTTTTCTATTACTAATGAGAAATCCTTCAGTGATCCCTTTAAACTGACCATTAATGTACGAGAGTAAACTATGGAATTTAATATGGCATTCAATCTGCATAACGTTAAATGTTTGTCAGGTTTGGGCCAGGTGAATGTTATGCATGCTTCCTCCGTATGATTGATCTTCCATCATGTAGCATTTTGAATGTGAAGCATATGACAAATCCAGTTTTTTCCCCTTTCGTATAGAAAGTGTCCTACAATGCTTAAAGTTTTGTTTGCCTCTCAATCTGATAAATTTTAACAGTTTTAGTATTTAAAATGTAATGGCGCAATTCCACCTTGGCCGCAAGCATACTTGTATGGCCTAAACTTTTAAATCTGTTTTTAATCTTTGTAACTTTGGCACTGACGATGGAGCTGTAGAGGCTTCGAAACAGCTGTTTGCTACTTTATATATATATTATTAGTGCTTTTTTTACATTAATCATTTAATTTAATAAAATGGCACAAAGTTCAACCCTCCCATTTTAAGTATATGATATTATTCTAGAATTGTCATTAATGAAGGAGGGATGAGTTATATTTATTAAGAGTCTTTTCTTTTTCTTTTTTTTTTCTTTTTTTAAAATATTTATTTTACCTTTTTTGCAACAAAAAGTTCATACGTTACATATTTTTAAGTATACAGATTGTCCAAAAATTTCTAAACGCGTTTCATTTTTGTACCTATTGGTGACACATAGGCAATGTAAATTGCAAAAGCGTTCAAACTAAGGAAGTAATTAAGATTATATTGATAAAATAGTTCTGCCACTATATTTTTAAATATGTTACACGTTTAAGAATTTTATACTGTTCTTAGGTACAATAAGTTATATTTTTAAAAAATTCTCCGTGTGCTGACAAGTACAACAGTAAACATTTACAGTAATGCGCACACAATACTAAGAGACAGTGTCAAATTGGAAAAAATGATTTCTTCATGGAATTATCAACACATTTAGCGAGGATTCACAGAGGTTTAAAATGCCAACTATTATCCACAAAGTTAAAATGTGCATTCAGATAGTTTTAAGAATTTCTAAAGTCACCTATTTTAACCTACATGTATGTGTTTTTCACACCACTTTGACGGTTACGCTACCATTTCAAAGTGTGTTTTATACCACTGTGTAGTGTACGTATATTGAAAAATGTTCAATTTAAAAAAGAGCTAAATGTAACTGATACCCTTATAAAGAAAATTTGCTTCTGAGCACCCCACCTCTCTTTAAAAATAAAAGAAAAACCACCTATCAGTGCTTCAGTTGCAAGAACCCTATATGTGACAAATGTAACAAGTTACTTTCTAATGATTGTGATGAAAATGCCTGAGTTGATGTGTTGATGTATTGCGATTTTTTACTAATCGCTAGACTTCATCAATCGTTTTGCATTTTTATGTTATCAAAGCTGTGTAGATGAGAAAATCAGTAGATATTATAGTTTTCACGCATTTACAAGTTAAGTGTGTTTATTTTATTTATTAGACTGGTTTCTTTTTCGTATTTCTTGGTATCTATTTCAAAAATTATTTTTTTTTAATATTATTTTTACAATTTAAAAAAAGTTAGTTTCTTTAATATAAATGTGTATTATAACATTTTAAGTAACAATGTTTTATTAATTTGATATTGTTCATGTTTACAATGATACAAAACCGAGCAGCTTGAAAAACTACACGTCTGTGTGTACATAACAGACAATAAATTATAAAACTAAGGATGAACTTGCAATCCCGATAAAATATCATGCGTCGCCCTGAACCCTACACTATTCAGCCAGAATTCGACCGAAATAAAAGAAAGTTACTCCAAATTTTAATGGGATTGTATTTAAATTCAATACAATTATATCTCTAATATAAATTTTATCTTTCACGGAGTAAACTGAATACATAAATATTCATCCATATTAAAATATACAGTTTTTCAATAATATTGCTCATGATGAAACATAACAATGATTCAGCCTTTTACCACCTTCTGGTAGTATGCAACAGCATATCAAAGCAAATAGTCCTAAACACTTTCCATATTATGCTTTAGGGCAATAATTCCGTCGTATCAAAAACAAAGGATATACTATATATTCAGAGAGATATGCTAAATAGCATACTCTATATATTTACGATAGGAACAGAGGTATACGATGCTAATTAAAACATTTAGAAGGAATGCGCCTCGTACGCCACCGTATATCCTCCACTACAGCCCTGTTTCAATTATTTATGATACAAATCTGCTACTCTGGTTGTTAAAACGGTAGCTACAAGTAAAGTGGAGCCTGGGGATCGATTCTGGTCTTATCGGATTATAACTACATGTCGGAACCGGAATCTCCATTTCATAACGACAGCGATGGACAAGAGCTATTCTGGTCTCACGTCGTTATCCTACAGTAGAGGATGAAAAATAGAAAATGCCCTGCTTGCAGTCGGACATGTTTGTAGCCAATCAGATGCAAATACGCACGTGTTTTCGTTTATTTGGGAGAAGGGATGTCAGCTGTTTTGCTTTGGGCTATTGTCCAGTGCGAAAAAATGTTTGTGTTATTTACAAAAGGGTTAAAGGTGGGAATGCGATTGTTTAATATTTGCGTGTCCGTTCCTGCAATCTGTGTAATATTTCCAGGCCGAAGTGAAAAGTAAAAAAATGTCTATTTGCATTTTTAATTGTGCGTAAAACACTATTTATTATTATTCTTCTTGAACCAAATTTTTTGGAAAGTAACTTTGCTCTATTTTGATCTCAGAAAAAGATTAGCAAATTTCCAGTGAAATTGTCAGATTTTTTTTTTTATATATATATACACTGCAAAATATTTTTTAAATAGGAGGGAGGAGGACTTTTGTAGATTCTACCAAGCTCTATATGAATATTTAAGAATATAATCGAATTTTTTTAAAATAAATATAAAATAGTTCATAACTTTTTTATTTATTTGTATCTTTAGACCATTTATTATAAACTAAACCAGAATTAATTATGCGAATGATATTAAAATTGGTAACTTATATTTCCAGTTTCGATAATTTTGTTTATTTTAAATTGTTTATAACTGTGACACCCCAGTTCTGAAAAAAATGTAAATTAGGCCGAATATTTAAATATAATTTAGTTGTATATTTACTGAAAAAAAATATCTAGCTTTGCTTAAGGACTCGGGTAATTAATTGTTCTTAATCTCAAATCCACAATATACTTAAAAAATAAAATAAGATAAGTCTATTAATTTAGCTTTAAACTTATGTCTCCCCCCCCCCCACCCTCTTGTTAAATCTCATTTTTAAATTCATCAAGATTTAATAATTTTCATAACAGTTGAAAGATTTTTAAGAAAGTCGCTCAAATGTTCTTTATTTATTGATATTTAAAATACTTAATCAGATCATCAATTCCTTTTATTACTTATTTCAAAAATAACTAAATATGTTAATCAAAAATTATTATTGTATGTTTATCAATTAATTGAAAATCGTGGTTCTTGGTGAACAGGATAATTTGAATCAATTAAATCATTAAACGTAAAAACAAATATTAAAAACTAAAAGAAAATTGTAAAGTAGATCTAAAAAAATATTTTCTCTTCAATAACGCGATATTTTCTGACACAAACACAGGGCCTGATTAAAAAAAGGGGGGCCAAGTAGACCGTGGTTCTGAGCCCCTTTGATTTTAGGGGTCCCAAACTTAATTTGCAATATTTTAAGGCTGATATTGTAAATCTATTACGAGCTTGTGCTGATTATAATTCATATTTTGTACCATTACAGTCGGAAAAGATTAAACACAAATTATATATTTGTGTAAATATGTACTTATATATTTATATTTGTATTCTATGGCATAGAACATATTTAATTTTTTTTGTGACAGCATAGGAAGAGTGTCTGGCCTTCGTCCTCTCTTTTGCTTGATCGGGTCCTGCACGTTTACAGACTTATATTTAAACGTAAACGCATAATATTATCAGATATGACAAGTGAAGTGATTTGGAATCGAAAAGCGTCTTTTATTTATTTTTATTATCTATATAGATAGATAAATGTATTACATTTAGAGTTATAAGCGATTGTTGTCTTATGACGACCTTTTTCGAGTGTCGCTTTCGTAATATCGTTTCAAAATGCCTATTTTGTCTGTATTTTCTGAAAGATCCTTTGCCTTTATCGAGAAATGAGAAATGCTATTCGATTTCACAGTTTCGGAATAAGAAAACCTACCAATTTTCTGCGTTTGCGAACAAAAATGAACTCAGGAATGTGTCAGAAAATAGACAGTTTTAATTAGAGAACAGCTTTAATATTAAACAGAAAAAAAGTGTCAGCTGTCGTGTCTTTCCGTATAAACTTTTAATTTGTTTACAAGTCCAAAATACACGCATTGTTTTTTTTTTTTTTTCACGTGTTTGAACTATAATTCCTTTTTATGTAATTGAAAGTTTATTTTTTTTTTGCTGTCTAGATTAATATAGATTTATTAATCAAATTTGTAAGTAAATTAGTTGCACATTTTTTACTGATAAGAAAAAAATAATATACAGATATCTGAGTTAAAAAAATTTCAAAGGATCTGTAAAGATGCTTCTTGTAAGAAAATAACATTTTGTAATTAACACGGTTCGTTGATATTGATATATATCCGATATTTTAAAAATATTATTATGTTTGTTAATTTCGATATTTGATATCAAATATAATATATACTCGGATTTTTTTATACTTCCAGCATAAATAAATTGTTCAAAACCTGTGTACATGATAATTTCATTAACTGTATCGTTTTGTAGACAAAGAACTTTTGCTTTGGCAGTGACTTAAGCGCCCCCCCCCCCCCAATATATATATATATATATAGAGAGAGAGAGAGAGAGAGAGAATAAAAACCTTTACCTTTGAAGCTGAATTTGTAAATGTAGAACATCCACTGAAAGATACACTGTCAAATTTAGATAAGTTATTTAAATCTTCATAAGAAAGAATCTTTTCAGGCTTTAGTTTAGTACTATACAATAGGTTAAGGAATGAAAAAGCAGACAAACTTACATTTACTTTCCAATTTTTCAATTACAAAAACTATTTTATATTTCAAATTTTGTTGTATTAAACAACATTTCCTTAATATTAAATCCTACAAGTGTTCATCCTAAGTGTAATACATTTTAATTTTCAATTATATTAAGTATGGAAAAATTTCTAAACATCAATAAGTTGACTATTTAGAAAATATCGAATATATATCAAAATGTCATATTTTTTTATGTTTTCGAAAATGTCACGATATTTACGAACCCTGGTAATTAAGACTCTGCCCTCTTTCTATTTTTTAATGTTAAACAAGCGCCCCCCCCCCCCCAAAGTAAAAGAAACAATCTTTCCGAGCCTTCCCGCTGCGATCTCGACACCCTTGAAGCACTCGGCAAAACGCCGACGAAAAGCAACCGACTCCGATTGGCGAAATTTCGACTCTACTACACCAGGATAGCAAATTGTCGCCAAGAGGACTTTTTCCGACCCGTTTCAGCGTTCCGATAACACCAGAATGCACTCCCAGGTTCGATTTCAGACCTTGATGTCTGTAAATTTGCGGGGTGCATTTTAAGCAGAAATCCTGGTCCGACTACAACTTGTGTCAAAGTGTAACTGTATGGTTCGCCAATTTATTCTTCAACATTTTACCAAGTCGAAGTTAAATATTTTAACAGTTCGTTGTTCAACGGAAAGAAGTTCAGGGTTTAACCAGAACACAAAATGTTCGAGTCTTATGGTGGTAAATTTAAAAGTGTCTAAGAAGCGGAGTCAGAAACAAACAAATTCTAAGACATACTCATCTGTTTGAAAACAGACCACAAGCTATACAGAAATAAAACGTAGCTTGGAAACAGTGTTTCTTTCATGCACGTATGCAGAGTAAGAGACAAAATCCTGGCTACAAATCTCCTGCCCTCATTGTGAAAATGTCGCCATACAATAACACTAACGAAAAACATTCTTTACATTTGTGAATCCCATTATCATTTCAGGAATACCCCCCCCCCCTCTACTTTCTCTAAATCAAAATGGTCTGAGAGAAACACTGTTCAGAAGTACTGAAATATCAAACTTTTAAGTATCCTATTTATCCTGTTCAATACCTGTAGTTGTGGGTATTGTGCCCACTACAGAAATGATATTTATTAGTGTTTAAATTAAATAATGACGCACAGTCGCAGTAACCATTTTATTAGTCAGATTTTTCTTTAAAAAGTAAAAAAAACTTTTAGTTAGGATCAACATCAAAAATACAAAATATGCTTGAGTAAAACATTCAGAGATTAATGTCACAGATAAGTAGATATAAGCTACACCGAATGTTTGTGAGCTTTGTGTCACAAGTAAATAGATATAAGCTTCAGTAAAATGTCTCTGAGCATAAAGTCATATTATTTATAAATAGTATAAGCTGCAACGAAAGTTTGTGAGCTTTGTGTCCTGTCACAAGTAAGTAAATATAAGCTTCAGGTAATGTCTCTGAACTTAATGTCACAATTATTTATATGTAAACTGCACAGAAAGTTTGTGAGCTTAAAGTCACATATCACAAGTAAATTGATATAAGCTTCAGTAAATGTTTCTGAGCTCAATGTTACAGAATATAAGTGTGTAGCTATAAGCTGCACTGAAAGTTTGTGAGCTTAGTGCTAGGTATCACAGATCTGTCAGTGTCCGTGGTAAGCTGGAATAATTGTCTCTGTCTTCTGGTAAACGGTTTTCGGTTACTGCTTTTGTCATAATCGGGATTAGTCAAGGTCGGTGCTTGAGATATTTCCTTCTGGAAGTCCCTAAAACGAAAAATAAATTACATTTTCGAAATATTTCTCTTACATTTCAACTGCATAAATGGTAGGTGAATGACTAAACGGTTAAACAACTAAATAAATGACTTCTGTAAAACACTGCTGATCAATGTAGAATAAATATTTTTACTTTGACTACCATATTTTGAATTAAAAAAAAATCTACATTAAGTGCACGAATAAGAGAGTGATCTTTAGTATAAATAAATGTCATTTAGGCAGTTAGAGAGGTTCGCAATTAATAACAATAAAGTTTCATTCGAGTATAAACAAAAGTAATTACATCCCAGATCACATATCTGCAATGTAGCTTGTAGCAACCATAGGAAGTCGAGCCCATTACTTCGATTCACTCTGTCTTTTTCTTTTAATTTCTAAATTTTGTTGCCGATTCGTGGCAACATGCTGTATCAACTGAAAATATAGATTGTGTTAAAATTGTCAACTTATTAAATGTTCTTCGTTATTTATCAAACTCAAGCAATACGTTATTGTTTTTATGTTATTCATTCATTTATTTATTTATGGAAGTATCGTATTTTTCATATGCAGAGTTAGAATAGCGGCGAACCCGTGGGCCGACTGTCACCACTAAATTTGAATTATATTTTCGCCTTATTTAATAGAAAATATTCTGTCATTAAATAAGAATATTATTTAAGTTGAATGGTAATAATTGGCTCACTGCTGCGTTGTTATTCCATTACTGCACATGGTGTATTTTATTTAAGCATTGTCTGAGAGCAATAGAACATCGTCTGATCAGATTTATATACAAGGGTTATTTATAAGTAAGTAATGTTTTGAAATTCCGGCTGCAGTCGGCATGCCACACGTGCGCGCTGTTTACCTACATCTATTGACAAGCCACATGGGCCATTATGGAAATATTCCACTGTGTTAATGTGTGTTTTTGAGTATTCAAAATATCTCTGCCGATTGAGAATCCCGCCGCTTGTAAAATACGATCGGTGATTCGTTTTCTCAATTCTAAAGACGCTTAAATGATTTTTAATATTTCTAAACAACAATATATTTGAATTAAAACGAATGCATCAAAATTTGAAATTCAGTAATAAAGATATTACTATATCTGTCTAATCTCCACTCAAAATTTTTTTCAAGGGAAAAAATAGTAGTATATTTATATGATACAGAAGTGAGGTGACGATACCGGGTTTTACACATCCTAGAGAAAATGCAAACATATCGCGGACGTATTAGGCGTAAGTATTCCGATGCCGTAAGTATGCCAATTGTTCAACTTATAAGAAATATACACAAATCTGCTTTGTATCACATCTATTCTTTATTATTTTCTCTAAAACCTTCAAAAAACTATCCAATTATTATGTTTTATTCTCTAAATTAAAAATAACCGATAACAAGCTATTATACACAACGGATTAAAAGATATAAACAAACGAACACTGCTGCCATTCAGAACACCAAATTATAAATCTAGAAAGAAATGCACGATTCTTGGAACGTTTCATTGAAAAAATACTCGCTAACATCCGATTCTCTCTTAAAATATTTGTATAAGCATATTAAAGCTTTTAAACATTTCAAGTGCGTTATTCACTTTTTCATACCGAATTTATTCCGATTAATTGCTGATACAAGCTCTCGAATGCGCCATCTGATATAACTTTTCGTTTCAGGAAAATCCCGTGCGAGACCATTGCATTACATAAATTTTTAATTTGTTCATAATGATTTTTTTTTTTTTTTACAATTTCAGATTCTATGTGACACCACTGTTCTGTGTTTATATGACTAGGCAAAAATTGTCAGAATTTGAATATCTAACACTTTCAAACGCATTCACAATAAATAATGATGTCAATGGCACTTTAGCATTAGATAAAGGGGCAGCTGTTTTATCCTGTACTAACAGCTGCGATTAGCGTCCTCTTTAGGCTTTTTTATGTCCCAATTGTTAATTTTTAAATGAAATGTTGCAAAAGTTGTTCTCGCGGAAACTGCATCAAGTTGAAATAAATTTGGTAGCGTCATCTAGCAAACATAAAATAAAATATTTTAGGATGCCATTTTTTCACAATTAGCATGTTTAAATTATTCTAAGGGGAAAAGAGCAAGAATAAAGAATTTTTTTTTTTAACGTTGTGACAAATAAAATTTTACCCTGAAAGATGGAATGCTGCAAATTATTAATTTTTATTAACTTTTTAAAAATCCTATTCCTAGCATTTTTCTTTTTTTTTAACACATTATTGTTTATAAAATATGCCTGTGAAATTTTAACAAGATAAGTTCATGATGAGTTTATTTTTATGGAATTGATTTTTGCATTAAGGATCCTTTTTAAAAATTAGAATTTTGAGAAGTGTTTCTTTTTATTAAATTAAATCTTGTGAAAATGCTCTTTTTATTAAATAAAAAATGTTTAGAGGCCCTAATTTTTGCCAGGATCGACCTCAGATATCAGCTGTGTTAATCATTATAGGTAAATAAATTGTATTTTCATGCGTTTATACTTCTAATTATTAATAAAATTGTTATAATGAGATTTGCAACAGGTTTTTTGTTTTATTTTTAATTTTTTTATTTAACCTATGCATATTTTAAGCTGAAATTAATATATTTCTGTAAATTATTTGTGTTGTTTAGGAAATTCAACATATTTTTTTTTCAACCTTCTTATTTAGCCTATGAACTTTTATAAAGACTAATTTACCAACACATAGCTGCCAACTTACGCAAAAGAAAATTCAGTTGATTAAGCTGCTTTAAAAAAATCCTTGATTCAAAGTAATACTTTTTTCACAGTTTAGAAATGAAAAATAGCATTAATAGAGAAAAAAATATGGATCTTTTTCTTCCTAAAATTGAACATTATAAAATTTTTACGTAGTCTTCACTTTAAGAAAAAATTCATGTTAACACTACAGTTAAAAACATAAGAAGTACCATATTATGTTCCGCTAGAGGTTGATTTTTGCAAACACAGTTTTCGGGGTGATTTTGATGAATAGCCAGCCACTGTTGGAATGTTAATGCATAATAGAAGCTGACAGTAAGACAGCATTACAGAAATCACCATATTGGATCTCCAATTAAAACACACACGATATTTCGCTTTATATAATCTTCTTAAATGAAATATTATGTCAATAATCTGACTTATCGTTCTAAACTTAAAATAACTCTTCTCCGTTATCTGTGACGAGATCATATGCTAGTATTAATAACGATATTGAAAACTGCCATGCTAACAAATTTTATTTACTAAGTAGTATGGTTCATTTTGACACATCGTTTTTTAAAACTTTTAGATTTCTTCATTCTGAAACTTGCATAAATAATACGTATACTAAATCTTTCTTTTCCACAATACAACACAGACGCAACAGCGTATTTCCCTTGTTTGGGGGATGTGTTGTCATAAATGGCAATACATCTCACAAACGATTGACAACGCAAGGGTACGCTTACCTCTGAAAGTAAATGTGGTTATTTAGCCAATTTATTAATTGTAGTTATTTGTATAACAGTGAGATTTGTATTTATATTTACTATAAACGTTTTTTTTTTAGAAGGAACGTTTTTGAGAATTTAACATGCGGTTGTGATTGCTTTCACAGACGTTTGATCCTTTACGTGCTGACTAATACCAATAATATTGCTATAATAAAATAATTTAAAAACACATTGCTATTTTTTTTAAATTGAGTAACTCTTAGTGTTTCCCCAAATATCTTATTATTAACATTTCCCTGGTTTTTACAATTTTTCATCTTAAATAAAATTAATACGAATGATTCTAGCTGTTCTTTTAAAGTAGCTCCCCTGTTTTATTATTTTCCTAAATGTAATAAGACAAATGATAGAAAAATGTACAGAGTGACAAGACTTTAAATTATTCATATTATTCAGTGTGATTTGTGGGCGCCATATTCAGCGTTTTTAAATGTGCAAGGAAGAAATCTAGTTTTTGCACATGCACATAAATTGAATAACCTGCTTCTAAATCCCAAGTTGGCAAATGGTAAGTGCGACTGATTTTTATCAATGGAAAAATATCACTATCCTCTGAGTAAATATTGTGAACATCTAAAATTTCATAATGTCTGAATGAATAATATGATATCGTATCCGTGGTATTGCCAAATATGGCGAATTTTTTATTCACAAATTCCGAATTCTAAACAGAAAGTTTGAATTGTTATTCTTTATATATAAGGATAGAACAATGGAACAAAGTAAATTTCCTTGGGCTTCCTAGTTGCTTTGCAACTTGCTGCTGTAAGCCAATTACAGAGGCAATTATAGAATGAAAAATGTCTAACTGTGGAAAAATTTAAATAAAGATGAAAAAAGTTTAAAATTTGAATAAAAAATAGAAAAAGTATATTAAATAACTTAAATAGTTTAACAATTTAAAATTAATTAAACACAGAAAAATGATAAAAAAAGGAAATTCTATTAGTTCCAAAACTACAGACAAAATCCTACTGAGGATCAAATACATCTAATAAAAAATACTATTTACAGAGCCCATATATTTTAAAATAAGAGGAAAAATGCTATTAGAGCAGTCTAAATATATGTTGTTGTTTTTTTAATTAAGTAATAAACAATGATTGAACAGACAAAAAAAAGTTAAGTTTAAATGAAGAGACAGAAAACTCAGTCTTCGTCATCAATTAATAAAGCATAACTAGGGCTTTTGCGAATAGCAGGGTCGCAGACATCATAGTCTGGCAACTCTGCTACGATTTCGTTAGGAATATTCTGAACACTTTTATAAGAATTTTTCTTAAGTTGATTAATACCCTTTTTTTTAGGAAAATGAAAAATCTGTATGAATAGTAGTACTTCTGAGGTAACGATGACCTTTCCTGATGATATGAAGATTTTTGGTTTGTGGTCTATAGAAATAATTCATATAAGATTTGGTTGCAAAACTTCATATGATAGGTACTATAGGGATATAGAGGACCCATAAGGGTAGATATTCCGTGAATAATATAAAAAGAAATTACTATTCAAAACTATTTGGTATGAATTCATAATAATAATTGAGATTTATCACTTTGAAAGTTTGTTCTATTAATTATTGTGCTCACGGTCTCCCGCTTGTAAAATATTAAGAAGAAAATGTCTAATGGAGCTAACGAGTGATATTGTGCATTAATAATTTACATAAGCACATCATATATTTTATTATAATCTGCAGAAATTTAAGTTTAGCTGGAGAATTTTATTATATTAAAATAGATTAAAATATGAAATAAATTAAAAAATATACGACGCTAGCAACTTTCAAATAATACACTTAAAAAATCTTAATTGATAAATGAATTATACTTTTAAAATGAAGTAAAATATTTTCATCATTCTTGATAACGTTAATTTCAATTAACTTATTTCACTACATTTAAATAGTCAGTGTTAGAAAATTATATAATTTAAATATCATTTGAAATGGTGTAAAATCTAGTATTCCAAACTGTTTCTGATCTTATCTTACGATCAATTAATAATTTTTATGATCGTGGTTATTGCTGTTTTTGTTTCAGCTCTAAACCGAACGTGTTTATTTATGTAAGCGGGAATCGTAGTTTAATGGTCTATAAGAATGTCCCGATTATATAATAATAAGTTTAAGGAAGGTACACCGTATAAATATGGAGAAATTTATATATTGTAATTGAATATATCTAATAGATTTTCATACAAAACATTTTTAAATAAATTTTCTGAAAAACCGTATTTTCATCTCCAAAATATATGTTTATTTTTATAAAAGTCTTATTACGTATAATTTGTGTGATGTTATGGATGTAATGAACTATCGGTTTAAGTATCTGAGAAAAACCGGACCTTTTACAGATGCTTTCATAAACTATCATACAGACAATATGTAAAAAAATCATTATACTGGTAATTTGAATGTGTGTATCGAAGGAAGTTTATATTTTACGGGTTAGACTATAGTTCACCACATTTGTAGCCCCTGAAAGTGTATATTTATTGAAAACGTTATAAACTATCATTATTTGTGTCATGAGCACTCTTTTGGCAAGTGTAAAATACCACATTATTTTTTTCGTAAAATTTTAAACATTAGAAAGAAACTACAACAAAATTATTTATTTAACAAATGGATCTGTCTTTTTTAATACTAATTTATTTAAAACTATCCGTTTTTCTACTCAATGTTTTTTTTTATGAAACAAAATGGGTGTCAAACGTAGTGACAAACCATGAGTACATTTATATAAAGATTATGTAACAGGATGTAAAGGTATAAAGTTATTCCAGTCGTGCCCGATTTTTATGTGTCACATACCCCTTGAAGAATTACTTGTACCTGGCATATCCCCTATATTTTTCATTTGTGTTATTCATGAATATAAATACAGATTTTTTTTTTTAACGAATACAACTATAGATACAAATAACCGTATTTAGTTTTAGATATAACATAGCTATACATAAAGTAAATTTATTAAATTTATTGAATTTGTGGATGTATAATATTCAAAAATTATCTTTAACATCAAGTTCTAATGTGCTGTTATATGTTAACCAGCCAATGACATGAAAATTCAATCCACTGACTCATTCAGTTGCACGGTGTCCTATGTCCTTTTAGACACAGACTCGTTGCGTACTCTAAAGAATATGTATACCATATATTGTGAAGAGCAGAGTTAACCAATACAGGTTTTTAGTCCAAAACATTTTGTCTTAGAGAGAGATAATTGAATCCATTTTTCCAGAAAGTCAGGAACAGATATCATTAAACTGATTTAAAACAGGCAATGCAATACATATTATAAAAATATTAAAATATATTTACCTTTATTTGCTTTTTTTTCTTAAAAATGTTAATCCATTTGAAGAATTTACTTAAACCACCAGATGTTTTCTTGGTCTAAAATTTAAAAGAGTTTATAATTAAAAGTGGTAAAAAGTAAGCTAGTGACATTTCAAAATAATTGCTCAGTCTTCTAATATAGTAATTGAAATAACATCGTTATATTCAAACAATTATAAAAATATAAATTCTAGATATATTATAGATAAATTATCACTATGAATTAAAGATATAAATTATAATTTAACTTGGAGTTACCAAGATCAATCAATAATAAAATGCAACAAAACATATCCGCCTGTAAAAGCATTGAGTGAATATTCCGCATTTGGTTTTACAGCCAAAGTTGGAGTAAAAATGCGGGATCCTACTAATTTTATTTTGAAAGTGTTACAAGAGTTACGGCAATGAAATTTAATACATGCTAGATAATGCTCGGTAAAATTCGTCGTTTATGGAAATTGCCCCAATATTTACATTGCAGCGTCCCTTGCTGAGATATAAAAATACAGAATCAGCAATGTATCATAATAATCATCTTATACATTAAAATATTTTTGTAACTCATACCCTAGAGACCAAAATACAGCCAAAATGGTATCTTGTATAAATGAAATAATACTGTCACATTTTACGGGATTTACAAGAAATTGAATCAGAAACAAGTCTAATATCTCCCTGAATTTGAAATTTCATAGAATTCTTAGTTTTTATGTTTGAACAGTCGCAAAATTTTTGTAAAGTACATGCGCCCAAAAATAACAATTTATTAGCAATAAAAAATCTAGCTCTGAAAAGTGACACATGGCATTTCATCAATTATTTTAAATCGAGCAAACACAAAAAAGCACAAGCATTTCATTTTTACGAAGTAATCAATGTATTTCAATATTTAGAGCCATATGGAACTATATTGAATTATTTCTAGATTTATTTTTCTTTAATTTGTTTGTTTACTTTGTTAGTTATTTATTAAGATTTGGCTGTGAGTATTTGTTAAATATTTGGAGTTAGGAATATTTATTAAATATTCACAACACAAAATGCTAGAACAAAACATTACCACCATCTTACAGTGACAACTCTTTTGGCACGATATTTTGGTGAAATAATGAATCAAATTGATTTCGTCCGATTTTGTTTTAAGAATTGTCAAAGTAACTTTTGTAATGCTTATAATCCAGAAGATTTTCACAGTTGAGTTGTGAGTTAGCCGCTTATCAATAGTATTATAATATTAACGGGACGAGAAATATTGAGAAATCACATGGAAAATAGATGGCATTGTTGCATTTCTTTTATCGAGAACTATTGAAGCGATTTCAATTTTTTTTATAGTTTTGGTTGTAGCTACACTATAGATTCGTGTATATTATAGATTCCTCTCGACATATTCGAGTAGATTATATTCCGGTGCATTCCGATATAGATATATAGATTCCGCTCGACAGGAAATAAAAATAATTAGTTCAACAGTTATGTTAATTAAAAAAGCACATTTCATTTGTTTGCGAAATTGCACAACTATTGCATTTTAAGTAGCTTCCATTGCAAAACGCAAGATGTTACTTACTGAAGGCATTTTGAGGAATAAAATGCCGGAAAATGTCAATATATTTTCACCGATAAAGACCCCTAGACCCCAAATCCGCCATCCGTTCGAATGTTGATTCAGATATATATTATACACGATGTCTTTCTCATGCGATATCACTGGTATTTATGAACCCTTTTGGATGTGAGTTAGCATGTGTACTGTGCTTACCCAGTTTTTAACCATTTTTGTAGGCCTGATTCATTGGACATCTTGTTCTAACACGGCGGCCACTTAAAAAATTCAAATTAAAAAAGACGTACAAAAACTATAAACCAAAAAGTTTAAACATTAATTGTTCGGCCTTTTATTCAAGGATTTAGGAAACGTTTTTGTCTCTGGATGAGACCTATCAGGACATATGAGAACTATTTCTGGATGAGACCTAGAAGTCTGAAATTCTAAGGTCGCTGATTTTTTTTTTATGATCAGATACTATTTACGAGCTTTAGTAAATGTAGTTTTCTGCAAATTGATTGTAATTGTCGTAACTGTTGTGTGTATTGATACTCTCAAACGCTTAAAACAACACAGTCATATCCGCCAGCGTTTTCGAAATTCCCATTCCCATTCAGTATTAATGATAATTAATGATAATTGTCGAAGTTATTGATGCTACTCTCATACGCTTAAAACAGCACAGTCATATCCGCCATCGTCAAATTCTCTTACTTAAAAAGCATTGAAGAATAAAGCTTGGCGGAATACCATCAAAGTTTTTGACAAAAATAGGTTGACATAAATGAAGGCTCCTTCTCGATAGTTGACAAAGTTTTCGAAATTCCCATTCCAATTCAGTATTGATGAAAACTGGGAACATCCAAAATAGGGTTACGCATTTTACTCGTATTTGACTAAAATTACCTGAATTTTTAAAAACAATAGGGAAGCCAACTTTACCTCTCATTACAAGCAGGAAGGACTTTTTAATTTTTTCCCCAAAGATCAGTTTATAATTTAGATATTACCAAAACTATTTTTTTTAAATATTGAAACTTTCCAGTAGTTATCGACAAAAGTGTACATTCAGGTCAGCTGTTTGACATTTGATTTGTTGCCCTCTAACATAAACACCTTACTAAATTACGAAGCATATCCCATATTCTAGCCGTTTGGTAGAATATGTTAAAATGCAGGAATAAAGAAAAATGTCATAATTAAAAATTAATAAGACAGAATCACAGAAAAATTACCTGACGGGTGGGATGGACTTCACTAACTTTCAACTGAGCTTTGCGTCTTTCATTAGCCGCTCTGAAAAAAAAGAAGAAAATGTTATATAGTTTGAATTACCATAGAAGGTTTGGTGTTCTGTAAAACATTGTGCTCACTTAGAATTTTCTTTGTAATTATGGTGTTTTGTTTAATACTTGTTATTAATTTTATAGATTTTATTAAAACTACTTTACGACATTTAATAGTATACATTTGATAAAACATACTAAAACATTTTACTTACATATTAGCTAAAAATTTCTCTCGTAGATTCTCATAGTAACCTTCATCGGTGCTCGTCAGGTACAATCTACTTGACAAGACTTGCTCACGAGTCACTGTAATTTTTGGTGGAGAAGACAGTCCTCGTCTGTATAGGTAGAAATGAAAATAAATGGAATTAAGACTTTCAAGATAAGCATAAGAAAAGGTTTAAAATACCATTTAAGTTCATTATCTGTTTTATTAGAATCAAGAATTTATGAAATCTGTAGTTGTCGAAACCGTTTTAAAGTGCTGTTCTGTCAACATAAATGCATTATAAGAGTTTAACGTTAATGCCTTGAAATGACTTATGACATGTTTAGCCCTCTTTCATAAATGTACGCGAATTTCAGGTGTTTTTACAGAACTATTTATCTTCCTGAAATTTGACTTTTTGAGATTAATTCTTGGGCAGTTTTTTAATTATAAATGTCAACTTCGTGCTAATAAAAAGCACCTTACATATTTTGTTTTTAACCACATGTTCGTGGTGATTTTCTCTATGTAAATGGTTCCTATTAGTTATCTCTGATAACAAAATATTTTAAGACCGTTTAGGTACCATACCTATTTCTTTATTGTTTCGATAATCGACACGGATTTTGCAGCAGTATCCTATAACTTATCTGCCAATGTTGAGCTCAACCGAAAATACCGTTTGGACGTTGTCCGGTGCTTTCACACACATGTAAATATACATAGCAAAAACGCCAAAATCAGACTTTGGGTACTGAAAACGTAAGGCGTCATATATCATGTTCATCATATCATATCATCGTCATATATCATATCATGTGGTCATTCATAAGTTCTACATACAAGTTGTGGAAACTTCAGTAATATAGTACATACAAATGACATGTACTGTTGTACGTATAAATTAATTTATACAAAAATTGCATTATCTTGTTTTATGATTAATGCAATACATAATTTTCAGTAAGTGTTCGAAAAAAAAAAAAAAAATTTTTTTTTTTTTTTAATGAAAAAATATTTTTTATAATTATGCTTTGTTTTTTCGAAATAATTAATTATATATTTCCATACCCACATAAATTTCAATACTGAAATACCCCTGAAATGAAACTTTTCTTCTTTTTTTTTTTGTAGTATAGATCCATACAGTATAAATTTCAATGGAATCTGATTATTAGGAAAGCACGTGAAATGTTTCAAAATTTAGAACTGTGCAAAACTTTCAATTTTGAGAAAACATCGTTATAAATATAAACAACTGTTTAAATACTGTACAGTTTGTTTACAAATATAAAAGCTTATATCTCTGCGAAGAAGTGACAGAATTCAAACTATACTACTTTTTTGAACACATGTATTTGAGTTTTTAGTTTCATATATCACCAAACAAACATTAGAAAAAAAAATTATTCAAAATTGGTGATTTTGATGCGACACTGTCCTCTTAATGTGGTTCTCAAATTACTAGCTCAACAACGCAAAACTTTCTGACACATTTTCTGACTAATTTTTAAACGTAAAGGCATAAAATTGGCAGGCCTGACTATTGAAGCTATTTTGGAATCGAAGTGATTTTTCCTTTTTTTGATAAATAAATTACTTATTGAATTATATGCGATTCGTGTCACGTGACGACACATTTTGCCATCGTCCCGTGATATCGCTTCGGGCATTCAGTTCAAAATGCCGCCTTTGACATGCTTTTCTGAAAGATCAAATACACCAAAAATGGAAAAATTGTTTTGATTACATAGCTTCTGAATAAGAATACATGCCAATTTCATGTGCTTCCAAACAAAAAGGAATTTAAAAATATGTCATTTATTTCATATGTCATTCAGTTTGAATTTGAGAACTGCTTAACTGAATTTTTTCATGGTACAACTTACGACCAACACCTTTTTACTAAACTTTTAATAATTAAAAAGCTATGAAAAGAGCATATGTCATTTTTAATGTATTTAATAACAGAAACAAAATGTTTGACTTTAAATAAACGAAGTAAATTATTTTGTTACAAATTGCAATAAAAACGACTTTTTTAAATATTTTCTTTGCAAGATAGGGTTTTCGAATAGGTATACTAGGAAAACTTCTTCCAAGACTGTAGCCAAAATTAATTTTCGTTTTGAACATAATTTTATTCAGAAAAGTTTATTTCTCGTAAATGTAACATTGAGAGCGAATAGTATTTTTTTATAATATTTGTAAATTTGCAATTGACAAAAAAACAATTAATTATATATATATATATATATATATATATATATATATACATTTGAAATTTATTTTTATTACAGTTCTCTGACATTTCTTATAAATAAAATTCAAACACTAAAACAAAAAAAAAATAAAATTAAAAAAAAATAAATAAATAAAAAACGAAATTTTTTGGCCCTAAATCTCATTACACAATAAACTGCAAAACTGAGAACGTGCTGTAATTAGCTCAAAAATTAGTTCATTTGGTTTTCAGAACAGTCTTTAAAAATGTTAGGAGGATTAGGAGGAGAAAGATTTTCTTCAGCAGAAGAAGTCAAAAAATTTGTGTGCGAATAGTTAATACCATGGAAAAATGTGTATGTAGCTGTTAAAAGAGGTTGTGTAGAAAAATGTAATCGCAATAATTTGGTTAAATAATATTTAAAAAATTATTTTTGAAGAAAATTATTTTATTTATTTGCTTTGTCTTCATAAATAAGTTATTGAAAATTAAAAAGCATAAAAAAACACTGTTCCTTCTATAAAACTAATATTTTAAATTTAGAAAGTGTTTTAGGTAAAGAAATTAAATTAATTAAAAAAAATAAAATTTGTACTTTTTTTTTAAATTTTATTTATTTATTTAAAATGCTGGTCTTTTTTGGTACTTTTACCGCCAGTGCCCTCTGGTAGAAAATAAGAAGTGGGGAAACATTGTGGTAGTTAACATTCGAATGCTATTTTTCAATATTCAATGAAGTTTAATATTTATAGTTCACTGAAATTATACATTATCGGAAATTTTGAAAATTGGAGAAAGGTAAAAAAAAAATAATAATAACAGTAGTATTTATTCATATCAATGATTTTTTTGCCTAATTCCAAGTTTGATTGTAATTATGAACTCGAAAAAAAAACCAGTGATATCTTGTTATTTAGCATGGTGGAAAAGTAATATTTAAGGTCAACTACAGGGAATTCGCTTTAAATTCGTATTTTAAAGAAATTATGAATTAAGAAAAAATAACAAACATACGGCAAAAAAAGTATTTAGCTTTTTTTTTAAATCAGAAGTTTTTAATTACTTTTTATAGCAAAATCAATTATTTCCATTATTGCAATTATCTTAAAATAAAACTTTTCTTCTTTTTTTTTCCTTTTTATAATCTATTTAAAGAGACTAAGTTATTTAAATCGACAATACATCTGTATTTTAAATGTTCATTCACCACTTCTCACCCACCCACTAAAAATAAAATAAAAATCTCCTGTTACATACAATGTCTTGCAGGAACTCATTAAAATGTAAATATTTTTTCATCAAAATTGAAAAATAACATCAGGCATATACCTCGAACTGTGTCTCTTATATATATGTCACAATAATACCTCTTTTTATAATGGTCATCCTAGTGGTCTGCAGGGACTCGAGCCTGGCTAAAGCCCGATTGGATCCCATCAGATTCGAGCAGGCCGGGCCTGGTTTACACTTTTTTGCAGACTCGGTCCTTGTCAGGGCTAGACTTTATTTACCGGAGCGAATTAGACCGACATTTTTGTAATAATGCAATGAATTAATTTGAAATTAATTTGGATTTAATAAATTAAAAAATATTTTTTAAAGTATTATTTATATTTTTTTTATGCAGAGTCAAATTTATAATTTAATTTGTAATATTTTCCTTCTTAAATTAAATTAAATTTAATTTAATTTAATTTAATTTAATTATATAATTAACAACAAAAGTAATAAAAATCGACTAATCTTTATTAACTGACATAATTAAACTCTAAAAATATTAAAAACATCAGCAAGGGCAGAGCGTGCAAACTTATGATTACACATCTAGAGCCTCAACCACTGAGCTAGATCGTTCACATACATCTTCAAAAAAGAATGTGCCGGCTATACACAATACATTCATAAAATGTTTAGCATTTCATCGGCATGTCAACGGCAGGAAAATAAAGTCACTTAACGCATTCGCGGTTTAATAAAAGAATCGCTATACCTAGTCACTGGTCCCTAAGTAACCGCGATTTGCGGAGGGCTGAACGTCCGCCACTCCACGTGCTATGAAATGTCTTGGGAGATCCTCCTTTTTGATCGCGGTAGTGTCAAGTAAATATGACTATGAACCTGCAGGATATATGTACTCGTAAAAAATTATTTCACTGCAAATTGGTTGGAGTAGCATTTTTCATTTTTTTTTCGAAAATAGCCTATACGCTTGTGGGCATGGAATAAGAGGAATTTCCCCACTAATTCAGACTTACGTGAAAAATTTACAGAAAAGGCATGTGTTTTAAGAGTACGTAAATTATTGTTATTTTAAATGAGGAATAATTTAGTTTGTATAGACGACATTTTCTGACAGTGTATACACTAATTATTTATAAGATGGCTGATGTTTATAGTTTTTTAGAGTATATTTTTGATGATTTTTGATGAGTTTAAATATTCATTCTTTTCAGATAAAAATTCTCAATACATTTCCTTTCAAGTATAGGATTCTAGATGCTATTGTTATATTTTTTTCAAGACTTCATTATAGAAAAGGTCATTTAACACGAATGACATTGAGAATAAAAAGCTTTATATTACTGTTTGTGTTATTTAAGAAATTTATACTTAGAATAACCACACTTGATTTCTTTTTACATTCTTGCGACATATCTAATATCTTCTTGCGACAAGTAAATGAAAACTAGATTTATAGTGACTAAAAAATTTAAAAAACAAGTTCCTTTCACTTACATGTTCTTGAGAACAAATCTTCTTATTTTTTCAGCATTATTTTTTTCTTTCCAAGTCAGATTTCGGTTTTCCCTCAAGTACTTTTCTAACAAAACTTCCAGTTTTTCATCATACGAACTAAAAAAAAAAATATTTTAATTACAAACATACAAGAAGACAATGTTTCAAACCAGAAATTCACTAAATCTAAATCGATTTCTAAAAAATAATACTATTTGAAGAAACCGAATTCCTGTGTATAACGATAAAAAATATATAGTAAAATTATCTTTGATTTTTTCTGAAGAATTGAGATTACAATTATATTATGGTATAATCTGTTCACGGCTTTCAGACTGAAATCTTTAAAATTACTAACTGAATCTTTTTTAATAATTTTTTTATTAACTGGAATTTTTAATCCAACAGCAATATAACTTTAGCGATATGATCGCATACTATGCCAAAAGCCTGTTCAAATACTTTGCGGAAGATTTTTTAATCATCGTTGTGCATTTTGTAAATGCCTAGTGTGGTGTTTTATTTCTGAAAGTATGGTTCAAATATTTGAAAAATACATGTTGATTGGATAACTAATGTCTGTTTGAAGATACATTTAACTAATGATTCAAATTCTGAAGAGAGTGATACAGAAAGTCACAGCAGGATAATACAGTTGTTAATCAAGGTGATTCTCAACTAATGCCTCCTAGTGTCTCATATTTTCGACCAACTGACTTTGTCATCCCATCTACTGCAAATCCTAAACTAGCTGACTTTGTCCTCCCAATTACTCCAAGTCCTGAACAAGTTGACTTTGATATACCTCCAATTCCAAAACTCATGGTTCCAAATTGTACTACTGATAATGCTGTAGAACTTGTAAAAAATCATTCTTCTCCTACGAGCTCCTAATTGGTTGCAATATTACATTGGGGCAGAGATGTGATGTTTTATTTCTGAAAGTAAGTACTAGATGGCAGCACCACAAAAATAAGAATTGTAAGTATCCAGTCGCTTGTGACATATATGTTTCATAAGTTCTGTTTCTACGGCAATTAGCCACTATATATGTTGTTCTGTTGTGTGTCAAGTACTTGGTGTTGTGATGTGCATTAAATTGTGTAAAGTAATTTATGCGTCCTCCTCAATTTTGTTATGCGCTCTTTACTTAATTAAGTGACCTTCAAAATACAGAATACCTAGCAATATGTATGTTGACATCAATAATAAAATATACAAGTAAACCCGTTTGTGACTTTTGCACTGCAATTTTTTTAGAATATTTGATATTACGTTTTATCATTCCTTTTTTAATAAACTGAAGTTTTTAATCACATACTGTGTTTTAGCAAAATGTGAGTGTGATATGTCAAAGGCCTGTCCCAAAGGCCGTCTAATGATTCCGCATTCACTGCGTGTGGTTAAAAAAATGTTTATTGGCATCAGATATAATATACTGTAGCGAAAGATAGATTAGCCCCGGACACTTGGATAAATTCCAAATAAAAAAAAATGAATGAAATTTCTGTCTTTATTTTATATTTAAAATAAAATCTTCTTTAATGATTTTAATTAAACATTGCTACTAATATCGAAATATTTAACGAAATATACTGAAAATAATTTGGCCTTATTTTCTTGGCGTCACAAGAAACGGCGGGTAGCCCCGGACATATTAATCAATGGTATCCCAACCAATTTTTAGCTTTACAAACATCATAATTATAATAAAAATCCGATGCATCTATATAAACACGATCTTAAAGTTTAATAAAGACCATGTAAATAAGATATAACTTGTCTAAATAACCTGCAATAAAGTTTGACAGGAGCAACGAAAATTTATTGACGAAAACAAAACAGTCACACACGACTAACTTACTCGGCGCTCACGTTGCAATTAAACTGTATTTGTTTCGACTCTAGAGTGAGTTCATTAACAACTCTTTATTTACGCAATACTTTAAATTTTTAGAAATTGAAATGTCCACGGCTACCCGACTTTTCCCTGTATTGACTGTAATTAATTTAATTTTTTTTTACTTTCAAAAGTTTAATATTTGTAGATACTGTTTTTAATTATTGGCAGGTGTTTGAAAAACATTTAATTTTTAAAAAGTTCAATTTTTTTTCTTATTTTTTGCTTTATTATTATTTTTAATGTACAATTTCTAAGTCTTCATTGATTTTATGCTTGTAAATGTACAGAGAATTACATATTTTTATAGGGGAAAGATTGCAGAATATGCCGTAACATTACATATCAATTTACCTTTTTTTTACAAGAATGCATTTTTACAACTTTCTGTTTTACGTAAGCTAAGGGATTGCCAGTACGTTATCCACATTTTTACTTAAAAAGTTCAACTGTGCATATTGTGTAATATCGGGTGCATATTGTGTAACATTGCTTGTTTATTGTGTAATATTGTGCACGATTGATCTTGCTATAGATGGGAACAAAAACAATAGACTCTTTAGGCCGAATTTCATTCGGATTATTTTTATTCATAAAATAGTCTGCTTCTAATCTAAAATCAAATTTTAGAGTACTGAATTTCAACTAAATTAAAAGGTGAGTTACGTAAGTGATACTCTCCGATTTTCTTGATACGTTGGTGGTTTGAAGAACTCACTTATATATTAAAAATGCCGTGTGGAATTTGGGATGTTGTCCATAAGATAAAACGGTATAGCTTGTTGCATGTTTGAGAATTTTGTGCATAGTTTCAAACTTTTGCGTCTTTTTCTTGACACTACAATCAAAGTTCAAAGAAGCAATTTGAATTTGGTAAATCATTTGGCGAAAGATTCGCCCAGTCTGTCATTGGCAAATTTGAGCTCAATTTCGATCGTACATATATAAAAAAAATTCTACACAATCCAGTACCAATCACTTTGTTTATCGTTTTAAAAAAAAATTCTTGTTATTTGTTCATGACCCAGTTAAAGTGAACTGATTGGAAGGGTATTATCACCCAACACATATCTTTTCCATATACTATCATTGTCTGAAAACATATTTCGGTTTTATTAATGAGTTATTGGTATGTTTTTCTTGCTGGCAAGTAAAAAAAAAAAGCCCTTGGAAAATAACACAGTCAAATGAAATGAAATCGACAATACAATATCGAATAATCAGACTCTTTATGCAGAAACCAAAATCTATGAGTAATAGGAAATAGTTATAGGACATAGACACACCAAATAGCAAAATCAATTTCTGTTACATTTACGTTATATTCATCTCATGTAAAAAAACAAATTTTTCATTATTATAGTTTTCGAATTACCTTATCTAATCACAAATTTATGTCATCAGATAAAGCAAATATTACTTTTCGTAAATAGTAGCTCGAAACCTGGAAAAACATGTTGTTCTCAAATCATTCCAAGCAGATTAAACGGGTTAATATTATAACATGCTTTTTTTCTCAAAAATACCGATTGTTTCTTGTCTAATATATTTTTATTTTAGAACTGTTACCCTGATTTCTTCACAGTTAAAATATGCGATAAGGAAAATAAAGTCTAAGAACATACCTTGGTCCACCTTCATTATAATAATCTCCTATAGCTGCCAAAATCAAGTCACGTATTTCATGCAGAGCCGTGTCCTCCTCAGATTCAAGCACCTCTTTCCATTCAGATAAATCAATCACATTATTTTCTTCAGATGTTTGAGAGACAAGATTATTTTCTCCTTGATAAGTTTGGCTGAAAAATAATCATTTATTCCTTAAATGCCTTTTTCAATAATAAACATTACGAAACGTGGAATTACAAAATGCAAATACGACTTATTCATTGTATCAAGTCTTACTACTTAGTAATAGCTATAATTGCCAAACTGTTAGTTTTAGAGGAATACGCCCATTCGCAATTTTTTTCTTTTAAATTGTCTTTATAATCATCTCCGAAACTATTTAAGTCAAGATAGTTAATTTTGTCAAAGTTACAAAATGTAATTTTTATAAGTCTCCTGGGTTCTATAATTTAGAATCATACATAGTGCCTACTAAAATATTTCCTACTCACGCCAACTTCAGACTAGAGACAGCTTTATTAATGAACGTTGTGTGTAGGTTATCTGAATAAAGCAGCTATGTGCGAGATGATGAGACCAGTTACAGTATAAGATGCGATAAACATGACAACTACAAAGTTGAAGAATGCGATGTAAATTACTAAAATGAAAAAAAATCTCTGAACATTTTTTATATGCAATAACCAACAAAAAGACGCAATTAATGATGCAAAAATGTGTCATGAATTACACGCACGTTTACTATTAAAAATAACACATGTCAGTAAGGTAGATAACACATGTAAGGAAGGTAGAGTTTACTTTAAGAAGAAAATTAAGTTAAATATGTTCGATGTGCCTACCATCCAACGACAATCAGAATACATAAAGCATTCATGCCGATACGTTAGTGAACACTGAACATATTCAAATTACGATTTTTATTAAAGTTGATTGTACCTTGCTTACATGTGCTACTATTCTTAGTAAATAGTCGTCTGTCTTATAATGCCAAACTTTTGCATTCAATTAGAGATGTCTTACAACTCAGGATTGGATATAAAAATGTATTTTAAGGCTCCTTATAATATATACAGGGTGGTCCTAAAATATATGTCATAAATGTAAAGGCAGGTAAAGGAGACCTAAATAAGCAGATTTTGTATAGGAATGTGGGTGCGGAAATGCAGTGTTGTGGCAGTAGAGGGCGCTGTTGAATTCGGCGAATGAAAGAGTTTCGCTAAATCAATGCGAAACTTGTCGATATGAATTTCATGTATGGGTCTGCGCAAGAAAATGTAGCAGCTGTTCAAAGGATGTCCATACAACGATTCCTGGGTAGAAATCTGCCGGATCGCCGAACATTTGAGCGTCTTCATCGGGAGTTGTGCGCTATTGGATCGTTTTAATCTTCCAGGCGTGATACAGGCACTGGAAGATAGCGCAGAATTCTAGCTGTAGAAGAAGAAGTATTACGCACAGTCAGAGGATATGCCTTCGACAAGCTCGAGAGCCGTTAAACGTGCGCATCCTTTGAGCAACCGCTCCATTTCCTTCCGCAGACCCAAGCATGAAATGCATGTCGGCAAGCTCCGCATTGGTGTAAAGATGCATGTTGTTCGAAAACCCTGCGGGGAATGCGATTCAAGGCAGCGATATGCTTTCATCCACCAAACTCAACAGCGCCCTCTACTCTCTCAACGCTTGATTTCCGCACACACATTCCTATGCGAAATCTGCTTATTTAGGTCCCCTCTACCTACCTTTACATTTTTGATATATATTTTAGGACCACCCTGTATATATATATATATATATATATTACAAGTAAAACATAATTTGGTACTAAATCAAAGACGCTTTAAAAATTAGCGTTTTATTTTTTTCTCATATCTCGAACGATTTTCGAGACTCTAACTCCACACTTTGTTGTAAGGAATCTCATCGCGTAACTCATTATCACTTTACACACTTTACTCCTAAACACCTCGTTTATGATTATAGATAACTCCGTTTTGTGGGCAGTAGTTTAGCGAGTATAGTGTTTACTCAAAGATGTAAAAATTAAAGTAAAACATCCTATTCGTTTACGACAAAAACTTACCAAAACCTTGTTCGTCGCAATGTATGTAATATCAGCGTTTTGATGTATTAAAGATACAGTTTCTCGATTTTCTTATCACTAAAAACGTTTTATTCTCACTGAAACTTTCTTATATTTAATGTCCATAAATAGGAAAGTTGTGATAGTAGAAAAATTATGTTTTTTTTATACTATTTTATTTAATTTATCTTGATAGTTGTACGTAAAGATGGAAATTTCTTAATCGATTTGCATTCATTTTCCGATTGGTTAGAAATATCAAAAACATATGCATAGCTGTGTTTTCGATGCAAATACAACATTTGAAAAAATTTAGATCTTAATTACAAATGAATAAATTATTTTTAAGACATTTTTCAGATAGCCTACCGCAGATAATAAATCGTCAAATATACTTTATATTTACAATTGTATACGAATTGAAACAACAATGGTTGCGCCAAACCACATTCTCTAAAATAGGATAACTGAGTTATGAAATATTATATCAAATATCATATGACTTATGAAATATTATATCTCTGTATTTTTTTCAATGTATATGAAATTAATTTTTACCTTTACAATGACGTAAAATAGGTATTTTTAAGTAGCATTTATAATGATATATTATTATTATTAAAAAAAATTATTTTTTTAATATTATTATTTAATTTTAAAATGTGTAACACATATATATTTTTTAAATACGCTTTAATTGTTTTACCTTCACTAGTTAGAGCACGGAGAATGATTTTCTAAATGTAGGACATAGAAAAATAGTTTTAAAAAAAATCACTTTTTTTTACCGAAAAAAAACTTATTTTGATTTTAAATTATTTATAAGATGATGATTTATACATTTGAAATATTTTAGCAAACATTTTTTATCATGAGATCGCTGTTCGTACGAGTTGTGGTGACATAATAACAGTGCAGAACTACTTTAAAAGAAAAATGACGAATTAAAGATTTATTAAACATACGAGAAGTTTTTCATCATGACATGTGAGAGGTCTGATCTGTATGTACTAATAGACTGCAACGCTTAAGGAGTTCGGCAACTGTTGTGAAATCAAACGTAAATCGATTAACATTCATATACCTTTACATGAAAACTACTGAATCGATTTAAATATATTTTTTAGATTGTTTAGGCAGTAGTCTAACTGCAAATTGGTCGTTCAGCAAGAAATAAAAATAAAACATATAGTTAAAATTGATAAAGACACCCTTGTGAAGAATGCGTTTTAATTATATCACCAAATTTCACGGAAAAGAACTTTAAGGGTTAACACCCCTTTGACGCCCTCAAATGGAATGGTTTGCCGGATTTTTTTCTTCTTTTTTCAGAAATGGTAAGTGTTTGTAAATATGTATTATACATATGTTAATGTCAAAACACGTTTTTTTAGTTTACATGTTGAAAAGTGGCAGCTTGCTAGCTGATGGGCGGAAATGCTTTGAAAAAGTAGATAAAAGGGTCAAGCGGTTACACAAAAACCCATTGAGGACTTGAATTAGAATAATGATACAGAATAATTAGTTTTTTTAGTCCAAAATCTAATGAACGTAGCCATTTTACCAAACAAGCAGTTTCAGTTGCATTGCATTAATTGAATGTAAAAGGTAAATTATAAACTACAAATATCGTTACTTAAAGTTACATGCAAAATCAATATAAATTCAACGAACAAATGTTACATATTTCAATAGAAATAAAATGGGACGAATAATTTTCAAAATGTTTATTTGATTAATTGACAATTTCCAAAAATAGATTGCCCATTGATTTTGAAAGTCCTGTTTTAAGAAAAATGCATTTATAGTTTTTGTTGCTGTTTGCACGCTGTGGTGCTCTCTATTTCCATGGTTAAAGAATTTCGCTTTCGCTTTCTCAACAAATTTCTAACAATGATTTAGGTGTCTATAAATAATTTTCGTGTGTAAAAATATATTTAACTCAAAACCATTGTCGAGATTTTGAACCTGTTAAAGTCGTGGTAATCCTTAAGCTCGGACATTACGTTAGTTCGGTATAACTGTTTCAACCAACTCTGCAAATGAAATGAAACTGATTAAACTCACAAATCATGAATTCAGACTTGAGAAAATATGAACTGTACTGATGAATTCAAATCGCTAAAGAAATCTTGCAAGTTTTCTTTGAGAAATCGCGTTCCTAATGTCTTAATTTTTTTTTCTTGTCTTAATTTTTTTTCTTCTAATTTTTTTAATCACTATATAATTTAGGTTAGTGCCACAACGGAAAAAATATATATATATGTATATATATATTGAAATCGCTTGAGTAGCTCTCGAGAAAAAAAGTTTCTTCAATGCCGGTTTTTATTATAGAATTTCGGAAATGTTGCTTCCCACAAAAAAATTCATAAAAGAATATTTTTTTTTTAATATCAAAACTTTCTATGTTAACAAGAATTCGTCTGTATTATAATCAGATAAGGGAGATTTTAATTTTTATAACAGTTTGATTACCGTATAAACTCGCGTAAAAGACGACTCTCAAATTCCAGATGAAAACAGGTTTGATACCAATATTTTACATTAGTTTTCTTCGACTTAAATAATATTATATTAATTAAGACATACAAAACATTCTGAATTATTGGTATTAAACTATTTCCATCTCGAATTCGGGGGTTGTCTTAGACGCGAGTATATACGGTATAGTGTTTGGTTACTCACTTATGGTTGACTAAATAAATAGTACTGACGAAATTAATATTTTGGAAAGACGTAACTTTTCAAATCAAAAACATTGTTTTTTTCTTCGCTAAATTTCTAAAAATCTTGAAAAATTTAACCAAAATTGCAATAAATTTAAATATTGTTTTATCTATGTTCACTAGATCAGTAAATATCGTATCCATTAAAAACATTCTAAATGACGGTGGTCTATCGTAAATTTAATCACTTCTAAACAAAAAATACATACAATTTAAAATTCAGAAGAAACGCGAAATATCTCGCTAATTGATTATAATCATTTATCCATCTTAGCTTATCACATATGCATACATGTAACTCATGGATTGTGATAGCATCCAAATCTTTTATATGCAAGAAAAAGATATTTTCGATTTCAATTAATCCATTTTATTCTTAAAGAAAGTGAATAGAAAACACATAACCTAATACATAGTACATAAAATTATAAGATGTAGGAAGCCTATAAGTGTTTGTTTGCTCAAAGAATGGAAACGCATACTGCACAAGTAGGCAATACCTTTGCTCAAAGGATTTTAGCTGCAAATGGCAAGTTTTGTAGAAATTCCAAACACTATTTGGGCAATTATGGAAGGCTCCATATAACTACTAAGCATACTTCTGTCTAAAAAGTTAAATTTTATTAGTCATTTGAATGTAAAATTCTTCTATTCATGTTTTATTTAAAATAATACATGTTTTTCACAAATTACATATAATTTGTTGTAGCAGTTACAAATATTTTAAGGTTTGCTTTCTATCTCGGGAACTAAACTTTGGACATTAAATCAATTTGATTACAGTGGATGAATTCTGTAATAAAGTTTAATAATTAATGCTATTTAAAACAAACAATTTACCTGTTTTCCTCGTTAGATTTGCTTTCTGACGTTTCACTAGCTCCAGAGGGGCTTAAAATTTCTTCAACTTCATGTTGTGGTACTCCCTAAAATAAAAGAAGAATGTGAATTATTTTGGGATTAATTTTAGAAACTAATGGCGACAGAAATACTAGTGCGTAAAAATTTACTGTGTCACAGCAATGCTGTGCTCAATATAGTGATTGAACAATAGATACGCCTAAAACAGTAAAGGAAATTTTTTAAGTAATTTTACGCATGCCTGTGTTTTGAAATCTACACTTTATTTATTATTATGATGAACTAATCAATCTAGAAACATATATCAAAAACATAAATTTAATTTTACATTTTATGGAGTAAACCCATATACTCAAAGCAATGTAGAGAATCCGCATATGTGCATGTGTAATGGCAACGTATTTTGAGTTTAAACTATTCAAAACTGTTAATATTAGTATTAGTAACAGAATTACTAAAAATAAACGAATATTTTCAAAAAAATATTGGATTAAACAAAGCATTTTCAAGTACTCACTAGCTCCTCAAGATCTCGTACGAGAAACTTTAACATTACTTCACGCATCAAAACTGTGAGTGATAACATGACTCTGATTCGATGTTATAAAGTCGGAACACAAATTTGTATTAAAATTTTCAAAAACTTTCAATTTATCACAAAAATTAGAACATTTTTAGCAAGAAATCGCAAATTCGCAATGATTAAAGTAAGAGACTTTTAGAAAATGCGAAGAATGATATTTTCAACAATATATGTTATAATACAACAATGGCTTCGTGTTTATTTTTATCAATTCATTTACCTGGAATCATTGTTGAAATTGAGATTAAATCTTCAACAGAATTTCATTCTTACGTGATCATAATAAATAATAAATAATAAATAATAAATAATAAAATCTATATAATAATAAAAGGCAAATAATTTGGCTGTCATCAACAATTCCGGGATGCCCGATTCACTTTTCACATGACCAGGCGTTTGTACTTTTTTGTAGCATTGTTGAGGCCACTGTGAATGTTAATTCTGTATTTTTGCATCTTAAAGACATATACTGTTAAATCAATATCATAAACAATGTCAACACTTCTGAAGATTCTCTAAACACAAAAGATTCATTCATCGTGATAGTTTAAAATATTAAACCACGGAGTTAATCATTCCTGATGTAGTCTGATGTAAAAATAAAATTGCAAATGAAATTGGCAGGGAAGAGTGCCGTGCGTGACGTCAAACGGGTAGACATATATTTTAAAAACATTCATTTTATTCATAATGTGATACTTATTTGAATTTGAAAAGGCGATTAATGTATAGATACTCTGTAGTGATTTTTTAATGCTTGCGAATTCTATATATAAAACAAAAAAACATATTTTAAAGTAGTTTGTGAATTTATTTTTTAACGAATTAATTAAAATTTGTTCAAAGCATAATTTGCGTGTTATAAAAATCTATTTTTTGTGCTTCTACAAATTAAAATAGTTTGTCATCAAATTACGTAATAAGATTACTCCTTTCGTTTTTTTATAATGATACGATGAAACGCCGTGTTTGTATTGTTTCCCCCATTTAGAGAGTAATTCAAACGAAATCACGTGCGTTCATACTTTTTTATGAGTGCCTCTGAAACGACAGAAAAGACGGGCGTAGACCGGCTAGTCTGATATATAAAAATGAAAATTTATCTGTCTTTCTATATAAATCGACAGTTTAAAAGAAAAAATCATCAAATTTTAGATACAGGCGTATTACAAAACGGCCGCGGCAACTAAAGTAATCCGGAATTGAAATAAACGCCCTGAAACGTCAAAACGTCGGGCCAAAATTTTTAATTTTCCCATTGCGATTGTTTGAATTATTAGTTGAAAACATTAGCGCCATTGTTCTAACTTAACATTTTAACCACATTGTTCTCCGTATCGCTATGACGTCAAAGTTACTAACACACACATTTGTGATTATACTCGTAGATTGACTTTTAAGAGTTTTAATTCTTACGTACGTAAAGACTACGTGTTTCTTTTTTCTTTTTTAAGTGCGATCTGATATGTAGCCAAATTATTCTTTACATTCTTTGTAACTTCCAAATCGATGTACTAATTTGGTTTGGATTTTTTTATTTTGAAAACAGGAAATAAATCTAATACGAATACAGAGAATATGAATTTGGATACTTTTGTATTAGTCGCATGCCAACGGATAAGACTACTACTGAACACTACCATCTACTTATACCCTGTTCGCATCGGACATTTAAGTTATCTTAGACCGCCATTTTTGAGGCACCAGCCTCCCTGTCCACACCACAAAACTCATCTAAGATAACTCACTGAACATCTCCGTGTCCGAGATCTGAACAAACATAGAATGTGCGCATGCGCATATGTTAAAGGGAACCTGAACAGCCAATCTAAGTGAATTTCTGGAACTTCCTCAGTGAGTTCGGCGGTCTAAGATATCTTAAATATCCGATCTGAACCGGGTTTTATACTATAGCTGCTTTCTGAAAAGAAAAAAAATAAGTGCGAAGTTCAATCAAGAAACGCACCCCTTTGTTTCTGTTTCGAAACTTACCAATATTTGATAAACATGTAATTAGTAATGATCGTTAATTTGTTGTCATTGATTAAATATTGAGGGAGGGAAGAGTTTAGTCGTAATTTAAATATCGCGTTAATGTAAAAGGTATATAAATCTCGTGCACCTGGTGGTGGAAGGCGGAACTAATTTATTTTTCCCGCTTGTGCACAGCAGCTGTGCTATACGGTACCACAGACAGCGGGAACCCGTTTCGGAGGTTTTTTCGGAAAGAGTTTTGTTTAGAACAAACAGAATGGGCCCCTTGACGATTGAAGGTGGAACTAAAAAATGTTTTAATCATTCGAGGTACATTTTAAAAAATCGACCAGTGAACCAGGCCTAGGTGGCTAGTACACTCTAATATTATTCAATTGTTAAAATCATAAAGAATCATGAAAAAAAAATACGGGTGTTATTCATACATTAAACACGTTCTGCAATATATTAAAAATATTTTTTCAAGCCCTTAGCTCAACGTTTGTTTTACAAAATCTGCAACAACTTACTAGAAGACGCGAAACAGTAACAATTACAAATATATAAATTTCAGTCTGTAATCTTACAATCAAATAGTAAGAAAATAGTCTAATTTTCACGGATATGGCATAATCCTCGATAGAAAAAAAATTATCTTCCGCTAATTCGGTGACTGTCGATTCCAGAGTTACAATTTCAAGGTATTGCATTATTGAAATCACGTAAAACATGTTAGGTATTATTAAAACATCATAAAATATTTTGAAAATACCGGAAATATTCGTACAAAACCTTATCTCCAGTTTATTTTAAAAAGCATACAACAACTCAATATAATATGCAAAACAGAAAAAAATGACTAAAACCTCTGACTCTAATAGTAACCTAATTATATAATACTCTTAGTGAAATAGTAGATTATGATCTAAGCCTCAAGACACACTTTATCCTTTCCGATAACTAGGTGACTGCCGATTTTAAAATTTAAACTTGTTTTTTCTTACCCTATTTTTTTTTTTATTTGCCATGTACGTTTTATACTTATCAGTGTTTTTTTTTTTTTAATTATTTTTTTATGCATATACTTTTTAAGCTTCATTCAGTTGTTATACATTAAGCAACACACGTTTTTGTCGGTGTGTGTATGTTTATGTGTGTTCATCTGTTTGCTTGCTGATGACGTCTAATGAAAACTATTACTTGAAGAAATCTGCAAATATTCATAAATATATACGAAAAGAGGCCCAAATGCACCCGAGCCTCAGATTTTGAAATCTATACTATTAAAAGAAAGTTTCGCTCTATGTGTATATGTGTGTGTGTCTGTCTCTGTGTGTGTGTGTGTCTGTTGGCGATGGCTAGGAAAAATCTAGCCCACCTAGAAGGCGGGAAATTTAGATTTAGGTAGTCCAAACCCTCTCCTGGTGTACCTGAACGTCAGAATTTTAATATTTTAATTACTTTCTGAAATATTAATTAAAATGCATCTCATAACTCTCATTAAATATACGCTTTTTTTCTTCGGTTGGTTAGTTGTGTAGAATACCTTCTCAGAACACATTAAATAAATCAGAGTAACGATGCATGGATAAGGACTTATAATGGAATAGTGCCAACATGGATTGCAGTTACCTGCATATAGCCAAGCTAACGTAGCGCCATCTACTCACGGCAAATTACACAAATGCCACCTGTTTATGACATTTCCTGGCACGTTCTTCTTTATTATAATTATCTGGGTTTAAGGCTTTTTTAAAACAGGACATATACTATTATGATAGAGATTAATAATACAGAAAACTTTTTAACAGATTACGCATTTGTTATATATTTGCGGGAATGTAGGCGAGGGGTAAGGGTCTAATTACATTTAACAATTTTAACATTTTTTTTAGCTTCACCCGTAGCATTTAATTGTTGTTTTATATACAGAATACCGCTATTTTACATCTCAGTTTCTCAGTAATATCTCTGTAATAATGTTCCAAACTTCTCCATTTAGTTCCATTTTTACAAAATTATCTTAAAAATCAGCATTTAGTGCTTCAAGGTGTATTTCTAAAAAGCAATTACCAGTATTTTCGAATAATACCCTAAGCCAAATTTCAAATTAAGTTCCTAACTTAACCAAATGAATCAATCTTTAAAGATGTACAGTGATCCTCCTAATTAGTTATTTGCTGAAAGTCACTTGAACATCCGCCACCCCCCCCCCCTCCGGGGCCCTCCTTTAATGTTTTCTCTAACTATGCTCCGTTTCCATATCTCAGCAACTATCTTTCCGATATCAACACAAGTAATTCCAAACATTATAATTAACTTAATAGTCACCCTTTATAACATTGAACTAAATTTATGAGTAGCGGTTACCACTATTTCTGAATAATAGTTTAAGCCAAATTTCTAATTAAGTTCCTAGATTAACCAAACGAGCGAATTTTTAAAGATGCATAGTGGTGTCCTAATTAGTCATTTGCTGAACGGCACTTGAACATCCCCTCCCCCCCGACCCCTTCTTCAAGGTTTTTTTACCTAACTATGCCCCGTTTCCGTATCTCAGCAACTATCTTTCCGATTTGAACGCAAGTGATTCCAAACATTATAATTAACTTAATAGACACCTTCTATAACATTAAGGTAAATTTATGAGTAGCGGTTACCACTATTTCCGAATAATAGTTTAAGACAAATTTGTAATGAATTTCCTAGCTTAAGCAAACGAACGGATTTTTAAAGATGCATCGTAGTCCTCTTAATTAGTCATTTTCTGAAGGACACTTGAACATCCCCTTCACCTGGCACCTCACTAATGATTATTTTCTCTAACTGTGCCTTATTTCAATAACTCGGCTTATAATGTTCCATCTTCTCGAAACCAGCTCGATTTTGTCGCAGGCCTACTATACAGTACCGTAGGCAACATTGACCTGTCTCACAGGTTCTTTCCGAAAGAGGTTGCTCCCCTGGCGGTGGAAGGGGGAAATAAAAGATTTTCCGGAGCGTGCGAGCGTGCCCGGTATACGGTGTCGAAGCCATCGGAGACCTTGGCCAGAGTTTCGTTTTTAAAAAGATTTGAGTTTATTACACGGGCTCGGGCAACGCCGAGCGGGTTAGCTAGTTTTTCATAAGATTTTTCGTTATTTTATATTTAATGGAGTACTTTGCATGTTTCCCGATCTATCAAGTTCACTGGTAATTTCGGGTTCTTATAAACAAGATCCAAATCGAATCTTTTTGCACAATATAGAACATTTTGTCCTCTTTCGAAAGTTTACTCGGAAATCGAATCTCGGGAATCGAGATTTTCGAATTTTCCGTCGTTTTTTAAAGTCAATTACGCCGAACATGATAAGTTTGTTTTTTGTGAACAAATGTGTATTTTATATGTTATTCATCCAATCTTAGATTTTATACCCCTGTATGGAGTAGGCTTACGGAAATCGATTAAAAAAATTAAAAAAAGGAAAATAGTTTATTTTAATTAATTATTAAAGGCAGTAAGAGCATCTTTTTTCGTTCAAACGCTGCGAAATTCAAATATGGGAAAAGTTTCAGTGTTGGCTTCCTGAATAACCCCTTTAACGTCAAAAACTTTTTTGACCTTGCGATCAAGAGCTATTTTTATTATTCAGCTGGATGATAGTTCAAAAATACCGACCATCGTAGTGTGATATAATAAAAGTAATTCCGGGAAACGTTTAGGTAATTTCAGGTACATTTAGGGGGTTTTTTATGGGACTGAGCATTGCCCGGTGGGTCAGGTTTTACAAATAAAACGATACAAGGTAGAACCCATCGAAATTCGATGGTCTAAAACAATTTAATAAGGAACTGTTAGAAGAAACTATAATAAATATGCAAAAGTTGCCGCAATTAAAAAATAAGAATGCATTGGTTAGTCTAAGTACAAAATAATTATTATTTTGAATTGTAGTTACCAAATTATTTTTTGTACTCGTTTTAACATTTCCATATTAAATATTAAACTTTGTTCGGCAAATCTATAATTTATATCGAGACAAAGTAGTCGATGATATGTAATCACAATAAAGAGTCAATTAGGCTTGAAATTTTTGTTATGAAAAGAGGAACAACAACGAGAATTACGCCAGTTTGACGACAAAAGATTGGTGAGAAAAACATTTTGTGCCCTTTTCAAATAATAATAATAATAATAATAATAATAATAATAATTTAATGCCACGCATAATATTATTTTTTCCTGCGGAAAATTTTAATACGTACATTTTAATTTTTGATTATATTTATCATTGTAAACAATATTTCTAAAAGACACAGTAGTTACTAAGAAATATATTTACAAGGAAAAATGGACGTCGTGTTTGAAAGCAAAAACTTACAAAACGAACTCATATTTCACACCTTGGGCAGTTCGGCGTTTTATTATCAGCACCAAAAGAGTAAAAACGCGAGACATTTATGTCAATTAGACGCATTTATAGTAATATATTTTCGTTTTATCAATGAAATTGTTTGATTCCGAAAAAAATAACACGTTGTTTAAGGGTTGACAGATAAATATGAAAATTTACTTGAATATCACTATTTTCATATATTATTATTCGCTTGCTTTAATCGCAAAAATTCTGAAATTAAATCAAGCGACGTTTTTTCTACGAAAATTGTAATATACGAAGTATAATTCTGAGGTTTTTCCGGGCATGATAGTAATATATTCCAGTTTTGTCATTGAGTTTGTTTGATTTTTTTTCTTCAAAATATCAAGTCGTCTTCATTTGTTGAAATATATGATCCCCTATCTAAGATAAGGTCGTTAAATTCAGTAACAATGTAGTGAAAAGTTACAGAAAATCCTTTCGAAACAACTGTATTTAAATATAACAATTTTGCGATTGAAAATTTATTCAGAACTCTTTGTTGCGTAGAGGTTTGCGATTATGTCCCCCTTGACTCCATTCTTGGTACCAGATGAATGAAGAACTTACAACAAGTACATCTTTGTCACATTTTCGCAATAAAATATTGCCGTTTTCTGTATGAAAATGCACATTTTAAATCTAAAGTCTTTTAAAATATCTTCAGTGTACCAGGTGAAATCATATCATTCCTTGGGAGATTTCATGCCTAATTTCATAGCTTTAAACTGAAGGTATTAGAGAAAAATCTCTAAAAAGCCTGTCGTTTTGACGCACTGTTAGGAAATTGAAATTTTGTGTTGAAATTTCATGAACTGCAATAGATGTTTTCTTTTGTAAATGATATAATTTCACTCGGTTCTTTTGAGCCCTTGGTGGTCTTAAATACCACGAGCAGGGAAGACCGAGCTATGCTCTATCAAAATTAAATTTGAGTTCAAATATCATGACCCGTGACCAAAATGACCCACTAATTGAATTTTCTCGAACACGTGACCTAGCTCAACAGTGTCCAAAAACCATAGGATGCAAAACTTAGTGTAAATACTCTGAGCAGTTTTTAAGATAAAATAGCTTGACCCATAATGACCCATGACCAAAATGACCCCCTAATTGAATTTTCTCGAACATGTGACCTAGCCCAACAGTCTTCTCGTGCCCGAAAAACATAGGATGCAAAATTTAGTGTAAATAGTCTGAACAGTTTTTAAGATAAAATAGCTTGACCCATAATGACCCATGACCAAAATGACCCACTAATTGATTTTTCTCGAACATGTGTCCTAGCCCAACAGTCTTCTCGTGCCCGAAAACCATTGGATGCAAAATTTAGTGTAGCCGCTTTTTAGATAAATTAGCTTGACCCACAATGACCCAGAAATGACCCACTAATTGCATTTTCTTGGACATGTGACCTAGCCCAATGATTTTCTCGTGCCCGAAACTCGTAGGATACAAAATTTAATCAAAATCGGTAGAGCCGTTTTTTAGATAAAATTTATTTGACCTGCGTTGACCCAAAAATGACCCACTAATCGAAAGTTCTCGAACATGTGACCCAGCCCAATAGTCTTCTTGTGCCCGAAAAGGGTCGGATACAAAATTTCGTCAAAATCGTTTGAATCGTTTTTTAGATACAATTAGTTTGACCATGACCCAAAATGACCCAAAATGATCCACTAATCGAATTTTCTCGAACATGTGACCTAGCCCAATCGTTTTCTGGTGCCGCAAAACGGTAGGATGCAAAATTTCGTCAAAATCGTTAGAGCCGTTTTCAAGATAAAATTTGCATAACCACACACACACACACAAGATTTGCTCGTATTAGAATATATGATCTATTTAAAATAAACAGATTTTTTTAATTATTGCGAAAAAAAGGCAAAAATAAAGTCTACTTGAAAAAGAAAGAAAATAGAAAAGAAAAACAAAGATGTTTCCCCGTGAAAAACAAAGACAATATGTCAAAAAATAACCGATTTGTATTTTAAAATATAATTTGTTATAAGACGATATTTTATAATTAAAATTCAAAATTACGTTTTCATTTTTTTCAAGATATTTCCTAATATATATATATTTGTAATAAGCCTTTGGGCGTTCATTGTATTTTTAATTTTTTAAAGAAGATACTCAAATTACCGCACTATATTTCATGAATAAATAAATGATAAGAAATTTTGAAGTTACAAAATGCATCACGGATAGGAAATTGTAGTATTTTAAATGAATAACAAAGAGTTGTGTCTAATTTCATTAGATCGATTCTAGAGAGATCATAATACTTTGTATGATGAGTATGTATTTCGAAGTCTAAGAACTAGTATGTGACCAAAGTACGCATGAAAAGTGTAGTTTCTCTAATGCTGCTATTTACATTTAATTTAAAGCGGAAATTTCATAATATATATATATATATATATATATATGTGTGTGTGTTACATTATTAAATCTTCCTTCGCGATGTTTTTCAATTTTATGGTAAATTACCACCACACACACACACAGTTTCACTAATTCCTTATTCCCTAAGAATATCTATCATTAATTCTAAATGAATTAATGAATGAATTAAATTCCCCTTAAATTCCTTATTATTTTGCTCGATTTACTTAAACATAAAGCTTTTAGTTATTCCTAAATTATATCATAATTTCTGATTATTTTTGTGAATTCGAAAGTTTTTCGAAAGCCTTTTTTTTCTCTTTCCGAGATTTCTCGCACCTTGGATTCATTTTACTATAAAATGCGTCTGCTTCGAATGTGTCAGAACTATTTACTTTATCATTCCCATTGGTCATGACGTAGATTGTAAGCGTATTCCGTATTCTTGCATTGGCTAGAGCGCGCGTTACGTCATGATTTAGTATCTTTCCGCTTATTCACAAAAAGCAGGTGCAATCGATTTTCAATCACATTTTGCCGAATTTTCAATTGTAAACAGTTCCCTGCCTGTCCGTTTGACTGACCATGTATTCCAAATTATTTCAACTAATACTTTTATTGAGAGTTATGTTAGACATCTTTTAAGAACAACGTGTAACAACTAACTACTTAGAGACGGAAATCATGTGTGGACTGCTTCCTCGATAATGGTTTAATAAAAGCATGGAATTATTCATCACCTTGTTTTTGTTTCATCTTGGAGAAATACCCAATGCTTGGATTCATCACCATGTCCAGCCACGATACGGCTGTATTAATAGTACTAAACTAATAACTCTAATAACACTACTGAATAGCATTATACGATTGATATAATGCGGCTTCCATCCAATCTCAATAATCCATCTCATCGATATATATATATATAAGATTAAATTATACATATATGACGATATCAATATGATCAGGCTTTGAATTCTGTTTTAAAATGCAGCATTGGTTAAGAAGACAGATGTTGAAATCGCCGAAGTTAATGAAAATGTATTTCAAGACAAGCGTTGACTGTGTCACAAAACTTAAACTTAATTGCGAATATAAATCACACTCTTACGGTTAGTCAACAGTCGAGATTTTTAAGAGAATTTGCCTAAGTGTTATATTTTAGCTGCATGATTTAAAATTTCACGAGAAACTGGCAGCTGGTAAAAGATAGTCAGTGATTGCAGTCGAGAAATCGAGCATCATGGCGAGGTGTGTAGGCGATGAATGTACCCATTGAGAATTTTTCGATATAAACTAAGCCAGTTATCCCAATAAAATCGTTTATTCAGGCACAGGAGAGATAACGAAAGAATTCCCACAGGATTCACATGTTTGCTAAAGCCCTCAGGCTTGACTATAAATATAAATCATTACCGTTGAGTTAATCTTAAATGGCTGGTTTAGAATTCCTGGTCATAAGAACGCCAGATAGCCTTTTGTTCAGCACTTGAAAACAAGACAAAATTATGCTCTTCGAAGTCTTGCAACTGCTCATTACACATAATAATAAGCAAAGAAGTTTTCGTATGTGGTGTGTTCTGCGTTTTCTGAAAAGACGACTGCAAGCAGTGATACAAAATATGGACTCTGTATCTGTAGTTACTCATCTGGAAGCCTAATTTTGATCTCTCCATTTAATTTTTCATGCGATTTTTTAGATTTGTTTCACGGTTCGCTTCAATTTTTCCTTATTAGTAAAAGTAAACTAGTATCATTCTTTTAGCGAAATATACTAAATTCTCTCCTGTTTACAATAAAGATTATTCGGAATTCGTACAGCGATTTTTTTAATTTTTACAAAAAATTATGTTATGCGATTTTAAGAATTTTTCCCGTTTCGAGGTCAATCTCCCAAAGGCTGCGCCACTGTTCCATCACTGCATTGGTAAAAGGTTTCAAAATTTCAGGTTATTATAGTAAATTTTGCCTTCTCGATTTTTGAATTTATAGCGATATTCAATGCAATGTTTAGTGATTTTTCGCATTCCGCGTTAAGTTTCTGAATTCCGGTTTCAATGTCTTAGTCCACTGTAGTAAATTTTGTAAATTTTGAATTTTTAGCAATTTCAGGGATGCGACTGGCAACTATTTTTAGATTCTTTTCGCACCACTATTTAAAAAAAAAATTTGTTTTAGTATATATATATATATATATATATATATCTTGCACATGTTGTCAAAGTGTAAAATTTGTTTTGAAAAATTAGTGCGAGATATAATTAAACAAGTTGGAAATTGTACGTCAAATTTATCAAACAAGGTGCGTCCGTACTATAGCTAGTTATATCATATATTCTAATACGGACAAATCTTGTGTGTGGTTTTATATATATATATATATATATATATATATATATATATATATATATATATATATATATATATATATATATATATATATATATATATATATGCAAATTTTATCTTAAAAACGGCTCTAACGATTTTAACGAAATTTCGTATCCTACCGTTTTGGGGCACCAGAAAACCATTGGGCTAGGTCACATGTTCAAGAAAATTAGATTAGTGGGTCATTTTGGGTCATTTTGGGTCTTTTGCGTCATGGTCTAGCTAATTGAATCTAAAAAACGGTTCAAACGATTTTGACGAAATTTTGTATGCGACCATTTTCGGGCACGAGAAGACTATTGGGCTGGGTCATATTAATTTTATCTAAAAAACGGCTCTAACGATTTTGATTAAATTTTGTGTCCTACGAGTTTCGATCACGATAAAATCATTGGGCTAGGTCACATGTCCGAGAAAATTCGATTAGTGTATAATTTCTGGGTCATTGTGGGTCAAGATGTAAAAAGCGGCTCAATTTACACTAAATTTTGCATCCAATGGTCTTCGGGCACGAGAAGACTGTTGGGCTAGGTCACATGTTCGAGGAAATTCAATTAGTGGGTCATTTTGGGTCATGGTTCAAACGGTTCAAACGATTTTGACGAAATTTTGTATCTGACTATTTTCGGGCACGTGAAGACTATTGGGCTGGGTCACATGTTCGAGAACTTTCGATTAGTGGGTCATTTTTGGGTCAAAGCGGGTCAAATTAATTTTATCTAAAAAACGGCTCTAACGATTTTGATTAAATTTTGTATCCTACGAGTTTCGGGCACGCGAAAATCATTGGGCTAGGTCACATGTTCGAGAAAATTCGATTAGTAGGTCGTTTCTGGGTCATTGTGGCTCAAGATCTAAAAAGCGGCTCATTTTAACTAAATTTTGCATCCAATGGTTTTCGAGCACGAGAAGACTGTTAGGCTAAGTCACATGTTCGACAAAATTCAATTAGTGGGTCATTTTGGTCATGGGTCATGATATTTGAACTCAAATTTAATTTTGACCGAGCATGACTCGGTCTTCCCTGCTCGTAAATATTCAGATCTTGATAATTTTTAATTCTGTGGAAAGAATTATATCGTCTGCAGATTAATTTCTGTAATAAAATAAGTATCTCGGTCGCTTGACGATTAAACCTCGGAAGCTCCTATGAAAAGAAAGTATCGATTTTTTTAATTCAAATTTCTTAATAATTATTTTTATTAATATCTTCTAAAGTTTTGATTAGATTTTCTTAAAATTTGAAATGTCCCGACAAAATTCTGCCAAGGTAATATATCTTAAATTTCAAACCATTTGGTTGGGTGGTTTTTGCGCTGTTATATGCGGACAGACGGACGGACGGACGGATCAAACGACGACTATAGGTGCTACGTATTTATATAATTACGAACCCACCTAAAAATAGTCGCCAGTAGCAGCTCTGCAATTTGAAAAAGTGGTTGAAAATTTGGTTGAAAAAGATGCGAAGCAGTGCGTCGATTGTCACCTCTAAATTATAATACTTACATATTTATTACTTCGCCTTACTAAATCGCAGAAATTCTATCATTAAATAAGATGAACACTAGTTATAAATTTAGTTGTGAAAATCGACCCACAGATGAGTATCTTTTCCACTAGTGTGAATTTTAATTCAATTTTTTAGCGTTTTTTCGCTTTTAAAGCCGATTTTGTTTTTTACATTCCTAGGAGAATGTTTTAAACTTTTAGTGTAATATAGTAAATTTTGTCCTCCGCAATGTTGAAATATTTAGCAATTTTTAATGCGAATTATACGCAATTTTTAAGATTTTTTCGCGTCGACACAGATTTTTTGACATTCGTAAAAGGAATTCTCTTAAAAACTTTTAGCTTATGATAGTATATTTTGTCCGCCACAATTTTTGAAATTTTAGCAATACCCAATGCAATTTTAGCCGTTTTTCGCGTTTCGTGGCGATTCTTTAACATTCGTAAAAGGAGAAAGACTACAAAGTTTTAGCCTAATACAGTAAATTTTCTGCGCGGTGATTTTTAAATTTTTACTCTACAGTAGTAAATTTTGTTTTCTGCAATCTTTGAATTTTTAACGATTTTTACTGCGTTTTTTAGCGTTTTTACGCTTTTGCGGCACATTTTTGACATTAGTATATAGAAATCGGCTTCAAATTTTTAGTTTAATACAAGTAATTTTGTACTCAGCGATTTTTTAATCTTTAGCTATGTTTAATGGGTTTTTTAATTCGATTTCTTAGTATTCTGCTTCGATATTTTGACATTCGTAATATATATATATATATATATATATATATATATATATATATATATATATATATATATATATATATTAGAGAACATTATTAAAATATATAGATATTAAAATGAAAAATAATGCTTGCTTTGAAATTATCATTATTATTATTTAAGAAATGATTTGACTATGTTAAATGTTATATGTTTTGCATAGCGTTTCCTGAACTTTACCCTAATTTTGTAAAGGCAACGTACGTGATAGAAGAAAATACTGAGCATTTCTGAGCTCAACGTAAAGACAAACAATAACATTATCTCAAACGGGACAGAACAAAAAAAATTAGACATTAATTAGTAGGCGTATGTTTTGTAAGCTTTATTTCAAATTCTCTTTAAAAGTAAAAAATGATGAAGTAATGAATCGATACAAACACAAAACAACAGTTTAATGTGTAAACAATGGGTTATAAATATTCAGATTTTCGACAGTAAAAAAAATGATCATTTTGTGAACATGCCCATAGTAAGCTTTGTATATTAGTATCGATAGTCAATTAGAAAAATAATTTTAGTTTGAGTTTAAACTATTCCAATCTGCTAATATTAATATTAGTAATTGAATACGAAAACTAAACGAATATTTACAATAAAATAACGTGTAGTGAAAGAACATTAGGTGAGTCTGAAATTGTAAAGCTGGAAAAAATTAAAATCTATATTACCTGTGTTTTGTAACGTAAGCTTCGTTTTCTTAACAACCAAATATGAATAATAATACATTTTAAAATACTGAGCCAAACACTGAAATCTAACATTACAATTTGTGAATTAAGGCTATGAGCTGTAAGCAATGTAAAGGATACACTTAAAATTGGGACAAAAGAAAACATAATTTGAGAATAAATTCTTTCAAGTTTTTAATATTAACATAGGTAATTTAAAACAACAAATGAAGAAATGTCTGCAATAAATCATTAGACTAAACTCAGTTTTATAAAGTACTCACGAGTTCCTCAAGGTCTTGGGATAGAAACCTTAACATCACCTCACGCATTATAACCGTGAGCGACAACATACTTCAAATAAGGTGTTACAATATCAAAATACAAATCAAGTTCAATAAACTCAAAACCGTTTTAAGAAATCGCTAAAATACTATATTTTTTAGCAGAAAAGCGCAGATTTGCAAAGAATCGATTAAGAAACTTTTAAGAAATCTGAAGAGATTTATCTTCAACAATGTATCCAAGTAAACAACAATGATTTGAAATTCATTTCTGTAAATTCAAACAATGGGAATTATTGTTCTAATTGGTATTATTACTAGAAACTAATTCCATTATTAAGTGATCATAAACTCTATTGTTACTCCATTGTTGCAATAAAAAAGAAACATGAAATTAATATCAGGTGTTACTTCCGCAGTCGACCAATCAAAAGGACAACAACACCTCATTAATTTTAATCATCCAAATTGTGACGGAGAAAACATAATTGTCATTCAACTGAAAATTCTCTTTTTCAACTTTTTTTTTTTTTTTAAGAAAAATATTTCTTTGTACCCTGTCAATAATGGCATTTGCTACTGAAATTTACTGAAACTCTGAAATTTTCAAAATGAATACCGAATTTTACCCTTCATCGGTATATTTTAAATTTAGGAAATAGTTTTTAGTTTAGAAAATATAAAGGTTTAAAATTTGGAACTTCTGATGTTAAATTCATTTGTGATCGTTTGACAACAGGTTGCAATACGAGTAAGGTTTAAACATAATTCAAAAATTACTTACTGATTGGGCTGTAATTTATAGTTTTGCGTATTGGATGCTTCTAGAAATAAATTTTACTTTAAAAAATCTTGCGTTACAATTTATGCTTCTTTTCGAAATTTAATTTAAATATATTTTTTAAATAAATTCTAGAAATACATATGATTTATAACCTTTTATTAATTAAAAAATGATTTCTAGAAACTTTAAATGTGTAAATCCGAAATTACACTTCATTCCGAGAAGTCATTCTTGAGTTCCGCATATCTGTTCCCAACGATTACAAAAGAATTTAACATCATGAATTCCAAATTTTAAATTTGATTATTTTTCAACTACTGATGGACCGAATGACCTCCCGTTTTGTATTTAAAAGTGTTAGTGCTATTTTCTCGGTAGTCAGTAATTTTGCGCTTTCTAAAGCAATATAAATTATAAATTCAACTTTCGGAACAAAAGATAGGTAAGATATTTGCTTACCTCTATTTTCCAGCAATCGTCCTCACTATACCGCTAGGCCATGATCGCCAGAATTTGTATTAATCCATTTTGCTTAGCACACACTCACTATATTATCCTTGGTATGTAGGATATCCATGTAACTGATTAAGTAATGTTAAAATATTATTAATTAATAAAACATATTCATAATACTGTTAAATTATTTAATTTACATAGCTTACATTTAATAGTTACATAAAATTTAGTTTTAAACATTATTTCAATTTAAGTTTAAGGGAAAACGACATAATGTCCGTTTCCATCGCGAATTAAAAAGAATCTCTCAAAGTTCTATAAAGTAGAGATGCAACAGTCTTAGTCCTTTATATAGTGACATCATTTTTAAGTTTTTTCATTGGATGGTAATGACGTAAAGTCAATTTACGTCACTAATACGTATTTTAGTCTTTCACTTCCTTGTTCAGAGCACGTGCTGTAAAAACCTCTTCATCTTGCATTAGGCACTTTCATTTCCTGTTTGAAATTCTAGATAATTACTTTTTATCGGGATGAGTTTTTAAATGATGTAAATAAACTGTCATAGAAATTAATTCCGGATATTAATCTTTTGATATATTACCAACAAAAAGTAAAATTTAAAAATAAATTCAAAATTGTAAAAATTTGATTATTGAAAATTTTAGAAATTTTTACAGTTTGGTTTAATATTATTATGATGAGGACGCTCTAAGATTATTTTTTTAAAACATAAATTTAAAGAACAAAACAAAACATCCAGTCGAATGGATATTTCTATTTCTGTTACTCAGCAAATGTGGTCATTAAAATGTATGTAGTGTCCACTTTTTAACACTTTCCAACCTAGTTGAAAAGTGTTTATGACTTCGGTTTGTCTGGCCGTATGGCCGCCTGCCGTCTGGCCGTCTGTACGTGCTCTAACTCCCGTAAATATGCTCGGATTGCTCTGTAATTTTTATATGTTATTATCGTTATCTATATCATGTTCCCTATTTCAACGGAAGTGTGTAGCACTTATAGTTTTTTTACAGGGACACTCAAAATAATTACGTTACATTGCGGTCTATGGGGAAAAATAATTTGTTGTTTATTTAAATAATGTTTCACTATTTTAAACGCATTGAAATTTATATATATCACTAAGGTGCATTACAAGAAGCTTAATATGGAATAGGGTGTGCATAGCACTTATAGTTACTTTACAAGGACAGTCAAAAGTATTCCGTTACATTATGTCTATGGAGAAAACTCGTCTGTGGTTTATTTAAATAATGTTCCACTATTTTAAACGAATTGAAATTTATATATATCACTAAGGTGCATTACAAGAGGCTTACTACAGAATATTGTGTGTATAGCAGTCATCGTTCATTTACAAGGACACACAAAAGAATTCTCTACTGTCAGTTAACAATAATTCCTGGAAGTGCGTTTTAAGTTACTGAACGCGATTTTAAATTTAACTCGCTTTTTGTCTATTACGTGGTGTGTTTAAATTCTGTAGATCATATACAGGGAAGCACAAAAGTTCGCGAACACATTTCCGTTTATCGACAGAATCTCCAGCAGGAGAATTTTAAACTGTGTTACGCGTTTCCTAACTGAACTAAAATTTAGCATCCTATGTAGTACATATACAAATCTATAGATCATATACAGGGCTGAATAAAAGCATTCGGATATTTTTCCGAATATTGTATATGTTGGAAATTCCTGAAATTATGTTTTTAAATATGTTATGCGTTTTCCAAATTGTTTACTTAGATGTTATCTTTCAGCTTATTAAACGGTATGATTTGTAAAATTATTTTGGAAGCGTTGGAAAGTGTTACATAATCTATGCTTGACGCATGATTTTTCGTTCTTGTTTATATTTTTGTCTACATTATGAAACATTCTCCAACATCTAAAATAATGAGGAAAGAAGTGTGTGTGTGTGTGTAAGTGTGTTTAAAGAAACGTATTATGTCGATATCCCAATATAATTTACATGCTTTCTTCAGTTTCAATATAAGCGACTTCCATAATATATAACCACTTACAGGATTGAAAAATATATTATCTACCAGTTAAAATAAAAATAAATTTCAAATTTTGTTCCGACAATTGCTTTGAAAAAATATTGAAGCATCTGTATACGTTCCTAAATTTTAATATTTTTTTTTCATTATTTTATCTTTCATGAAATTATTTAGTAAGTAGCATTTTAAATCTGTCACGTTAGAAAAAAATGAGAATATATTCAAATTTTCCATGTTATATTTTTTCCTCTCTTCCATCGTAACTAAATCGCTAGATTTTTCAGAGATATTAATAATTTTTTAACTTCTTAAATCTTTGCACGAAGAAAATATTTAATACCATATTTTTTACATGGTGTATCCCTTTTAATCATATTTCTCCCCTTGAGGGCAGAATTGTAAATGAGAAACATTCTTTATTCTGTACGAAAGAATGTTTCATTTCATAAATGTCAAATATAGTCTATCAATCCCAATTTCTTTTCAAGATAAAAATAAATTCAATATATTATTCTAGAGTATGTATCAATTTATCCCTATTTTTTAAATAATGTAAGTTTTTATATTAAGAAATTTCTCTTTGTTAGGAAAAATTATTCGTGCTTTTAAAAATGGTTTCACAAGCGTCGAACTAACATTAGTTATTTTATTACATACTAGCCGATTCCGCGCAGAGTGTCTGCACTCTAGTGTCTACTCTTTTAAATACTATATGCATATTAGAATGCACGAATTTCAGCATTATATGTGTAAATATCATACATAAAAACTTCTCCACTTAGGACTGGGTACTTTGAAATAAAAAATATATACACGTCAAAAGATATGGACACCATTTAGAAATATGAAAACAGAGGCTTTTCGGCATCGTGCATATAAAAACCTTTGCATGCACACAATATTTGCTGGATACTCTTTAAAATTAAAAAGTGTATACATATTACATTGAAAATATCTACACCATTCACAATTAGGAAAATAAAAATAAATATATGATTTTATTTTATTATTATTATTTTTGCATCGAAAACGTCTTGACTTTAATTCAATTGACAAATTGTTTGTCACTGTTGGCTCGTCCTTTAAGCTTTTGAGGTGTCACCGTTAAAAAAATCACTGTTACTGAAAAGTTGCTGCACTGGATCTTGTATATCTGGATAGAAAATTTAGGGCAACTTAATAGTTTCCCCACTTTGACATTCGCCGACCTGTAACAGCCAACTTGCTAATTCTCTCTCTGAAGAGTACACATATTTTCTGTAAGTTGCATAATGTAAAATCTTCTCTTCTTTGTGCAACTTGAAACTGTTGATGATCTTGAACCTCTAAAAATGCAGGTAGGACTGACTTGACGGAAATCTCCACCCAATATTTTATTCATTTATTATTATTTGTTATTACTCAATCCATATTATAAATAACAAATATGTGCATCCGTAACATTGACGTCATAACGATGCGGACAACAATGAGGTTAAAAGTGCATAAGGTACAACAATGGAGTTAAATTAATAACAAAATGGCGAGTTTCTTGGTTTGATTTCGCACTTTATTTTCTTTCCGTTTTAGAAAGTAGCTAGTTTTTTAAAATAAAGAAGAAAAACTACCGGCCAATTTTTACAAAAATTGTATTTTCGGATGCAATTTTTTATTTTACATATGTGTGGTGTTTTTTAAATCGATACCTCAAATACTTTTCTTAATATTCGCAAATTAGTGAAAACAAACTTCTTGTTGCCATCAGTAATTGATAAATAATCGCGATTTCTGTGCCACGTACGATAGCGTAATATATATCTCATCAAAAACATCACCTGTAAAAAATTCAGCCAAGTCTCGTGACTCTTTTTCCGTAAAAAGTTCTGAGATCGTGTAAAGCCAAGTTTAGCTATCTTATTAACTCTGAAATTTTCATTCACAAATCACTCCTAGTCTCTACATCTTTAGTTAAATATTATTTTGTGACTTGGCAATTACGCAGCACAGGGAAGTTATTACACCTTACTATATTATGTGGGAAGGGATGAGATAATATGATTAGGGCTAATTATATACGCACAGGGAAGTTATTACACCTTAATATTTTATGGGATGGCATAGTATTATTTGATTAAGACTAATTATATACATCACATTCTCGTGCTACGTAATTGCCAAGTCACAAAATAATATTTAACTAAAGATGTAGAGGCTAGGAGTGATTTGTGAATGAAATTTTCAGAGTTAATAAGATAGCTAAACTTGGCTTTACACGATCTCAGAACTTTTTACGGAAAAAGAGTCACGAGACTTGGCTGAATTTTTTACAGGTGATGTTTTTGATGAGATTTCACTTCTTTTTGTAAGTAAACCTCCTTTTCTTGATTTTGGGTTCTTTTTGGAGATCATCCACTGATTTTCGCTAAGCCCACACTCTGTCCCTATTATTTACAGGTATCAAAAATTTGAAGCTTTAGTTTCGTTTGCAAAGTACTGTAGATAAAAAGAGATTTCAGGTTCCTAGGCCAGCACTAAGTTATGGGAGGGGGAGTGTCAAAAGTACTCACAATTGCTTCCAGGATAGGTGCTATCCATCTGAGATATTACTCGTAGTTCTAGATACCTGATATTTAGCATAAAAGAACTTTTTAGTATAAAAAGAAAGCCAAAATTAAAATTTCCGGAAATTTTTAATAAATCAAACTATATTCATTTTTTCGATGTTTTTTATTTTTTTTTTGGCTTTTTTTTCTACATTTACGCATTTTTTAATTTTTTCTTACTTTGTATACTAAACCCTACCTTTCTGCCAAATGTCAAGCTTCTAGGACTACAAAATCGGATTATTTTCAAATTTTGGACTTTTTATAAATTTATTGATTTTTCGATTTTATTTCTAAGTTACCTGATTGTCATGCCAATATAGTAATTTTTTGATCCGTCTTCTTAGGATCATTTAGGTTCAATTTAGAGGTAAATCAAGTGAATGTTAGAGTCACCATGATTTTATTTAGAAAGAACTATCAAACCATAACCAGCCAGTAATGTCGGAAGGGTAGGGGGAGCTGTGAAAATTTTTGTGGGGCTAACATCATTTAACAATCCATGTTTCATATGCGAAGTAAATAGAGTATAACCTGTGAAAGAAAACAAACCTGCCTATAAAGTAATCGCCTATAACGTAGCCAGTCTATAGTGGAACTTTCCTATAACGAAATTCGTAAACGAAAGAAAAGAAAAACCATAATCCGGGGGAAATAACATAAAACAATTAGGGACGTTGTACTAGCTAATAGGACAATTATCTTAAAACTAATGTTTGTAGCAGTACAAAATCAAATTGTTTTCGAATTTTCGATTTTTTAAAGATATTTCGATTTTATTTTCGAATTTAACGAATTTTTTAATTGTTCCTTTTATTGAATAGTAAATACTACCTTTACACCAAGTTTTAAGTTTCTAAGAATACAAGATAAAATTATTTTCAATTTTTGATTTTTTCGATTTTTTTTTATAATTTTCTGGATTTTTTAATTTTTCTTATTTTGTATCCTTTATTACAAATTTCAAGTTTCTAGCGCTACAGAATCGAATTAGTTTGAAATTTCCGATCTTTTTCGAGTTTTTTTATTCTATTTTCGAATTTATTGTGTTTTAATTTTTTCTTTTTCTGTATCCTAAACAATAAGTTTTTTCGAATTTTACAGATTTTTTCTTTTTTTTGTATCCTAAATACTGTCTTTATTCCAAATTTTAAATTTCTAGCTCTACAAAATCGAATTATTTTCAAAATTTCGTTTTTTTTCGATTTTTTTATTTTATTTTCGATGTTTGTTGTGTTTTTATTTTTTTATTTTTCTGAATCCTAAACACTACCTTTACACCAAATTTTCAGTTCTAAGACAACGAGATCAAATTATTTTCAATTTCTCACTTTTTTTTTCTTTTTCTTTCTTTCTTTTTTCTTTCTTTTTTTTTTTTTTTTTTTTTTTTTTAATTTTTAATTTTTGAAAATTTCGATTTTTTTTTCGAATTATCCATAATTTTTAATGTTCCCTTATTTAGTATCTTAAATATTACCTTTATTCCAAATTACAAGTTTCTAGCGCTATGAAATCAAATTATTTTCAAATTTTCTTTATTTTTCGATTTTTTTATTTTATTTTCGAATTTTATTGCGTTTTTATTTTAACTTAATCTGAATTCTAAACACTATCTTTACCGCGAATTTTAGGTTTCTAAGGCTAAAAGATCAACTTATTTTAATTTTTTAATTTTTTTCGAATTTTTGAATTTTGTTTTCGAATTTTCCGGATTTTTTAATTTTTCCTTATTTTGCATCCTAAATACTACCTTTATTCCGAATTCCAAGTCTCTAGCGCAACAAAATCGGATTATTTGAAAATTTTCGATTTTTTCAATTTTTTCAATTTTGCTTTGGATTTTTTTGGTGTTTTTGATGTTTTCTTTTTCTGGATGCTAAACACTACCTTCACACCAAATCTTAAGTTTCTAAGACTACAAGATCGTCTTATTTTCAATTCTCAATTTTGGTGGAATTTGTTGAATTTTCGAATGTTTTTTTTTTTTTCGAATTTTCCGGATTTTATAATTTTTCCTTTCGTTGTATCCTAAACACTTCCTTTTTTTCCAAATGTCAAGTTTCTAGGGCTACGGGATCTACCTAATCTTTTTGATGACGCGGAACGAGTGAGTGAGTGAGTGACAAAAAATCGAATGTTTGAGTTCATATATCGTCTGAACTAGAAAAGACAGAAAGTTGTAATTTTAAATTTTGGTCCTGTGTGCCAAATACTCTAGAAAAACGAAGTTTTGAATTTTTGGGATGCTCCAGCGCAGAGATATGGGGGGGGGGTCAAAAGTGCCCTGAGTTGCTTCCAGAAAAGTATGCTTACGGCCGTGCTTTCTCGACTTGGCGGAGGCACTCCCGTGCCTCCAGATATAGATTATTAGCTATTTTATACATATTTAAATGTCAGTATTGAACTTTTTGCCTTTATATTAAAAATAAATGAACAACGTAAAAATAGCACAAATGAAATATAACTGAAAATGGCATACAGCAGCTGTTTCGGAGCTTCTAACAATATTCTTCAACAATATTTACACCTGCAGGAACTCTTATGAGTTCCTCCATAAAGTACATAACTTCACCATTACTCAAAGCCAACGTACGGTTCCATACGACGTCAAATCAAATCCCTTATTAGTATTTTATCGGTTCAAGGTGCTTTAAACTGTGTTAAAATACGCCTCAAGGAATTCAACTACTCGAAGTTTGAAATTGATTAATTAAAGTGTTTACCTTACTAGCAGTTGTGTATCGCAAATTATTATAACAGTAATTGCATAATTATAACATATTTAACGGTAATTGTTATCGCGTGGATGATTGTTTGTCTATGAGCTCACCCCTAAGACCTAACCTCGGTGATTTTTACATGCATGACTTCGAGTCAAACGTCTGCAATAAGTAGTTAAATTTTCCATTTTGCACCTTCTATGTCGATGACTGATTCGCATTACTGAATTCAGGTGATATAGATATTCCTCATATTCTCTCTGTTATGAACTCTGTAGTTTGCATATACAGTTTACATCTGAATTTGAAAATAACAACCAACTACCTTTCTTTGATGTTATGGTTTATCGCGAAAATGACTCATTCCAGACCACTCTTTACCGTACACCATTTGCAGTTTCTTTATCCCCACATCGTACTTTTTCTTACCCACCTAATCAGATATTGGCTGCTTTTAATATCTATGTTCACACTGCCTTAAACATTTATTTATGTGGGAGTTTACGCAAAGCGGAATTACACTTCATTTAATCCATTACCATTCATAAAGGTTATCCTATTGAAATAGTTGATTCAATTCATAATAAAGTAATTAAACGTACACATTCCAACGTTAACAACGTTCGCAGTGAAAATGTAGTTATACGTCCCCATTTTCTCAGAATTATCCATCAAATATCGAAACTTTTGATAAGATTCTATTTTAAAGTAATTTATACACCATTTATCAAAATCAAATTTACAGATCTCAAACATCCAATTGACAGATTTTCACATAGGGGATATTACAAGATATCTTGCGAGCGTGATGAAATGTATATATGTCAAAATAAGCGACCTCTTAAGGTCCGCTTAGAGGAACATAAAAACAATGATAAAAGTTGTGACATTAAATGTTCCGTTATTGCGAACCATTGCTGGTCTAACAATCACAATTTTAATTTTTCCGAAGGTTCAATAATTCAGAAATGCCTATCGATTTATTTATTTCATTTATGAATTTGTCACTGAAAAATATATGTTTTGACTTGTGCATGTCAATCTTTTTAAAGACATATAGTTTTTTTTCAGTTTAGTTAAAAGAAAAAATTAAGCACGAAATTACCCCGCATTATATATATCGTCACATAATTTCTAGTGAAATACGCTGTATATATTTTCAAATATCGATATCTCGCTTTTTCGTGTAAAAGTTCAGAAATAGGATTTTTTTTTGTTAAAAATTTATCTTTTTCATTACAAGACCCAAATTCACTAAAACAAACTTTTGTTAATTCTGTTATACTGCGCAAAATGACCAAAGAAGCCTAATTTGCATAAACGCACAGTGAAAAGCACTAACCTCAGATTCCGAGAGCTCCATACACACTTCGGAAAATTAAAGTTAAAAGCAGTACAGAAGTAGCTGTTGTGCACACAGGTCAATGTTGACAAAACGTTCACATTCAACAAACTGCTATCATTTTCTAAGAGAATTGCTAGTCAATTACAAAGTGTCCAATCCAATGAAATTTTACAAACAATTTATAAATCTTAATTTTTCTAAGCTATCGCAAACGGACATGGTTACATTACTAGTGAGTAACTAAATAATAATTTACCAATAGATAGCGTTAGTAAAAAAATAAATACCTATTAAATAATTATAAACTAATAATTATTGCCCTTTAAATAATCATTATTAAATAAAAGAAACTCTCTACTCTAAATTTATATGATTAAAATTTGGTATCAAAACGTACCTCCAAAAAGTATACTCCCTAAAAACGGACACCTCTATTTAGCGAATATTTTTCAATCTCCAAAACAATTGCAATTTATATGTTTTTACCCCTGAATGGCATACACATCCGAATAACGGACAATACGGTGGCCACCAACGTATTCGTTATTTTGAGTTTTTTCTGTATAAGTCATTTTTATTTATCATTTCCATTTCAATCATGTCTAAAGATCCTGTTTCTAAACTCTTATCACTATTAAAAATTATGTATCATGCTGATCATCGTTTTTGATTTACAATTCAATACTCTTTTCTTTAGAAACAAAGAAGAAATAAGATATTGTTTAAATATAATTATTTACCTTTTTAAGAAATAAAAGCATCATTATTCCTCGTGAAATTATTTCTGATTTTTATTTAAAACTCTGAAGAAAATATTTACTCAATTCTCTTTATATGCATCTATTTTAAACACTTGAAAGGCGGTGGGATATTATATATCAAATTAATTTTAATCCCCAAATGCATCATTACGGCCAGAATCTTATAAAAATGTGTTTGCTTTTATAATGTACGTAAATAAATGTTTTTCCATAAAAAGAATAAATAAATAAAAAATAAAAAGTTCTAAAAATTTTAAGAGATATTGCGTATTTCTTAATAGTAGGGGCTAAATCAAAGTTGAAGTTATGTCCCTCATCCCAACAGTGAAAATCAATCGATATTTTTGTTATTATTTTTTCTTATCATAGTTTCTGTGTTCATTGATTCTATAACGGAGTTGTAGTTTAGTCTGTCCTGTATAGCACAAACCACATTCCGTCCGATTGTACCTATTATTGATTCTGACTCATACCCACTTGCTAAATTTTTGATTAAAAACTTTTTCTTTTCATTCGGTTTCCAAATTGATACATTATTCATAATTCTAGTTCTTTTTTAAATCTTATTAGGAACTTTCCCCCCCTCTCCCTTTTTGAGCATGGTTATCCTGTCCAAAGGGGCACTTCAGTGTCTCACTTTAAGATTAAAAGAATCCCATTTTACAGATTGCGAATTAAACCACATCATTGAGTTATTCAGTATTTCTTTTAAACAAAATGCTTTTCAATTTTCAAATAAATTTTATTCTATGCTAGATGGTTTACCAATGGGTAATCCTCTAAATCCTTTGAACACTTATTTGTATTTGCATTATTTTGAGGTTAAATTGTTTAAACTTATTAATTTTCCGTTTTATTGTAGATATATGGATGATTCCTGGGCACTCCTATACCCATGTATTTCTTCCTTCGATAATATGTTAACAATTAAAACTCAATAGATCCTGTTTTCCAATTTACATATGAAGTTGAAGTTGATAATAATTTACCTTTTCTTGATGTGTTAGTTACTCGTCAGCGTAATACATTTGACCGTAAACCCTTTGCAGTCTCATTCCCCCCATTTTAATTCTTGTCTCTCCCCTTACCAAAAAGCACTGGCTTTTCATTTATTTATCAATAGAGCATGTTTGATTTGTCCGTATAATAATTCCCTTGTTGCAGAATTGAATTATATTAGATCAAAGACTATCAATCGTGATTTTAGTTTGTCTTATATCAACCGTGTAATTTTTCGTTGTTTTAATAAAGGTGTTAATAATCCCGATTCTTCACTTTTTCCAGTTTACTTTTCTAAACTCATTATTTTAGCATTTTATAATAGCATTAGCTCCAAAATATCTAATATTTTAAGAAATTATGATTTTAAAGTTGTTTATAAGTCAGTTAATAAACTAACCTTTTCACTGTTAGAAGTAAAAATCCACATCAAAACTTTTGGGGTACTTACAATATCCAATGTCAATGTGGATACTATATAGGATAGACTAAACAACAACTCCGTTACCGAATCAATGAACACAGAAACTATATTACGAAAAAGGAATACAAAAATCTTCTCTTGCTTGTGATTTTTGGGGCGAGGGACATAATTTCAACTTTGATTCGGTCATACTATTATTAAGAAATGGAATACCCCTTTAGATTTAGACTTTTTTGAAGCTGTTTATATTCATAAATTTGGTGACTCCCTGGTCAACTATTTTCCTAGCGTACCTTACATCTCACTTTTCTGGGTTGATTTACAGCAGTGGTGCCAACTTATATGGGCCCTTAGAGCCCGAGCCCACCAAATAATTTTCAAATCCAGTGAGCTCAATTTCCATTACCGTAATTTCGCGCGTATGCGCCGCACCTTAGTTAAGTCTTTTTCAAACCGGAAATTTTATTGAAAATAAGAAGTCAAATATGTGCTAAGCAGAAGTAAGTCACATTGTATTTAAAATAAATTCTGGTAGGAAATCGAATTGTCTGAGGTGCGGCGTATACGCGCAAAATTACGGTATTTTATTTCGTAATTTCATTATTATTTCATTATTTATTTTCCTACCTGTTACAAAAATTATTTTACCATTTACCAGTCAGTATGAGTTAATGATCAGCTGTTTTAATTCCCGACTGACACAAATAATTACCGTTAAACGTTTTGCTCGATGTTTAGCTTTTTGCCCTTTCGATTTGTAGTCATATTCATAGTATGATGATGTTATAGTAAATATTAGTGTCTTTATTAGCAAGAACTCTTGAGACTATAATTTAATAAAAATACAATTTTATTAAAAGATGATAAAACTATGCTTAGCATCTTTCCCTGTCTGTCGACTATTCAAATAAAAAAACTAGCTGGGTCATTTCACTAAAATATTTTTAGCCCTCCCAATATTTTTCAAATGTTGGCGTCACTGACTTACAGTGTCATCGTGCATCACTTCCAGATTAATCTTATTTGTTGCTGGTACGTGATGGTCTTTCGGTGTGTTGTTTTCTGTCATTTGGGTATTCGAATTTGTTTCATGTCTTTGGAGGGATGTAATTTTTTGTTTGTACTGACACTGATGATGTGAGTCCAAGTTACTCATGAACGTACGTCTGTTCATTGTGCTACAATTTGATATTGTGCGTTTAAACATTGGATTTTAGTGTATATTAATCCACATAAGATTTTATTCATTGTAAATGTTCGTAACTAATTATAAACGAACAAATAAAATGCTGATGTTAAATGTTCAATATTTAGTTACTTGTGAAAAAAAAACATAAATTACTTTTATTAGTACCAGAAAATACATGCAGATATAAAATTGTATGAAATTGTACACCGAAAAACTTACAAATAAACTTAAAAATGTGTATTTCATTCATGAAACTAAGCTGTCGTCAATGGCGGCTTGAAAAGTAAAGAAATAAATTACACTAGCAAGACCAAGAGTCTTTTATACTGAGCCTACGCTATTCAAGCGAAGACACGCGCAAGCTAATGTTTAAATCAATGACAGCGTTCCTTTCAAATTTCAGTTGAAAGTTAGTAGTTAGTTGCAAGTACTTTTATGTGATCACTCTTATATTTTCAACCGATTCGGAAAGTGAAAGTGACCACATAAAATAAAATTCGCAGCGAAAACTGGAAAATTAAAAAACGACCCGGTTAGAGACATCTCAGCTAACCTATGGGAAAACAAAACATTAAAAACATTGGAATACAAACGAGAAACTTGAAAAAAGTTGTCATTCTTTTAACATTAGCTTCCATTTGTCAACACATAACTACTGGACTTTCTTAACTGATGCAACTTACAAGTTATATAATTAAATAAATAATCCGATCAATCACCCAAGTTAAATAGTATTGATCAGATGTTCCACATCTGATTTTTTTTTACTAATAGTAATATATAGTGCATGTTCGGCTAGAAACAATTTATACAAAAATACATCTTTAAAAATGCATTAAACATACCGATATAAAGTTTTGCCTTTCGCATCAAACATCTTTAATATACTAGATTAATTTTACCACAATTATTCTAATTGGTGAAGAAATTAATATTACCTTATTGATATTTTTAAATTGAAAACAGCTGGTGCAAAATTTTAGGTAATTCAAGTAGGGTCATTGTGGGTCAAGATCTAAAAAGCGGCTCAATTTACACTAAATTTTGCATCCAGTGGTTTTCGAGCACGAGAAGACTGTTGGGCTAGGTCACATGTACGAGAAAATTCAATTAGTGGGTCATTTTGGTCATAGGTCAATATGGGTCAAGCTATTTTATTTTTAAAACGGTTCAGTGGATTTGAAATAAATTTAGCACCCTACAGGTTTAGGGAACAAGAAGACTATTAGGCTAGGTCATATGTTCGAGAAATCTCGATTAATGGGTCATTTTGGTCATGGGGCATTATGGGTCAAGCTATTTTATCTTAAAAACGGCTCAGACTATTTACACTAAATTTTGCATCCTATTCTTTTCGGACACGAGAAGACTGTTGAGCTCAGTCACATGTTCGAGAAAATTCAATTAGTGGGTCATTTTGGTCATGGGTCATGATATTTGAACTCAAATTTAATTTTGACCGAGCATAGCTCGGTCTTCCCTGCTCGTATATATATATATATATATATGCAAATTTTATCTTAAAAACTGCTCTAACGATTTTGACGAAATTTTGTATTCTACCTATTTGGGGCACCAGAAAACCATTGGCTAGGTCACATGTTCGAGAAAATTCGATTAGTGGGTCATATTGGGTCATTTTGGGTCAAGGTCAAGCTAATTCTATCTAAAAAACGGTTCAGACGATTTTTACTAAATTTCGTATCTTACCATTTTCGGGCACGAGAAGACTATTAGGCTGGGTCACATGTTCGAGAACTTTCGATTAGTGAGTCATTTTTGGGTCAACCCGGGTCAAGGTAATTTTATCTAAAAAACGGCTCTAACGATTTTTATTAAATTTTGTATCCTACGGAGTTTCGGGCATGACAAAATCATTGGGCTACGTCACATGTCCGAGAAAATTCGATTAGGGGGTCATTTTTGGGTCACTGTGGATCAAACTAATTTTATCTAAAAAGGGCTCAGACTATTTACATTAAATTTTGCATCCTATGGTTTTCGGGCACGGGAAGACTGTTGGGCTAGGTTAAGTGTTCAAGAAAATTAGATTAGTGGGTCATTATGGGTCAAGCTATTTTATCTTAAAAACGGCTCGGACTAATTGCACTAAATTTTGCATCCTATGGTTTTCGGGCACGGGAAGACTTTTGGGCTATGTCATGTGTTCGAGAAAATTCGATTAGTGGGTCATTTTGGTCATGGGTCATTATGAGTCAAGTTATTTTTGCTTAAAACGGCGCAGACTATTTACACTAAATTTTGCATCCTATGGTTTTCGGGCACGAGAAGACTGTTGGGCTAGGTCACGTGTTCGAGAAAATTCCTTTAGTGGGTCATTTTGGTCTTTGGTCATTATGGGTCAAGCTAATTTTATCTTAAAAACGGCTCAGACTAATTACACTAAATTTTGCATCCTATGGTTTTCGGGCACGGGAAGACTGTTGGGTTAGGTCACGTGTTCGAGAAAATTCGATTAGTGGTTCATTTTGGTCATGGGTCATTATAGGTCAAGCTATTTTATCTTAAAAACGGCTCAGACTATTTAGACTAAATTTTGCCTTTTATGGTTTTGGGGCACGAGGAGACTGTTGGGCTAGGTCACATGTTCGAGAAAATTTGATTAGTGGGTCATTTTGGTCATGGGTCATGATATTTGAACTCAAAGCTAATTTTGACCGAGCATAGCTCGGTCTTCCCTGCTCGTGGCTATAAAGAGTGGTGACTTGCTGTAAGTTGAATAAGATATAATGCTATCTTTTCCTGCAGCTTAGATATTTCCTTGAACGTACAAAGTCCTGGTGTGTCAATTTAAATGTTTCTAAATCAAATGAAGCATCCAAATCATAGATATTTCACTGCCCTTTATTGTAATAGATATTTTGTATACAGAGTGTTTAAAAATTCAATGTACCAATTTTGTCAGGAAGAAGAGAATATCGACATACACAGCAGTGAAAAAAAAACCTTAGGTTGAAACATCACAAGAAAACTATTTTTAATATTCAAAAGATTTTATACTTATATTCTGTCCACGCATAACCTTTAAACGAATATTTTGATTTTTATAATCCTTTCTTTTATGTTGGAACATGTTCTTTTTTTATAGTTCCAAACCCATGAATTACATCTTTGCCTGTCAGATGTTTTGTATGTCTATGCTGTAATGTATGTAGAAATTGGCCATTCGTTAACAAATTTGAATATGTTGTTAAGGTAAACTGTTCTATTTTACTTTTTGGATATAGTTATGTAGAAAGTTATTTACAGAGGAAATGCAGTATATAATTATGTAGGATTGTTTTCTGTGGACTAAACATGAGTGAATAAGGAGACAAAATGGCTGGCAAATAAAATACGCCAACTTATAGCCTACGTAATTTGTATATATTTTTAATGTTCTTGATCCTTTAGAGATAATGGCTATAAATTAACACATCTCTGAACATAATGAAAACAATCTAAATCTATATTCCTGCGTACAAAAGAGTTCCTTTGATTATAAAGTAATAGATGAGAAATAAACAATTTTTCTCCAAACAAAATAAAAGGAAGTATAAAGATAGCGGTTACAATTTATAGCCATCTAGAGAATCATTATATTTGGGATTCCAAAGAAAAAGTATCAAAATGAGATATCACATGAAAAGAATATGATTCCTTTGTATGGATATGTAATCTCGAAGGAAATAGGCTAACGCTCATTAGAAAATCGATATTATTTATTTTGTTTGCTGTTGTTGCTTATTTTATGTAAAAAGGATACTGTGTAAAAATAAATAACAATAAGGTAATTAATAAGATAATAGGGATAGGAATTTTTTTATCCGAATATATTATGTATTTTAGGTAAGAGGCGTAAAGCCTTTTTCTTCATTGTGCATGTCGAGACCATTTAAAATACACTCACTACCAAAAGCGGTAAAATGGATACGTATTACTTGGATTGACGTGAAATGTGACAGAAAAGTAACAAATATGTTTATGCATGAAACAAAACAAATAATTGCATGCAAAGATGATAAAAATATTGAATTTTAATGAGTTATAAGATGAAGTCATTTACAAAAACATGTTTAAAGACAAAACAAACAAACGAAACCGACATTAATAGGGTGTTTAAGCAACCCTAACCTGCATAAAGAGCTTACAGCGTGTGAGCATGCTTTGCATGAGGTGGTCAACCAACGTAGAATCAAGTAATCACCATTCTTCGTGTTTAGCAGTTTGCAACTCTGTGAGAGAAGCTCGTAGTGGACACTTGTGCACACAGCACAGCTGAGGGAATCCAAAAGATTTTCATTGGGATTAAGGTCAGGCGAGTGCGGCAGTCACTGCATACGCACAATCCCCTCACTCTCAGATCTTCAGACAACTGATTGGATTGTTAGAAATTGTTTCCAAAATCTTGAAACTACGGAATGATGAACGACGAAGAAAATAGCAATATATGTTATTGATCATCTCGTTTCATTGCCTCCGACGGTATGCCAACGCTCAGAATCTTCCATTCGTCTTCTTAGAGCCATAGAAACGTGTCTGTTCTGAAAACAAAACGTACGAAATTTGTAAAAAAATTTATAATCACTTTCATACAACATCTCTAAATCTGCACAGTCCTGTTTTCTTATATGGCGGTCTTGTTTGGATATTTCTTGACATGAAACCGTGATTGGCTGTTACGTAACATATTTGCATAACTCCAACTAACTCCTCAGCGAATTGCAGTGTCTGCAACTCAGATCAGCTTCAGGAAATTATAATTTTCCATTGCTTGCTTAACTTTTGGCAGTGAGTGTAATATCTAAAGTTCAGAGTACGCTCTCTAAACTTAATTGATTTTCCCATCAATCTTCACATTATACTTTTATTAATTAACACAGATTGCAATGCAAATAAATACGAAATTAATTTTCCATTTCTATGGAAATAAAAAGTAATTGCAAAGAAAACCAAAAATAAACGGCATCCAGCCATTTTCTGTTAATATGCAGAAAAACTCATTTTTATGGTAACATTTTTTCATTGGCTCATACACCCCGAAAATACAGCACCTGCTTACAGTAAGAACTAAAATAACTTCTTAAAACACCATAAAAACTTTAAAATGCGCTAGGCCTTTCGAAAGATCTGAGTCTTTCTTCGTCAGGCGCAAAAAGACGTGCGTCTACTATGAAAGCAGCAGCAAGACTGAAATGAGAGGTAAGGGAAAGGAAACAAGCTGATGCAACAGCCAATAGGAAAGTACAAAACAACACCCAACAGGAAAACAGAAGACAACAGCCAATCACAGAAGAGTAAAAACAAAACAATAGAGAATACAAAATAGAAGGGGAATAAGGAAGTGAAAAAAAAATAATAATAAATAAATAAAATAAAATAAAATAAAATAAAATAAAATAAAATAAAAAATAAAATAAAATAAAATAAAATAAAATAAAATAAAATAAAATAAAAAATAAAATAAAATAAAATAAAATAAAAAAATAAAATAGAATAAATATATATATAAAATAAAATGAATAAATAATAAATAAATAAATAAATAAAACTTAATTTGAAAATAAATAAATAAATAAAATAAAAATAAATAAAGCACACAAATACATAAAAAATGGAAACACATGAAAATTAAGAATTAAATAAGTAACCAAAATGTATAAATATATATATAAAAACAGACTAAAATTAATTAATACAAAATAAATTATATGGAAGTACTGAAGAGGTTTTTCCAAGCAGCAGAGAGCATTGTGGAATCGGATTTGTCATTAACAATAACTTCACGATTAAGATAAATAGCTAAATTTTCCAGAAAGTCCAATTCAGAGATACTATTAGCATTAAAGATAATTTTAGCATTTTTAAAATTAAAACAATGGCCGGAATCCCAAGAGTGCTTGGCAATTGAAGATTTAGAAATTTCTTGATTAGTTACATAACGAGAGTGTTCTTTTAAGCGGATTTCGAGATTTCTTTTAGTTTGACCAATATAAGATAAATCACATCCATTACAAGGAACATTATAAATTCCCAATTTACGAAGATCAGGAACAGGAGATTTGGTGGAGGAGAATTTGAATTTATTGACAGGTTTAAAGATAATGTTAAAAATGAAGCGTCTTAAAACTTTAGCTAATTTGAAACATAAAGGAGGATAAAAAGGGAGGACAACCAAATTATCAGGTTTGCTTTTCACAGATTTAGAAAGAGTAGATTTATAAGACGGTCTATTGAATTTCTTCACAGCATTATTGATAACAGAAGGATTGAAACCTCTTTTGACAGCAACAGTTTTTAAGTAATTAAGTTCATCCTTAAGGGATGCAGAGTCGGAACAAATTTTGAGAGCACGATTTACATACGTATAAAATACACCGATTTTTTGGTTGACAGGATGATTTGAGAGAGCATGAGGTGGGTTATAGACAGAAAAAGGTTTTCTATAAACACAAGTTTTGAAAGAAGAATCACATTTGGTAACTAAAACATCAAGGAAAGGAAGTTTATTACAATTTTCTAACTCAAAAGTAAACTGAATATGAGGGTCAATAGAATTGACAGTTTGAAGCTTACAGTACCTAACAAAATCGCCGCCCCATGGTTGCCTCCCGAAGGAGTGAGAATCGTACGTCCGATTCTGAACCTGGAAACGGAGTCCCCGCCCACACTTGAACTGAATGACTACGCCAAGAAACCGCAGGACCCGACGCAATCATGAAACCGGAAGTGCAGCTCTATCAACACTTGCATCCATCTGGAGCCCGTTTTAATAACCCTCCGAACGTGGTTAGTGACGCTACGTCATCCTCGTCTGTGCTACCGGCCATCTTACTATACATAAGCCAGGTTTATTCGGGACCACTCAGAGATGGTATCGGCCGCGCAGAAGGAAGTTATTAGGTATTGCTTCCAACATTTACAGGTCATCGCAGGGTTTTTCCTATTGAGGCAGGACGCTGCGGTAGTTGCACTTACACTTGGGCCAGTATGTCTTGCCGCTGCCCATCGCTCCGCCCAACATGCCAGTTCTGCTTTTCTTAGATGGAAAGTGAGAATATCAATTCCCACAGAAAGAAGTGCCGAACTCTCGCTCCACCCTCGACTTGTGCCTCTGCACTTTATTAGTTCTACTTTTTTTGTTCTGCTACTTTTTACATCCATTGGGGTTGCGTGGTCGCCGCACGAGAGCGGCGTTTATTTCACATGTTAGACTTACAATGTGTTAGTTACATTTAGTAATGATAGAAACACACATCAATATTTACAATATATTTACATTTGTCATTTACTTCATTCTTTCTCACTTCATTCTTCTCCTTTAGTCCCTTCTTCATTCTCTTCATATTCTTCCTCTTCCTCTTCTCTCTTCACTCTTCACTCTTCACTTTTACTCTTCCTCTGTCTACCTCTTCACTCTATTTATCTTATCTGGAACCCACCGAAGCAGATTCGTGGGAGAGGGACTGCCCATTAATGGCGCCTATTTGTGATACCGCTCCATTTCTTTGATGAAGCCGTTGAGGGCCTTCCTCCCCTCTGGAACCAAGAAGTAGTTCCGTGCGGTAGATGTCGTTAGTTTGGGGCAGAACCTCTCTCTGAAAGATTGCGTTCCAATGCACACCACGAGCAGATGCCCGCTTGTGGCGCGATTTGGGTCTGTGCAAAATGGGCATCTTTGCCTGAGAGGTCTAAGTCTGAAGCGGCTGAAATATTCTGGGAATGGTCCATGCCCTGTAATCGCCCAGTTGATTAGAGGGGCGGTCCAGACGCGTTCTTCCAATACTTTCGGGATAACATTGAACACGTTTCTACCTGTATCCTCCTCCTCCTATCGAATTTGCCAGAAGGCTATGGCCTCCGGGCGGATACTAGTTCTTACGGATCGGGGCGAAAGACTTAGAGGAACGTCAATGACATCTAAACCAACACCTGCTTTCGCAAGGCGGTCTGCTGTTTCATTGCCATATATTCCTACATGGGCCTTTACCCAGAAACATTTCACTTCAATTCACTCACTCTCTGCATGGATACGTGCACATAGTGTGTCATTTGAATACGGATTTGCTAGTGCCGTTAGTGTCGATCTTGAGTCCATAAATATTGATATCGCGTTTCGGGTTCTGCACAATTCAAGCGCTTTGATAATGGCGACTTGCTCGGCTTGGTACACTGTCGCGTGGGGCGGGAGGTGGTAGGATTACTCTTCAATCACTTCCCCGTCGTCAAAGAATGCAGCGCCTGATCCTACACCTCCTCCTATTTTTGACCCATCGGTATAAACCTATATTCCTCGTTTTTCTGAGGGTTCCTCTGTGTTTTGGGGTGCTTCCTCCTAGTCTATGAACGGAGCCCTTGTAGGATGTACTGACTATCTTTTCACCTGTTCCTGTAGTTCATCTGGTCTTATATGAACACTACCAAAATTGGCATCTAGCCCCAGTCTGAGTACGCGACCCAAGTGAAACACCTTATCTAACTCCAGATCCAGTGGGAGAGTCCCGGCTAGTACCTGAAGTGCTGTCGTACGTGTAGTCCGGAAACACCTGGTAATCGCAAAGAGCACTAATCTCTGAGCTGAGATCAAGCTGTCTCAGCAAGTCTCTCTATGCCATTCTTATATAGTCTTTTCAGCACATCGCCCCGTAGGCCTCAGCTCCTTCGACTGAGGGAGTGGGTCGCTTTGACATAATTCGCCAGACACTGTTTGATATACGCGCAGTGCGCCATTCCATTGAGCTTGTCCTCCACCATCACACCAAGGTGCCCCACCAGTGGCTGAGAGGTTCTGCTCTCAAAGCTGGTAGACGGGAAATGCTGGGTTCAAACCCTTGTTGCGCTCGTCGACCTAACCGTTCGGAGTTTTCCGTGGTTTTCTTCGAACCTTGCCGTAAATACGGGTTAGGATCCCTTAGAAAGACCCCCACGGAGGGCACTCCCCCCAGGGCCTATATCCCTCGTGTTGATAATCGGCCGTCATAAACTCAACCAAGCAACCAATCACACCAAGGTAGTGGGTGTTTTGTGCGACTTTAATGGGTCTTCCAAGAAAGCGGAGCGGAGGCGTAGTTTTAAGTTTTCTCCTGTAGCTCCCCAATCGGCGCACTTTGCGGAAGTAGACCATAACAGTCTTCTCCGCGCTGAATCCGAGTTTATGCAGCTCCACCCAACGAGCTATCTGTGCTAAGGCAGGGTTTGCCCGCTGCGCTCAAACGTGAGCGTTTGGCTCTTCGACTAGAAGTGAAAAGTCGTCGGCATAAGCAGTTACTTTCACGTATTCGCCCAAATCCAACTCTAGTAAAGAGTTTGCAACTAGATTCCAGAAGAAGGGACCTGGATTCGAGCCCTGAGGACAACCTTTATCGTATATGTGTTCCAGAGACACGTATGGCGTTCGATAAAGTACCTTTCGATGTGAGAGGAATCTTCGAACTAACTTGTAAAGATTTTGCAGGCAAGACATCCTTTATAGTTGAGCATAGATCGCCGGCCACCATAAGTTATTAAAGGTACTTTTCACGTCAAGCATGATGAGACAAGTGACCTTGTCTCGCGCATGACAGTCTTCAACCGTCTTGCGCACTTCATGCAGGGCATGTGGGATGTTTCTCAATTGTAGAAAAGACATCATTGAAAGACATTTTCGAGTTATATTTCTATATTCGAGATATTCGAGTGGTTAGTAATAAACAAGTTGTTTGAATGATTCACTGGAGTGATGTCCGAATACTATTCGCGGAATAAATTACCTCACTAATTAAGTAATATTCGTATTAATATTTTTATACAGCGTTTACTCATGCAAATTTGAATAGCCACATATTTTAGCTCACGATTCCTCCATTATATGCAGTAAATGAAATACAATATTTTGAAATAGGAATGGACTTTTGCATTCAATTACGACTTTACATATCTCGGGATTTTAGAAATATACTAGTAAATATTGCTTTGATATTATACTTCATACACATTCACAACTATCATCTTTATATTTATTTTATTTTTTCTAGATACATTAGGCCAGTAAAACCTGAATTTAAAATAAACAAAACGTTTTTATGACACATTAGAAAAAAAAAACAAAATTCTTGAGGGCTACTACAGACAAAAGTATAAAAATGCAAGCTCCTCCTTTTCCATGTGTGTTTTCCACATATTGTTCTCTACATATTTCAAGACTTGTCGCAGCTAATCTAAATAATCAAATATTTATTCAGAAAAAAATTCTAAATCCTAAGAAGATAAATACGTTTTTATTAAGCTTTAAAAATAATATAAAGAGAATAAGCAGCATTATTAAATAAACAGGATTTAACATTTGAAGTAATTTTATCATCGAATTTTCTATCATCTAAAATATTAAAAATAATAAAAGAAAAAAAATAAAGATATTTTCTTTTTTAAAATACATATCAAAGAAGAAAATAGCTTTAAGAATAAAGGTAAAAATATAGTTTTTATAGTTTTGTGGCATTAATTTAAGTCTAAAAGGACCTTTTCAATTTAACACAAGTGAAAATAAATTTTATTTTGGACTTTTGAGAAAATAGAATTGGTTGTTGCAATTAGTTGCAGTTATATCAGTTTTTTTTGTTATCTTTTTTCAAATACAAAATAAAAATACATCTTTTTTTTTTCTCTAGGATATTTTATTGTAGTTACAATGCGCTGAATATTTTGAAAACAGTTGGTAAATGTGAGTGTGTCTATTATTTTTATTACAAAAAATTATACAAAACTCTTTCTTGACTCTAACAAATTATCTCAGATATTTTGTTGCCATGAATATCACATTCTTTAAAACTAATTAAAAGAAGTTGATGTATCAAACAGGATGGTCGCTCTGCCAAGCCAAGCTTAGAAATAAAAAATCTAGCAGCAAACATCAGACCTCTTAGTATTTACTTACAGTAGATATTTTCTAAATGTTAATTCGAACAAACATATCAGCGTAATATATCGGATGTCAATGAATCAAGCATCGCAGAAACATAAAACGAAAAGTTGAAAGAAATATCTAATGAAGGAGTTCTTTAATTTGATACCAAACTCAAAGTTATATGTGAATTATATATAAAGCCACAGAATTTTTAAAAATCTGTGAAAATACCGAAAAAGGACAGAAAAAGTATGGATTGAATTTTTCGGCAGGTAATTACTTAAATTATAAGCTTTTATAAATTTCATTTGAAAAATAGTATTTCTATCTTTAGTTAACAAAATATCTTAATTAACTCTAAAATTAACAAAATACTCCGAGAGAATAATAAAGCTAGCAAACGACCGTGTACTATTTTCTAAAGAATATCAATAACTAACCCTTAAATAATTTATCTTGTTCGTAGATTTCTAAATTAATAATTCCATAAGTCTCCATAAGTCTTCCATAAGTCAATCCATAAGTCTTGTCGCGGAATTTACTTTAGCTCAGATTTACATTAATATTTCTTGCACATCTATTAAATGTTTTTATAAAATAATAGGTAAGTACAAGGTGTCATAATTAAACGACCCTACTTTAAAGTTGTCTAAAGACGAAACTATTGGTCAGAAAATTGTGAAATTTTGTGAAGGACATAATAAAGGAATGGAAATTTGTTTAAGCGAAAAAAAAATTAGTTTAAAATTTCGCCACCAGATGAATTTCCAGAGAATTATCTGACACAGTTTCATACAGTTACTAAATATTGGCAAATGTTAAAAAAATAGTTTAAAAATATATCGTGCTAAAGAAGACCTCTTTCTATAGAATAACCTTCCTGCGGCTTTCGCTTATAGCAATTCTTTCAACTTTTATGAGATTGTTTGTTGTAAGCAGATTTATGGTACATTGTTTTACAAAAATGCATTTAATGAAACAGGCAGTATTCCGCGTCAAAAAATAAAATTTTAGATTCAGGTAAGAAATGAAAAAATGAAAAAACGTTAATGACTAATGTTTGAAGACTACACTGAATTAAACGCTAAGTAAAAGAGCCTTTAAATCTAAATTATGCATAATAAAACAGTCAAATGCCTTCACGCTCGCGGATACGGGAATCCCACTAAAATATCCTGATTGACTAATTCAAAACGAAACAATTAATTAATCCGAAGTCATAATAGGAATTAAGATACCGCAAAGAAACGGTATCTATTTCTTCCGGAAACTGAAAGAAATTACATTTGACTCTGAACCTATTGCTTATACTGGCATAAATAAATATTGCATGAGGTATTCAGATTATAACCACGACATTTGAGGTTAAAACAGCAATAATTTATGTTTCCTCATTATTTAAGTTTTAAGATGATTGGCACAGAAATACGTCTCTCTGAACTCTTGTCTTACTTGATAAATATATTCCGCATGCTCTATAATGTATTTACATCAAGTTATATTTTATTTTGAGTTTTATATAATCGAGTTCTAAACATCTGAACTTTAATTATAGGCACTATCTGTACCTAGACATATAATCCATAGCGTCTTCTGTGCAAACAAAACGGTACATACAAAACATTTTTGTAAAATAATTTTATAATCAGATAACAACATTAGTTAAACAAACTCGTAATTACATTTGAATCTCGTTTACCTTCAGGGAATGAATCAATGTATAATTTAACTTTCAGTATAACAGGGAATGAAAGTAATTTAAATATTTAAAAGCCTTACTTTACAATTCTTTGTATAAATAGAATATTTAGCATTGTTTAATTAAGTGTATTGCGGAGATCTAAAGCTTCTTCTAACAAATTAACTCAATATATGCAGACATTATTTAAATAAACAAGTTTACCTTTCAGTATAGTGCATTAATTCGAAAAAAAAAATATGAATATTCGTCGCTTGTGTATTTTTAATGTTCTTCCTCGTGATGAAATAATCTGAAATAAATATTTTTATATAAAACAAATAAGTGCATTTTAGATTAAATACTTAATATTAGAGATGGCCATAATCTGTATCTTTTTGTTGCGTTCTTTTTTCTAAAATAAAAAACGTAAATCAACAAAAGACAAAAAAAAAATCAACAAAACTTAGAACAAAATACTCTTACCGTATTTACCCGCGTATAGGTCGAAAAATTTTGGACAAAAAGAGACTTTAAAGGTGGGGGGTCGACTTATGCGAGGGTCCTTAATTTTTTTCTTCAGAGTGGATTTCATCCGGTTGTCCAACATTAACAAAGGGCGGTAATATTAGAAAGTCCGACATTGCATTAATTGCCCAGTGGTTTAAAGATGCGTGGAATCAAATTCCTTCCGAAATGATTATAAAATCGTTCAAGAATTGCTGCATAAGCAACGAACAAGACGGCACAGAACATTATGCCATTTAAGAAAGTAATAACGACGAGGAAGAATGTTGCGATACAGAGATTGAAAACGTGTATCATGATGAGCCGATGACGACGAAGGACTTATGTGAAGTGTTTGGCGAGTCCGATATTGAATCGGACCTCGAATCAGTTTAACTTTGTATATTATTATCTTCATTATTGTATATTTATTACTTTTTCTTTCAGATGATTTCGAATAAATGTACAAAAAAAAAATAATAAAGTTCCTTTATTATTGTATATTTAGTATACTTTCTTTTTTTTCCAGGTGATTTTGAATAATGTATTTTGAAAAAAAATCAAATTTATTGATCGGAAAAGTGGGGGGTCCACTAATACGCGGGATTTATAAAAATTCAAATTTCTTGATCGGGAAAGTGGGGGTCGACTTATACGCGGGATCGACGTATACGCGGGTAAATACGGTACTTTAATTTTCTCGAAATTAAATTTTCTTATATTTATCTTCTTCCTCCAAGCTCTTTGACTGCTGTTGTTTCACACGATGACTGGAATGTTCAATGTTCGGTTCACGTGCAAAGGGTATATATATATTTATAATAATGTAGTTGATTAACAAATAAACTGTAGAAACAATTGCACAATTTAAGATTTATTTAAGTAATCAGTTAATGAAAGATTTGTTTTTTAACAATTAATGTATGGCTTATTGTACTTTGAATAGAAATACAACGCGATGCATTCAAGTCTACTAATTATGGAACAGTCAGTTTTAGTGAGTCATAAATGCAGTTTAACACAATTATAATAAGTTATTCAAGATAACGAGAGACTCGAGATAACATAAGTCTACGACCGGGAGATCCGGCATTACACTTTTATCATTGACTTGGAGATTTTATGAAAAAAAATAACAACTTAAAATATGTTAAGAAAAAAAACAATTACAAATACACTAAACTATCGTTAGGGCAGACTTTCAGGAGAGGCGAACCGCTCAAACCAAAGTCCACTTTAAACAATTTAAAGTTTTGAATTATGTATAATAATCTCATGCGTTAAATAAACTAAACTGAGTTTTTGACAAAAAAATAAATAAGTTACAAAGTTTATGATAAAAGAAAAAAATTATTTTAACAATAGTAATTTTGGTAATAATAATAGTAATAACAATAATAATAATAATAATAATAATAATAATGACAATTTGATAATACAAAAAGATGAACTATTCAGAAGAAGGAAAACATACAAAGTAATTACCGTAGTAACATAATTTAACTCTAATGAAGATACATTCTCGCTTTTCTTTGCGATAGTTGAACGATTGATTTTTTAATACATCATTAATTGTCAGTCTTGCGATGCTTTCGAAAAAATACTTTTGTTGCATTGCATTTTGATTGGTAACTTCGACAAACAACTCTTAGGAATTTTGGTATTTATTATGTTTTCGGCGGATGAATGTTTTACTTTCACTTCATCGCTGCAACTGTCAATTTCCTGTTTATTTTTCAATAACAAAAGTTACGCCAAAGTTGATTTTTGAAATAAAATAATGTATGAAACGAATTTCTATTCTGTCTGGTCAATTCATGAAAAATTATTGTCCGCACTATTCGATGAATAGTAGGCACTAAGCAATTTCCTTTCCATTAATTACAATAATATTTACTTTAACTACTAAAATCAACCAGACAAAGTTGTAGCGAAAATACAGAAGACCCAAATGCAATTATTATTTTTGATATTGTTGTGTGAGGTTACATTGGAATTATATGAATTCCAAGTACTGTAATAGCACTGCAAATATTTCAGAACTTTTTTCTGATATAATGGAAACAGTTATGAAACTTTTCTCTCGGTGATCTGCAATATCGAGGAATATTCAGAAGTATTTTGAAAATAAAAGCATTTAGAAACATATTATGGAGATTTATAGGATTTAGAGATTTAAGGTAAAGCTAGGAGAGATGGCGCGGTCGGAGAGATTGCGCACATAGAGGTTCGGAGGGAAGGAGTACAGTGAGCGCGCAACGACTCCAGGTAGTTATACAACAGCAGTAGTGGAGTGTCTACTTGAAAGTGCACGTTGATTGTTTTGAGCGTCTAAGATGAATCATTGCTATTTTCTTTTGTTTTCCCAAAGTAAGTGCTTGAATTTTCCTAACTATTCATCAGAATTTCTATACAACGTCAGTAGTACAAAATATTTTAAACTTAAACGATTTTGCATAAGCTAATAATCTAGACTAACAATGTCTAGACTAACATCAACGGTTCGTTTTAGTAGCGACCATGTTAATATAAAAGGCCGCGCAATCTCTCCTACCGAAATGGGAGAGTTTGCGCCTCCTCCACTTAGGAGAGATGGCGCATTGTTTCCATTAGTTTCTATGCTAGGAGAGATTACGCAGGTTATTGGTAAATTTGCATAAAAAAATGAAAAATTAAAATTGACTAATTTTAAGTTAAACGTTTTATCAAGTAACTTAATGTTATTTTGTAATCTTATCTGGCAATCCGTTTTCTGATTCTTTAATTTTTCTCCCTTTAATTAAAATTGTTTAATTGTTTTTAAAATTATTTACTTTTTCTGATTATTTAATCATTAGGTTGAAATATTCACTCCTAATATTTGTTCACAAAAATCTTACAACAATGGCATTTAAGTGTAATTATTATTGTTAACAATTTAATTGTAGTTATTTTTAGTAACAATCTACCCATGTACGCAGTAACACCAACCCTGTAAGGACAGATTGCGCAAAATAACTTTCTTGGTTTTATTACAACTGTTCCATTAAATTACAACATAACAACAAAATTGCAATGGAAATGCATAAAAACCAAATGAAGAAAAAATTATTCATGGATAATTTAGCAAAAAATTAATATTTAGATTTTTTATTGTTATTCTTTTGAATTGTGCGCAGACAATCCTAGCTTTACCTTATAGAATTTTTCTGAAGTAAAAAGGCTTTTTGTTTTTTATAAATTCCGGAAATATAATTCTTTTAATTTTGAAATATCTTTGTTATCTGAACTACCGATTGATTTGTTCTGATTCTCCTCCGTAGTAAAATATTTTCCTACTTAAATATATGAATTCTTTTGCAATATATCAATTTCATAAACAGTGTATTTCGATGTTAGTTTTCAGGATCATGGATTTTTTTTTTAATTAACCCAAGAAGAGTATTCGCATAATATGCCATCATAATATACCATTAAACAGCTTTACAAAATACAATCAGATCATATTTAGAACCGCACACTTCTAGGTTTAATGGTGGTTATCCAGGTTGAAAATTAACTTGGTACATTTCTGAATAGTCTCAAACCTAACGCAACTGGCATGCAACTCACTAGTCTCACTCGACTTTGTAGGATATCTGAAGAAGATTTAAAAATATTAAATAACTTTGATGTCGCTAAAGCTATTAAATATATGCAGTCCTCTTTTACTTTCTAATAAAATGTTAAGGGACACTCTTAGTTTGATTAAAAATATAACTACATTGTCGATCGGTATTTAACTGACTCCTGGTAAGTGTAAAGGTAAATATACTTGTTGCCAGCAAATTACGCATTGCATTAAAAATGCCATAAAAGTTTCTTCTGAAGTTAGGTTAGAAGGAATTTAAACATTTTATTTTTATTTTATCTCGTTAAATTAACGAGTTTATAGGGGTACGAGTATTTCCATGCCTCGAAAGAAAAGTATACTTTATATATGCAAACATTTTTATATAACTCTTCTTAAATTTAGTTTATTTTATACTTAAAATAATTAAAGAGTTATGTAAAATATGTTTTATCAAGTCGAAACTATTACTTTGTTAGAGAAATATTTATTTAAGCCGTCAAGATAGTTAATGATTAATCATAATTCTAAGATACGTTACTTTATTCAAGATTTTACAGTTTGAATGAATTTTTATTTCTGTGTTAATACATACATCATCTTCTAATCCAAAGAAAACTCAATTACTTGAGAAAAAGTCAGACTGTCTATCAAAGAGCATTTTCTGATCTTTCATCGACATTAATATCCCTTAAAATAATATCTTGGCGAAACTTAGATTTTTATTTCTTGAAATATAATATCCAGCATCTTCTGGGATAATTGTGTGAGAAAAGAAGTCCCTTGTCAACATAAACAGAATATTAGGGATGTAAAAAATCATTCGAATTAATTGATACTGGATTCGACAACTATAGTTTGACTCATTAAACCATGAAAATTATAAAATTCAATCCTCAATATTTCATTAAATTATAGGTGTACAATCTGATAATTATGCATCTTTAATTTATATGGAAATCCCGTGGATAATGGTAAATGATCCTCACTTTTAAAAAGTACAAACATGTCCTAGAAATATTAAAGATGCTTACCTATTATTTTACAAAAAATATTTAATACATGGATTCACATGATGTGGAAGTCATATTGATCAAAATTTAGCTAATGTAAATTCGACAATATGATTTATGGATGATAGAATTATTGAATGATGAATTCAAAAATGTATTAGCAAATTCATTTTTTGGAAAGGATCTCCCTCCTCTTCTTTTTCAGAGTTTAAGGGAGATGCCTGGGTAATGAAAAAAAAATCCTGACGGATCGGCCTACAGGCACAGGTAGATTTCGAAGACGCAGACCGTGGGCACCTGTTTGTTCGGAATTGCGGAAGAAATCACCTTTTTGCCATGATACAGCATTTGGGACCGCCCAATTTGAAATCTAACCTGTTTGTAGACGGAGCCTGTAGGGATATTATTGTTTTTAATTCTTTTTTTGCTGTAAGTGTTGGGCCTATAAAAAACTTGTCATTATAAAAGTTTTAGATACTATTAAGGGGATTTATTACAAATTTAAGTGGATTTGATATCTTGCGAATTGACGAAGTTATGAATTTGTTTCTTCTGAACCCCCCTCCCCCCCTCTTGGGGCCATTTTTAATGATATCAAAAATCTGTCATGCATAAATTTTCGGCCCTTTTCATAGAAGTAATAATAACTTTAAACGGATTCGATACGTATCATAATTAAAAAGTTATAGGTTTTTTTCTGTTTTCACAAACCCTCCCCATTTCCCCCCCCCCTTGGTTCGATTTTGTCCATTAACGAGCTTGAGAAAGATTATATGCTCCTTGATTAAATTATGCATAAAGAAGAACCAATTAAATCGTATCAAATGTAATATTTATTTTTATTATAAAAAGTTCATAATTATTAATTATTTCTTAGTTTAGTGATTTATTACCTATCCAACTTCCCTTATTACTTAAATTTCTTTAATGCTTTATTTCACTACTAATTAAGTTATTTAACCGATGTCCCCTTTTTAAGAAAAAAAATATTATTTAAAAAATGTTATTTAGAAATGTGAAATGAAGTATGAGTAAATTTTTGGTTTTAATTTTTTTTTCTTTTATAGCAAGTAAATTAAAACCATCATAAAAACGAATTTACATTTCATGAATACGTAATTTTTTGTACGTCCAAGAAGCAAGAGAAATTTTCTTAAATTAAATTTCATTTACCATTAATAATTTATAAGAATCGAGTCTTCATAATCTAATCAAGTAGTTATAAATTCTCAAGAGAAGGTTTTGAATATTAAGCATGATTTGAAATAAAATATCTTTAGATTAAAACCGTTTATTAATTTAAGTTCTTCGTTAGAAAAGAATTCACAAAATTTTATTTAACTAAAAGATAATGAAATAGAAATTTCGAAATAACTATAATATCAATATAATATTAAGTTCTGAACATTGCTAGTAACATTTGACATATTAAAATTTAAAGTTATGAAAAATGTTAACCAATTTTATGTAAAAAATTTAATAGAGAATTTTTCATCAAAAATATTTAATTAATATATGCTAAAATGAAATAAACAAAATAAAATGGATTATATTCGTTAATAAATGCCTTAAGTATTTTTTATGTGACTAGGGGGCTCTGCCCCCTACGAGCTGCGCTCGCCAACCCCCCTTCTGACACCGCGTGATTTAAAAACACTCTGATTTGATCATCTCTAAAACGATTACGGAAGATTGTATTATAATTAAACAACCAGTGGCGATCTGCTGTAACAGGGTTTTCATTCATTTTCCTTTCACTGACGGATTTTAAGGTCGCTGTTGAAACAGATTACAACTGTAACTGTCACCAAAATATATGATTTAACGCCAAACGTGCATAATCGTGGCGTCGCGTCACTTTCAGTTGACATCAGATGCGTTACACGAGTTAGTTTTTTCATCGGGGAATTTTTAATTCAACGCTTATTTGTCTTTTGATACTTCTCCATTACCCCGTCAATCAATTTTCATAAAAGAAAAAAATAAATAAATAAATAAAAATAAATAAAAACTATCGTTAAATTGTAACACCAAATAAACAAATAGAAGAATTTTGACATTGGAAAGGAAATATTATTATTTACGCTGTTTTAAAATTTGCAATAATAGGTAAAAGATATGACGAAATAAATTGATCTCTCATGAAAATATAATTATTAATTGAAATTGTTTGGAAATATTGTTATTTGATCATTTTAAATGTGACGTAAATTTCCCTAGTTACTCGTATTTCTCTTTTTAATATTCACGCGCAAGTATATTTTTATTACGTCATTTTCTACATTTATTGCTTTTAACACGTGATCATTTAAATATTATTTTAAAGTTTTCTTTCTGTTTTTAATAGTCTCGTGTAAATACATTTCTTAATTGAAAGGGAATATTATTACGTGCGCTATTTTACAAATTGGCAACGGTTCAAATAATGGAATTTATGAAATATGAAATAAATCTTCGTCAAAATAATGAAAATTTTGAATAAAAAATTGAAATATAACCTCAAAAAATGAGTCAAATTGAAAAAATAATTGCAGTCTGCAAACCGCAACCTTGTAAACTATATCCTTACAAATTATGGTTAAATTCCTGTGCATAGTTTTCATTTCTATAAAACTTTTATAAGAAAATTATTTTGACCAACTTTAATATTAAATATCTCTTAAAATAATTCTTCGATTTAAAAACTGTCTACTTCAGCGTGTTTATCGAACATTTCTTTATAAAACCACCAATTTTTAAATTTTTATTTGCAATAGTTTTCTGGATATTAGTGCAGAAAGACTTCAAGGCACAAAATCTTAATTGACAGCGGCGGCCGCGGTGGTTACTTTTTTTTAATATAGAGAGATAATATGTTTCTATTACAAAAAAAAAAACAAAATCAATACTACCGATTAGTACTTTGCAAAATATAAAATTAAATCGCATCAATGTGTGCTGGTTCTTATAATACTGGGTGGTCGAAATTAAACTTTCTCATCTCAGAGGGCTGTGTAAAATGCTGTCTTATGACAAACAGACATGAAATTTTGGAAAGGGATGCTCCGGTATAATTTATCAAAAACAGGCGTTGTTACATAATTCTGGAAGAACAGCTTTATTACAAAGACATTTGTATTTGAAGTTAGACATTATGCATAAGCAAAATTCAAACTCCTTCCGCACAGGTTCTTTCCATTTTGTCGGATTTGGCAACTGTACAGACACTCAGTTCTTACTAATTAAATTCTTGTGTCAATCATATTATTCAATGCAGTTATATCGCAGTTTTTTGTTCGAATTTTTAAAAATAAATCTAAAACACATAATCTTGGATAGAATTACTTTTCATCTAATGCATTTCTTAGATTGCACGTTCAGCTCCATTTTTATACGTATTTTGTAAATGGGATAAAAGAAAATAATATACTTAAATGCTAGTATCTTAAATTATATATAAATGACAATCTTCAATTCGTTGTAAATAAATCAAATATTGAGAATGATATGAAATACATCATTTTCTAATGCAGTTATATGAAGATTTTTTAATAATAATAATAATAATGAAAAAAAGCCCAGAATAGTTGGACAGTTTCATAAACGATTCAATTGTGAAATATTATTTGTAAAACACACTGTTAAAAATCTGAAGAAAACTGTCCAGTGTATATAGTTATAAGAAGTTTATCATGAGAAGGAATTATATAAAAGCCGTTGATAAATGAATATTATTTACATTTAAAATTTTATATAAAATTTCATATTAGTTTCTAAAATGTAATTTTTCAAAATATATTCCTATTAATTTCTGAACGTAATACAAAAACTAAAATTATCATATAAAATAACATTTTTTATATTACATTTTATTTTATAAAAAGTACAGTTTTGCTAATGATTATGTTCAAACTTTTGTTGCAGTAATGCAGAGGCACGCAGAAGAAAAATTATGTTTTTTTTGTGTACTACATTAATTCTTTTTATGCAAATTTGTTACTCAAAATTTTATACATTATGTTATTCTTTATTACATTGTTATTCTTTACATACATAGTTACATTAAATAGTAATTCTTTATTACTATAGTTATAATAGCGATCGTTGGAGAAAGACTTTACGAAAAGGAAAATGTTTGAAATGCATATACCTGCACTATGAAAGAGTCTTTCACGCATATATAACTCAGATGTCTCCAAATATTGAAAAGTATTAAGAATTTGAATTTTTAATGAGATTATTATAATAATATGCACCTTTCCTTAAAAATATAAAAGTTATTTGAACAGAAAAATCATGATTTATACCAAGACTGCCAAATGATTTATACCAAATGCAACTAGTTTCTATTTCCTTTTTTTATACTCATTTGAAGAGATAATTAAAGAAGATTTTCTTGGAAATTTATTAAGAAAAAAGAAACGTTACTGGAACATTTTTTATATTATAGTGTTAAAAGGAAAAGTATGCAATTTTTAATCTGTATTAATTCGTTTTTACAAAACTTTGAAGAAATATTCTAATATATGCAGTCAATATCTCTTAACCCATTTTAGTTTATTAGGCTTTTGATTTTGTAATTATCTTTTTAAAAGAAAAAAAATTGATTTTGAGAATTCGTTTCTTCAGAAGAAAAAAATGTTTTTCCTACTACGCTTTTTCTTCAATACAAATATTTTATTTTTTGTTTTATATACACAATTACGTTACCACAAAACAAAATTTCGTAATTTAAAATCTTATCTTTATTACCGCCTTTCTGTTCCTTCTTTACGTCATATATTAAAAAAGTAAACAGTGTAAGTTTGAGATTATACGTGACTTGGGGTTTTTATTTACCTTCTATGTACGATAAAGGTGAAGTATTTTTTTGTATTCTGTGATAATAATTCAGGTTTGAGAACCAAACCCTTTTAAAGAACACCATCTTGTGTAATATAATTCAGCATTCCTTTCACGTTACAAACTTCTCAGAAGGCTGCTAAAAAAACCACTTAACCACCGAAAAAGATATAGTAAATATCAACGAAATTTTGTCAACAAACTAATTAATATTTTCTTTCTTGTAAAACTTGTTATAATACAGTGGCAATTCAGATTAAGTTATTCGTCCAGGATGTGTGATAAAGTTACAAAAACTAGCAAAACATGTAGGAAATCGACAAAGAAACACCTGACAGAGAATCAAAGCAATGTTAAAAACGTCGAATGTAACAGTACTTGGTTTTTCCTTAATATAATATTTACAGCTCTTAAGAAGTTTTATCGATCACACTTTTCAATGCAGTGCAGCAACAATTTCATTGATACACTCACTTAGTATTACTCGCTAATGAGAGAGAAATTACTGTAAGAGACGAGCAAAATTATAAGTAAAAAACTAGACATTGTGTGTCATATTGCACTGCGAGTTTGTTCTTTTGTCAAATGCATTTCCAATATCCCCAATTCTAAGCCTATATCTTGAATGTAACAAAATTTTACTTCATTCCATTCATGAAAAGTTTTCTTTAAATTTATAATTTTGGATCCCCTACCGCCATGATTACACAATTCATGTTCATATACTAAATGTAGATGATGACCTTCTTTATCAACATCGCCAATCACGTATTCCAACTTTTTGACATAGAATTAGACGTCTTCTTGAAAATAGCCTCTAAACAATATTGAAGTTTTGAAGTACCCGGCATTGCCGCCACTTTGAAGATCAGTCCTGCCTAGAATTTTTAGATAAAATCTCTTTATTTAAACCTGATCGGGCTACGGATGTGATAAAGTCAATTTGAAATTTTGCCTACGATATGTGGAGAGTAACAGAAATGTGTCCTTAAGTCCACTTTCACACAATAGAAATATAAGATTTATTAATTTTCAAAGTTAACTTGCCTACAAGATGCTAGCAGCTCAAGTCACTAACAGATTCAAGGACAAACAAGGCTTCTGTTGAAAGAAAAAAAACTTTAACTCTAAACTGTAGCACTAGAAACTCTAGAGCTTCCATTTTGACTGTTTTCACCATTTTAACTTGGATTCCTAAAAAACCCTCTATCTTAGGCACTCACAATTTTTTGAATTTTCCTAAAACACCTCGAAAGTTATTGCTAACAAATAAGAATCGAATGAAATTAAAATTAACGAAGATATTTTTAGTTATACCTAGAAGCTCCAGGACAAGTAAAATTGTTTGTTAGTAAAACTGAGTAGATTCATCTTGTTTTCTCGCTCACAAAACACATTTTCTTGGAAAAACATATTCTCTAAACATTCTTTCCATTCACTGTTTTCCTACAGCAGGAAATACGTCCAATCTTTTTCCCTCCTTTTCTACTGTCCACACTTTTTTTACTAATTGTAACAAAATACATTTCCCTTACACATTCTTTCATTCATTATTTCCTCCTTAATAATTTTTTTCGTGAAATGTTACAGTGAATAGCTTGAAGCAGTTGAGTCAACTTTTGTGGCATTTCATTCTTTCAAGCACACTATAATGGCTGCTTAGTAAAGATGAAATTGTAAAACTTTTACAGGATATATCTGAAAATCAATCTGATGTTGAAGTAATAATGACAGAGTAATGATGATGATATGGATAACGAGCCTCCGCAAAACATTGAATGAAAAAATACTCCTAGTGATTCTGAAGAAATCAAGGACGAGCAATTTTCAAGCCAAAATATTCAGTGCGTCAGAATTTACCAAGCAAAAAGTTCGCTATCAGTACATGCGGCGTGCACATTCGCTGAAACAGGTTAGAAACATTTATGTTTATGTACTTATATTTTTTGTGACAGTGAAGTACTTGCTTATTTTAAATATCCAATGAATCAGTTATTGTCAAAAAACATATACTATCCAGTAATGAACAAAGTAGAGAAAAAGGCAGAAAACATATCCAAAATCACAAGGAAAAACATACCCGTAAGGCATGGTGACGTCACGGTGACGTCACTGTGAAGTCACACTGTGACTTTGTGACCGTCGTCGTGACGTCACGTGACGTCGATGTGAAGTCATTGTGACGTAAATGCGAGGTCGTTATGGCCGTTTTCAAGGCTTTCTGTGACCTCACAATGTGACTACTTTGTGAAGTCACCGTGCGACTTAAATGTGAAAAATGTGACGAATCTGCATCGGATAGGGTGACCAGATTTTACCCGAATCCTATACGGATTGTTCGGATCAAAATTTTTTTATGGTTCAAGTTTGTGACGTTTGTGACGACACTGCACCGGGTCGTGTGACCAGATTTTACCCGAATCCAATCCAGAAACTTCGGATCGATCTTTTTGGATTTGTTTGGTTACAGAATAGTTTTGGATTAGTTGTCGTGTGACCTGATTTTCGTGAACCCGATCTGACCCGAGTCGGGTATAATGTTTTTACTGTAAGTCTTGTTTGGAATAGAATCTTGCATACGACCGAGTAACCAGATTTTATCAGAAATTGTGTTACGATACAATTTCTGATGTCGGCTCGGATCTAGAGTCATACACGAATCCGGTTATATACTTCTTGAACATGATTGAATGTCAACTTGAACATGAATGATGGTTGACTGAAACTATATTTTGATTCAACCCGTATTCTTACCCTAACCCAGCTACAACAACAAAAAATCTGTAAGCCCACAACCCGACCGAACCTGATAAATGATTTCGCATGGATTCGGATAACAAGATTTCACCAAATACGGATAAGATCGACGATAAGGATTGGATCGGCAATCATTTTTATTGATACAACTCGTATTCAAATTAAAACTTTGCATCTGATTGAGAAACCGGTTAACACGAAACTTTCTGACACATTTATGAACAAACTTTTAAACGCATGGCACTTGCATGCCTGATTATTAAAGCTATTTGGAATGAATAGCGTTTTCCATTTTTAGATAAATGTAATACTTAAGATCAATGTCGGTCACGTTTTACCCGTTTCTGACGCTGCGCGTCGGAAATTTGGTTCGAAACACCGACTTTGATAGTGTTTTCTGAAATATCATCTGCCGTTACCAAAAAATGGATAACGCCATTCGATTATATATACGGTAGATGTGCCAGTAATGGACACCCTTAAGGAATTTCTTTAACAATTATTTTTTAATTAATTGTTATAATTGTTGTATTCAACATTTTTTAATATTATATTACTCTACCAACAATATTTAACCATGCTCATAGTCACATTTCCCAATGTGAATCTAAATTTAATTGTAAATAACAGAAATAAATCAAAACACCCTAAATTCCAGTAATGGACACCTCACAAAAAGTAATAGATAATTGATATTCTGATTGCATTTAAAACTAGAATTTAAAGATAGCATATTAATGAAATAAATAAAGCTGAATTTTTATTGGTTATTTTTTTATAAACCAAAAACATTGAAGGTGTCCCATTACTGGAAGGTGGTCCATTACTGGCACATCTACCCTATTCTGAATAAGAACACCTGCCAATTTCATGTATTTCCGAATAAAAATGAATTCAGAAATATGCCAGAAATTAGCTATTTTGTATTTGAGAACAACTTTAAAGAAAATATAAGTACACATTTTCAAATAAGCATTCTGAAAAATTTATATTAGGAATCAATTTAAATAATAGATATACCTATTGTGCGATATTATTAAATAATAAACATTGTATCAAGCAGTAAAACAGTTTTCGTTGTAAATGAAATATAGAACTTAAGATCATAAATGCCAAAAAAAAAATTATATATTTTTTTTCTTTACAAATTATTTTATTTATAGTTTTTGATAGAATACTAAATGCAGAACTTAAATATAAATTTTTACAGTAAAAACATTCGATAACACAGCTGGAAAAATTACCTTAACTAAACAGTTATTTTATTGTTTCATCAATATTTATTATTTTTGTGCATCTAACATTGACATATCTCGACAAATAAATTATTCAATGCATTAAATTCTCACTTTTTTTGTCAAATATACCGGAAAATTATTTCTGGAAACCTACACTAGCAACGAAATTATTAAATTGCAAATCAAATATTAATAGTGTTAAAAATTGCAATGTTTTTAATTATAATGAATAACTATGAAAATTGAACTAAGAAACGCAAAATATTAAATAAATTCCTCATTTTATATAACACTTTACATTTAGAATACATATTCTTAGTAAATACAGTTTTTCCAAACAATCTATTTTAAAAAATATAAAACATCAAAGATAAAATTTAATACAAGTGATTTTTTAAAAGAAAATTTAAACATCTTAACTTTTAAGTAATTCACTATTAAATGTACTAGTACTAAACATGCACTATTAACAAAACTGCGAAGACATTAAAAGTTACCTGCTGATCTATAGATAAAGAGGTTATGATAGAATGCTCCTTATCTGCTTCCCTTTCATTGAAAAATTAGAATGTAAATCCACTACAATAATTTTCAAATTATTCCAGCAGAAGCGATGTGTTCATAGATCTGAGAAATCAAATATCACCCAGGCCTTATGAACACACCCGGCTAGACACAGTGATATGTTAAAATGGATGGTTTACTTTAAAATGGAGATTGTTCACTTTAAAACGTTAATTTACTTACACAGTATAAATCTACAAACTTCAAAGAACCCAACACACGCTAATCCTAGCTTCGAATGAGAAAAAGTCGTCTGCCTTCAATATGCGCGCGCAGTATTGTTTAAACACAACAAAATAACAGCTAGCAGATGTTTCCAACTTTTACCGCAAATGATATAGGAAGAAAATTATTTAAATAAAGACATTTCAAAACCTTTATAATTTATATGGCTGAAAAATGAACTTCTAATGATGCTATAATATTCTTTTTTTATATGAGAGAGTTTTGTATTCTTAGAAATAAGCTGTGAAAATTTACATTTTTATATATTTTTTAATCCATTGCATTTGCTTTAGTCGTCAAAAGTAAAGATATATTTTAAATAATAATTGATTTAATAGGCTTTATAAAGTAATTTCGATATAAATTTAAATTGCAATCAAATTTCCTAAGTACAAATTTTTCATTTTTTACACTCTATCGAAAAGAGCAATATATTTAATAGAGGTGACATCTTACTAAGCACTGGCCAGTTTTGGATAAATTGCTATAGGAAAGACATATACTTTATAACATGTTTTTAATTCATTTTTGCTCGGAAATACACGAAATTGGCTCGTGTTTTGTTCAGAAACTATGTTATTGAAAAACCTTTTCCATTTTTTGTTAAAAGCAGAAGATCTTTCAGAAAAGAATGTCAAAGTCGGCGTTTTGATTTGAATATCCGACGTGACAGTGAAAAACTGGTCGTCACATGACACGAATTGCTTATAACTCGATAAATAACTAAATTTCTATTTAAGGATTTTTACCTTTGTATTATATAGTATATTTTGTTAAATTTCATGAAAATGGTAATGAAAATTGTAAAAAATTATCTGCCTCATATATGTAGACAGATATTTATTTATTATTTTATTTTGGAAATACTCAATATATTTAAATAGTGTGTGACAATATTTTTATTAATGATTTAGGTACATGACATAATTCAAATCTATATTTTATGAGTTTTTTTTTCAAATTCACTCTCCGATCACACCGTGAAGTCACAGAGTGTTGGCATTTTGGTCATAGGTTTTACGTGACTTATGTGACTTGCAGTGACGTCATTGCAACGTCACAAAAATTTTTAAAACTGTCAAAAAGTAATTTTCTTTATGTTATAAGATGTTCTAAAGTTTATTTTAAGTTTTCTTTAGATCTCCAAGACGTTCACATTTTGGTCACTGTGTGACGTTACAAAGTGGTGGCATTTTGGTCACAGATGTGACGTGACGTACGTGACTCACATTGACGTCACAATGACGTCACTGTGACTGTGCATGCTATGCGGGTATATACGTCAAGAAACATGAAACCTCGTGGACCTTCTAAGCCTATATCTTGAATGTAACAAAATTTTACTTAATTCCATTCATGAAAAGTTTTCTTTAAATTTATAATTTTGGATCCCCTACCGCCATGATTACACAATTCATGTTCATATACTAAATGTAGACATCTACTTCACAAACCTGCGAAATATGGAGCGCAGAATGTGCTAAAAGAAATACCGGGTAAAAAGGCATATGCTAAAGAAATGTAGGGGACAATGTGTCCAGTGCTTGTAGATTGTTTATGGATTATTTCATGTTACGCTATTTTAAAAAATGCAGGGAAGCAGAGGCAGTTTTGAACAGTGAAGAAAACTGGGAAATATCTTTTCACGAGCTTGTTGCTTTTATTACTATTATGTATGAAAGATACGCATACGGTTGCAATAATATGAATTACGATTTTCAGTAGAATAATACACAGGGCCCTCCTTTTTTCTCTACAAACAATGTCTTACAATCTATTTTGAGAAAAAAATGAAAAATCTAAGGTTTGACTTGAAGTGAACTAGGACTCAGCGTTTAGAAACTGATAAGTTTGCTACGTTTTGAGATATTTGGAATAAAGTTATAGAGAACTGTGCTATTTCCCATAACTCAGAAGGAAATCTAGTAGTGGATGTGTTGTTATTTCCATCGAAAGTCAGATGTAAGTTTATACAGTATATGCCGAATAAACCAAGCAAACTTGGCATCACACTTTTTATGCTAATTGATGTAAGCTCGAAGTTTATGTGCAATGCTTTACCATGTCTTGGAAACGATAAATCAGGAAGTGAAACTGAAAACTTTCCAAAAAATATAATAATGCGTCGTCTAAGCACTTATCTGAATACTGGTAAAACTGTGACAGCGGACGACTAGTTTTCCTCCCTATCATTGGCTAAAAGACTTAAAGTGAAGTACGCAAGTTTTGTGGGGACAGTAAAAAGACATCGAAACAAAATTCCGCATGAATTAATGAATTCTAAAACGACAGCTGTATGAAACAGTTTTACTAAAGAATGGAGAAACTACTCTGATGGTCTATCAGGATAAAATGAAAAAAATGTGGTACAACTCAATACTTTGTATCCAAATGTAAACAAATACCTAGGAACAAATACCTACGTTATCTACCGAGAATTGACTGGTAAAAATATTTCAAGGCATAGTTTCAGTTGTCAGTTAGTAGAGGAGTTAAGACATCGTTATTTGAATAGAAAAACAAGCTCAAAATTGTCCCAGGAAATTTCCAACACTAGTAATAGTCTCTCAAAGAAAATATGTCAGTGCTAGATTGGGCTTTGTAACAACAACAAAACAAGTGATGTATGTAAAATATGCTATTATTACGTATGTGGAAAATGTACTTCCAGCATTGAAAACATTATGTTGTGTAATTTTTGCGAATAGCAATAAAATGTGTTTTATTAAAAGTAAGTAGAAATTTATTACAAAATCATGTATTTTTTATAAAACTAATTTGCTGTTGTTTGAAGACGTTCTTAAAAGACAAATAAAAAGTAATTAAAATATTATAAATAGTATAATATATATAGTATAATAGTATAATATAATAATATATGTAGTACAATAGTATAATATAATAATATATATAGTATAATAATGTAAATAGTAAAAAGTAGTATAAAACATTTACAATGTAAGATACGCATTTCATTCATTAAGCTGTCAATTTGACTGTCGTTGGCACTTCTACGTAGGGAGAATGCTTGGCACTCCTAGTGTTAATTATATAGGTCTGAAAGACGAATTCAAAATATTTAATCTTTCGTTAGTACTTCATATGTTAAAGCATGTTTTAAAGCATTTTTTATTCCAAGCCTTTAGATTTTTTTCATCTAAATAATACAATTATGTCGGCAAATGACATCTTTGAGTCCCAATCAATTCGTGGTTTATGAGTATAAATACTTCTTTGGGGATAGCATTACGTATAACAGTCAAATCTCACATTGTTTAATTGGTAAACGAGATGGTCAGAGAAAGTTAAAAAAAATCCCATGCAAAAAATCGTTTCAGAAGAGAAGTTATGTCCAAAACAGTTTCTTTTTAAATATTACTAGGTAACTCACCCGGCGTTGCCCGGGCCCGAGATAATCTCAGATAAAGGCGTTAACCCCCTCCCTTCTCATACCCGCAAATATAACGAATGATTTGTTCACGAAAACCACCGTCACCTACATTAACGCGATCATTAAAAAAAGAATTATTTTTTTCTGATAATTGGAACATTTTAGGAAACTAAATGGAGGGATCCGCCAGAGAAACAGATCTCTTTGTAGTTCAGTTTTTAATGAAATCCGATCCCTGTCTGAAACTTTCTCGGAATGTTTTCACTGGCGCCGAGAGATTTTTGGCAGTTTTTTGCATAAATTAAGAAAAATTACAGACAGAATTTTTCAAAAATCACATAGACGGATGCAGAATTTTTTTTTACATATGCTCAGATTTTTTCAAATTGATATTTCAATTAGTTTTCTTAAAATTTGCTAATTAGTAAAATAATTTCGAATTTGTTCATTTCCGCTTGCAAATCCAATGCGCCTGTTCTTTTATTTAGCCATTTTTATTTAAAAGATTATTTGACATGCCCACCCAGAGCTAAAAAAATTACTATAATTGCCGCTTATATGAATCAAAACTACTAAAGTTAAAATTAAGTTTTTGGCCTTTCCGCCTTGGCAGAATCCACCGCTTTCTTAAATCAAATTCTATTCAACAATGGGATTCAATTAAACGGCGAAAATTCTACTTAAAACTGTGAAAGCGCATATTCCACGCATAGGTTATGTCAAAAATGAAAGTCATTTCAGAAGCGATGGTTAATGAGAATCTAATTAATATCTTGGGTATTTATCAAAATATTAAAATTCTGAGACTCAGGTACACATGGCCAGACCTTGGACTATCCACACCTAAATGTTCAGACTTCTAGGTGGGCTAGATTTTGCTAGCCATCCCAGGCAAACACATACACACACACAGAGCGAAACTTTCTTTTATTAATATAGATAAAGAGGTAATTTAATTTTTGAAGTATATTTTCTCAAAACATTGACTTTGGTCATTAAGCGCATAATTTTTAAGGAATGGCTAGAAATTTCAAGAAAATTTGACTAAAGCACCGTGTACCTTATGTATGCGCAAAATGGACTACTAATATGTTCATCGACTAAGATATTTATAATTTATGACTTTTTTTAATTTAAAAACAAATTGGAAATTTCGGAATTTTTGTACATTTTTTTTTCATTTATTATATTTTTTTTCACTTAGGTGATTTTAAAGACATATTATACCCCTACTCATATTATATCCTTCAGAACACATGGGGCTTGCTAATAAATATAATGATGAACTAAATGTCTCTTAGAAGTTCAGAACGTGCTGGGGATTTTTTTTTTTTTTACACAGAATGCCTGAGATCATCAGTGTGGATTTCACTAAAACATGCTAAATTAATCGGTGGAACCAGAAGAAGTATAACGACGAACCAAAGTCGCAGAATAATCAGAAGGGCAAACGAAAGAATATGAAGCCGTCTCTGAACGAAAAACATGAACCATGGCGTTTCGGAAACATAAGCTGTTAAAATTTATTTTAGGACCAAAAATACAATATATGCAATTTAACCTGCGTTTCCTCAAAGAGAAAAAAATCCCAACTGAGAGAGACACCGACCTTCACGTTACATACTTTTTTTCCAACGGAAATTTACAGATTCACTATTATTTACACGAGCAAAATTTCGGCCCATCCCGCAATGCAATTACTTCCTCAGATAAAGCGTTCCAGAATGTTCACTTTCAATTCAATTGCAATACGTTCAATTATGCGGAAAATGTTAAAAATAAATGGGTAATATTCCGCAGTTGGGAACAGTGCCATTTGGCGTATTTAAGAATGTGAATTTAAGAATAGAATATTTCTTGCGACACACTTTTAATTGTATCCAAATTCATTTATATTCACTTCTACCATATCTCAGATAGCATGGTTCACGTTGGACGACAACCTTGGCTATGGATTCGATTATTTATTCAACCTATTTTTTTATCAGTTAAATTTTCCTGTTTAAATTTCCTAAATCTTTATCTCGTTACCACTTTCTGTTGTCAATTGTTTGTCCATTTATTTTCAATTAAAAATCACCAACGAACAATCCTCGATTTATATATATATATATATATATATATATATATTTAAGCTTCAAAATACATTTGAGTGAATGCTTAACATACATGAACGAAACTGTTTGTAATAATATTTTTAAAACATATATACTATTAAAAACCGTTCGCGTATCTATGTAACCTCAAAAACTCGAAAACCACAGGGCGCAGGGCTACGAAAATTTGCACACGAGTAGCTGGTAGGGCGGTCATGAACGATTGGGGCAAAAAATTCGAAATTTTTAAATAGATTTTTGATAGATTAAATATTAATTAAAATCTATCCACAAAGAGATCTCATCAAAAATACGCTTTTTTATTTTCGGTTGGTTTGTTGTATAAAATCTCCACAGAAGTAATTATATAAATCAGGGTAGGGATGATTGCAATTCCCAATCGAGTGTTTAAAATCGATGGATCAGAGATTATATGAGATGTAGACAATCAACTTAATTATTGACCGTTGCCAAATGCTAAAAACTTAATTTTAAAAGATTTTATCGACTTAATGAATGATAATTAGCTGGGTTTAAGGTTTTTTTTCATGACATATATTAGTATGATAGAGATTATTAATACAGAAAACTTTATTTAACAGATGGTTTGTTAAATTATCGGGGGATGGGGAGGGGTGGGGGTAAACGACTTTTTATTAAATATCACATATATTTTACTTGACCGCTTGCCACCTGGCGGCGGCTTTTTCATTAATTGACCCTCTTTATTAATAAATCCAAATCTACTGGTTTGATTTCAACTGAACTAATTACATTTAACAAGTTTAACATTTTTTTTTATTATTCACCCGTAACGTTTAATCGCTGTTTTATATAGATGATACCGCTGTTTTAGAATAACAATTTTCGTAAAAATTAAACTTATGTTCCTAATAAAAGTACACAGCCAGTATTCAGTTATGCATACCAACAGTCAAAGTTAGTGATTTGTTGTTGAGCACTTGACAGTGCGCCTCCTCGCGGCCCCTTTCTCAAGGTTTTTTCTCTAACTGTGCTTTATTTCCAGAACTCAGGTAATTATGTTCCGAACTTCTCCAAACCAGTTCCATTTTGCTAAATTATCATAAAAATCAGCTATCCTAGCTTCAGGGTGTACTTCTAGAAAACAGTTACCAGTATTTCCGAATAATAGTCTAAGCCAAATTTCAAATTAAGTTCCTAGCATAACCAAATGAATCAATCTTTAAAGATGCATATAGTGGCTCTTTTAATTTATCATTTGCTGAAAGGCACTTGCACATTCGCTCCCCCCAGCCCCTCCCTCAAGGCTTTTTGTCTAATTGTACCCTGTTTCCATACCTCAGCAACTAATTTTCCGATTTCAGTGCAACTGATTCCAAACATCATATTTAACTTAATAATCAACGTCTATATCATTAAAATAAATTTGTGAGTAGCGGGTACCCCTATTTCCGAATAACAGTCTAAGACAAATTTCTAATTAAGTTCCTAGCTTAACCAAACGAACGAATTTTTAAAGATGCATAGTGGTCCTCCTAATTAGTAATTTACTGAAGTGAACTTAAACATTCGCTCCTCCCCGGCACCTCCTTCAAGGTTTTTTTTTCTCTAACTATGTCCCGTTTCCATAACTCAGCAACTATTTTTCCGATTTCAACGCAACTGATTACAAACATTATAATTAACTTAATAGTCACCCTCTATAACATTAAAGTAAATTTATGAGTAGTAGTTACCACTATTTCCGAATAATAGTTTAAGCCAAATTTGTAATTAAGTTCCTAGCTTAACCAAACGAACGAATTTTTAAAGATGCATAGTGGTCCTCCTAATTAGTAATTTACTGAAGTGAACTTAAACATTCGCTCCTCCCCGGCACCTCCTTCAAGGTTTTTTTTTCTCTAACTATGTCCCGTTTCCATAACTCAGCAACTATTTTTCCGATTTCAACGCAACTGATTACAAACATTATAATTAACTTAATAGTCACCCTCTATAACATTAAAGTAAATTTATGAGTAGTAGTTACCACTATTTCCGAATAATAGTTTAAACCAAATTTGTAATTAAGTTCATAGCTTAACCAAACGGACAAATTTTTAAAGATGCATAGTAGTCCTCCTAATTAGTCATTTTCTTAAGGACACTTGAACATCCCCTCCTCCCGGCACCCCCCTTTACTGCAATGTGAGATATGCATATTACGAACGCCACGCTGCAATACCAACAAGTTGTAGCGGGTATTACGATAATTCTTTTACCTCGCATGCAAATAATTAGAGATATTTAATTGCGCTTTATTATTTCATTTTTTTAAAATAAAGAAAAACATTTTATCACAAACGGCAACAACATTTTTATTCTATTTATTCCCTTATTCCAAAGATATCGTTTTATCGTCTGCTGTCATAGCAACAAAAATTAAGTTTCATTAAAAAAATGCACAGTAGTATTTTTTTTTTTCTAAATGGTATAGTTATTGAACAACTCAACACTTTAACAGGGGAATTAAATTCATTTTATTTACATTTTAGAACTAAATTCATGAACTCTCGTGCGTAGAATGGGTTAAACAGCTAGTAAAATAAATAATTCGTAATATTTTTATATGTATTAAACACTGTCATTTGAGATGTTTGTATGCCTTACAATTCTTAAAAATACAATAGTATCTCTAAAAATCACAATATGTTTGAAAGAATATAGTACATTTAGTCAGAAACATTTTTTTTTTTTTAATTACTGTTTTGTATGTTTATTTTGTTATTTGTAATCACGTATTCAATTCATCTTTAAAACTGTTTTAACGAGTATTCTTTTCGCGCTGAACTAAAAAAAAATAAATTCTACTGCAGCTCCTAAGATGAATCGTAACTATTTTAGTGACAGTGTCTTGTGCTATTCTTTGCATTTCCAAAAATACAATTTAACAGAGCTGAAGAGCACAAAAATAACTTTCTTTAATTTTATTTCTAGAGAAGTTAATTAGATACCTTAAAAAGAAGATTTTAGCTAGTTGAAAGTACGTCACCTGTTCCCTTAAGAAATTTTAGTCAGAAATATTTCTTTAAAATAAGGATTTTTTTTAATCTTTATTTTGTTATATGTAACATTTGTAAATGCGTTTATTCATCTATTTAATAAGAGTACCTTTTATCATTGAATATTAAAACTCATATTTATTGCAGCTGTTGGAAAACAGGAATATTAAATGATTTAGTGACAGCATCATTTCTTATTCTTTGCACTTGCAAACAAGCCCTGAGAGCATAAAAATAATTTTCTTAATTTTTATTTTTATAGATTTAACTGAATAAGATAAGTGTCATTTTGTTGTATATCAAAAGGAAAACAAATCTTGGACTTTTCCAGGAGTTTTTGTCTTTTGCTAAAGAATTATTTTAGTAAAAAAGAAAAAATCACTTAAGCTTGTGAATAAAGATAAATACATGTTAAAAAACATTACCCATTTCGTTTTCTTTAGAGAAATAAATGATACATTTTTTCTTATTTACAAAATTATATGATTAATAGTAATTAGGGCTTCATATTTTATTTCAAGTCCTTTACATAGTTATTTATAACAATATTAATATTTAGTCATTTACACTTTATTAGATTTAGTCTGAATTACTGGTTATTTATCCAAGACAATTAAAAAACTATTGTTGCCACTGTACTGCGCAATTCTTTTTTTAATTTCAACGATAATATTATTTAATTAATTATTGCAAAACGTTTAGAATTAAGAAAAAAGTATTGAAGTTTCCTTTATCACATCTTAAAAAAAGATAATAGCATTCGTTAAGAACATTTATAGAAAATATTTCAAAAGCGTGTAACAAAATAAAAAACATAGATTACGCATTACTCTTTCACCTTTTGACGATTTTCCAATAATAAAAAACATAGAGAACGTATTAAATACTTTGACAAAAAAGACAAACAAATAAACAAACAAATATGAGAACTCATACATCTATTTCAAAAGTCGTTATTTTGATTTCAGTTTGAAGCTTATGAAATGTCATTAGCCGAGTTAGAATCTATCGAAGTATTTCTTGCGATGCCCACTTTTGAGTCACAAAATTTGTCTCTTGAAAATGTTGCTAATTATTGTCATTATTACAACACTTCTTAACAAAAATGCGCATCCGTATATTCATTTACCTTGTCAACTAAATAGTTAAATTATTATCCCAGTTTCTGGTAATGTTCCATCCCGGTCTGTTTATGCTTAAGATAACCAATATAATTTTAGGTGTTTAGAACGTATTTGAAAAACATTTTATGTGGAAAATTAATAGATTTTTTTTAATATTTAGAAGATTTTCTTAGATTATCTCCCAACTACGCAAAAAAAGCAATTTTGACACTTTTATTATACTTTATTTTTATTTTACTTATTCAGCCGTTGATTGTTAAATATTTTCCTATATATGACAACCTTTATAATTCTGAGTATTTCAGTGTTTAAGTGCGTAGTTCGACATCACTTGTTAAATACGTGCTTCATTAATTATTTTTTTTTGTAAAAAATTATTTTTGTTTTAATCAGTTTGGTAATTTAGATATTGAGTGTTACACGAAAAAAAATATATGCTAAGTTATTTACATTGATTTGTGTTTAAACATGTTAATCTTACATAATCGGGATTTACGCCATTTCAGGACGGACACGTTTTTTTTTAAATTTATCCTCTAAACTTGCACAACCTTTTTCTGAATATAACATTAAAATAAATAATATCGTAACGTGACCAGAAGATTGCATAAAAGTTCAATAGACATAAAAAAGGATTTTCTTTTTCATTGTAAATTCAGCCTTCAAACACAAATAGAAGCTGTTTTAAATGTTCAGAAATGTGTTTTTATGCAAACATGAAACAATTACAAATAATTTAAAATTAGTTTTCTGTCATGTAATTAAAAATGTTTAAAAGTCAGAATGTTTTAAAACTTTTTTTACTATCAGAAATAAACACAATTGATAGTTGAAAAAGTGTTCTTTCTACTAAAATTGTTACACAGCTCTACGCATTTCAATAAGGGATGATTATCCAGCATTTGTAAATGCGCATAAATTTGAATTCATGTTTTGTACTGCATTTTTTGTCTCGTATGAAAAGCAAGATGACTTTATTTTCATTAAGTTTTACTTTATTTAAGGATTTATTTATTTTTTCTTATCACGTTGATTTTCAGGAATATTTCAGTTTTGAAGCGAAACAAAAATAATTTTCGAGGTTAAACGATGAAAATATTCCCAAATATAAATTGATATAGAAGTGCTAATACTTTTTATTTATTTTTAAATTTTAAATTTTCATGCTATCAATAAATGATTGGACATTTTTTACCCTTCCCCTCCCAAAAATGGCCTTAACATCCACACCGGTTAGATTACATATTATTAGATTATGCTAAATAATTTGAAAATACTGAGTTTTGTTTTTTAATTATAAATGAATAAATAATTATCGTTCTTGTTAAATTTTTTGCTGAAGACTCTAAAGAAATATAAACATAACAAACAAACAAACAACAACAACAACAACAACAAAAAACATACGTATGTCTGAATACTGACAGCGTGTAAAAAAACTGTGCATTTATATTGTACTAAAAAAATAAATGATACATTTCATATGCTATTTATTGTCTATTTATTGTCCATTTTACCTATTTTTATTCAGACATTATTTAAGAAAAACTTAATAACAGAATCAATAGAAATCGATGCGACCAAAGACGCATGCAATGGCATGGTTCATTCATTGCTTGATTGCCGCTGGAAAAAAAATGTTAGAAGACGGGGAGAGAGAGAGAGAGTATGGAATGCCGATAGGGGGAGCTCTTCAACCAGCAGTCATATATATAACGGAGAGGCAGAGAGTTAAAGATCGCAACTGATGATGCCTTAGTTGGGGCGAAAGCGCTTTTGTGGAGTGGTAAAGATTTTTTCTTTGGAAACTGTTTTTACATTTTTCAAATGGGGGACGTTTTTTGTGAGGAATTTTTTACCATGTTTTTTAAATAATGTCTGAATAAAAATTGGTAAAATGGACGATTGGTAAATTTAAAGACATTAACAAATGAACACTTGCTTTTAATGTTTAATATTTCATATGTATGATAACTTTTTGTTTCAATCTCTAAACGAATCATAACTCTAATTTTGAAAATTAAAAAGTAACAGACATACTAATCATTCTTTAAAATACATATCCTAAAAAGTACAGAAAAAAATAACATCCTTTAAAATAAGTTTTTCTTATTTTTTTGTTAAAAATGAAATGGGTAAACTAATTATTCTTCAAAATATGAATTATAAAAAGTACAGATGGCGAAAATAAAACTTTTAAAAATTTGCTATTTTCTAATAATATATTTTGGAACTTTTTACGTTAGTTTATTTAAATTTTACACAAATTAAATAAGTTTAGTTTTCCTACTCATCATTAATAAGCATTCATACGGTTGAGGATCGTATAAAAAATATTTTAAATGTCGTTTTCTCTTCTTTATGTTCGATTCTCCTCACTTCCAAACTCATGAAATACATTTTAAGACATGAAATATAATTTTCTTTTTTTTTTACTTTCAGAGCTTTATGTTAATCACAGAAGTTGTGGAGGAGAGAAAAATTTTCTGAAACAAATTGAAATACTGTGGAATGCACGTGTGTTCAACCGAAATGTGGACCCCACGGGTTAACCAATCACGAAAACAGTCATAAGTTTCAGAAAAAAACTAATATTTTTTACCTTAATATTTACAATAATGTTATACTGAATGATTTAAAAATTCGGAGCAAAAGTAATTCACGAGACAAAAAAAAAAAAAAAGAATAAGAAAAAGAAATCTGTGGTTAACACAATTATGCTAATTAATTGTTAATTAAAACTATATTGCGGTTTTTTCTATGGATTCAAATATAGTAAAAAATTCGAAATAAAGATAAATATGAGTATTGTTGTTTAAAAAGAAATTGCGCCTTTTCATAAAAATTGTTTGCTATCGATACTTTTGACGATATAGTTCGTATACATTTAAAAAGTTTCAGAAATAGTTGAGTAATTTAAATAATTTCATTGCAACTTAAGTAATATGCATTAGTTATGCTAAGAGCGTAGAGTATAAAGAACAAGACCGCATATAATATTTGAAGAATCACATCACTTTGTGTTTTTTTTTTATCTCTTACGACATATGCACAATAAAATCGTTAATATCCCATTTTATGCACAAATAAGATAATTGCAAATGAAATCCTACATTTATTTGTTGAAAAATGTGAAAAATTAACTCCAAAATAGGAGTGATTTGTGAGGGAAAATTTCAGATTTAATAAGAAAGATAAACTTGGCAATACATATCAGGACTTTTCACGGCAAAATTTCACGGTCAAAAGATTTACATCAAAACGAGACTTAGCTACATTTTTTACCTGTCAAGTTTTTGATGGGATATTATATAGAGATTTTTATACACACCAAATATTAAGCTATAATTATTTTCAGGTATAAACCCCAATACAACTGAAAATGAACTTCCAGCTATTATCATCCATACATGTCAAATGTTTGCATATGCATGTATATGATTTTTTTTTTGCTGCAATCAAATCTAAGTGTTCTATATATAGTTAATGAATAAATACTCTACGCTCTTAGCATAACTAATGCATATTACTTAAGTTGCAATGAAATTATTTAAATTACTCAACTATTTCTGAAACTTTTTAAATGTATACGAACTATATCGTCAAACTTTTAAACATTATTCTTAAGCAAATCACGCCAATAGACATTTGTCCAGTTTATGATCTATAAGATTTATAAAAACCAAGTAATATGCAAATATCTTATGAACCTTAGAAGAGCAAACCAAAGTTTAAAACGTACTTGACGCAATTATCGCTCATAGACAGTGCTATAACAAAAATCATTTGTATGTCCCTATAAATGAACGACAAATGCTATCCATGCTATAGTTTGCTACAGTAAGCATCTTGTATACACCGCAGTAGTGTGTCTAAATGTATCTAATGCAATTAAAATACACTGCAAACGATTTTCGGGTACACCATTATGTTACGAATTTTTGTGTCACACCGAAAAAACAGTGATAAATGCATTTCAACCTATATATACATAAAGCATGTTTTAATGAACCACAGAAAAACATATCAGTTTTATTATCTTTGAAATAGCAAAAATAATCAATATGCAATACACTGCAAACATTTTTTACCCGTCTATTATAATGTAATGGAATTCTTTTGACTTTCCTTGTAATTGAATCATAATTGATACACATTTCATTTTCAATACAGAGCATGCCATATTACACCTCAGTAACATACATGAAATACATGTCAATTTGAGTGTATTTACGAGAAATGGTGCATGAGCAGAAGAAAGACTGCCTACTGACAAACCGAAGTCATGCAACAATTTTCAGCTATGCTGCAAAATGTTAAAATTTAATGACACAACTATTTTCAGGAGGTAATTCTGAGAACAACAATTAAAAAAAAACAAATACAAAATTGGCTTACACGCAATTAGGTATATATTTTTTTTAGGAAATAAATCTTGTACTTGTTGCAGGTAACAGTTGGAATGAATTTCTTGATTTGTATTTGTTATATGAAATATGCTACATATTTTTATTTGCTATAAGAAATAAAAATATCAAATAGCCAAACAAAGTATTCCATATTTTATTTGAGCAAAACAAACTATACTCATTACAAGAGAAAACACAACCACGTTGGTTTCTTGTACATTCTATCGAAAAATAAAGTGCGAAAAATGAGTAAAATAATTGAAAGTCAAACTGATATATGGCTTAGTTTATACAGAAAATTCTGATTCTCTCCTCTGATTTTTTTTCTACATGGTCATCGCTTTGATATTTATCTCAAATTAGCTTTACCCAATGAAATATTGAAAAGAATTTGGCATATTTTCCAATTGTGAAACGTTTTTAGTGCAGGGGATTGTTTAATAGCATATGAATTCTTGACAAACACGGATTCGAAAGTTTCATTTTATTGAGTATTAGTTTATAAAAAAGAAATGAATATATTCTATCTCCATATTCTGATCTTGCAGGGCTGCCACTGGCGACTATTTTTTAATTCTATCTCGCACCTCTTTCTCAGAACATTTTTTCACATATTCGTTGACAATATGTGCAAGACAATTTAAAAAAAAAAATAGTGGTACGTAAAGAATATAAAAATAGTCGCCAGTGGCAGTCCTGCATTTGGAATATATGAAACATTTCTCTTAAAGCGACTTTCAAACACAAGATGAAATTAAAACGTTAGATTATTGTATAGATATGTAATTTAGCTTTATAAAATATTATATGTGTAGCTAAATTCAGAGAGTATACCTATTGGTATATGTAAAACATTTGAAATAATTTTTTGTAATGAAATCACTTTTCGAATTTATAGGAACATTAAATATATCACGTATACCGTTGAAATAAAGTATACATTTTGATTTTTTAACATAGAAAATTCGCTACATCCATATCTGTATAATAACAGAGACAAGAATTTTGAAATAACACGATATTCGAATGTCAAAATGCTGTAGGGTGAAACATTAAAATGATATTTCTGTGTTTAAATATATTTCTGAATTGTATTCAAAATGTCAAACTATTTTTAGCATATAGTTATTTTAGAACACTATTTTATTGAATACATTCACTTGATGGAATATTCGTTTCTGACTTTTTTGAAATATGATTTGTTCTTGAAAGTCGAAAAAGAAATGAAAATTTGAAATTCACAATTTTATTATTTAAAAAATTATGCCACGAAAATCATTCAACTGGTTTATTTGTCTGTGAATATAAAACTGATGGTGCTACACGTCAAAAGACACATACACACATAAAAGAGAAGTGCCATCAGTTCTGCTTTTTTCAGCAGGTATTTCTCATTGAAAATTCTGAATGGCTGCCAAGCGAAACAGTAACTATATTTAATAATGCATGAACATTAATTAGGATTTCATTATTAAGTGTTAAATAGGTTAATTAATTAAGTGTTTTAATTTAGAAAAACCTAATAACAACTGCTAGAGATATGGATATCTTTAGTTACTAATTTCATTGTTGGAAGTCTTGTGAAACACTTTTATATACATCAGGGTAGTTTATTTTGTCTTTCTTTTGCGATAATTGTTAATGCTTTAAAACGTTAGTAATATGATTATTAAAATTGAAATTTTATAATTAATAAGACAAACAAGTTAAAACAATTATCAGCGTCCTATAAAAACACATGACAGTATTGAAATTACCGTATTTTTGCGATGAATTAGATGCACTTTTTTGTACCATTAAAATGCACCATAAAATTGCGTTGTGTCTCATACAATGAATTTACACATTTATTTTCGCACACCTTTTTTTTATTTATCATGTTTACATCATAAGTATTGCTGTTCTGTTCGTACCTTATTCAAAAATACAAAAACAAAAGGCAGAAAAGATAAATAATAATCTTCATTAATTAACTCAATTTATATATGAATAATCATATTTAATATCAGAAGAAAAATAGTTTTAATTTAGGAGTAATTTTTTAACTAGGCACTTTTATGGTACTGAATATCTAACATAAAACAGTTTTTAAATATAATTTCAGGCGACATTATAATTACATTTACTTAATACTGGTTGTTTATTCTTATACACGTTGTTATGCTCATTTTTTACATTAGAATTTTGCCCATGTATTAAAAATGTCAACACTGGCATTTGACATTGTGCGTGGCACATCACGGCTTTGTATTTGCTTCAGACTTAAAATAAAATATATACACTTCCTGTTTTGCAAACATAATTGTAATTTGAGAAGAAAGCCATTTAATGAAATGAATACACTCTGTTTCGTTCACGTTTTAAACATATTCGAAACTCACGAATTACTCAGGACTAGAAAAACTGTTTAAGCCATTGACAAGGGGAAAAACATGAAATATTAACGAAATGTTTTCAATTTACTATAGAAAAAGTATTTTTGTGATTGTTTTTTCTTTTTATCATTAAAGTAAAATTTAAGGTAGGTTAATGTTTCAAGCAGTACCCACCAATATCTCTGCTGAAATAACAGGTAAATGTTTGTCTGTTATTTTTCTTACTTTCTTTTTAAGTATATATTGTTGCAATTTGAATTTTTTTTAATAAATTGAAAATGTATTAATAAAGTGGAAGTTTCTGTTACTTTTATATGGATTCATAAGAAAAACAAATATATACCCCCTTATCCCATTTTTAAGTTATGTTATACCTTTCTATACATTGGGGAATTTCCGTTTCTTATTTTAAGCAAATTCTAAATATTTTCCCAGTAAGTGACTTTTCAAATTTCTACAAATATAATATGCATAAATTCTTTAACGTACACTTTAAATCTCAGGTATTCAATGTGTCAAGACATTGTCATTTCGGGAATGTTCCCAAAGGAATTCTATTTTGCTGTATTCTATTTTATTGTTGTGCTTCCAAGAGGGAGAAAGAATGTTTCAAATCTACATTTATAAAGATTGTCGGGTGATCGCAATTTTATTTTATTTTGTTAGGCTAAAAAAATATTATTAAAAATATTAAAAATATTAAAAAATATATTATTAATATTTCTATATTAAAAAAATATTTATTTTTAAGATATTTTTCTACGTAGTAATATAGAAAATTGTTGACTTAGTTAATAAATTAGATAATTACGAAACGGCACGCAGAGTTTTGCAATAAACAATCTTTTAAAAATACAAGCGGTAGTTTTGATGATAGAAGATCGAGAGCGGCTGACTACGCTAATTCGAAAAGACGCCAAGTTGACAATAGGCGCAGTGTGGAACACGGAAGTAAAGAGTTGCATATAATCTGATTTACATGTTGCAACCCTGGTCACGTGAGTGCGAAATGTGCCATTGCGAGTAATACAGGACAAAAATATTCAAATTTTTGCCCGCAATGTAATCAAAGTTGGCGAGAAACAAAATACCAAGATGAGACCCAAAACACGCAAAAAAAATAGTTAATATGGACATGTTAAATGGTAAAAAAGGAAGAATCTTAGATATTCGAGGAATAAAAACAAACGTAATAATTGATACATGGAGTGACGTTTCAATCGCCAATTCAAGATATCATTCTGCAATAAACGCGCCAAAGCTAACCAGCGACAATAAACTATATCGGGCTTAGGTGGAAAAGAAATTAAGCCAACGGTTTTTTTTTTGGCATAAAGTCTACGTAGCCGATATAGACATACAGGATAAATTTTACATGGTATAAGATTCGGATTGCGATTTAATAATAGGTAGAAAAACAGTAGAAGACATGACGTTAAATGTAGCGGAAGATGGTGTTAGAATAATAAGCGACAACACAGTACGAGTAGGATACATTAAAATTAACGAAGTTCCGTCCAAAACTGATGAAGTAGCTGCATCAAGTATAAACAATGGTTGGGAAAATATGGTTAATATCGATTGCGTAAACGACGAGGTAGATTTGACTCATATTACAAATTTAGCTAACAGAGAAAAAATACGAGAATTTATAAAATCTTTTAAGCCGAATAAAACAAAAGATACAGGATTATCTGATGAAGAATTAAATAGCATAGGATTTATTGATGATTGCTGAAAATAAAAAGGGTAGTTCAATGCTGTTTGAAATGACTGATGCTGCTAAAGACCATTTGACTGATGGAAACCGACCAAGTGGAGAGTGTGCAATCTGTTTGCATGGATTTAGTAACAATGATGAATTTTTTGACAGTCCAAGAAATAGTGGGGATGATGCAGAAAGTAAAGTGAAAAGTGATAAAAAAAGTAGTCCTGCACAAACTATGTAAAAGATCGCAGTAGGAATTTTGATCATAGGGGAAAGAACAAAAATTTTAATAGACCATTTGATAACAGAAGCAATAATAGATATGGCCAAAGATATTTTGAACAGTCATTTAACCATACAAATTACAATAAATATAGGTATGGGAAACAGAGTTCCGAGTATTCTTACCAAAATGAATCTGAAATTCCTGAAAACTTTGAGACTAAAGATTCTTTGATACCTCAAGACATAACAGAAAGTGCTTCACCTAATTCAAAAGCAAGGTTCAATCCAAATTTTTCCCCTAGGTACATGAATAGAGGCTACTATCATGGTCGAAATAATTATAATTATGATGGCCGACGATCATGCAAGGCTAGTTATAATTAACAAAGAAATTCACAACCATCATATAGGAATGATTCTCATCATGGATTTAAAGGAGCTTATACTGGAAGAGATGCTTATTCAAATTCTTATAATTGTAGAAGCAATAGATATACGGATTCTAAAGATAGAGAGCAATAACTGGATAGAAATAAAAATCTCAAAAAATTAACTGTTTAGGCATAAAAAAATAATAAACCAAGATGCTGATGTCGAGACGCCATCACGTCAGGATGATCGATTTGTAGGATTTCAGTTTAAACACTTCATTTCCTTTATGACGTGAATGATCATCAAATTAACTGACGCTCTAGTACTATTATTATCCATGATTTAAATGCGCGAGTTATAAATATTTTGGATCGCGAGATCAAGTTTTGAACATCTTCAAAATTGGAAAAAGAGCCAGTCTTCTAATTTTTTTATTGTGAAGCAAGCGTCGAAATGGGAAATAGCCAAAAAGTCGTTGTTAGGCCTAGTTGGACTTCTGGAAAATAAATATATTGTATATGTTGGGGGAGAAGTGTATTAGCTGTGAAGAAAGTATTAGTAAAGTATCGTAGAATTATCTTTCTAAGACTGTATTAAAGTTTATATTTTGTTATTCAACGTCTAGTTTTTCATATAATTCCAGTAAATAAACTGTTTACATATCATCGTCTTACAAATATATATATATATAGGGTAAATGTACCAATAGTCGGCCACATTGAGATAAAATGCCTTACGCATAGCTTATTTTTGGTTCTAAATGAAATATTACAATTTGGTATATGCAGCCATCTTTCATAAGTCACAAAACATCACCAAAGAATTGTGGGTATTTTTATTGAATTTGTAATCAGCCATTTTTTTTTCAAGATAGAGGTCAAGTCACCATTTTCCCTATATTTTTTGTTAACTGATGGCAATTTTTTTAAAAGGCAAGTATTAATTAATTTTTTATTTTTTTCTAAAATTATAAGGCTAGAGTATTAGCAGGGTAAATAAACTAATGTTTTTGAGTATAAAAAGTAAATAAATTTGTAGCTTTTAATTAATTTTAACGTGGCCGACCATTGGGTATTAATTTTGCTTACATGTCCAATAGTCGGCCACCAGGAGCTGAATACAGAATACATAACTTACTATACTTTTTTGAGTTTATTTTTAATTGTTTGGTAGATATAACTTTATCTCTACATCTATAATAATATTATATTAAAAAAATCTTTTTTTACGTGCTTATTTGTTTGTAGGGGAAACTACTGCAACTAGAAAAAGAATTTCAAAAGTAAAGGTGGCAGTCTCTGCTCCAACATAGACTTTATTTTACGTCAGAGCCACTTTTCTCAAGTAGATGGATGAGCAAAAAACATTCCAAACTTGCCCTTTTTGTGATATTGAAGGAGCTAGTAACATGAAATTTGGCTTGGTTGTCGTTTTCTAAAAAATTCGAAATTTAAAAGTGTGAAATGAGTGGAAAAAGTTCTAAATTACAATTTATGTAGAATTGTTAGGAATATAAACTTGAAATTTAACATGAAATTTAACTTGAAATTTAACATTACTTTTCAGACGTAAATTCGAGATCAAGGCAATTAAAAAAAGGGGGAATTTCAGAAAATGAAAAAAACTGTGAACATTTTAAAAACATTCTAAATTACGATTTACATGGAATTACTAGGAATAGAAATTAAAAATTTGACAATTCTGTCATTTTTGAAGTGAAACCTTCTTTAGGCGCGTTGGGCATTTTTTGAGATGGGAAAAAACCATTGTACTCGCGACACTGTTACCGTCACTGTTACTGACACCTCTGTATATTTATATACAGAGGTGTATAGCGCTTGCGGTATAGCGCTGCATGCTTGTCTGTGCGATATTGCACCGCGGTATAGTAAGCGGTATAGTAAGCGCAGAAAAATGTAAGCAGTATAGTAAGCGGTATAGTAAACGCAGAAAAATGTAAGCCGTATAGTAAGCGGTATAGTAACGCAGAAAAATGTAAGCAGTATACCGCATACATTTTTCTGTGCTTACTATACCGCTTACATTTTTCTGTGTTTACTATATCGCTTACTATACCGCTTACATTTTTCTGCGTTACTATACCGCTTACACATTTCTGCATTACTATACCACTTACATTTTTCTGCGTTACTATGCCGCTTACTATACCGATTACATTTTTCTGCGCTTACTATACCGTTTACTATACTGCTTACATTTTTCTGCATTACTATACCGCTTACTATACCGCGTACTATACCGCTTACGTTTTTCTGCGCTTACTATACCGCTTACATTTTTCTGCGTTACTATACCGCTTACATTTTTCTGCGTTTACTATACCCCTTACTATACCGCTTTCATTTTCTGCGTTACTACACCGCTTACTATACCGCTTACTATACCACTTACTATACCGCTTACATTTTTCTGCACTTACTATACCGCTTTTATTTTTCTGCGCTTACTATACCGCTTACATTTTTCTGGGTTTACTATACCGCTTACATTTTTCTGTGCTTACTATACCGCTTACACTTTTCTGCGTTACTATACCGCTTACTATAACGCATACATTTTTCTGTGCTTACTATACCGCTTACATTTTTCTGCGTTTACTATATCGTTTACTATACCGCTTACATTTTCCTGAGTTACTATGCCGCTTACTATACCGCTTACATTTTTCTGCGTTACTATACCGCTTACTATACCGCTTACTATACCGCGTACTATAACGCTTACGTTTTTCTGCGCTTATTATACCGCTGACTATACCGCTTACATTTTTCTGCGTTACTACACCGCTTACATTTTTCTGCGCTTACTATAACGCTTACATTTTTCTGCGTTACTATACCACGTACTATACTGCTTACATTTTTCTGCGCTTACTATACCGCTTACTATACCGCTTACTATATCGCTTACTATACTGCTTACATTTTTCTGCGCTACTTTCGAAAGTAAATAATTCTTTGCGCCATTTTATTGATGTGACTCACAACATTTACACAAACATCTTGGAAACTACTTTCATTTTATGTAGACTTTAGGAAATATTTTCCACTGATATATTTTTAAAAATGTTTAAATTATCAAAATTATACTACTCTTTTTTTACATTCATTATTAAAAGTAACATAGGATACAATACCGCTTACTATACAGCTTACTATACCGCTTACATTTTTCTGAGTTTACTATACCGCTTACTATACCACTTACATTTTTCTGCGTTTACTATACCGCTTACATTTTTCTCCGTTACTATACTGCTTACTATACTGCTTACATTTTTCTGCGCTTACTATACCGCGGTGCAATCGTGCACAGACAAGCATGCGGCGCTATACCGCATGCGCTATAGACCTCTGTATGTATATATACAGAGTTGTCGGTAACAGTGACGGTAACAGTGTCGGTTACAGTAACAGTATCGCGAGTTCAATGGTTTTTTCCCATCTCAAAAAATGCCCAACGCGCCTAAAGAAGTTTTCACTTCAAAAAAAAAATTCTGAAGTGGCCGACTATTGGTGCAATGATTGCCGAACATTAGTGTTAAAGTGGCCGACTATTGGAGAATTTGCCCTTTTTGAACTTAACTTTGTCTAAAAAATAACTATTACCGTGTTTATTAAAAATAATTGCTGAAACATAATAAGAAACGTATGTTTTAACATATATCACTGTTAAAAATGTTGTGTCGTTTTTTAAAAAATCTACGTTAAGTTTTATATACAAAAAACAGTTAAGTGGCCGACTATTGGTACATTTACCCTATATATTAATTGTAGGAAAAACTACTTTCGAAAGTAAATAATTCTTTGCGCCATTTTATTGATGTGACTCACAACATTTACACAAACATCTTGGAAACTACTTTCATTTTGTGTAGACTTTAGGAAATATTTTCCACTGATATATTTTTAAAAATGTTTAAATTATCAAAATTATACTACTCTTTTTTTACATTCATTATTAAAAGTAACATAGGATATTTTTATATATAAATATTTCTTAACTCTGAATGTATTTCCAAATATCTTATTCTAAACAAGTCTTAATTAATTTGTCTTAAAAGTTTTTAATGCCATACACAATTTTTACTTACATAATATTTAACATATGTTTTTTCTACTTTTTCAATTAAATATATTCGTTTTTCTGATATTTGCAAATAATTTTATCAGAGTGAAATGAATAACGAACCATAAAGCTTATTCAAGATATCAGACCTCATATGATTCAATCTCTTGAGACCACATGTCTACTTATATGTCTTCAGTAGTATTGTTCTGTACGTAAATATCTATAGAATTGTTAGCGTGCTAAGAAAAGATACGTTTCTATTTCATTTTTTGCTTCGTGAGATGTATAATCTTTTGGTATATGAAATAATGGAAAAATTAATATGTCTGATAAGAATATGAAATTATATAAGATATTTAAGTAAAATATAGTCCATGAATGTCAGCAAACAAACATTTAAATTCCGGTACTTTTATGTTGGCCGGTCGCAATTCTGATCAATGTTTTTTTTTTTTTTACTTCCCAATTGAAGTTTTAAATTTTTCGCGTGTGAAAATTTTAAACAATGGTTTGATGTTGATATAAAATGTATCGGTGTACAGTTTTATTTCTTATTATTTTCTTTATTTTCTTTATTTTGCTTTTTATGTATTTTAAATGAAATGAATCCAAGGCATGTATTTTCAATGCATACATCTTAAATATAACTGTTTATATTTTAAATGGAATTAATTTCATACGAATGATGTCAATAGGAACAGTATTTATCGGTTTATCACCTTCACCCGGCTAACATAGAAGTATCAAAATTTTATCTTAAGGGATAAATCTACCATCTAATACTCCAATCTAAGACATCCCGAAATCTAAGATGCAGATAAAGTTTCATCTGCGAAAAAAAATTAATTCGTGTATAACACAAAAGAAAATTCAAAATAAAAGAAAATTTATTAAACTCGCGAAATATAGTAAATCGTAATTTTATTTCTTCGCCGCATTTTTTCGGAAAAGTATTTAGGAAAGTTATTCCGAAAAGTTATTAGTATTCATTGCTCAAATATATTTTTTTTACCATCTTCATAGTTGTTCTCTTTATTGCGGATGTGGTTTCAGTTTCAGATTTTCAGTTTCGAAAACCCATACATCACATTATAGACTGCTTTTGAGATAAGACCACATAAATAATTCTTTACAAATCATTTTTTCGGTCACGTATCTAAAATCTACTATGCTATTATGGAAAGTGAATTATTTAATGCATCCAGTATTTCTCAGTAACCATGATAAATCTAAGAAAAATATTTAAACACCGTAAAAAAGACAAACGTTTCATAATCCAGCAAAATAAAATGTAACCACGAACGAAAATATGCATTAACCTCCTCCAATTTATCCACGATTCCAAAAAGCGTTCTATGCATTAGAAACTCATGAAACCAATATATTATCGAGATTTAAAGAAGCATTTATGAAAACAAAGTTTCTTTCGCTGTCACTTATTTTTTTATTGACAGATAAATAAAACATTTTCTTAAATATTTACCCATTGTATATGGTATCTAAAACCACTTTTTATTAAAATATTAGCATAATAATACCACATGCCGTTCATTATATGGATGCGTGAATTTCCGAACTCAAGTATCTTACTTAATAAAGACTGACTATTTGGTTTTAAATTTCACGAAAAATAATAGAAATTAATCATAAAAATCCGTTACATGAGCTAAAAAGTAATAAAAGTGATAAAATTGTTGATGATTTACAGACTAAAAAGTGCAGTAAATTGTAATATATTTGGCAAAATTCATTTTTTTTTTCTCCTTAACAAATTGTAAGTACCTTTTAAATACTTGAATACATCCTGAAAGATTTAAAAAAAACCTAACTAATATGGATTATAAATTACTTATTTTTTCCTTTTCCAAATGTAATATAAAAATCTATTTATTTAATCTTCCTTCTTTTCTGACTAAATTTTCAGACGATTCTTCATTAGTTATAACTTTTTGTGTAAGGTAAAATAAATTGCAGAAAAAAGGAGAAGTAAAAACTAATTGCAATTACTTGAAGGAAAATCTTCAATCCCAAGTGATTTATAGCGAGTTTAAAAGAAAAAAATAATGTTTTATTAACACGAAGTTAGTCTCGAACAAATCAGGATGTTGCTGTTCAAATAACTTTTGCCCAGTAATGAAAAGAAATACTATTACCATTTCTTTCAAAGTTTCTATGCAAGTACATTACTACTCTTAGACGTTAGCATGCAACTTAATATTAAGAAAAATTTGTCTAATAGTTTCGAGATTGCTGTCATTTTGTATGAGTGAATTACTGTTTTCCCAATATTCTATATAGGTATTTTCACATATTCTAGGTTTTTATGATCTTTTTAAATGTCTACTTTAAATAATGTCCAGAATAAAATACTGTATAAGAGTATGTAATTGTAAATTCCCATAAAGTAATAACGTTTAGACAAAGTAGTTTTTTTCCCTTAGTGCCGTTAAATTAATGTAACACAATTTTGAGAGTTTAAAAGTAACGAAATATAAAGTTTGGGCCAAGTGACACCTGGTTTTTCTTGAAAAAAAAGTACATTGCTTGAGTGATTAACATGATTAACAAGATTAACCAGTGATTTTTAGAAAAACACAGGAACTTTTAGGATGGGATCGAACCAAAATTTAGCGGAATTTAAACAAAATTAATAATACAGGGTTCACACCCAGACTGATTGGTCGGCTGAAAGATCACAAACCATGGCTCCTTATAAGACCTATAGTGTCTAAGTCATCTGGCCCAACATATTTTTGGAAAAAGCTTTCGTGCATTTCTTAAAGTTAATCTTGCTAAGTTCAAATAAAGCCATACAATCAAGAGAAGATTTTATCCACAAAATTAAGGGTATTGAAATTTCTAAAGAAACTATTTTAGCCAGTTTGGACTTTGTAACTTTTTATCCCTCTATTAATACTAAAGACGTTGAGCAGAATATTAGTCTGGAAAGAGATAAACAGGATAACTCAAATAACAATATAAAAACATCCTTAAAAGCAGGACTTAACCGTATTATTTATAGTAATGTATTCATATTTGATAATAAGTTCTACAGACAAAATAAAGGAGATCCTATAGGATGCCCTATTTCTAGTTTACTAGCCGGTTTTAAATTGCGATCAATGGAATAACTCATACTTAAGTGTACGGATTGAAAACTATCAGTTTGGCTAAGATACGTCGATGATATTTTTATCACATGGAATCATGGACAACAAGCACTTTTCTACTTCCTCTCGAAAATTAATGAAATATATCTTAACATTAAATTTACCCTAGAAACAGAAAAAACCTCGTCACTACCATTCCTAGATGTTCTGCTTATTAAAGATAATAACACCCTAAAACGCACAGTATAGCGTAAACCTGTTAGGATTAACGCAATTATTCCTTTTAACGTCTCAGCGCCTTTCTATTATAAGATAGCTGCGTTTAATTTTTTCATTAAAAGCGTTTTTCTTGTCTGTTCGGAAGACTACATCCAGAAGGAACTTAAATATATAATGGATATCGCAACAGTCCAGGGATTCCCACAACAATAAATACACAAAATTACTGAAAAATTCAGTAACCAATTAACGTAGAATTCTGTCCTTAACAATAGTAAGCCGATTTATCGTAAATTCCAATATATCCCTATATTATTTGACAGACATAAAAAGGTTCTTATAAAATTTAATATTCATCTTATTGTTCATTCCCCTCGTAAATTAATTGATTTGATTTCAAATAAATTAGATCCCATTCTCCCGGAACATTTTGCTGCTGTATAAGAAATCCTCATTTGTTTAAGTAACAATCGTACAATTTTCTACATTGGCAAGACCAAAAAAAGTTTTTTTCTTCTTCTTTTAAACGATTAAATAAGCACATAAATGTTATTAAATACAGGAGATTAACCACTGCCCTTTCGCGATTTTATGCTTTCAATAATGATGTTAAAATTGATTTCAATAAAGCTAAAATTATATCTTAATATAACAACCCATTTAAACCCTTATAGTCCAAGTGCTACACGACAAAAATAAGGTGAAAACTGCACATCGTGATACAGTTATACAGATTGGACAGTATGTACTCTATATTAATACAAAGCATATAAGAAGGGGAATTCAAGATGGCGGCTGTTATTCAAAATGGCGTCATTTTTGCGAATTAGTACAATTTCGTTTCTATTCATCGTATAAAAGCATGTTTGATGGAAATTTAGGTGTTTTTACATAAAATTATTATTTGTAATACTTTACAGCACAGTCGAAAAGTATTTATGAATTCAGTTTGTCTGTTTGTTTGTCTGTCTGGTCGTCTGTCTAGTCGCGCAATAACTAAAAAAAAAACGGGTATTCAGATAATTAAAATATGGTATTGTAGTATACCGTAACAAGTTTGTATTCATTTTCAAGTGTGCATCATTCATAGTTCATTTACAGGGGCAATCAAAAGTATTCGGTTATATTATGGTCTGTAGACGAAAATTGCTTGCAATGTGTTTTAATGATGTTATACTCTTTGTAACATATTCAAATTAATATACATCAGTGCGGTGCAGTACAAGATACTTACTATTGAATAAGCAGTGCATAGCAGTTTTCGTTCATTTAAAGGCGCTCACAAAATAATACGGTTACTTTTACATTAATGTCTCCGAGCACAGTGCCTTTATAACTTGTGTATAAATTTTATAGATCATCAGCTAAATGGATTGTTATTAAGGAAGGCGCTAGGTATGAAATAACTGCAATTTTTAATAATAATATCCCTATTGGTCAGTATCTTCTTTATATTAAAACAATGCATATAAGAGAGGCATAATGAAATGTCTTAGGAATTTAAGATTTAGGCTGTTATTCATTTTTTTTCCGTTTTCGTCATATAAAAGTGTCTTTGATGTCATTCTTTTAATCAGAAATTTTCTTTTTAATATCAGAAATATACTTAAAATGAAACTAGTTCAATTATTAAAGTATTTTTTATTGTATAGTGAGTAAAATAAATGGACTAAATAAATAAAAAAAATGCATTTTACTAATGCCTTACTTATACAACATATTAAAAAATGAATGCTACATAAGAAATGAATGACATAAAATTCCAGAATATAGAAACTTTAGTTTGTAGCATATTATTTCTCATTCACATTCGTTTTTACAGTTGCACAATAATGTGCAAGAAAGACCAACCCTCCTACAACCACACTTATTTTTGCAGATTTTGCACATACATTTTATTAGTTCTTTGCAAGAATCTGCAATCTCGGGCAGCTCCGATCATTTTAATTTCCATGAAAAATTATCCACCCACCATCCCCATTTGTTTCGAGAGGGGGGACGTATTTCCCGCTCATGTGATTGTCCTCAAATGTGTCCAGCTTGGAAAGCACTCCCTAAAATATGTTGTTCTAGGGCATCCTTTATTGGTGGAAGATGTTCAATAGGACGATTCTTTTGTCATAAGCAATTCCTGTCTAGCACCATTTACACTTATGCTGTTACATGTTGAACAGTACAACAATACTACGAATTTTTCTAAAATATTTAGAATATCATCAGGTATGGAAGTTTGCGGTTTTGATAAAAATGAAAATGCGATAGTAGCATCTTTATAGAAAATTCATGTCTTCCAAGCTTTTTCCTGTGAAGAAACCAGGATTGCTGTCGCAGCCTGTGAAAGCATGGAATCCTAGTAACGACATTTCTTTTTCTTTTCCAATTGCTGAAGCTACAGTATGGACGAGAATAAGTCTGTAATTCTTCCCTGTCCCAAATGCAATCCAAACAGTTTACAGGTGTCTATCTGACAAAGTAAAGAAATGTGTAATTGCTAAAACTAAAACATCAGTATCTACAGAGCGTATAACAATATTTTTCAATCCGTTTTCTGCCATGTCTTTGAGGTGTAAGATTATTCTTGTATCATCTTCTTCATGACCAGTGCAAGTCATTCCAATTAAGGAACTTAGTGCAATATTATTTCCTTTAACTTCTTCACTTGAAGTGGTTATAACTTGTATCTTTTTATGGTATTTATAGCTAGTGTTCCAAGCAGATTAAATAACTCTTCTTTATTACTTGAATTTTTTAAGAAATCTTGCCAAATTTTAGGTAGTTTGACATGCGATAGCACTTGTCACTTGGTTCCTGCACCCCTTTTTTGTCTGGTTTCACCTTTAATGCTTGGTGTAATGTATCCATCCCATATAAAATCTATTCTTTGGCAGCTAAAACTCTCAATGTCGTTACATAAATGGGGTTAAAATGTGTTAATGTAGTAATCATTAAAGGTTTTAGAAGACTGGTGAGGCTTTAAAATGTTAATAAGAACTGGCCTATCATAAATTAAAGCATAGCATGTTCCTGGAAAGAGGATAATTTGCAATTCTTTCATATCTAGCAAAGTTCAAAAACACATTATAAAATTAAAAACGCGCATAGACAGCATTGTTTTTATTGAAAGTCCTGTGACCGTATTATTTTGTGAGCCCCTGTAAATGAACGAAAACTGCTATGCACTGCATATTCTGCAGTAAGTATCTTGTACTGCACCGCACTGATGTATATTAATTTGAATATGTTACAAAGAGTATAACATCATTAAAACACATTGCAAGCGATTTTCGTCTACAGACCATAATGTAACCGAATACTTTTGATTGCCCCTGTAAATGAACTATGAATGATGCACGCTTGAAAATGAATACCGAACTTGTTACGGTATACTACAATACCATATTTTAATTATCTGGATATCCGATTTTTTTTTTAGTTAGTGCGCGACTAGTCAGACGTACAAACAGGCAAACTGAATTCATAAATACTTTTCGACTGTGCTGTAAAGTGTTACAAATAATATTTTGTATCTAAAACATCTAAATTTCCATCAAACATGCTTTTATACGATGAATAGAAACGAAATTGCACTAATTCCCGAAAATGACGCCATTTTGAATAACGGCCGCCATCTTGAATTCCCCGCACTTTCCGCAATGCCTCCCCTTCTTATATGCTTTGTATTAATATAGAATAGACACTGACCAAACGGTATAACTGTATCACGATGTGCAGTTTTTTCCCTCCTAACACCTGGACTATTAGTTAGAGAATCCATAGAAATTAAATTAAGAAATAGTGAAACTTGTAAGGATAATTTTTGATTTAACATACAAAATATCTGGATAAATCTTTTGAAAAATAGTTTACTCCCCCCCCCCCATTCGTATTTTTCTTTTCAGTGAATGGTTGGTTTAGTTTACATTTTTAATTAAGAGCTGTCTACAGCTTATTTTGTTTTTTCCTTTTTTCTTTTCTCTGTTCTCCCTACGTATTCCTTGTTTTAATTTCTATCATGTTAGGATGTGAAGTTTCAACATCTGTGTCTTTGGTCTTCCCGATGATGGCTGTGAAGTTACAGGCCGAAACAGTTGGATAACTTTTAAAACTAAGTTTTTAATTGTATTGTACACTGTTTTTAGCAAGAACAAGCGCAATTTTGTGTTATTTATATCTACCCTATATATATAAAATCCTAATGAAACGAATTTGTGAAACGATTTTATGAAACGATTTTATGAAACGACTGATTATGTTTCAGGGCTATTTTTAATAAAATATTAAACGCTTGATGGTGAAATTAATACCAATTGTCCATAAAAATCCGCGGATGTCAAAACTGGTAATAGAATTTTGAAATTGGAATTAGTTTTCGAGATAGTAATTTTTTTCTAATTTTAATGATATTTCTGTAATGATGGCAACTAATTACTCAGTCTTTTTGTGACAAAAAAGGGGAAAAAATTGAAAAGGATCCCGATAGGGATTATTGATCCTTATATATTATTTCTCCTGTCAACATCCCTTTTACTCAGAAAATATGAAACGCAGAACAACGAATGAGATACCATATGAAAGGTTTTAGAACAAGCTTCTGACATAGCCCGCTTAACAATTCGTTAAAACATGTTTTTGATTAAAATTTGCTGAAATTAAAAAATTAAATCGGCATTGTTTTCATGAAAGAAATGAAAGGTTTTCCTGAAATTATTGTTGCCAAAAAAATAAAATACCACATTATATGATGCTCATACCAATTATTATAAAAAACACCGCACGGGTTTATTTTATACTTATGATTAAAAAGCGAAATTGAAATTGAAATGTTTAGATTTATATTTCAAGTCCCATGGTTTTCCCGAAGCGGATGACGTCATCCTCTAATGCAGTACAAAAAACGATTGTTAATTTTTTTTCTCGCGCGTACGTTTAGCAATCTTGGATCAGTTTTTAATCTAAATTTGATGGAATAAATTAGATGATATTCTGGCTTGACTAACAACTAAATGTTGTTTGCAGATATTTTTATCCTTGCTTTTTCTTTAGAAGTTTAAACCTGCATCTAATAAATATTACATATTTATAAAAAATGATACTTCTCTATTATCCCGTCGACCACTTTTCATAACAAAAAACTATCGCCAAATAAACGGGAGAACGTTGCTATTGGAATATCAAAAAATAAATAAAATATAAGATTTTAAGGACACAATTGTTATTTTAATTAATAAAATAACTACTAAATCAGTAAAACATAATGAAAAATACACGCAAATGTCGAATGTAATACCACTGGATGACGTAACAAACACGCATAATGATTCTGACATCAAGTAAATGGGACTGCATTTTTGGCGTTTAATCTTACAGTTTGGCGGTAGTTTTTTGTTATGAAAAGCGGTCGACGGGTTAATAGAGAAGTACCTAAAAAATATTAGATTTCAGTGCGAAATCTTCGCACGGGTCCTCTGGTTTCTTTTTATTCGTCATTTTCAAATTGAAATTGAATTTATCTTTTATTTCAATCGATAATGAAGACAAGATTGTGATTAAATTATGTTTTTCAGGAAAATTTGAAAAAAAAATCACATTTCTATCGTCAGGATTCAATCGTCTGTCAGCATTTACTTTAATTTATAAACTGAAAATATTTTGAATAAATTCGTCCAAATGACGTCATTTATGTAAACGCAAAAGAAAGGGGGGAAAGGAATTAATAGTAATTAATATTTATTGATATCATTTTGTTATTTTTTTGTAAAATTTAATTAAACGAATTTATAAAATCACTAATTCGGATATTTGAAACGAATATATAAAATAATAATTGCCCAACTGAGCGGAAGGAGAATAAAATATCCGGCTTGGTTTTTTCAGCCAAGCTTTTTAAAAAAGCGTCAAAGACCCCTATAATAGAAAAGCACCAAAAGTTCATTGGGTTTGTTTTCATAACTTTTGGCAACAAATCTATGCATATTAACGAATATATCCCTTTTTGAAGCTCGAATTACGCCAAACCTAAAAGCAAAGGATCCTATACTGGAAAAGTACCCGATTTTCTTATGGACAATATTCAAGTGACATAACATGGTGTAAAATTATCGCGGATTGCAAATTTGTTTAAATTTCTCATCAATTCATGCCGAATAAATGCAGGCATGCATGCACAAAATATTTAATTAATTTTTATGATACATAATTATTAGAAAATTCGTATATACATATTAATTAAAATAAATAATTTACGTGTTTAAAATAACATGAAAATATGCATGATGGTGCACTAAAATAGAGAGAAAATTAAAACCTGTTAATGAAAATGTGTATAACATAGTACTTTTCAATACCGTGGTTCTTAATGTTATTCACAAGCAGATGGAATTTTTCTCATCTTTAAACGCAAAGGAAGAATAGAATACAGATCGTTGTTATAAAAGTCCGAGAGGTAGCCACAATTTAAACCTAACCATTTTATACAAGCTGGTTTTCAAGTTGTAATTGATTTTACTTATCAATCCCGAAAACAGTCGTCAGTTGCCGAAACAGCTGTGTATGAGACCATGGTAATAAAAAAATGCCCCATTAAAACGTTAAAAGCATGGCAACCCAATTACATTTTCGTATATACATATTAATTAAAATAAATAATTTACGTGTTTAAAATAACATGAAAATATGCATGATGGTTCACTAAAATAGAGAGAAAATTAAAACCTGTTAATGAAAATGTGTATAACATAGTACTTTTCAATACCGTGGTTCTTAATGTTATTCACAAGCAGATGGAATTTTTCTCATCTTTAAACGCAAAGGAAGAATAGAATACAGATCGTTGTTATAAAAGTCCGAGAGGTAGCCACAATTTAAACCTAACCATTTTATACAAGCTGGTTTTCAAGTTGTAATTGATTTTACTTATCAATCCCGAAAACAGTCGTCAGTTGCCGAAACAGCTGTGTATGAGACCATGGTAATCAAAAAATGCCCCATTAAAACGTTAAAAGCATGGCAACCCAATTACAGATTTACCAATATTTTAAAAATAAAACACGCTGTCCTGTTTTTAGAGGCCTCAAAGTCTGAGCGGGGGTTGGCGAGCGTAGCTCGCAGGGGGTAGGCCCCCTAGTTTTAATATATTTCTAAATGCGTTAATTTATCAATGCAAACATTCTAACAACTTTTTATTCTGAATAAAATGATCTGTTCTTTTTAGAAGTTATAACTTGAATTTTATAATTGCATATATTTACAAAAACACTTCGTCACTGAGGTTCGTTTCCTAAAATAATCTGATGAAGTTGTACGTAAATGATTTGTTTTTGCCGATTTTCTCTTTTAACTTATTTGTCAGATAAAAGTTTAAAAAAATAAGTAGAAACTCTTTAAGCGTTTTACAATGAAATAAAAATAAGTATATTCATGAAAATTTCCTTTTAATTGGAGAAAATTAATGGTATCTTATACTCTTAAGACTTGTCACTCTTTCTTTTATTTTTATAAACTTAAAAAGCTATTTACATAAAAAATAAATAGAATCTACTGATAAAGGTTAGGATATCTATTTACAGATTATTTTTTCATTTAATTTATGAAAACGAAATATCAAAAAATAATTTACCCAATAAAAACAAGAGTGCTATGAAAAATATAAAAATATATATTTTGTTTTTATTTCCTATTATTTACAGAAAAAAAAATATTTTTAATAATTTTGCATGACAAAATTTTACTCCAAGCTTATTCTAATTACAAACAATTTTTCAAAATATGTGAAGGCATAAAAATTAATCGCAACTAGAGTAAAGAAAAGTTTGTTTGCATAATTAATTACAATTTTTCACAAAACATTTTTTGTTTGTTATTGAAGAAATAAAAAATAGTGTAGTGAGTACATTTACTCAAAAGAAAGAGAAATTTATACTTGCGTTAGATAATGGAAAAATAATTTAACTTCAGTATTAAAATGTCCGAAATTCCATCTTGTGAAGTGTTTCCATTTCATGAATTTAATGAAAATAAAAGAATATTAAAATTTATACATTTTTAAATGTCTATTGAATTTCGATCCTGCCAGACAGACGTATGATACTTGTAACTGGAACCCAATCAATGTAGTTTACTAAGACAGAAAAATGGTTTATAGGGCGACAACAATTGTTTGCATTTTTTAACCTTGACATAATTTCGACATGAAAGAATGTTTTATTGATACCGCGAAGGAAGATAATATTCCAGAAAAAGCACATTGCTTCAGGCGTTCTAAACCAATCTGTAAACTTGAGAGGACTCTTTAGTGTTAGATGAAGAAAATCGGTGTGGTATGACCCTGTTATAGGCGGGGAAAACTTTCTGATGCGTGCCTATCAGAATTAAAAGTACTATTGCAGCTTAAATGGAATATTACATTCTAAATGGAATGAATATTGTGAAAGGAAAGAAAAATTTTAAGGTGTAAAACAATTGGAAATTGAGAAGGGAAAATGAAAGAAGTATTTTAATTTCAAAAATTGTAAATTAAATGGCGTAAAATTTAGAATAATTAACATTTTTTATACTATCCCTTCCCGTTAAAAATACCTAAGAGACTCAGATACCTTAAGGCCTAAAAACGCTCAGACTACTAGCTTTAACGAGCATCTTCATAACTAAGTGCACTATCTCTCTGAAATTTCGAAAATATTTAAAAATAGTATCCCCAAAATCAGAGTGTATAACTCTAGTACTTCATTTTAAATCCCAAAAAGTACGTAATGATACAGCCGATGTACAAGATTTGTGGTTAATCAAAACGTGCATGCTGTCTTTGACAAAGTTTATCGTTGAGACTATTTCTAATCATTTGCAATGGTGAGATAGGTATAATAAATTAATTTATTCTTCATAAAAAGTAAAGTTTAATTTTCTTTACAGTTTTGCTTCGCTATTTATCGGATAACAGTTTTTCAAACTGTGTTCTTTTGTTCAAAAAAATCCTTTTAAAAAATCCAGTTTCTGGTATCCTTTTCTGTGTACTCAGAGAGAACATTTGATAATTCAATAGACTGCATAACACGGCAGCTAATAATTCTTATATTAAAGCCTTTTAAAGCAATGCATAGCATCTCAGTTGTTGCAAAAACTTTGCATCGTCCAAATTAAATCCACAGTAAGCTAGAACTACCAGTAATGCATTCGACATAGATTATGGAACACTTTCCTACACTGACTGAATATTATTAAAATTAGTTCATTTTTTCATACAATGAAATCGATTATAGTCTGTCCTGTAACCGAATTCTTTTGTGCGTCTCACCAATTATTTTGTGCGTAAATTAAATTAAATACTATTCACTCCTAAATATAGATAAAAATCAGTGATCCATTTTCATTTCATTACGTTTGAAGTATCACAACATCATTAAAATGCACCGGAAACAATTTTTCACAGTAAATCATAATGGAATGGAATTTTTTTGCGTCTCTATAAACGTACTATAAATGCTACTTATTCTATACTACTGAGAAAGAAAGAGTTTGTCTATCTCTGTGACGCATATCACTTTCATTTTGTTTAATGTATTGTATCATTAAAATACATCGGAAATGATTTTTCCTCATAAACTATAATCTGCATGAATTATTTTGGGCGTCCCTGTAAACTAACTATAAATGTAGCACACATAATCTCAGATACAAAACATTCTATTATAAACATCTGTACCATAAATATTTCATGACAATCCGAGTATATTTACGAGTGTTAGAGCACGTTCAGGCAGACGGAAGACAAGTGGTAGACATACGGTAAACAGATGGCAAACATACAGACGGAATTCAAAAACACTTTTCAACTATGTTGGAAATTTTTACAAATCATACACCCGAATCAACCTTAAAATACATTATTTATAAAACTAATGAAAAGCAAATAAATGACAAGAGTTAATATAAAAAATCCTTTCAAAAAGGTTTCCATCAAGGAAGACACCGAAACAGTTCAGGCGAACTGCAGATTCTCTTAACAAAAATAAAGCACAAACATGTTTTGAATATTCCAAATACATCATTCCCGTATTTTCCAATTTATTTACATCCAAAATATTTACAAAATATTACCAATATTATATTATAAATTACCAAAATATTTACATCCCGTATTTTCCAAGACAAAATAATGCTAATAGACCTAAGTGATGATGATGGGCAGAAAATAATATAAAAAACATATTTTTGTTTGTCAAGGAGTATTAGTATATACTGGAATGTTTCCAGGTGATAATTTGTGCGAATTTTACGATCTACTTTGAACTATTATTGCGTCACAATTCTGCATTGCCTCAAAACATTTTAATTGTTTTCATCATATATATAAAAAAATAAGAAAATTTTGTAATTTCGGCGCTTCCTTTTTTTACAGCCTTTACCGGACGTACCAAAGCAGGTTCTTTGAGTCAACTCATTGAGACAATTCATTGAGTCAATAAATATGTCAAATCTGTTCTGAGAACATAAAGAGTAAATAAAATGCAGGGGATAGTACATCGTTTTACTTATGTTTTTCAAATAAATCCTATTGTATGAGTTATTAAATGTAGTAAAAGTTTAATCAATATTAATATGCTTCATTATGTATAGGGCCGTATTTTCCAAGACAAAATAATGCTAATAGACCTAAGTGATGATGATGGGCAGAAAATAATATAAAAAACATATTTTTGTTTGCCAAGGAGTATTAGTATATACAGGAATGTTTCCAGGTGATAATTTGTGCGAATTTTACGATCTACTTTGAACTATTATTGCGTCACAATTCTGCATATCTGAATAAAATTTATATTGTAAACAATATATAAAAATGAATTAAAATAATTAATAATTATTTTCATAACTATAATAAACTTTATAAGTATGATATTTTTTTAATTTTCTATCATTCATTAGTATTTTAAACACGTTTAAAATTTCATATAATCAAATATAAGTTAAAAAGGGAAGACATTCTATTCTCGGATTTTGTAATACAGTCACAAACGAATATATAATAAAATACAATAGTCAGAGCAGTAGGTTTATTTATTTATTTTAAGGGACATGTATCAGATTTAAAACAAATTAAACAAAGTGTATCATTCCTTCTATGTTCGCTAGTTTGACGAAAAAGATAATTTGCATGTAAGTTTGAAATTAGATATAGCAAATGTAATTCAATGGATATGAGGTAATTATATACAAAATCTTAAATATTTGTTGAAATATTTAAGACTTCAACACACTGTGTTGAAGTCTGATTGCCCTGTGCTGAATAGTGCGTTGATTAACAGTCTCCTGCATGGTAACCTAATATAAGATTGTATTGAAAATATTCCTCTGAGAACTGTGCTTATTTTATTTTTACTTCGTTATCACTTATAAACAAAATATTACGTTTCATAAAGCTTGTATGAAACACTGTCAAAAATTTTCAACCGTTATCCTCTTAGAAAAAAAAAAAAAAACTACAGTTACGTTACAAAACGCACATAAAAAAATGAATCTGAACAACAAAAGAAACTTTTAATGGAGACAGAAAGATAATTCATTTAAACAAGATTTTTTTTTCTGAAAAGTGAAAAACAGAATTCTTTGAGTTTCGTATGCAATCTCAAATGTTTGGAGTGCCGATTAAAGGGCATCAAGTGATTCTGTGATTCTAATGAGGCGTTTTTTTACAATATCTAACAATATTTATATTTTAAGAGAATCCGAAGTAATAAAAATTCAAACATTATGTTTTATGACAGATTACAAGGGCATTACTTTAAATAAATGTTAATAAATTAGTAAAGTTTGCAAAATTGCCCTGTTGTGAAGCTAATAATGTCTGATAAAGTATCAATTTCGATTAAGTAAAATAAATTTATGTTTAATATTGTTTCTTGATTTTCAATGAAAGTTATTTCATATGAAATGTTTTTGTATGCACATTTGTTCCATTGAATCCCTAGTAAAATGTATGTAAAGTGTATAAATTCACTATAGTGATTCTATTTCTTATATAAAAGTTTAAATAGTTGAATATTTCTTTATTTAAAAAAATAATACAGATTATTACAAACTAATGCAAATTACACCACTTTTCCTTTTCAAAATGTAATTTAAAAACTTACTTAATGAATTTTCTTTCTTTTCTGACTAAATTCTCTGAACATTCATCATTAGGTATCGCTTTTAGTGTAAGGTAAAAGAAATGACAGACATAAGGTACGTAAAAACTTCTTACAATTACTTGAAGGAAAATCTTCTGTCCCAAGTAATTTATAGCGAGTTCGAATGAAAATATAACGTTTTCAAGTTTACATTATATGATGCTAACGCGCTCATCAAAACTTTTTCTTTCCTGCTGTTTGAGATGTAACTTTAAATTGATGTACATTATAGATGTACATTTTAAATGTACAGAATACAGAAATTAGCATTCTATGCAAAATACGGAAATGCATTTGTGAAAAAGGGGGGAATTTTATTCCATCAGAAGCATGTACGAATGTTTAAAATAATTGAATTTCAAAATGATTTATTCAACTTATTTTTTCTATTTTCTTTCGCTATTTAAATAATTCAAATGGGGTTGCGTACTAATAGTCAAACGGATATCCCGAAACAGCATATTTGATTAAAAAGTATTTGAAACAAAATTAAGTATATTCATTATTTTTTTCCTTTGACATTTTCATTAAAAACTTTTGCAATATTTTAATCTCTGAGACGGTTTTATTAGATTAAAGGTAATTGCAAGATATTTACTAACATTCTAGCTATGAATTATGATACCAAAACATGCTTGTTTTGTATCTTCCTTTTAAAATGACATAATTATGCAAGTGTGCATTTGCTTTTAAAGGAATTTCAAGGGTTACACTATGTAGTAGCCGAAATTAATGCATGCTTATAATATTTTGAAAATCAAAAAGATAATGAAACTACTCACGTCCGTTATAATGGAAAAAGTCAAATTTAGTTGCGTTAAAGTCAAATTTAGCTGCTGAATTCAAGTAGAATATCTGTAAAAATTAAAATGCATGCGGGTATTTGGCGAGAAAAGATGCGATTTGGCGACCAACACTTTTTCCTCGCCAAATACTAGAGATTAGATTGATCTGTTTCAACTGACTGCATAAACAGTTATCCATCAGCCGAGGGGGATAATTAAGAAAATTATTGTAAATAAATAAATATTGAAGATTACTTTTTTTCCCTCTTTTCATTAATGTATAATAAATTTTATTGTTTAAAGTTACGGATAGTTGACAATTTAGTTAGTGGAACTTTGGACTCCAATGGCAACATTCTTCTATTGGTTTTTTGGGCATTAGAGTTTGGCAAATAATTTGGCGATCGTTTTTTTTTTTTTTTTTAACTGGAAACCTGCCAACGGTATAATGGAGAAGTACCGAAAATTGTTTTCAGTAAGACGTCTTAAATATATTGTTTCCAATATGACGTAACTTTCAAAGTTTTCTTCCTATTATTAAACTTAAAAATACTTAATTGAAGGGAAATATTATTATTTACACTGTTTTAAAATTTCAAACAATAGGTAAAATATTTTGTCGAAATAAATTAATATATCGTGTAAATATATTTTTATATCGAAACTGTTTGGAAATATTGTTATTTGAGCATTTTATATATGACATATGTTTCCACATTTAATGCTTTTTGAAGCGTAATAATTAAAATATTTCTCTTTTTAATATTTACGCGCAAGTATATTTTTTATTACGTAAATTTCTACATTTACTGCTTTTAAAACTTGATCAGTTATTTATATTTTTAAAGTTTTATTTCTGTTTTTGATAGTCACGTGTAAATACGATTTTAATTGAAAGGGAATATTATTATGTGCGCTATTTTACAAATTAGCAAAAATTTAAATAAATTCTGCGGTTTAGTTGAATATTTTTATCCATTAATGAGTGTGTTTCTAAGATTTTAATTAATATCTTGCGTTGATGAAGACATTTTCAAAATTTTATAATTTTAAGCGTGACAGTAGGTATTTAGCTGTAAGTATACACACTTTAAAGTCTGTAACTTACACAGTTTCTTCACTGTAAAAAACTCAGAAGCGTTTCGGCACAAGGCGGAAAGGGTTCCAGAAATTTATAGTAAACTTTGTGTTCTCCTCAGTTACTTGTTATTTCGGAATCGTTACACGTATTTTCGGAAAAATATTCAAAGCGGTGAATTATTCTGAAGAAGTCAGAAACGTTACATTCCATACCGGAAATGTTTTCGAATAGGTAGTGTAAAATGATGGTTACTGAAAAAATCGGAAATGTTACACTCATTCCGTGTAAAGTATTAAAATGGAATTCGAAATGAAGTAATATTTGCGCATGCTCATCTACTCCGACCTATTGCACATGCCATTATCACATGATTTCTATTGTTCTTGAGAGGAAAGACAGCTTAAAACAGATGCAGATGCAACGAATTTATATGAGCTGTAAGTATTCTGTTTTATAATTTCGTTTATTTGAGAGAACAATATGCTTTTTAAAAAAATTAATATAATCAGATTATATTTTATTGTGTATTAATATTACATTTGCAGTTAATCTTTTGTAGTATACACAAAGTTAAATAACTCGTTCGATAGTTACTTTATAATCTTGTTCCATGAATCTATAATAAATATTAGATATTTGATTGATGAATAATAATGTAGTACTAGTATTAATGAAGTACAGATAGCACCGTATATATGTCTTTAACATCTTTTCGTTTTGAGATCGGTTCCGTTTCATAACTTTTCTATTGATGAAATGTATCGTTTATATGACAGAACAAATTCATAATTTCACTTATACTATACGTTTTTCCTTCATTTTTTATGAATCAGATATTTATAAATAAATATATTTGAAAATTTGATTTATAAATCTATAAATAAATCTTTTTTAAAATCTGGTCTCGTGAATTCCATGCTATTTAGAAGTACACAATTCGTGAAAATAAAACAATTACCACAGATATAAAATATATTCGAAGATTATAACTATTTACAAGATTTTAAAAAATGTTGAAAGGTATTACTAAAATCTAAAATCTATCTATTTATAAGTATAGGGAAATTAAATATTTTCATTGAGTATCTATTTAGAGGATGGAACTCATGAGGCTGCATTTAAAAAAAGAATTATTTATCGATCCATAAATCAAATTTTCAACGTTATTTATTTACAAATATCTGATTCATGAAAACTGCAGTCTAATACAGCCATGGAAAAAATTATAAGGAAAAGCGAGAAGTCGCCAAATGTAGGAGCCGTCTGAATAGAAAATTATGCAAATATTTGTATAATAAAAAGGCTTGAAACGAACATTTCTAAACAAATTTTAAGTTGAAAATTAGGAAAATCATTAAAAGGCATGAATTTAAAAGGTTTTAATTGCTTGCTGCTCGGAAAAAATTATAAGGACGCGCATTTCTTTTGAAACCGCAAACAAAATTTTGCATATTTGGTAGTATCATAGGATTGTTTAAAGTAACCTAAAACTGTCCCGCAGTAAGACTATTCAGTTTCTTTCGTTCTTCATTATGCCAAAGAGCACACAACTATCTGAATTTGAAAAGGGAAAAATCATTGCTTACAGAAAATGTGGAATGACTGGACGTGATATTGCAAGGAATATAAACAGATCTAAAACAGTAATTTATAATTTCTTGAAGAATCCAAAACATTATGGCAAGAAGAAGCATAAAAATAGCCTGTTTCTTTGACTATGCGCCAGAAAAGTGAAATTGCGCGTCGAGCTGGCTTAAAAAAGCCGAGTTCTACTCAAATTAAAACAGAAATTAATCTACCATGCACTAGCCGAACAGTGCGTAATGTTCTGGAAAAGAATCCCAATGCTATATATGCTAAACTACGGTCTCGTCAACCACTTATAAAACTACATAAGAAGATTAGATTGGAATTTGCTAAGAAACATGTTTCTTTTGGATCTCGCTGGAAAGATGTGGTGTTTTCGGACGAAAAAAAAAAATTGAACGGACCGGATGGTTTTTGCCATTATTGGTATAACTTGCGAAAAGATAAATCTGTTTTTTTCCAAACGTCAATTCGGAGGAGGTTCTGTGATGGTGTGGGCAGGTTTTGCCGCCAATGGCGCAACACCAATCGTGTCCATTCGAGGTCGCATTAATTCAGAATCATATGTGGATATGCTAGCTGAAAAATTATTGCCTGAAGCACCCCTTATCACAGGTGGTGATTATTTGTTTCAACAAGACAATGCAAGTTACCATGTGTCTCGTGCATCACATTCATGGTTCGAGGCCAATTCTGTCCAACTTTTGCATTGACCGCCAAGAAGCCCTGATTTAAACCCCACAGAGAATCTGTGGGGCATTTTAGTTAGAGAAGTATATAAGCATGGCAAATACAGATGATTTTACATCATCCATAGAATTAGCGTGGAAAAACATTTCTAAACAAACTTTAACTGAACTTTCTGAGTCAATGACTGAACGATTAATAAGGGTCATTGAGAAAAAATGTGATTTTTTTTAATATTACTTTAATGTTCAGACATATTTCATTATGTCCTTATAATTTTTTCCATGTTTCGCGTAATGTATTTCTACTAATATGTGATTTATAAATTTTATTGCAATTTAATTTCATATTAATAGGTTCCTAATGCTTCTTAATGACGAGTAGTAAATTATGTTTGATTTTGTTTTCAGTTGATGATTACTTTGGTACATATTACTCATTTTTCAACGTGTCCTTTTAATTTTTTCCATGGCTGCAAAAAAAGGTAAATAATAAAACGAGTTCAGAAAAATATATGTTTCAAACCAGAAATTACAGAAGTTTATAATATTGCTTATTCTAGAGTATAATTCATCTACAAGATCACACTTCATAGGATCATTTCTATAGTATGATTAGCGAGTTCGCTCACCGAACTTCGCAGAAAACCAAACCACGATGATGTGGAGTGGGGTTTCGCCTCGAGCGAATGTAATAATATATTTTTTTAAAGCATATTGTTCTCTCAAATAAAAGAAATTATAAAACAGAAATACACAGAAACATTTCCAAAATACACAGAAACATTTCCAATGTATACAAAAACATTTCTGATGTATGCAGAAACCTTTCCTATGTATACAAAAACATTTCCGATATATGCAGAAACCTTTCCGATGTATACAAAAACATATCCGATTATGCAGAATCGTTACTGAATATCTGACTGAAATATAAAGAAACGTTTCCGAAATGCACGTAAATGTTTCCAAAATATACAGAAACATTTCTGAATATCTGACCGAAATATGCGGAAATTTTTTCGAATATCTGACCGAAATATGCGGAAACTCTTGCGAATATCTGACCGACATATGCTGAAACTTTTACGAATGTCTGACCGAAATATGCGGAAATATAACAGAACCAATGGGCCACATTGCTGCCCCACCAGATATAGAAAGTTTCCGAGTTTTTTTTTTTACAGTGTGAGAACCAGCTCAGACACACAGAGAAGCGATACGAATAGGGTTTCGCGAGATGAACGAAACCCAAAAACTTACCTAATGTGTCCTTACCTAACCTTTAGTGTCATAGATAGTCCACCTCTAACGTTTTTAATAAAACTTAAAGGAAATAGATCGAGTGGTTCTCCAGAAATCCTTGTAGTTAGGTTTTAAATGTCATTTTTAGAGAAATTGCGCTGTTCGCTTTAGCTGTATTTTGTTACCGAATCATATCTGTGACTGTAACTTTTATAATAATTCAAATTTCAATCAATCTTTTTTGGGTTGTATCCTAAATACTGTTATATATCAAAAAATTCGAAAACTTCTTTTCAATTTTTTGAAAGTTTCAAAAGCTATTGCCTTGATTGGTTTCTGTAGTCCATATGTCTGATTGATTTTATTCTTGACCTTTATAAATTCGTTTACATTTACTTATTATTTTTCTTACAAACATTCAGGCATGGAGAGTTTTAGGTCGTTTAAAAATGGAATTTGCTTATTTTTTTTATAAATATATTTCTATTGAAATCAACAGAATCATTACTAAATACGTACTTTGTTTGTTATTATCCAACAGAAAAATATGATATTTGTTGAAATATTGTGAATAACGTCATACAATATTAAAAGAAATTCATTAATTAAATTTTATTTTTTAATTAATTATTTTAAAAACTTATTTGATAAAGCACACTTCAATAATCCGGGGTACGTGGTGGCGTTTATGGCCGCTGATTCGTCATCTGAGAGTGTATGGATTTATATAACATTCCGTCTATCTTTCATTCAACATTAAGTGAGTCTCTTTATTGACTATTTTTCACTTTTGTAAATGAAATGAAGATGCTTTTGTCCACGCTTCAATTTTATTGCTATCAGTTAAAGGTAATATATCATTTCTTTTTATTCATAAGCAGTAGATGTACCCAGGGCATTACAAATGCGGTCGCCATGTCGTCACTGGCGACCAAGTTTTTCTATCTGGTCACCAAGTTATTTAATCTGTCGTTATTATTATTATTATTATTATTATTATTATTATTATTATTTGTACAAAAATTGACCAAAGAAATGAGCAAAAACTGCATTTTTTTCTCTTTTTCGGGATAATTTCGTAGAAATAAGTTCAACAAATGCATATTTTAAAGTAATAAAAACAGAATTATTTGACTGAGTTTGACAGGAAAACAGGCACTGTTTCATTGATTCCCCTTCTCCCCCTCCTCATCAAATATAGATTTTGTGGTACTCAACTACCTGGACATTTGAAGCCTTTGGCAATCAGCATTTCCGGAACTTACCGGGTAATTCAGCCTTTACACAATTTCTGTACTTATTTTTAGATAAATAATTTTGATAAATTTCACATTAGAAAACTCGGTTTATATTATCTTTCTAAATTATGTAGCTATTCTGAACTATGTAACTAATAATTCTAAACTATGCTTGTTATTATTTTTCTCAATTAATTCGTAATAAAACTTTTGTACTTTTTGCAAATCAGTGACAAGAACGGGTGGAGGGGGATGGAGGTAATACTTTTTACTGGTGAATAAAATTTTTTGCTGGCTACCAGATTCTATCAAATTTGTAAAGCCCTGGATGTACCTATATGAACACTTAATCAAATAATAAATTATATTGTATGTCCTTTCCATTACATACTTCTTTTTTCGAATTTATAGTTGAAGTTAAATTTTAAAAAAGTTACGAAGATACTCCAATTCATTAACTACAAATAAGACGATTATTAATGCTTCAGTGTCCATGAAATCAAGATAATAATCTTTATAGAAAGAAAGAAATTCTCTTGAGACTAATGGGGAATTAGAATGATTGAAATACATAACTTATTTAATAAATGATCTTTCATTGAAAAATAAAAGGAAATTCTGTATAATCAGAAGTTTTTTAACTAATTCACCGTATTTTCATAGTATTTTCTTAAGGGAATTAAATGAACAATCTTATGGTTGAATCAAACTTAGGAGGAATTCTGTGAGTTCGTTATTCATATACGATAGTTTATAAATGATGATTATAACTGAATTGAGATTGGCGAAGTTTCAATTTTATTGCCTTAATAAAATTATCATAATTTTTTCTTTTTACAAGTCCATTTTCATAAAATTAGAAGGATTTTTTATGAAATTAATCATTTATTTAACAATTACATCTTTAATTTTAAATAAATGCAAATTTGGGTAAACGCAGATTATTAATATTTATTTCTACTCTTTACAACTTTATAAACTGAATTATTTAGAGATATTAAAATACTATTATCTCTCTACATTGAAAAAAAAGAAATGTTAACCGCCGACACCCCAGCCGTTGTCAATGAATTTTTTGTGCCTGTCAATGAATTTTTTGTGCATATTAGGTTTTTCTGGGCTATAATATTCAGAAAACTGTTGCATATAAAATTATGAACATTGGTAATTTTACAGAGAAATGTTCAGTAAATGTTCAATATTCTGAAGCAGACAGTTTTTAAGTCAACGGCTTATTGTAAGAAATGTTTAATGTTGGAGTCAGTTGAAGTTCTCTTAAGAAAGTTTTATTTGGAAAAAATCTATGCATAGCGATTTAATAATATTTTGAAAGGATATAGTTGATAAGTTTGCGGTGTGCAAAGTACTTTATTTTTTTAATTTGACTAATTTTTCAAAGTTTTATTTTCAATTTTTTATTAAAACTTTCATCACTTTAATTGATATTTATTTCATATTTTTTTTAAAGTCCATTATTTATATTGTTGCCAATTTGGGAAATAGCGCACATAATAATATTACCTTTCAATTAAGATATACTATTATAAACAGAAATAAAACTTTAAAATAATAATTAAACGATCCCGTTTTAAAAGCAGTAAATGAAGAAAATTACGTCATAAAAAAAATGTGCTTGCGCGTGAATATTAAAAGAGAAATAAAACTTGAAAATAGTAATTAAATTATTATGCGTTCAAAGCATTAAATGGGCAAATTTACGCAATATTTAAAATGCTCAAATAATAATATTTCAAACAATTTCAATTTAAAAAAATTTTTACACGAGGGATTCCTTTATTTAGACAAAATATTTTACATCATATTGCAAATTTTAAAACAGCGTAAATAATAGTTCTCTTCAATTAAAATTTATATTTTTACGTTTAATAGTAGGAAGAAAACTTTGGTGATAATTACGACATATTGGAAATGAGACATTTAAAATGTCTTACTAAAAACGATTTTCGGTACTTCTTCACTATCCCGTTGACAACTTTCTGTCAAGCTATTCGCCCAACTATAACTCCCAAAAAACAAATGTAAGAATGTTGCCATTGTAATCTAATAATAATAATAATAATAATAATAATAATAATAATAATAATAATAAGAAATTAGAAAAAGCCCCACTCACTAAAGCGTCAACTATCAGTAACTTTAAACAATAAAATTTATAATACATTAATGAAAAAAAAAAGTACTGTTAAATATTTATTTATTTTCTATATATTTTTTAATTATTCCCCTCAGCTGGTGGATAAGTGTTTATGACGTCATTTGAAACGAATCTTTAGTACGTAACTATGCATAGCAACATTTTTTCAACGTCTTTTTCTTTTAAAATCATGGTGGCGCCGGATAAATTCGTAATTAGTATGGCCATGGCAATTATTCTAGCAAAGCCTTGTACAATAACTGTTCTGTTGATGTTAAAGTCTTGCGTTTCTAAATAATAATCTATGCTAAAATATTGTTACGTAAGTGCTGAAGATATAACAAAAATACTAAGCAATCAATAATAATAATAATAATCTTTAATAATATTTTTAAAGTAATAATAATAATAATAATAATAATAATAATAATAATAATAATAATAATCTTTAATAATACTTTTAAAGTAATAATAATAGTAATAATAATAATAATAATACATAAATATAATCAATGTAATTAAAACAAATGTTATAATATTCATTAATCCAAATCATTCACACGAGAGGGACTTAAAATATAAAATGGTGGAATATAAAATATAAAATGGCGCCACCACTTTCTACAAGTGCCTAAACATTGACAAAAGAAAGTACCTTCGGTTATTGTTTACCCGCCATATCTTTCCATACTTTCCAACCTGGCATTCCAGTACAAAGTCAGATTTTCCACGGCAAAAATTTACCTAGTTATTCTACTTTGAATGTTATAAAATTTGTGCGCTTCCGGCACTAAAAATGAAAAAAATGTTGTTTTACTGGACAAAAGTTCCTAAAGTGCATATAATTTAAAGTATCATAACTCAGTGCGTTTCGGTCGTAGCAGAAAAGCATTTGTACTGTTTTACTTGTCAGAGTATGGAGATGAAATCTTTCTTTCTAAAGATAACACATAGGATCAAGAGATCAGATAGAAATTTCCCTTTCGTAACTTTTTACTAAATAACTTTTTTTGACGAAAATAGATTTTCATGTGATGAAGAAGAACATTTGACACATTTTTAGAACTAGAGCTGTACCTCTATAACAAAGTTTAGAAAATAGATATTGGTTAACTGTCAGGAATAAAAATAAAATGATTATATTTTATTCATATTTAGTTATATGTGATGATATTAATATTTTAAAATGGTATATCCATGTATTCAAACAAAATATATATTTTTTATAAAAATACTTCCTATACAAATATTGAGAAAGTCTCTTTTTTATTATTTTTTAACAGAAAAAAAGGTTTACTTAGACGCAAATAGGCTGGAAAAGAGTTGCGTCAGACGTTGATATTTGTTTTCTAATTAAAAACACTTTCTAAACAAGCAACGAAAAAAAAACATCTGAAAAAAAACAGACACCTAATGATAAAACGAAAGTGATTCATTATCGATTACTGCGGGGTGAAAAAAATGGACAATCTTAAAAGTATGTTAGTTAATAAATCTTTACAAATTAATGGTTTTTTTAAGTGTTCTTTTTTGAATTTATTAAAATTTGTTTTAAAAAAAAGAAGGCTACAAAGAAAAGTTATTTTTAAAGGCTCATTAAATGAAAATAAATTAAAATGAAAAAGAAGAATTAAATATTAGTTACTAGTATTGTTCAAAATGAATTTTTTAAAAATATTAATTTAAAATTTTTGAAAAATCTTTTAACTGATTTTTCTTGCTTTGCGTTTTTTAATGTTCAAAATGCTAAAACTTCAACATATATTTATGAATTATTTATTTTGATTTCGTTGACATTTTCTTATGGAGATTTTCTATATTTCTTTATAAATTTAATGAAAAAAAAATTCAATGCTATAAATAATATATTTTCTAAAAATACAAATTTTATGGAAATAGTTATTTTTACTATATTGTTAGATTTGAAATGACATTTGATGTAGTTTTCTTAATTTTTTTAACCTTTTAGAAAAGTATCCTTTGCAGGTATGGAGAAAAAAAAATCAATAAAGAATTTATAAAAAAATCAAAATCGCAGTAATAGTGACCTTTTTAAAAATTCTTAAATTTGTTTTAAATGATTTTTTTAACAGGATATTAATTAATTCTTGTTTAAATATTTTTTATTCATAAAACCTCAAACGCTTCTGAAGAGATTTAGAGAAAAATTTTACATAAAATTTATTGTTTCTGGAAGGGGAGGGTTTAAATTTTAAATTAGAAAATTGGTATTTATTAAAGAACATAACTAAAAAACATAACTAATTTTTTTAATGTATTTACATTTTAAAAATAAAACCTCCATTACTTCATATTAACACAACAAAAACTGATGCATGATATTTAAAGAAGCTTCAGGTATCTGCGATATCTGGTATGGTTTAGGAAAAAAAAGAGCAAAAATTTAAACAGTATATTTCCCCTTTAAATTATAAGTTATCCTGTTTAAAAGTTATAAAAGTACTTAGGTAAATCTACTGCGGAGGTTTCAGAAAAATAATAGAGAAATGGATGAAGATTGTAAGGTAATCCGATTACGTCCCATAGATTTTCTGCCACGATACGGATTAAATGAATAGCTTAAAGATTATTGAAACAAATTCCAATACTTAAGGGAAAATTATAAAATGCCTAATAGTGGGTATTTTTAATATTTCTTTCACAAATAAAAATAAATTCAAAAGAAAACTTACAGACAGTAAAAATTTACCATAAAATTATAAGTTTAATTAGATTTTTCTAATGGTAAGGTATCTTTATAATTATTTAAAATATTACTCTTTAAAGAAACGCTTAATTAATGCTATACTTATATTTTGCATAGGGAGTCGTCTACATATAAAAATTGCACCATATTTTAAAATTTTCAATACACACACATAACTTTTTGGATATCATATATGAATTTGTGGTAAAGTTTACCTTCGGATATCAAATGGGAAGTCAATCGGTCAAGTAGTTTGAGAAATATAAAGGTTTAAATTTTATACTCCTAATGTTCACTTTACCATTAAACATTGTAAAACAGATTGGAATGTGGTAGATTTTTAGGCAAAGCCTAATTTGCACTAATTTACATTGATTGGCGAAAATAAGCTGTAATTTTGGATTCTCATATTTCAAGCACATAGATATTGATTTATTTTTGTTTTTAAAAAATAACAGTTTATATATATTTTACGAAAAATAATTTTATATATTCAAAGATCTTCTATATTCGTTTTTCAACATTTCTTTCTTTGTATTTATTAATTTAAATTTTAGATATTTATTTTGTAATAGAATTTTTTTTAGTCATGAGAATAAGTGCCTTCATAATTTTTTCTCGTGATTTTATTTATGCTTTATATTTTCTTTTTATAAGTGTAGTGGATTTGAAAAATCAAATCAAAAAATAGTTAAGATTTTCATATTTTAAAAGTATTAAAAAATAATTGCTAAATATTTATTCATTTGATAATGTATTAAATGTCAAAAAACGTTCTAAGTGTGAAGTATACAGCAGAAAAAAATTACACAAATTAAAATAATACTAATCGTAAATATCTTGGTGACTAAGTAAAATCTGCTAGTAGGAAACATTTTATTTTCGTAAAATCCAGATCAAATTTGTCTTTTATATTATAAATCACTATTAATAATTTTTTTTCGTTTTTTATAAACCAAAACTAAGAAAGTTCCATTTATAGCATAAAAAATCGATATAAAGAAAACGAAGTTATATTTTATTCGGAAAATGTGTTTTAAATTTCGAAAAAAATGACGTTGCAGAAAAATCAATGCGGAATAATACGGTTACAGAAACTAGTTTTCCATTTCGCTTCCTGTTTATGAATAATGCATTCGTTTTTTTTGTTTTTTTAATGATATTTTCAAAAAAGTTTCCAATTCAAAAAGTTTTCTAAAAATAAATTCGGTCACCTTATATAAGATCTTCAGAATAACATCGATTCTGTTATTTTGAATATTTTCTAGGAAAAACATTTCCTCATACTTCTAGGAAATTAAAATCTACATTTTTTTTATATAAAACTTGAGATAAATTCTGCATATTTAATTAATTTTCAATTCTTATATATGTATGTGTATCGGAATAATTATTTTAAGGTGCTACCATTCTTGTCCAAAGAAAATAAAATAAGATTCTAAATATTTCCTTTCGCCGAATCATCACTTATTTACGAATGCTTGTCATATAAAGAATGCATTACTTCAAAGAAAGGCTTTAAAATACATAAGCAGACAGCAATTCCAGTATGAAATCTAAACGGCATTACTCACATTTGTTTATCTTTGCTTTGAAAGATAAATTATTTAGATCTGCCGTAACTGCAAATTGATTAAAAAGAGAAAAGAAAATTTCTTTCAGGATAAAAATCATGAAAGTTTAAAAATAAATATATGTTTATATATTTTTAAATACTTTCAAAGTTTTTAAAATAACATTGATGTTTTTTACGCTGAAACAGCAAATTAGTTTTAAAATAAGTTTTATTTTTTTAAAGATAGCTTAAAACATTATATGGTATAGTGATTGAAAATTCAATTTCAAATCAAATGTAGTATTACTAGTGCTGAAATTATTTAATTTACAAGTAAATTTGAAATTTGGCTGACGAAATGTAATTGAATGGATTTGAGGCGACTCTGTCAAGAAAATGTTAAACATTTTTAGAAATCTCTGTTTAAACATCGTTCTTGGGATATAGAGTATATTTAAGACTCTAAAACAAAATTCGAACTTAAGCTATTTAATTTATGCATCGACATTTTTAATCTGTTCCTGTAAAAAATGAGCTATGTACTTGATTAACTAATTCCTCAAATATATTTTAAAGATCTATACACACCCCCAATTAGATTCAAATTGGTTCAGTATTTCGGACGTTATCGTGATTATAAGTTTTGGATGTTTTCCTTTTGTATATCTTTGCACTCAAAATGTAAGAGCTACACATCTAATTAAAAAGCTCATCTGAAGTAACTGGTAAGATCAATACATAGTACAAAGTAGGTTCGAAATGGTACGTTTTCGGGATGGCAAGTTTTTCATGTTTTGTTCTCGTATCATATATTATAATACAAGCAAATCTTGTGTGTGTGTGTGTGTGTGTGTGTGTGTGTGTGTGTGTGTGTGTGTGTGTGTGTGTGTGTGTGTGTGTGTTGGCAAAGGGTGTGAATCGGGGACTTCTATATGTATACACACCTTCAAACCCAGGACGCACACTCAACCCAGGACGTCCTGGGTTAGAAATTTTTTTAATTTTGCGTTTTTATTGTTAAGTGATGCATTTTTAGTATAAAGACATTAACAGGAGCAATTTTTTTGTAGGTCCTCATTTGCGGGTATTTTAGAGTAAAGTTGATAGCACAAATGTGTATCGCAGAGACGAGTGTGTATGGTCGAAAATGGTAGGTCCCCATTTGTACAGTAAAATTACATGTTACCAGATTTATGAGGGAAAGCTGTTAAACAGGTTTCGAAACGAGGGGAGGAAAATACTATTTACTACGTTCTAGTATTTTATAGTAATTTGGGCCTTTTTTTGCACGTATTTTCTCAAGTAGTTTTTAGAACACACATAGTTTGGGGCTACGTCGATTTCTTTCCTTTTTTTAGATTTATGATTTTTTGCAAAGAGTAATCGCAACGTAAAATGGTTAATTTAACTTAATGATAAGTTATTTATAATTATTTGGATAGTTTTTACGAAAACTAGGTGAAAAGAAGGAGGAGGGGAGGGGAAGGGGGGGGGTCCTTCCTCTTAATTTTTCTTAAACACGTTTATTTCTCAACATAACTAATTGATTAGCTTCCAATTTTGTGGACCTATAAATTCGATAATGATGTTTCCAAAATTAAATTTCGGGCCCCATGATATAGTATGTTTCATGGATAGTTTTTATGGAAACTAGGTGAAAAAAAGGGGGAGGGGGGGGTTCCTTCCTTTTAATTTTGCTTAAACATGTTTATTTCTCAACATTATTTACCGATTAGCTTTCAATTTTGTCTCTGCATAAATTCGATAAAGATGCTTCCAGAATTAAATTTTGGGGTCCCGCGGTATAATGCAATGGGGGAAATTTGCCCTTTTAATTTTACTTAAACACGTTTATTCATCGATATTATTAACAGATTACCTAAAAATGTTGTGCATGCATATATTGAGTAAAGAATCTGAATAGTTTATAGGGAAAATAAGTGAAAAGAAGGTGAGGAGGGGGGGGGGCTACCTCTTAATTTTGCTTAAACACGTTTATTTCTCAACATAACTAACCGATTAGCTTTCAATTTTGTATACGCATAAATTCAATAATGAGGCTTCCGAATTAAATTTCGGATCCCTCGGTGTAGTGTAAGGCGGGGGGGGGACACTTGTCCCTTTTAATTTTACTTAAACAGGTTTATTCAGAGATATTATTAATCGATTAGCTTCAATATGTGTACACGCATATATTGAGTAAATATTCATCTATGAATAGTTTTTAGGTAAACAAGGAAAAAAAAGGGAGGGGCAATGATTTAGTTTATTCAAAAAAATTAAGCTGCAGTGTATATTTTAGATAAATTTTACACAGATTATCATTAAAAACAAGCTTACATATTTAAACTTAAGATTGTCTGAAAAATTAGGGATATTTTAATTGTAATAATAATAAAAAATATTTCAATGATATAGAAAGAGTGATAATTATTTTGAAGAGAGTCGTATTAAAAGAACGAAAGAAATGATCTCATTTTACCTTACTCTGTAGCAAACCGTATCTAAATAATGCATTTTATTATTATTTCATTTTTTATTTTTTGGTTAAAAGCTAATAAAGTTCTTTATGTTACTCTCAACGATTTTAATGGTTTATTTGATGGTGGAATTTTGTTATTTTATATATTCTAATATTACTGTCTTTTCCTTCTATATCGATTTCTGTAACTTGTGGATTGCTATTGCCATATTAAATATAAATAAAATAAAATAAAATAAAACCTTATTATAGTGATTTTTGAAGATCTTCTGCAAATAATATTATATTGGAATCTTTTAAATACAATTTAATACAGAATTTGATATAGAAAGTGATTCGGATGATTTAGAGTACCAGATTTAAAATTTTTAAATTTTGATTTCAATTAAAATTTTAAGAAAGATAAAATTAATATTTTAAACAACAATCAATTTTTAAATTTTGATTTCAATTAAAATTTTAAGAAAGATAAAATTAATATTTTAAATAACAAAGTGACTTTGAAGATAATGGATAATGAATCGAAACTTATCGATATTAAAGTTTCTGTTTGGAAACAGCTGAAATAAATGAAAATACATAAATGAAATAATTTATCTCAAGTTCACGTTAATCCTATTTAAATTCTTTATTTAAAATCAGAATAGCTGCATATCCGAAGTAATATTGGTCCCGGTCCCAATTTCTTGTTTCTGGAGCTTCCGATAAAACCAAAATAGTTTCTACTGAAAAATTCTTCGAAAAAGCAGGAAAGGTGAATTCAAAGGATCCGTTTTCTTACTGCGGTCACTAAATGATCAGTCAAGCTGTCAAAGCGATCATTAAGCAGGGAGATAAGGTAGACTAGACCTTAACAAGATTTCCAACAGTTTTAAACGTTTTCCAGATTGAAGGAAATTTTATTATATTTACAAATGGCTTATCCATAGACATACTAAATTGTTGGGTAGAATACGTGAAATTTTTGTCATATCATTGAGACGCTTCGAAATATTTTAAATTGTGACATTTTCATGACTCGTTGTGCATTTAAATGCAGAACTGTATTATTCATCCTCTGCTAAAGGAAAAAAAAAAGCAAAAGAATAATTCAAAACTAGCGAGTATGCGTTTGAAAGAGATAATTTCCCATTTTTATTGAATGATGGCCCCTGCCCCTACATACAGCGTATAAATATTAATCGACCATTCTGTGCAACAGAATGAGAAAAAAAAAATAGTATTTCTTTTTAGTATCATTTATTTATTGCTTGACTGAGTGTATACTTTTCTTTATCTTTCATAATATGAAATGGAATTTTAAAAAAAAATTGAAAACTCCTAGAGAAATTTGATTCAAAACGTCAATTTTCGTAGCATTTTTTAAAAGACCACTGCCTTTGT